>OU342692.1:24802500-26002500 GCA_910589285.2 Mythimna ferrago
AACACACTAAAATGTCAACTAAATACTTAACACTTTTATAACACAAGACGCATATTGAGTACTTGTATCACCACATAGGGAAGATTCACCATATCCAGTTATTATTTTAGTGTACCATCAGCAGCGTAGGACATAAAGCGAAGAACACACTAGGTGTCGGCTGGTAATTCGACTATTAATCACGCGACCGCGCGCCATGTGCAGTACTCACACTGCATCATAAATACTGGAAGCTTTTAAATCTCACGATACGGGTACGATACGATTGTCGTCTTAATATAGATACGATATTTGGTGTGGAAATTGTGGAATTACTGTTCGTGTCAAGGACACTTATGTTGCCCGAACTTTCACTTACTACATTTAATTAGCATTCGTGACATAAATAATTTGGAGATTATGCAAAATCAAACACAGTAGCTTATTTCCTGAGGTGGCCTGTCATACAATCAATTCTCCTGCTTTTGGATGAAGTGAGAGGGCGTGATAGACTTTCACTGACTACCTGTATCATTCAGTTGCCTTTGCGTTCTAGGACCACTGTATCAAGTTCTGAAATTCCCAGTTTACAAACGGTAGTTCCTTGTGAAAAAAAACTCACATTACCAATTTTTTTACATTTGAAGTGAGTAAAGCTAATAAGTTTTAGCAGTAATACACAAACTGTTACACAGCTAATAATGTGGCTTAATTTCTAAATCTTTTCTTTCCAGTATAACACGTGACTTGGGAATTGGGTATAATATTTAATCATTTAAAAAATACTTATATTCGATACTTTTCATAAGGTTCTTCTGTTAGTAAACAATGATCTCTATCTCTTAATCAATCTTGATTATTGAACCCGTGTTGACTACATCATATTTTATTAAATCCTAATAATTACCCAAGTCGTTTAACTTATTAGACACTTCTTTTTCCTGCCCTTATCCCATATTACTTGGGGTCGGCGATTAGACAGACTCTATCAATGACATTGACACAGACAAGGCGAAAGAAGTAGTTAGCTAAAGACAAGCTGAACCCACGTATGCGACATATGCAACGTATTACGACATCTAGACTCTTAAGTTTTGAAAACACATAACTTAAAAACTTTCTTGTCACACGCATTGCACATAAGTCGTTTGTTTTCAAGCATATACACAATGAGTAGCATACATTGCATACGTGCGTGGGCTCAATTTATCTTTAACTTAATTGTTCTATGTATAAACAATAAAACAGCACGATTGCCCATTAAAAAAATCAAAGTTAATATTTTACCAACTCAAAATCGTGTAATACAAACAGCTTTTCCGAACCTTCATTTTTCACAAGCCACATGCATAGTTCACGAGGGAAATATTAGTAGGAAAAATGCTGAAGTTATATATTTATGTTCAGCGTATATGGGCTTGAATTAAAATTGTATGAGCTGAAAAACCGGCGGTGAAGGGATGAAATTAATGGGATAGGATGTGCCGACGACATCTTCGGGTCTTGCGAACTTGTGAATATGAAGAACGTGGCTGATTTATTGTTTTACTGGACTTGGTGAGATAAACGAGGTTTTTTTCTTGTAAGATTTGTGTCTTGTAATGGTGTGGAGATATGGTTGTTTGTGAATAAAAAATGTAAATGGTGAATAGTAATATTTTGTCGTACAATTACTTAAAATAATTATGTGTTTGAATGTTGAATTGCAGACAGACTAGGTAAAATATGTTTTACTACATGACTAGCTTTTGCCTTGCCTTTTAAAATATATAAGGAGATAGAAATTATAGTAATAGGACATGATAATATAAAATACTAGCTATTATCCGCGACTTCGCCCGCGTACATAAAATATAGCCTATGTCACTCAAGAATAAAGCAGCTTTCTAACGATAAAAAAATTTTAGCAATCGGACCGGTACTTCCAGATATTATATCCTACAAAAAAAAAAAACAAACTTTACCTCTTTATAATAACAGTGTAGATGGTGGCAGACCAAGTCAAAATTTCACAAATATGGCTTTTTGTGTTACAAATTAACACTAGAAGATAGTCGTAGAAGACCACGTACCGGAGGTTGCAGCGTTGGAAAACTTCACGGAAATCCTATGGATGCGATTCGCACAAAACTGTTTGTTGTGGCGACACTTGAAAGAGACTCAACAGGGGACGCCTTTTTGCCGAAATGATAATGATGATGATGAGCAAAACGACAATATCTGCCCACCAGTGCGATGACACAGGTTTTCTGTTCTAATAACCTATTACTACTACTATAACTACTATGTTAGAGTCTGTCTAATAACGACTTGGGTAATTATTAGGATTTAATTAAATCTGATGTAGTCAACACGGGTTCAATAATCAAGGTTAATTAAGAGATAGAGATCATTGTTTACTAACAGAAGAACCTTATGAAAAGTATCGTACCTATATAAGTATCTTTTTAATGATTAAATAATTTACAAAATTCTCGAGTTGGTTGACTTATTAGACTATAGTTCATGTGACACCTTACAGTAAATAATGATTTCAAAGTTTGTATTAACGAAAAATTCCTAAAAAAAACACACTCGTATACTTTCGCTTGTATATTAGTTATACTAACAGTTATATTAAAGTATATTGTTAGTATAACTATTATACAAGCGAAAGTATACGAGTGTGTGTTTCTTACTCCTTCACGCCCAAGAGGCAGAAAAGTTTGTAACACGGGTAGAATAGCACATTGGAACAACACATTGGGCTTTTTGTCTGGGACTCAGACCTCCTTTCTAGGAGAGGGAATAGGCTGTAATCCACCACACGGGCCTAGTGCGGGTTGGTGGATGTCACATGTCTTCGAATTTTTGGTTCTAGGACATGTATACATTTTAAGTACTTAAAGTATTTTTTTTTTTCTTTGACATAAATATTTACTTTTCTAAATATTTTGTAAATTATCAATTTGCTTATATTATTGTAAATGTGAGGACTATGTTGATTGCTTTTTCTTTTCTTTTCAGTAATTTTAACGTATGTCTGGCAATTTGAGTGTTTTCTGCGGCCTACCCAAATGTCCTTTCTTTGGTATTGTTCGTCAAGTCGTAGAGCTCCTTAGTAGTCCTAAGTTGAGCTTTTCGAATACTGACAAATGCTTACACTGATTGGACAGGTCCACTCAAATCTGTATGGTTCTTTCTTCAAAAGACCATCTCAGACAAATCTGCATGGTTCTCATGTGATTTGACCATTACATATTTACTGTATGGACTTTAAAAGAGACCTTGACCCCTGAGTTTGTTTCGGTGTTTCTTCTCAGGGTAGTCAGATAGGAAACACCGGCCTCATCTAGAATAAAATGACGAAAAAAAAAAATTGACGTGTAAAAGTGTTTTTTAAACCTATTTACAAAATAAATATCATTTATCATTTATCATACCGATTTTCTCCCGATGTTTTCCTTCACCGTTTTCAGAGCAGTGGTGATGAAATAAATTATACAAAGCAACGCGCCTGGCTGAGATTGAACCCGCAACTCATAAGTCGGAGTCATTACCACTCGGTCACCACTGTTTCTAGAGTATAATGATTTATTTACTTTCACACGAGTGACACCGATAGCAGAAGCTAGTCTCTCTATAAAAACCACTGTTTACATTGCAGCAGGACAGTTACGAGCCTACAATTTTAACTAAAATTGTTAGGTACACATAAATATTCCATCGCTAACATTTTAATCCGATAGCATAGAGTTATGATATAATCCAAGTGCGCAAAACTGTTGCTATATCTATGTTTATATGTAGATTGTATGTTTAGTTCAGCTGAAATGGTGGAAAGCCGACAATAGCTTCCATTGCATTCAGCCTATGTATCTAACCGTGTTTGTATGTGTGTGTCCCGAATCTGGGTCAAAGAATCGGTATTGCCAAACGAGGTGCAACTGATAGATTTTTGTGTGGTTTCAGATTGGTTCTGGGTGTTTTTTTTTTTAGTTTGATTGTGGCTGAAATTTGTTTGTAGATGGCGTGATTGGATAGGAAAGGATGATAAGGTTAAGTTGTTTTATTTATTTCGTGATCAATATCGCGGCGCAGTCATTTAGCGATTGAGTACTGCACCTTTCACGGGTTCGATCACTCCACAGAACAAAAGTTTGTATGGTCTACAGATAGTTGTTCCGATCTGGGTGTATTGTAATTGTAAGTTTATATATGATTGCACAAGAATTACGATACAGAGGTATACGAGAGGGGCAATGTTCTTAAAAAATAAATTTAAAAAATTATACCTATACTTTTTCCCAACTTATTATTTGAAAATAAGACTTCTGAACTTTAATTCGGGCTTAATATATATTTTTTTTTTACAACTATCATACAACTACCATATTATTCTACATATCAACTGTCATATTATTTGTATCAGCAGTTAAGAGGGAGTACGTTGCTGCCAATGCTTCACCCAGCCTGTTTTATTATATTATTAGAAAAGATTTGTCATAGGGGAGTGAGTGAGTCAACTCGATTGCTAATTACTGTTAGCCTGTATTACCTCACTACTAAGGGTCGCCACACGGGCCAACACCTCAATACTCCACCAGCCTATTTTCTGTAGGTTTCATGTATTTTATTATTTATTATAATCTTTATTGTACACCAAATAAACAAAAATACAGGACAAACATACATATTTTATATGGATTCGCCGCACACGGTTGACGCCGGTGACCACCACAAATCACCGCTGCTTGCTTCTTTTGGCCCAAACCGGCCACTAAACGCCGATACAAAACGAACCTTCTTCGACCGAGCTCATTATGATACTGCACGCATGGGTTAAAATAAGTAGCAGCCACTGGCCACAAGTGGCTTGTAGCCACTTCTAGCTTTTCATGGCGGCGTTTGTGCCATGCTCATGTGCGGCGATACCAAGCAAAATCGGCTTCCATGACTTCAAGTCAGAACTGGTGTAGACCGTTTCTTATTAATTTTGCCAACTTTTTCTCGCTATCTTCTAAAAAATCTTCTTTCTGTAATGATACGGCTTTACATCCTTATAACATATTATAAAACAGAGTGCCCACCAGATCTATTTTCTACCTATTCGCAATAAACTCAAAAAGTACTGAACAAATTTTCATGCGGTTTTCATCAACAGACAGAGTAATTTATAAGAAAGGTATAGGTGAATAATACATGTACATAAATTATAGTACAAGCCGAGACTTTATAGCAAGGACTACAAAAATCCGTATGAAGAAAAGAGCGGTCATGCGAAAATCGTGGCCAGACCAATTTCACTGCAATTTGATTATTATTTTTTTAAAACATTAAGAAAATTGTCTACGATTTTAATTGTAGTAATTATAAGTCAAGCTACAAATTATTTTATTAGCCACGAGATCAAACTTCTCAATATATAATTAAGCAACGGGAAAATGAGATAGCATCTAATAAACAGTTTCGTAGAACATCAAATTTCAACACGAACACGTTAGGTTAGAAAGCTAAATTAATGCGGGAGTAGAGCGGAGCAGAGAGAAGCAGAGCTCCTACCTTAGCTTTCATGGTTATTTTTTTATAACTACCTAGAAAAGTGGCTAAGATAGTGTTAATTGTAGCTGACTTAATAATTTAGAAGGCAATGTAGATTTAAATCTGTTTAATTAGCACTCATAAATATCTTCTGACAAAATCTATCGAAGACCGCACATATTTCCATCGGATAAATAATAATGATACCTCTATTTATAATTTAAGGTCGTAACTTCACTGCATATCAAAATGGCGTGCTGATCTATTTAGCAGAAAAGCACACAGATTTGTCAAGCCAAGGTAGCTACGTAACGGCCCCAATTAGTGGCTCCGAGCTAACGAAGGGGAATTCCGAGGAAACCCACCGGGCTAATAAGGTAACCAGAGCACTGATCTTGTGGTAACGCCTTTGATTTTAAGGTTGAGTAAAAGTGGGACGGTAAAATAGTGGATGGATGAGTTTGATGAATAAATTGATTGTTTTTTTTTAAGCGACTTCCAAAAAAGCTTTTCAAGTCGACTCGATGTTTTTTTTTTTTTTTTTTTAACTTATTCAGCGATATCTTTGCCAAATGTCAACCGATACCGACGACTCCTTTTTTTTTTGTTTGGGAAGAATTTTATCCCCAGGAGTAGCTGAGATCGGCCCGTAAATTTTAAAGAGTTTGATTACAAATTCTTTAAAGTTTGTGGACCGACCTTGATGGTTATTTTTGTATTGGGTTAAGTGGCTCTATGTCCATAGTCTTATATTATGCAACGTGTAACGTTAAATGCGCTAAACCTTAGACACCTCAAATATTTTTAATTCAAATTCCGAATTAAGAGAGAAAAAAAAACAACAAAGATTTTAAGTGCCGTTTTAATTTGTTTAAAATTTGTATCTGTATTGAAATAAGAACCATTATTATCCCGCTAGTGAGAAATTTTTCATTGGACAACAACCATTTATGTTTTTTTACCTACTTGGGCGGGTTTGCGCATGTGATAGCTTGATCTAATAATAAATAGACAGGGCAACATTTTAATTAAGATTTAATTAAGTATCAAATTTCTGTCTTTTTTTTTGTTTAACTTAGCTTAAATATTTGCTTGCTGCGACATGCTAAACTCTGTCACAGCATACTAGCCGCGAGTGGGTCCTGGTGACCTGAAATACAGGTTGTTGTACATACCTACATCAGGCACCAGTCCCTCACAAAGTTAACTCTAAGATATAAGCAATGTTAAAAGCTAGCATAAGATAACTGTGTGAAGGGAAAATAAATAAATAAAGAAACAAAAAATAATTTTTTTAATTTTTTTATTTGAAAGTGGTTCAATTGCTTCTGCTCGTTATTCTGATCAAACTATTTTCAGGTTTTGCACATTTAACATTACACGTTGTATATTTTACCCCCTGAGTTTGTTTCGGTGTTTCTTCTCAGGGTAGTCAGCTAGGAAACACCGGCCTCATCTAGTGTAAATTGACGAAAAAATTGACGTGCCGCCGGCATTTCGATCTCGCCACCGGGATTCCGATCCCGATTTCCGCCCGCCGTAGGCACGGGCTTGCGGACGCGAGCAATGGGTCGATCGCTGTCCGACCGTCCGGTAACCGTCCGGACCGAGCCCAAGTCGTCGACGGAGCACAATGTTCCCGCACGCTTCAAGGAGTTGTTAGCAATGGCAGGGGTCCAGCTGGGTCGAAGCCTACTGGGCCAGGGTTTGTTTCGAAAGATTGCTCAGCCCCGGTATGAAAGGCAACGCAGTAATAGGAGTGGGTTTTTAGTCAGTAAAAGTCTGACACTATCTCCCGCTCCGCTCAAGAGCGGGGGAGGTCATTAGATGATTTTCCCACCGGAAAAATGCCCCCAACTACCTGTGGTCAGCTAGCGGTGCCGTATTTCAAATATTGCTACCTTCTGCCACAACTGCAATTCTAGTATCCCGATACGTCAATTTAATATCAGCACAATGACGTTTTTCTGTAGTGCAAAATAAAAAGATAGACAGTTACATCAAAGAAAATTCTTTCCATCCAATTATAATTTATATGTCTTCATGGCTAGAGTACGTACTAGTTTATTAAGAGCATAAATTCATCATCATCATCATTTCAGCCAAAAAACGTCCACTCTTGGACATAGGCCACCCCCAAGTGTCTCCATAATGACCGCTCCTGTGTGTCTCGCATTCATCGGTTTCCCGCGATTCTCACCAGGTCATCGATCGATGTGGGAGGCCTTCCAACGCTGCTTACTTAAGTGGCAGTGGGGCAGGGCACATTGCTCACAAAAAAGCATATTGTTCTTAATAAACTAGTGCACTTCACCATCAACGATTGCATCACTGTATACCATCAAGTGGGATAGCAATCAAGCACTAGGTCATGCCATTAAAAAAAGAAACGTTTATAAGTCCATGCTTAATGTTATGATATAATGAAGCACATGCTTCTTGTTAATAAGGACCATTTTGGCAAACACTCGTTTTAACTGCTCGCTGTACATGTAAACTACTAATATAACTACAACAAAACAACACCCAGTTTTACTCCAAGCAACAAAAGCAAATCTCAGTGCAAGATAGCATGCATTCCTCTAATTAAGTTTTAACAAAACATGAATCATTAAAAGCGGTGTAATGCGCGTGGGGGGTGAAGCAGGGTTGAAGGGGTGTACATCCCCTCTTGATTTATACCCCGATTTGTCGTCGAGCCAAACCGCCCCTGATTCACCGCCGTAATGCCGTGTTTACTGATAAACACAGGAATACCGAATGGCCGTTGTAAATGAGTTTTCATTAAGTGGTACTATTTTCTGGGGGGTGAAAAGGGTTGATTGTTTTTTGTTAATGGTGGGAACTATTGAAAAAACCTATTGAGAAACCAAAACTATCTATCAATCGTTTTGTATTGGTATTAATTTCTTTGTAAAATCAGCGCGGTTTTGTCCATGACACGAAAGGAAATCAAGCAAGCATCAACCAATTTCGTCAGCTCTAGTACATCTCTGTACATCTGCACTTACTTTCTCACTGACCAAAAGCTATTTTAGCGTCAGTTCTAGAGGATGAACTACGCTTATTTCATTGTATCTCTCTTAGTCTGGCCCTTCACTCGAAGCGTGTTATGAAAAAGCAAGACCTAGGCCTTATTAGAGCGCGCAAGCCCCACTACGACGCCAACGTAGAGATGCGGCGATGGGGTTATTATTATGTATTATACCTCCAATCTTTCAATTAATACCGCCTTAATCCTCCTTACCTTACCTTAACCTTAATCCCTAAAAGAGACATCTCTGTCGTGACGAAGAAGTGATGACGAATGGAATAAAATATAATCTTAGTATTTTTTTATTTTTTTTCAAAAAACTTACTTTGCTTTAGTAATCTTACTGTGTAATGTTATATATTTTATCATTGTATATATCACAGCAGCTTAAAATTGCTAATCCACGACACAAACCCAAGATTTTATTTCGCAAATAAAAGACACAACAGGTCATACATTCTGAGAAGCACTTGAGAGTATAAAATCCAGTGGTGTAACTCCTGGTGAGGGTAAGTCGGTCATAAAGCAAGGAGTACGTACGTGACCGCAGCAGCACGGTAATGGGCATAACTCATGAAGGCAGATTGCAATTCTGTGCCTGTAAGTAGTGTTTAGAGTGTTATTACACCTGCGTTTGTTGGTAGATAAAATATTGTGGCTGCAGACGAGCGATTTTCAGTGGAAATGTAAAGGGGCCCAGGTCTGCTATTTTTATAAATTCGTCATTCCAACACGATCCTATTGTCATTTTGCTAAAAGTGTGTAATCTGTTAATTCATAATGATCGATCATTGATCGGTCAATGATCTTGTAATAGAATTGTGGTAGAATGACAATATCGAGCTTATTTAATGATAAATGATCTTTATTTTGCAAGTAGGTTTTCTGTTTTGTCAATTTTTTTTTTTTTCGTCAATTAATGCCAGATGAGGCCGGTGTTTCCTAGCTGACTACCCTGAGAATTAAATGATTAATTATTAAAAGTACTGACTGCGCAAAGACGTTTTAATGGTAAGTCACTGATCAAAGAAACTGTCAAAATTTTTGCAGATTACCGCATACGTCAGACATTAATTTATCATTATGTACGAGATTACCATTCTATGTCATTTCTTTCAATGGAGTGTCAGTGATTGACCATTGGAAAGTCATAATGACGCCATTATATTAGTAGATTACCAAAACTTGCCAAAATCAACAATTATGAAATTAATGATAGACCATTCTGACACTATTGTAATGGCAGACTTGTGGCCAAGGTGTTTTTGTATTTGCAAAACTCAAAACATGTCTTTGTATGTAAAAAATCTTCTTCTTCTTCTTCTTCTTCCTGCCCTTGTCCCATTTTATTTGGGGTCGGCGCAACACGTTTTCTTCTTCCATTCTGTCCTGTCACTCGTCACGCTATCACTAACTCCCTTTTCTTTCATATCACTTCTCACACAATCCATCCATCTTTTCTTTGGCCTCCCTCTCCCTCTCCATCCATCCACATGTAAATTCATAACTCTTTTAGCAACATGCTTTTCATCTCTCCTCTTTACATGACCATACCAAGACAAACGATTTCCTTTCAACCTTTCAGTCACTGGCGCCACTTTCAAACTTCCCCTAATATACTCATTTCTCACTTTATCCATTCTCGTCACACCACACATCCATCTTAACATTCTCATCTCCGCTACATGCAATCTTTTTTCATCCGTCTTTTTCACAGCCCAACATTCTGATCCATACAGTATGACAGGCCTTATCACGGACTTGTAGATTTTACCCTTCAACTTGAGGGGCATCCGTGGGTCACAAGTTGTTCCCGTGACCTGTCGCCATTTCATCCATCCTGCGTTGATCCGATGTGTTACGTCCCGGTCTACCTCACCATCCCCTTGGACGAGCGACCCGAGGTACCGAAAGTCGGAACAGATCGGTATGGGCGTTCCGGCGAGAGCTAAGGGCACTGGATTGGAGAGACCGCCGAAATCGCAGAACAAGTACTCCGTTTTGGTTCTACTTAATTTCAGGCCAACACTCTCCAATCTGTGCCACCACACCTCCAATCTGTTCTGGACCTCTAGGCCACTCTCGGCAACCAGCACAATGTCATCGGCAAACAACATACACCAGGGAGCCTCTTCCTGAATGTCCGACGTCAGAGCGTCCATTATCATCAGGAAGAGGTAAGGGCTGAGGGCCGACCCTTGGTGTAAGCCGACAGCCACATTGAAGCTTCCAGTAGTGCCCACTGAAGAACGGACTTGGGTACTGCATCGACTGTACATCGCTCGGATCAACTGCACATACTTCCCAGGCACACCTTTCTCCTTAAGGGCCCACCACAGAACCTCACGAGGTGTCATATGTAAAAAATCTATGTACAAAATTTCATAACTGTATCATGAAAAATCACAGGGTTATAAGCTTGTTATGTCAGCAAAAACACATAGTCACCAGGCCATCCAGGTGATCGAGGGGTTGTTTTGCACTTGTACCCAGCTATTTGCTGGCACCTAATACCCACTATGACCTGCCGTGACCTGTGTTGTACTTAGTGTCGGTGGTGTACTACTTGTGACCTTTTAAAATATTTTTGGGAAAAAATGTAACATGGTATAAAACTTTTAGAATACATTCAGTTACTGATTCTGAACAAACTATATAAACTCAAAATTATGAATATATTATTTATAATGATAGTTAAGAGTTTAGAAATAAAATTATTATATTGCTTGAAGTACACCGCAGACTATCCCCTTTTTTAGTTTAAGTCCACCACATTAAATCCAACACAGTTTCCAACCACATTAAATTTGTTAGTTTTTCTTTTTTTTTTTTTGGTTGTTAACGTCTCATTTACTGACAGTTGTAATTATTATTTTTCTTTTTCTACCTTTTTTTTATATATCCTCTTTTTATAATGTAAATGGAAGAACACGTTAGACTCCACGAATTCTTAGATTACTTCATATTTTGACTCACTTTTTTTAAATGATTATTTTTAGTGTGCTTTTGAGTACAATATAGACCGGTTTACACTGTTCTTAAATAATACCTTTTAATACTGTTATATGGAAATATTGTAAGTACAACCATTTTTTTAAAAGAGTAACCATGGAGTTTCTTGCCAGTTCTTCTCCATAGGAAACGACCAATTACGAACCGTGCACTAGCTTCTGACGTTTTACAAGTGCCCATGTAGGCCTATGTGAAATAAAAAACTTTTTGACTTTTGAAGTTCTTATATTCCATCCTAAGGTGGTCTGGAAGACATCGCTTTCAGCGATAAGACCGCCTTTGTACCCATAGGTTTAAGTTTCTGTGAAATTGTTACTCTTTTGGTGTACAATAAAGTTTATAGACTGACAGATTCGAATCCAACGAGCCGGCCGGCTAACATATCTTACGCGCACGCGATTAACAACCTCTGAAAATACCGTAAAATATCGTCTGAAAGTGCGTCCAAGATGATCCTGGATCCCAGCACCCAGTGAGTACCTGACTTCCAACGTTGTGCCATCCTTGTAGCCTGTTTTTTAGAAACTTTTATATCGCGTTACCCAACGTTGACGCTACACTTATTCATACCTATTCATATTTTTGGTATAAATAAATAATATAGTCTATTCTATTCTATTCTATAGATTCACTGTTGTAATGATTTAGTGTAATATAGATATATATTTACCTTAAAATAAAATTTGAAGTTTTTACTTACCGTACAAACTATTTCCTATCATCAATAAGTGAAAAGAGTATTAGTTCACTATAGCAACAAGCAGAGGTGGTCCAGTGGTAACAGCCCCCGACTTACGAGTTGTAGGTAATATACCTAATATAATATAATATTCCACAACTACCACACAACGCCGTCCAGTCCCAAGCTAAGCAGAGCTTGTGTTATGGGTACTAGACAACTGAAACATACTTATATATTTCTAAATACATACATATTATAGATAGATTACACCTAGACACAGAACAAAAATGATATCATGCTCATCACATAAACATTCGTCCTAGGTGGGAATCGAACCCACAACCTCCGGCATAACAGTCAGGGCCACTAACCACTAGACCAACAGGCCTGTCCATCTATCTCAAAGTCTGACTCTTTCAAAGTAAGTTACGAATAGTTATTTTACTTAAAATTCGAGACTTTATCTTAACATACAAACCATATGCTATCATCAATTCGAGAAAAGATCACCATAGCGCCAAGCACTGCTTTTTACAGTCTGTTCCAGAGTTTTCTACTGATATGTCAAGGCAAATCACCACCCCACCTTTTCACTCCGCACAACAATTCCGTCTTTCAATTACGAACACGGTGTCATCAATAACAACATAATTATGCACACAGCGAATACGACACTCCCGTGTTGATGTCTAGTGGTGGCTCATTAAAATGAATTATATGAGTCGGTACACGACCGGCCCGTTGTAAATCATTGCGCACTTGTGGTGAAATAGAGAGTTTTATAGAATGGGGATTATTTATTGGGTGTTTAGGCCAGCGGGTGGATGAAATACGGGTTTGTCTAGTTGTGTGTTGTGTCGTTGTTGTAATTATGGCCGACATTTTTATTGTTAGTGACCCTAACCGAACAACCAAAAAGAGACAGCAGTTAGGCTGTAATTTCTTGTATTTGGAACTAGGAAAAAACTCATGAACTTTTTTTATTTGATTAGGTAGGTACTCTTTTTAAGCTATATGTACAATATTTTTATTTTAGTACTTCTGTTTGAGAAGAAGGTAAGGGCTAAAGAATGTATACACCTAGTCTACGCTTCAATTAATATAAATTAGTGCTTGACTGCGATCCCATCTGATGGTAAGTTCAGATGTGATCATGCAAAGAAACTCCGACCAGACCAGGCGGACTAATGACCTGGTGAGGGTGATGCAACATGCTCAGGATCCGTCATTATGGCAACACTTGGCCTATTCCGGCTGAAATTACGATGATGAACAAAATCTGTAGATACAAGAATTCAGCAATTGTAACGTATTTTTTTTTACTTAGAAAAATATTGTGTCTATTATTAGATGTTGCATGTTGTGGTGGGCGAGTGGTAACGGCCCTGACTTACGAGTTGTAGATCGCGGGTTCAAACCCAGCCAGGAGCATTACTTTGTATAATTTATTTCATCACCACTGCTCTCAAAACGGTGAAGGAAAACATCGTGAGGAAACCGGCATATCCTAGAACCAAAAAATTAAAGACATGTGACAACCACCAACCCACACTGGGCTTGCGTGGTGGATTATGGCCCATTCCCTCTCCTATAGAGGAGGCCTGAGGCCCAACAGTGGGAACATTATAAGGCCGACTATGCTATGCTATACTGTCCATGGGATAACAGGATATTTTTATTACCGAGGGACTTACCATAGCAAAAGACACCAGCAATCCAGGTGACACAATAAATAAAAACATCCAATTTAAACAAAAAGTAACAGATAAAACTTTTCAAACATTACTTTGTCCAATTACCCAGAAATGTCCAAATAAACGAAGTAAACTTCCCTAATTAGAATTTACTTTGTAGGGGATGTTAAATGGGAGATATTCCACGATACCCGCCGAGGTACTGTGTAAATACTCGTTTGGAGTCTGTGATCATAGCCTTGATGACAAGTAACATCTTTTTTGTAACTGGCCATTTATACACCTCTAAAATTGAATCGTTTTAATCCCGTGGAGGGTCGATCCGGTACATGATACACTATGGATTTGTAAAGATAAAATTAAAAAATAAAGTACCTTTTTTTTTAAAACTCGTATTAATTTACACATGTACGAAATTAATTTCTTTGGGAAAACGTAAATTAAGCGAGTTCAATGACTTGTAGATAGTTTGTACGCAACGCCGACTATTACCTAAAGGTCAATGAACTCGCTCAGCTGACGTTTCCATAAATAAATTAATTTCGTACATGCGTAAATTAATGCGAGTTTTGAAAAAAAGGTACTTTATTTTTATATATTAATCCCGTGGAGGATCGATCCGGTATTTCATGTACCGGATCGATCCTCCACGGGATTAAAACGATTAAAATTTAACGGTGTATACGAGAGCAAAATATCCCAACGATTCAATTAAACTAATATTATTAAATCAAAAGTGCGTCTATGTGTGTGTATGCTTGTCACTTCTTATACTCGAACGGCTAAACAGATTTCGACAAAACTTGTTACGCGGGATACCATATCGAAGAATAGCACATAGACACAAAATAGATTATACAGAAGTCAATCTACATACAAAGCGCGCTCGAGCAACGCACACATAGACACCGCTCAAGGACACGATATCTCGGAGCGTCTTGGACCACTCGTCGAACAGTTCCTTCTCAAACGCTCATTAGTGTGCGTCCACCGAGCATAGGTATAAAAAGTGAAGTACATACGTGAGATTGTCTTCTGTACCTATCTATTTTGTGACATAGGATACTGTGTTATTCAGGCAGTATATTCCCTTAGGATATTTTTCTACTACCACGCGGGCGAAGCCGCTGGCAGCAGCTAGTAATTATTATGAAAACGAAAGTTTGTATGATTTTTGTATGTTTGTTACTCCTTCACGTTTACATGGCTGAGTTAGTTTAGGGGCCAGGGTTAGTTTCGAAAGACAGCTCGAGCCACGGATGAAGGCTAGAAGGAACGGGGTGGGTCTTTTAGTCAGTAAGAGTCTGACACTATCTCCCGCTCCGCCCAAGAGCGGGGGTTGTCATTGGATGAGTTTTTCCCACCATAAAAAAAAAAAATTGGCTGAACGGATTTTGAAGAAATTTAGCTCATTTTTTTTATTATTATTGATAGGCTCGCGTTTGACCGCTAATAAGAAAAAAGAAGAAGAAAAAGAAGAAAAAAGAAGAGAAGAGAAGAAGAAAAGAAGAAGAAGAGAAGAGAAGGAGAGAAGTGATGATGTGGCTGACGATGGAGCACGCTTGCCTAGAAGCTATGCTATTTTGCTATGAGCAGACCATATCCTTGAATAACGTTGGAAGGCCTCTCACAAGGTGGACCAATAAAGTGTTGAGGGTCACAAGAATCCGATGGATGCGAGACACACAAGACTGGTTATTGTAGCGAGACTTTTGAAAACCCTATTATTTATTTATTCCAACAGCCTATGGCCAACAGTGAAGCCCAAGTCGTTGACGGCGCGCACTGTACCCAGGCCCCTCAAGGAGTTGTCAGCAACAGCAGGGGCCCAGCCGGGTCGAAGCCTACTGGGGCCAGGGTTATCCGAAAGGGAACTCGAGCCCCGGTATGAAAGCTAGAAGGAACGGGGTGGGCTTTTAGTCAGTAAGAGTCTGACAGTACCACTCCGCCCGAGAGCGGGGGTTGTCTTTGGATGATTCTTCCCACCAAAAAAAAAAATGGCCAACAGTGAACGTCTTTTGGTTAAAATGATCTTTCATTACTACCCAATAATTAGATGTCCTAGTTTCTGGCAATCCACAACGTCCATTATCTACAAATGACAACCGGGACCAACGGCTGAACATGTTTTCCGAGGCACGGAGGAACCACATGACACATGCGGATGTTATTACTTAACCGTAAGCTACTCCTATACTTCTTTGACTTATAAACATTTATAAAAGAAAAAATACAGTAGTTCCGAATTCAGTAAGTAAAATCTGTCGTCCATGCAAAAGCTTAGAAAAGGAACAGAAAAAAATAATAGGAGCCATATCAAAAATCTAACGCACACTGCAGTCTTTGTACCGCACAGTGGGCCGAACTTAAAAACTCTGGACAAAAAACGCCGACCGACGCTAGTCGGTTTAACTGCCAATATCACTGTCATTTGTCTCTGGCCAGCTTTGCGAAACAAAAATTTACTTTGCACTTCAAAAACTTTACAATGGACTCTAATACCTTCGAAATACAGATCGAGTCACTGTTTTGTATGTGACGTTTAGTAAAATTGTACGCCAATAACAGGCTCTCAGTGACATGTACGTTTTGAAAGCGTTTCGCTTTATGTCTCTAATTGCGTTAGGCACTGAAATATTTTTGAGTGGTCACATTGAAGTTTTTGACTTAAATGGTTTAGTTTTTGTGCATTGAAACACAATACAAAGAGGTTTGTCATTTAACTTTTTATATCCTTCAAAGCGTAGTACGTGGTTGACATTTTACGAGTGTTCCATGAAATATAAACTGGTGTAATGCGCTGTTAGTTGGCGCTCGGATAAAGCATGTTCGCAGAGTTTGGAAGCAATAAATTCGAACTGCATTGTTGGATTTTTTTATTGACTGGTGTTTGAAATATTTTTACTGGGTGGCTTTGTGATATATTATAAAAATATTTACTTACCCCTGATGAATAAATGACATGACTTTGACTAGCTGTAATAACAAGCCTAGCCTAGCCTATTTTGGAGGTATGCGGAACAGAGAGTAAAGTCCCGCAAACCTCTGTTGAACCGGGAGGTTTCTCCGACCAGACGGGTGTTATGCCTGGTGGGCAACTGCCCGATAGATGATTTCGGGCTGTCGTATAAACTCTAATCGCGTGGAGAACTTTACTTGCGCGATGCAGGATTTGGTATTTTCTTCGTAGTTCTTATGTGGCGCCATAGGAGTCGAGCATCTCGATAAAAAAGTCATATATACTAATATTTTAAACAGGAAAAGTTTGTTTTTTTTCTTTGTACGAGGTAATTCTGAAAGTACTGTTCCGATTGCTATTTTTTTTTAACCCATAGAAATCTGCTTTATTCTTAAATGACATAGGCTATATTTTATGTACGTATAATTAGTAAATTATAAAAAAAAAAACTTAATGATCTAAATTTTATAACACACTGAATACTATTGCTTCAATTTCAGCGAAAACGGTAAGATTCCAATTTACAAAGCAAAATAAACATCAAATAGAAGGAATAATATAACGTTACGCAATTAATTAAAAAACGAATAAACGGCAAGAAAAGAATAAACTTTTTTGCTGTTAATTTTTAATTAATGCTCCATCAATTATAATTAACGTTACACTTTTCCTTAATGAGAAAATTCTGTAACCGTTTTAAACATTACAAGCGAGATTATTACCGGAATTGGTCTCAACGAGAGTAAAATCTGTTATGCAATTTTTTGGATTTACGCTCTTTAGCACTACGGGTCATCAATCTACGCTAATATTATAAAGAGGTAAAGTTCGTTTGTTTTGTTTGTAGGCGTCATCTCTGAAAGTACTGGTCCGATTGCTAAATTTTTTTCACCGGCAGAAAGATATTTTATTCCTGAGTGACATAGGCTATATTTTATGAACGCGGGTGAAGCTGCGGGCAGAAGCTAATCTTGGATATAATTATGACTGCACGCAGAAGATTTCATTCGACAGCGACGATGGTTACCTAAGACAATATTATTATGGTATTTCTTGGAGATACTGGGTTCAAAAACGACCAAAGCTCATGAGCTCCTGAAGTATGTACATATAGTGTCACGCACCCATGCCTAGAAGACTTTTATAAAAAAAAAAACTAGCTTTTGCCTGCGTACATTAAATATAGCCTACGTATATGTCACTCAGGAATAAAATAGCTTTCTGCCGGTGAAAAAAAATTAGCAATCAGACCACTACTTTCAGTAATTAACTCCTACAAACAAAAAAAAACAAACTTTACCTCTTTAACCTATTAGTGTAGATGTAGATTGGTTAAACTAGTGTACCTACTTACTTATTTTTTTTTATTAAAAAAAAACTTGTTAACCATTGACTACTATACTAGTACTATATGAATCTGAATAAAAAACTGACTCGCACACGAATGGTTCCGTACTACAATATTAAAATCGATCCGATAAAATCACGTTTCTTACATGGGAACCTCTTTTATCAGGGTTCCGTACCTCAAAAGGATAAAACGGAACCCTTATAGAATCAATTTGTTTGCCGTCCGTCTATCAGCCTGTCTGTCTGTCCCTTTATCTTGGGAACGCGTAGACGTATCGTGTTGAAATAAATAGCTGTGAAAAAATCAAACGTCTAAGTTAACGGAAAAAAGATATGGCCGTTTATGTCGCAAAAAACGTATATTTCGATGCTCAAGGGAACCAAAATGCAGAGTATTTCCCGTTGACCCAGAATTCTGAATTTTTGCTTAAGGCAAGATCTTATAATTATAGTATAGGAGTAAATATGAAAACGGAAAGATTGTTGTTGTGTCACAGTTTTTTTTTTGTTATTTGGAAAAAAACTTCGGGACTCCAATCAGGAATTGATCTCTTTACTTATGTAAGTTTGTACAGAACTCTCAGAGCGCGAGTCCAACGTCTTACCGAGTTTTTTTTACTTTATTTTAATTTCATTATATGTTATGTTGCAGCAGTAATAAAAATTCTGTGAAAATTTCAACTTCCTTTGCCTCTTATGGTTTATGAGATACAGCCCGCTGACATAGGGGCTGACGAACGGACAGCGGAAGTAATATCAGTAATACCAACGGTTGCAATGGGCCTCCCCTGGTGCCATTTAGGTGCGGAACACAGAAAATAAATTTACACTCTCAACTTTTACCATTATTGTGTAAAATTGGTTAATACCATGTCAAAATATATTGAAAAACTTTTCTTTCCAATCTCAAAAAAATATTCAAACTACAATTTTTAATTTCACAGTTTCAACCACAACCGGTAATTGTTTTCCTTTGTCGCAAAAAACCGCAGTTTTCAATATCCAGTGTCTCAGCTGAGCAATTTTCATAAGAAATTACTATTTCGCAATCAAAAAAGAACAATTGTAGATTGTCAACCGCTCCTGTCAAAGTTGACAGTTGCTGTCAAGCTATTCAAAAGACAAGATATTCTGAAATGTCCTCATCTTTTTTACATTTCTCTTTTATCGGATTTTATACTTACTTTGTGCCCACTTTTGTTTTTTTTTTTCTTGACATCACTGGCTTATTGTATGTTTCGGGGTTTAGAAGAGGGGATGATAAAGTAGGCTGTGGGTGTATTTATTAAAATATTTTTTGTGTGTTTTGACTTTTTGTGGAATATTTTTTGCTTAGTTAATGAGATATTGTACAAAGATTTTGTTAAAATAGCAAACCTTGTGGGTGTCATTCATAAATCTTCGTATACATAAATATCATAAAAGAATGTTGTAGAAAAATTATTCAATCATCGTCATCATTTCAGCCGAAAGGCATCCTCTGTCAAGTGGTCGAGGCTTACCTGCCGGACAGGTACATTGTCTACCCCGGTCACCAGGGAGACTGGAAACGTCGAGAGATGTCGTGCGGTGTTCCGCAGGGGTCGGTACTAGGGCCGCCCTTGTGGAACATCGGGTACGATTACGTGCTGCGCGGCGACCTCCCTGACGGGGTCAGCGTGGTTTGTTACGCAGACGACACGCTGGTTCTAGCGCAGGGAGAGTCGTACCAGGCGGCGGTCGCTCTAGCGACACGCGGGGTTGCGATGGTCGTTGACAGGATCCAGGAGTTGGGACTCGAGGTGGCGCTTCACAAATCCGAGGCTATGTGTTTTCACGGTCGCCGCTTTCGGAACGCGCCGCCATTGAGTTCCCAGCTAACAGTAGGAGGAGTTCACATCGGTGTCGGGTCGACGATGAAGTACCTGGGACTCGTCCTCAACAGCCGGTGGAAATTCGTGGAGCATTTCCGACGTCTGGCTCCCAAACTCAACCGGGCTGGGGCTGCGCTCAAGCGGCTCCTGCCCATCCTTAAGGGTCCAGACGCCTCCTGCCGGAGGCTCTACGCGGGGATCGTTCGGTCCATGGCCCTCTACGGGGCGCCGGTGTGGGCGCCGTCGCTGAAAAAGCAACCGGCGTCCATGCTGAACGCCTGCCAGAGGGTCATGGCAATAAGAATGGTGCGGGAAACCGCACGGTCTCCCGCGAAGCGGCGAGCCTTCTGGCTGGCCTACCACCGTGGGATCTGGAGGCAACAGTCTTTGCACACATGCACGATATGCGCGTGGAGATGCAACGCCAGGGTGAAAGTCCGCTGCCGCGACAGGTCACGGCATGGCGGACAGAGCTCCGGCGGGATCTCATGGTGAAATGGCGTCAACGACTATCGCAACCCAGTACTGGGCACGCCACAATCATGGCGATAAGTCCCCTCTTTGAGGCGTGGCTGGAAAGACCTCACGGCGTCCTTACCTTCCGCATGACGCAGGTCCTCACCGGACATGGTTCGTTCGGGAGTTTCCTGCACCGTATTCGTGCGGAAGTGACGCCCGGGTGTCGCCACTGTGCGGAATGCCCAGAGGACACGATGGAGCACACAGTCGAGGTGTGCCCTACTTGGACGGAGCATCGCCGTGCCCTCGTGGGGGCGTTCGGCGGCGGAGACCTCTCGCGCCGGGCCTTGGTTGAGGCCATGGTCCGGAGCGAGGAGGAGTGGCAGGCGGTCGCCGACTTCTGCGAAGCAGTAATGCTCGCAAAGGAGGAGGCCGAACGCATCAGGCAACGGCGTTATCGCCTCCGCCACCGCCGCCGCCGGGATTCTGATCCCGATTTCCGGCCACCGTAGGCGCGGGCTTGCGGACAGTGAGCAATGGGTAGCTCGCTGTCCGGCCGTCCGGTAACTGTCCGGACCAAGCCCAAGTCGCCGACGGCGTGCACTGTTCCCGCGCGCCTCAA
Source organism: Mythimna ferrago (assembly GCA_910589285.2). NCBI lineage: Eukaryota > Metazoa > Arthropoda > Insecta > Lepidoptera > Noctuidae > Mythimna > Mythimna ferrago. Next base: position 24,823,665 of record OU342692.1, read on the forward strand.
GGAGTAGTCAGCAACAGAAGGGACCCAGCCGGGTCGAAGCCTACTGGGGCCAGGGTTATCCGAAAGGGCGCTCGAGCCCCGGTATGAAGGCTAGAAGGAACGGGGTGGGTCTTTTAGTCAGTAAGAGTCTGACACTATCTCCCGCTCCGCCCAAGAGCGGGGGATGTCATTGCATGATTTTTTCCCACTATAAAAAAAAAAAGCCGAAACACATCCACTGTTGGACATACGCCTCCACCAAGTGTCGGTACAACGACCTGTCCTGTGCGTCTCGCATCCATCCGTTCATCCGTTCACACATGTAAAGATGGACCGATAACCTTTTTTTTTATGGTGGGAAAAAATCATCCAATGACAACCCCTGCTCTTGGGCGGAGCGGGAGATAGTGTCAGACTCTTACTGACTAAAAGACCCACCCCGTTCCTTCTAGCCTTCATACCGGGGCTCGAGCTCCCTTTCGGATAACCCTGGCCCCAGTAGGCTTCGACCCGGCTGGGTGCCTGCTGTTGCTGACAACTCCTTGAGGCGCGCGGGAACAGTGAGCGTCATGGGTATCCACTCTCACCAGGTCACCGGTCCACCTTGGGAGAGGCCTTCCAACGCTGCGCTTACGATAAATTCAATATTATACGTATTATACTAATTTAAACAGTGTACAAGCGAGAGCAGCAGTAACGATCGCGACTTATCGAGTTACAGCTGTGGGTTCAAACTTAAGCATACTTACTTATAGTTTGTATAAATTGTTTTATCACTAGTACTCTTAAAATAAAGTAGGAAAACTTCGCAAGTTAACCGGTATATCCTAATATAGAACCAGAAATACAAAGACATGAATGTTATATCTGTCAACCCATATTAGACTCACGTGGTGCATAAACTTAAACACCCATGCCAACTTATGCATAATTATGTGTTGGTATTTTTCTTTGTAAGAGTAAACTCAAAAATTACTGAAACGATTTAAAAAAATCTCTCACCAATTCAATGTTACGTTATTACTGAGTAACGTGAAGACGAGGGCAAAAGCTTTGGCAGAAGCTAGTCAGTCTACCTATCGTTGTTTACCTATGTCATGTCCATGTTTAGTGCTAAAGAAGAATAAAAAACAACCCTTCCCTAAAAGGAGGCCTTTATTTATTTATTAAAACTGTATGCTTTAGTAAGAAACACTATATAAAGGCAGACTTTATGCCTTAAGCATTTTAACGATGAAGCATAAGGTGCGGGTCTATCCCGCTTAGATTGAGCACCGCCGTGTCCTTATGGTGACATGGTGACGATCAGTGGCGGGAATCTTTCGCTTCTGATTCTGGTCCAGGTCATAGTGCAGAGTGAGAGAAAATGGAAGGCGGTTACCTACAAAGAAAGTAGCCGAAACCGTGAGGTGGAGACAAATCTTAAGCCTTTCCCCTCGCCGGAGACGTCCCCGAAATCGGAAGTCACAGGCGCAGATTAGCTAACGGTGAGCTACCGATGGTCCGCTGGTAAAAACCAAGCCTGGGTCGAAAGCGTGTTGTGTTCTAAGTGTGCCTCAAAGAGATGTCAGCAAATTGATGGGACCAGTTAGGGCCGACACGGATGTCTGCTAGGGCTACGGATCGTTGTTCGAAGGAGTTACCGTAGTCTGCGCAATAAAAGGCAATTGAAGAAACACCGTGGGTCAGTAAAAGTCCGACACTCCATCTCGCTCCAATCAGAGCGAAAAAAGTAATGGGGTAATCATCAAACCCAAGTAAAAAAAAAAACATAATATACATGCTGGCATGGCTTGTGTAAAAAACCCATAAAAAAAACACTGTTACGGTTAAAGTACATACATCAAAACCATAGAAAGTACAATAAATCCTCGTTTCCCACAATCACAAATTTTCTCCCATTCAACTTTATAATCACAACACATGAATCAAGCTGTCGACGAGCGACGCATTATCTTCTAAACAGTAAATCCACAAGTTTTTAACGAGAAAAGTAACCATTCGCGAACTTGTTCTGCATTTCATTGTTGTAAACAAACCAAAACGTATCATACGTTGCAGAAATACTAGATACTTTTCTTGCGTACTGGGTATAAATGACGTCAAATTACAGTAACTCTTTTACTCTATGGCAGCGCTGTATCGTGCGCGGTCCCAGAGTCCACCACCCACATATTTTGTTACTAATTACATTTTTTTTACGAGGTACTTTTTACAGCAACACTGAAAGGTCCTTAAATTATGTTTTAACGTATATTTGTATTCGTTCGGTGGTAATTATTGTCTTGCTGAAAATTTAGTGGTGCTCGGGAAACGGTTCTAAATTATCATGAAAGGTTGTGTCTGTATTCAGGTTGGCGAAATTATTTAGCAATTTTATTTCGGGTACCTTTTTTACTGGTTTGCATATATGTATAGTATGTTTATTTTTGTACCTAAGTGTTAGGTGTATTTTCTATCACATGCTTTGTTTGACAAGGGTTATTCAAAAGGTTTTTCAAGTTTTTGCTTCTAATCTCTATTTAAAATAATCTACTACGGTAAAATTATTTATTACCTTATAATTTTAAGGTTTAAGATACCTATTTATTTTCTCAGAAGAATAATAAATTTACTTAAAGAGAAAAACATAGGTAGATTAAAAAAATTGTATCTGTCAGCAGATAACATTTGCAGACAACATTTTAATAAACCATTCACTACTAAAAAAAAAACATTTAAAAGTATGAAAAAGTAGTCCACCGGTATCAGGAACAGATTCAAGCTTCCGACAACGCCCGACAATGCTAGAGCATAGCATAGCATAATCAGCCCTTCAAAGTTCCCACCTCTGGGACTCAGGCCAAGGAGGCCTGAGTCCCTGAGTCTACAAGAAAGAATAGGCCGTAATCTACCACGCGGGCCCGATGCGGGTTGATGAATGTCACATGTCTTCGAATTTTTTATCAATCAATCAACATTGTGCGACAGGCTGATCAGTTAATCACCAGTACGTCTGGCTTACTGGCGTCAATAGTATTGTCAGTGATGATAGACTGACCACCAGTACAACGTGATATCGATATGCTTTTATACCTCAGAATCATAAGTTTGTATTTCAAAGTAAGTTGCTGGTGAAAAATTCTGGCCACTTGATTATGCCTGTGCATGTGCTGGCCAATAAATAGATGAGAGCAACCATAGACAATATGTTTGATGAACTGTAGAACTCGCTATTCTACGACTCACAAATGTTCTGCTTTAGAAACTCAATGCTTTTCGTGACACGAGATTTTTTTTACAAGTATTTATTTATAGAATAATTCAATATTGAATCAGTATCTAAATGAACTAAGTATACCTTTTTAGTCAATACTTCACAGTCTAAAAAATACCGTAGCTCAAGTTTTTCTCTCATCTTATCATCTAAATTAAACTTACCTTTAATTTCGTGCCAATCTTGCAACGACTTCCAGAACTGATTCTATTTACGGCATTTCAGTTTAATTAAGAATTTATGAAACTTGTCCTCGTTCCACGGTGTTCATTTTAAAACGTCGTAACGTTTCGTGATTGTTCGTCCAAGTAATTGCGAAGTCGGAACTATCTTGTATTTAGTTGTAGCTGCGACGGTTTAACGCCTTCACTGACTTGTCATGAATAGTAATTTTTGGGTGTACTGAATTTTGTAGCCTGTGTCTATAATTATGTTTTTTGTAGGCAAAGCTTTCTCTACTAGCGTATTGGAAATAAATACTCATATAGTTATTGTTTATGTAATTTATAGTAAATTAGGTACTTTTCTTTGACAAATAATTTGTGGGCGTTACATGCTTATTATAGTTTCTCTAATTAATTTTTGCTTACATCACTATCTTAGCGCTTTCCAATTAACACTCCGTGTCTAAGTTCAAACTATTTCTTACAACTGTTTACACACACACACACACTATATCACGCGCAACACACAACCTTTTTTTTATGGTGGGAAAAAATCATCCAATGACAACCCCCGCTCTTGGGCGGAGCGGGAGATAGCGTCAGACTCTTACTGACTAAAAGACCCACCCCGTTCCTTCTAGCCTTCATACCGGAGCTCGAGCGCCCTTTCGGATAACCCTGGCCCCAGTAGGCTTCGACCCGGCTGGGTCCCTGCTGTTGCTGACAACTCCTTGAGGCGCGCGGGAACAGTGCGCGCCGTCGACGACTTGGGCTTGGTCCGGACAGTTACCGGATGGCCGGACAGCGAGCTACCCATTTGCTCACTGTCCGCAAGCCCGCGCCTACGGTGGCCGGAAATCAGGATCAGAATCCCGGCGGCGGCAGCGGCGGCAGCGGCGGCGGCGATAACGCCGTTGCCTGATGCGTTCGGCCTTCTCCTTTCCGAGCATTACTGCTTCGCAGAAGTCGGCGACCGCCTGCCACTCCTCCTCGCTCCGGACCATGGCCTCAACCAAGGCCCGGCGCGAGAGGTCTCCGCCGCCGATCGCCCCCACGAGGGCACGGCAATGCTTCGCCCAAGCAGGGCACACCTCGACTGTGTGCTCCACCGTGTCCTCCGGGCATTCCGCACAGTGGCGACACCCGGGCGTCACTTCCGCACGAATCCGGTGCAGGAAACTCCCGAACGAACCATGTCCGGTGAGGACCTGCGTCATACGGAAGGTAAGGACGCCGTGAGGTCTTTCCAGCCACGCCCCAAAGAGGGGACTTACCGCCATGATTGTGGCGTGCCCAAACACACACCCTCACACTTCATACCAAGCACACATCTTACATACTTACACCAAACATTTAAAATATACGTACAAACGCACATACTTACACTATCCATTAAATGGCAAACTTAAGTTTATTAAAATTATATTATAAATTTCAATATCGTAGGCAGTCTCTCTGTATTTCTAAATAACTGTATTAATGGGATCTTGGGCTGGCGAACCTTAATACAGGTTACTGTGTAACCTAGCCAGGATGCCAGGACACCTTTCTTGTACTTTTAAATTGGTCATATTATAATTTGGCTTACTAATGCGATTTAAAAAAATGTTTTGATAAATACGAGTAATAATTATTTTTTCTGATATCACGAAGACGTTGAAATTCTAAAAATTTGAATTTTTAGGCAGGTAAATTGTGTTGACAATGATTTTTTTTTCTTAAAACTGTACTGTATATACAATAGTGATACATAGGTAGGCTTTGTGTAACAAGACATTCTCTACCAAGGCATGCTCTTGTCCCGTTTTACTCAACTCATTTTTTCTTTCATTCTGTCCTGTCAATCGCCATGCTATCACTAACTCCCCTTTCTTTCATATTCTCACACAATCCATCTATATTTTCTTTGGCTTCTGTCTCCCTCGCTATTCATCCAAAGTATATACATTCATTACACTTTTAGTAACAAGCGTTTCATCTCTCCTCTTCACATGACTATGGTCATATGGTCAGAACCAAAACACTTATATGCTATGCCATATAAGTGTTCGTTTACTGTAAACTTAAATTTTTTAATAAATAAAATAACAAGATAAACGATTCCTTTTCAACTTTTCAGTCACTGGCGTTCCTTTTAAACTTCGTCTAACAAAAAAATACGTAAACGGGTAAAATATCAAATATACTAATATTTTTCTTTAATTTAACAATGAAGCAAGTACGTGTACCTACTTACCCAAATTACTACCATCCACAAAAGCAAGATCTACCCCATAAAGACCACGAAAACCCGAACTCTCCAAAATGAAATTGGACAACGTCTTTACGGGAACATTTTGGTGTCCGTCGACTTCCAGTGCTGGCCAGTTTAACCCACTTAGCTGGATAGTTGGCTTAAGTTGGCTAATTCAATAAGCCACTCAGAAACGAACCGAATTAAGTGAGGAGTTAATTTTTAAAATGGCGAAAGGGTTTTAAGCGTCGTCGTGCGAATTTTGTACAAGAAATTAAATAACGTTGCAAAGGCGGCTGTTTTAATATTTGTATAGGAATCTTACGTAAATATTTAGTGTTTTTCAGCTGCTTACTTATAGAAGTTTAGCTGTTTTAGTGTCTAATGGTATTAAAGAGATTAACATAATTATTTTAGGAGTGGATTCGTGCTTAAGTTAGGAACTTGTTTACAAAAACAGAAGTGAACTTTAGAATTAAATTATTTAAGTTGAGCCAAATTTAATCATAATAGTCTTCTGCTTAGACTGCGTGTCCATGTCTATCCGACGAGATAGTCGTAATGGCTATCGCAGAAAGCAGAAACATTGTTTTTGATGTAATTTTCAAGTCACGGACTATGGTAATACAAAAGACATACATTTGGTAAGTCTACAAAACACATAAACATAAATAAATTATAGTCATTCAAAAAAAATACTCGTACACAAAACATTTGCAAAAGACAAACGAAATCACAAATCAGAATTATTCAACTTCGTTACAAGTAGCGCCATCTAGCGGTTTGCGTCGCAACCTCTTCAAAGAACCACCAAACAAGGTTAGCTCGCGACGCCCCCAATTGGATAGCGCCGCCGGTTTAATAGCCGGAGAGCTGTAATTTTCAGAGACGGTACTTATTGAATGCTGAATTTATATTAATAAAAAAAAATATGTATAAGTAAGTTAGCTTTTGCCCACAGCTTCACTCCGTACCTAACTACCTACCGATCTATTTTCTATTTGCTTTTAAACCAGACAATTTAATAAGATTTCGTTTTTTAAACATTTAATGAGTATCAATGCCACCCAAAGGGTTATGCTTGGTGTTTCCTTGCGTGATTTAATCAGAAATGAAGATATCCGCAGAAGAACCAAGGTTGCCGACATAGCATGAAGAATAGCCAAACTTAAGTGACAATGGGCAGGGCACATTGCTCACAGAAAATATGGCCGTTAGGGCCGAACGATCCTGGAGTGGCGACTGCGTACCTGAAGACGCAGCGTTAGAAGGCATCCTACCATGTGGACCGATGACCTGGTCAAGATTGCGGGAATTTGATGGATGCGAGACGCACAGAACCGTTCAATATGGCGACAGTAGGGGGAGGCTTATGTCCAACAATGGATGTCTTTCAGCTAAAATGATGAATACATTGCAGATGATATTATTCTACTGTAACTTATTTTTATTAATAATAGGAAAATCTTTGAAACTTACCGATTACTTAATAGGTCCTCCTACGGATGATTATTTTCATCAAAAATAGTAAAAGTGTAATTCAGTAATAGGCTAGTTGCCGTAAAAAATGTAATTAGTTCGTCTTTTAGATTATTCAAAAATAAAGGATACGCATTTTTTTTTATTTGTAAATTAAACCAAAAATGACAAAGATATAGCCCATTAAAGTTACGTGTAACATCACGCCGTGCTACATTTTTTCGCACGGGGTGACGTCACAGGTTTAATCAAGAAAAAATACGTGTCTAATATTTTTTTTATAATTTAAAATACGGACTAAATATAATGTAATTATTTTGACCCTGATAACTACCCTATAGCTCATCATAAGTATTACCAGTTCAAGATGTTACCAACTCCAAAACTACAGTCAGCTCTTGGTCTATAATTACTGTGTAAGTACACTCCAACTTTTGAGGGGTGATGTGACTTTGTACGGAGGTGCTATCGGAGATTCGGTCTTTCAGTCTTTGCTTAGTTTTTGAGGTAAAGCTATCTTGTTTACTTGATTTTTATGATAAACATTAAAATATTTTCAAGTGTATTTATTTTTATTTTTTGTTAATAATTTTTTTAACATTTTGCGCCGACCCAAATAAGATGGGACAATTAAGAGCAAGAAGATGACGATGATTTTTGTTTATAATTAATTGATACGTTATCAAGGTAAAAATGATCTCGTATGAATCGAATCTCATATGGTTTGTTTTATAAAATAATAATGTTAATGAAAATTCATTCACTTTTTGCGCGATTTACAAGTAGGTAAAGATAAGTGTACCGTGACTGATATAACCTCTAAACTTCTTTAATTTATTTTACAGCTTTAAATTACTATAATAATGTAATCTAAATTCATCATGAATAATTCAGAATTATTCAAATACAGACTCATAAACACCAGATTATAACACTAACAAATTAAACAGAATGCAAATCTATCAGACACAGCTTCACATAATCCGGTTGCAGCCGCCTTAGTCTGGTTATAACTGGTTCGCGCCGCTTTCATCCGGCTATAACCGCTCGAGCAAAGATTACAGGGTGCTTTACCAACTCGCGAAGGCTTATTAAGCATCTAGAGGCGAAAATGTAAATTAGCAGCGAAATTGCGAAGTGATGTTCGACTTAATGACACTCATTCGCGTTCTTGAGTGTGTTAAGTTCAGTCTGCAATCAGCTCGTGCGAACGTCTTTACGTTTTGCTAATAGCTGCCGCTTCTGTTACCGTTTAAGTCTATGTGCCGTCGGGGAAGGATGTTGTCTGTTATATGCAGTAAAGCGTGTTTGGCTTGTTTAAGGGTAAAAGGGAAAACTCGTGAAATGGTACGTTGTTTAATAAATTCCACTTGACGAACATGGTAAGTGTGCGAACTCATCTATGGTAATTTTGTTTCATTAGCCTGTAGTAGTCCGATTTTCATACAGCTGATATCAGTCACCTTGCGAAGACCGTCACTCCACCTCGTCTGAGAGCCTTTCCTATTCGTCCGCCACATCTATCACAACGGCTATCGGTAACGGTGACATGGTCGGACCATTGCCTCCACTTCTGTTTGCTTATTTTGCGAGTTATGTCAATATCGACAACTTTTGTAGTTCGGAACTGAGTAAGCGTTAATCGTTATGAGTTATCCATTTTTTATTTCAGGTGGAAAATCAGCGAACAACATTTTTGGCTCTAGTGGATGGAGCAACAAGGCGTGTCAGACTTTAACTGACTAAAACCCATTTATATTCTTCCAGTTGCCCTTTATATTTCTGGGTTGGTTAATTTTAAGGGCTGGTATCGGCCCTAATGAGCTCTTTCAATTTTGATGCGTGGAACACACGCCGTCGACTCAGCCTTCGGCCTTTTCCGACTGCCGGACGGCAAACTATCCATTGGTCACTGTCTACAAGCTCGTGTTTACGGTAGCCAAGAATCACCTTGCCACTCCCGGGGAGTATCTTGCGGTGACAGCTGGGGCGACAAGATGTCGGCTTACGATTACATTCGACCCACGAAGCGCAAAATTCAAATAAAAAACACAGACACTAACCAAATCTCAAACACCTCAAAGCCACAACCAAATAAAGCCGTGTCCTCAGTACCAGTAACACCATAAACTAAAACCCAAACTTATTTTTCAGCCGCTAGCGTCGACGGCAATCGAATTAGCGCCGAGTTCGTGTGCCCTAGACGCTATGCCCCGCCGCACGTTACACGCTCTTAAGCAAACTTTGTAATGCTATTACCAACTTGCCACCACCAGTACCATGTCAGATCGGTAATGGAACCTTCGGAATACAATCTCGTTGGACTCTGTGACTTGAAAACTACAGTTCTGGGAAATTGGACGCGACTAACGTCCGTGAAGTTGGGGGTAAACTCTTGTTGGATACTTGGTCGTGCCCGCATGCGGTTGCAGAGACATGATACGAAGTTTTCTTTAAAAGCTGGAGTGTGTTGTGCATTTGCTCGCATGCGGTCGGATGCGAGGACTGTCGTTCATGCAGTTGGTTACAAGGACAGTCGGCATTTAGAAATAAATAAATGAAAAGGCACTTATTGGTAGTCCCAAACTGCAGTTGCTCGTTTTTTTTTACAATATTCCACAACTATCACACAACGCCGTCTAGTCCCAAGCTAAGCAGAGATTGTGTTATGAGTGCTAGACAACTGATTTGTTGTTTGTATTAATTTATAAAATAACTTTTCCTACAACTTGGATCGGCTCTTACATATAGAGGCACCGTACATTTTTTGTGCAGCTTTTGACGATCGTCAAAGGCATATTTTTCTATATGCCTTTGACATAATTATAGCATACTTTTCTATCAGAGTATCCAATATTTTTGTAATTACGTCACTACTTCCAGAGATTGTAGTCTACAAATAAAGAATTTTGCCTTCTTAGGATTCTATCTATTTATTAGTTTAAATGATATTGGCGACCTCACAACAAAATACAGCCACCTGACTTGGACCAATAAATGTTGTGTCGATTCTGTTAAACGAAATGTAATCTTGTATAGAATGATGAAGGTTTTTTTTAAACAAATAAATGTGGCAATCATTCTAAGAATTACTCCTGTATCATGGATGTGTTCACAAACCACCCAGACCCGGAAGAACTGTCCGTAGGTCATACAAGCATTTGTTTCATGCGGGAATCGAAATCGCGACAAGTAGAGCAGTAGCCAATCGCTCAACTGCTCCGTCAACCATGCTGTCAAATGACGGACTCATTGTTGGATATTGGCTTTCTCTATCAAGGCCATGATAAAAAGGAGTCGGTGACATTGCTTAGAAAATAGAAGAACCGACCCTCAGTTCTTCGAACAGTATCCACTCTCACCTAAAAATGGTTTATAAACGTGTCCCAAAATTCCAAAAAACAATCCTTCAAAAGCTCGCAACCCAATTTAAACTCACACGTAATCAGATTAAGGTGCTGATAATACATCACGGAGCATATTTCTCTTATTCATTCATCAAAAGTTGAGGACAATCAATCTTGTGAGGACAATGACACTCGTTACTCCGTCATTGTTATGTATCACAATTTGCTGGGAAATGATGGGGCTCATTGACCATGCTGGCCGTTGCTGGCCGTTTTAGGTAGTTGGACATTTTAATGGGGGTTGCATTGTGTGAAAATGTAGGCTCTGTTGAGTATTGTAGTGTTAGAAGTGTGGAAATGAAGTTAATGCGAGCCTGTGAGTTATATGTCAGAGATAATGCTCTTTGTTTTGAAGCTGTTGTGGCTCAGCTTGTCTTTTCAGAGAATAGTTCTGACAAATTCACAAAGAAAAGTCTAAGATGTAATGAAAGATATAAACCTGTGTCTCTAGGTATTCTTTTGCGACCAATTAATCAATCTTTCGATATAACATCAGGCGGTTAGAAACAGACATTATGAAAAGATTATTAAGTAGTTTTATTTTAAAAACCTACACTAACCGAGGAATTGCCAAAGTGGCAGTAGGCAGGGACTGCCACCGTACTCACGCAAAGTCCTCCTTCTGCGAAAATGTCATCTCGCAGGCTGCAAAAGGAATAGGGAGATGCTTTCTTCCCACCTCTATAAAAAACTCGATGGTCGACGGAGATCCGTGAGATCCATTAAGCCTGGAGCAGCAGAAGTCACACTGCACCTGTAACCCCCGACACAAATGTGGAAGGGAACACTAGGGTGGTTTAAGTAAGCCCGAGTCTCACAGACCCCTCGACTCAACACTGGGCGGAAAAACTCCGCTAAGGATTTCCACTCCAAAAAAAAAAAATTCCCTGCCGGCTAGCTACAAGCTACCAGGAAACACAGACTCGGAAACTTTAAGGAGACTAGCAGAATTTAAGTCAAGAGTCAATGGACCGTCGACCACATCATCACAGTGAGATAGTGATCAAACGCGAGCCAATCAATAAAGATAAAATAAAAAGCCAGAGGATGACGTTAAAGGTTTTATTGGTCAGCCGCTCGTCCAACAGTAGGCCAGCAGCTAGGTTAGCTTGTAAACGAGACTGAAACCTCGCTGGATTAAATTGATGTTACGCTAGATTTGTTACGTTGGCTTTCAATGCCATTTGGAAACATTGGTTAAGTTTTGAAAATGTTGAAAGGTAGTTTTTTTTACGTCACCCTAATCATCATTTCAGCCGATAGACGTCCACTGTTGGACATAGGCCTCCCCCAAGCGTCGCTACAATGAACGATCCTGCGCGTCCTGCCTCCCTCGTATTCCCGCAACCTTCACCAGGTCATCGGTCCACCTTGTAGGAGGCCTTCCAACGCTGCTTCTTGTGGCCGTCTGCATTTTACGTCACCCTACTATAACAATAACTCCTTTTAACAATGTAACAATTAATACAGTTTTATTACGTTCAGTGTAGAGTAGTACTGTCTACTGCCACTGGCCCTAATAATAAGAGTCACGACTTTCTAGTTTTCCGTCGTGGGTTCAATAACAGGAAAACGTATTACTTTGAGTAATTTATTTCATCACTCTATTATTTTGGGTAGTCATCAAATAACTTCTCCCACGCTGGATGGAGCGAGAGGAAGTTTTAGACTTTTACTGGTTAAAACTCACTTGTGTTTTTTCAGTTGCCCTTTGGATTCCAGGCTTATGGCAGAGAGAAAAAATAAATAAAAATATATACCTATTTTCGGTCAACAGAACCTTTATCAAATACACACATGTGGCTTGAATACCACGATTATTCTAAATTCAAAATACAGATAGTTTTACACAATAGTTTGAACACATAGGTATAGTGAGAACTATGTGGATTCCTTGTGAGAACTATGTGGATTACTCTTTCCTTTTCTTTTATTTTCACATGTCTGGCAGTTTTGAGTATTTGATGCGGCCTACCCAAATGTCCTTTCTTTGGCATTGTTCGTCAAGTCGTTGAGCTACTAAGTAGTCCTGAGTTGAGCTACACGCATATTGAGAAATGCTTGCACTGACTGGACAGGTCCACTTAGAACTGTGTGGTGCTTTCTTCAAAAGACCATCTCAGGCTCAATCTGCATGGTTCTCATATGATTTGACCATAACATGTTTTGCTGTATGTTGGACTTTAAAAGAGACTTTGACCCCTGAGTTTGTTTCGGTGTTTCTTCTCAGAGTGGTCAGCTAGGAAACACCGGCATCATCTAGCTTTAATTGACGAAAAAAAAAATTACGTGTAAAAGTGTTTTTATAAAACCGACTTGCAAAATAAAGATTATTTATCATTTATTTATTTCTTTATTTATAACTTTATTGCACACAGCATAATACAGGATAAACATTTACAAAAGATTATGTGTACAATAGGCGGTCTTATTGCGCAAGGCAATTTCTACCAGACAACCTTTGGATGATTTAGGGCTTTTTATAGGTGGCAAATCATCCAATGACATCTTTCGCTGACCCATTAACTCATTAAACCTCAAATGAACGCCAACCTTCGCTCTGTCATTGTCTTTCTTTTGATTGTCTAAGTGACAGTATTCGAAACGCTAAGCAATCACACTGTTTAGACTGCGTCAAATAGTGAATGCCTTCCTTTAGTTCTTCGAAAGAATCTATTATTTTATTGATACACCCTTTTCAAAACGCCTTTTTTGACGCTGATAGCTTTTTAACACTCCTACTGCATACAATGTTATAAGCAACATGTTTCCGTTTCCGACAACACAAAAACATGTTGCACAACATTTGTTTCCATGACCACACGAGACTTACAAAGTAGGCCAAAACAATTACACCGCCAACTTCGCTAGCCCATAAATACCAAGTCAATATCCAGCTTACCAGCGAACAGCTTCAAGCTGGACCTGTTCAACACCCGAGGGAAAGCTAACCCCAACATATCTTTAGACTAGACGGGTCTGGGTAAATCGAAAAACTTTAAATGGGTCCAATTTCCAGCCCCCGCCTCCCCGCAGTCGTGCCCCGTGGGACGTGGGCAATTAAAAGAATTGCCCCGCTACGATTCAGTTCGACGACTAAAAATGAAAATACAGTAGACGATGCTTGAGACGTGCACGACTTTGAAATTTTTTTTTAGCGATTAATGATGCCTTAACTGCTTAGCATAGTATAACATAGTCGGCCTTATAATGCTTCCACTGTTGGGACTCAGGCCTTCTCTCTAGGAGAGGGAATGGTCCGTAATCCACCACGCGGGCCCAGTGCGGGTTGGTAGATGTCACATGTCTTCGATTTTTTAGTTCTAGGACGTGCCGGTTTCCTCACGATGTTTTCCTTCACCGTTTTGAGAGCAGTGGTGATGAAATAAATTACACAAAGTAATGCGCCTGGCTCAACTGTTTAGGGTGTTTTTAATATCGTGTGGTTTTGATCACGCTTGCGGGATTGCTCCGCACGCGTAACCCCCACAAATGTCCATTTCATACTAGTACTTAGTTATTGTCATGCTTCTTTTTTTTAGGTAGAAAAATCATCCAATCTTTCCGCTCCCTCCCCCTCCAAAGGCGGGAGATGTCTCCTGTCCTTGGGGGGAGCGTAAGGGCGTGTCAGACTTTTACTGACTAAAAATCTACACTCCTGTTTCTTCTGTGCCATTGTTCCAGGGCCCCAGTCGGCTTCGACCCTGCTGGGCCCCTGTGGTTACTGACAACCCTTTGAGGCGCGCGTGGAACAATACGCGCCGTCGACAGCTTGGGCTCAGTTCGGACGGTCGGACAGCGAACTACCCATTGTTCACCGTCCGCAAGCCCGCGCCTACAGTGGCTGGAAATCAGGATAGGAATGCTGCAGACCATGGCCTGTACTAAGGCCATTTATTGTAATGCTTGGAATAGGCACGCGGGCACGTTTTTTAGCATTTTGAAATTTTCTGCATGCGGAGCGAACACGCAGGGGTGATGTTATCCGCACGATATTAAAGAAACCCTCAGTTATTGCTACTTTGATGACCGAGAAAATTTGACATTAATAAATTACTACCTATTTGACGGTATGGTTGACGCAGTGGTTGAGAGATTGGCTGCTGTGTTGCGTCGCGCGAATTCAATTTCCGCAAGGAATTTTGCAGGGCCTAATAATAAATGTTCCGGGTTTGCGTATCTTGTGAATGAGAATTTACGTGTTTGTGAATGCACGCAAAATACAGGAGTGAGAGATGGCTCGATCATGATATTGCAACTTTAATATCCAGCCATAACTGAAAAAAATACATTAACAACACCTTGTAATCAACAACGGACGTCTATAGACAGTCATATATTGTTTCAAAATCAACAGAAAATACAGTTAAAACGAAAATTGAAAAAACTAGCGATCCGCTCCAGCTTTGCACGGTTGTTTCAAATCTTTGAAATTCTCGACTTTTCTCTGCTACAATATGCATGTTTTATAGACTCGAACCTTTTACATGAATCACTTTAACAATTGGTGGAAACCGCATGAAATGCCGTTTAGTAGTTTTTAACTGTATCGTGAACATACAGACAAACTCGGCCGGCGCTTTTGTTTTATATATGAGGGTTATCATATCAAACAATTTTACCTCTAACAAAACCTGTGCTTCAACTGAATCCTTCAAAATTAACCACATAATTAAAACCCAACCAATTACCACCTACCTCCATAACTCACCCGGCTATTGAACACCTATTACTGCCTCCACCGCCGTCGCGCCAAGACGACGGCGAGTCATAAATCACACCCAATGGGGTTGTAACTCTATAGTCTTGTTTACAGGTAATCAGATGCCAGCAGTCAACGTTAATCTGTGAGTGTGTCTTCAAGGGTTGATAGCTAAGGTGTGTGTGTAGGAGGGGGTCGTTGAGCTAAGATATGTATAAGTGTGTGGGAGAGAGGGTCGTTTTTCGTATTTTGATTTAACTTAACAAAGAAAAGAAAGAAAATAGTTTAATTTGGCTCACATAGATACAGCGTAGAAACAACATGTGTCAAACTGAAGATTTAACAAAAATAGCCTGTCGGTTTTCTACCGGTTGCATTTGGGTGAATGTTTTTTTTTTTTGTTAGGAAATAAATCATCGAATCAAATTGAGAGGGCGTGTCAGACTTTTACTAAAACCCATTCCTGTTCCTTCTTTGGCTTCATTCCAGGGCTCCGGGGTTCTCTTTCGCATCACCCATGGCTCCAGTAGGCTCCGACCCTGCTGGGCCCCTACGGTTACTGAAATCTCCTTGAGGCGCGCGTGGAACACTATGCGCCGTCGACGATTAAGGGTCAGCGCAAACAGAAAGGAGCGCAACGGAAAGGATTTTATTAAGGCACTCCAAAATAAACTTTAATTTTATTGAAATAAAGTGCATATAAGCTTGAACCTGAGAAACGCGTCCTTGAAGATACGTGGGAAGCGTATCTTCGACATACGTCATCCGTCAGAAAATACGAAACCGCGTGAGAATTATTCCTCTCTGTCTGCGCTGACTCTTAGGCTCGGCCTGAGTCCGGATGGTTACCGTACGGACGGAGCGCGAGCTACCCATTGCTTGCTATCCGCAAGCTCGTGCTTACGGTATGTTTACCCACCTAAAAACCATCCTGGTAGTCGAATGTATATTAACTAATTGACATATATCACCAGTGTCCATGGAGTTTCTTGCACATTCTTCTCCATAGAGACTACTCTTTAGAACGTGCAATTTAGCTTCACTTGTTCGACTGACCGACATTTTGACAATTCAAAAGTGCCTATAACTGTTCTATTTGAAATAAACGTTTCTGATTTCACATATCGTCAATTTTTCCGCAATTCCGATTTCTCCACGATGTATTCTCTACAGCTTCTCCACCCAAAATAACGTCCCGTATATTCGAAATCAAAGATATCCTCGATGCGGCGCTTGTTCTTCTGCGTCGTTACACAAAGAATTAAGTCTTAATAGGCTAGTTGAAACACCTCCAATTACAACAAGAACAGTACTAAACTAGGTATAGATCTTTGTACTTTTTGGATTGTAGTTAAAAAGATACTCGTACCAATATATTTTGACCTAGATATACTATGGACTTTACTTGCTATTGGCACAACATAATATTAAGAATATAAAAAGAATACATATACATAAATCTGATGTTTGTACACTGACAACCCTAAATCTACATCTCCTTTCTTACAGTCCATCCAAAGGTTGTCTGTAGCGATAAGACCGCCCATTGTATACTTATTTTTTTAAATGTTTGTCCTGTATTTTTGTTTAAATGGTGTACAATAAAGGTTTATAATAAATAAAATAAATAAATACACTCAAACTTTTTTTGCTTACTTTCTAACAGAAAGCTATTAAGTTTATCTTTAACCAAGGTTTTTGCCCGCAAATAAATAGAAAAATGTTCCAAAATTGATAATGATGATGCCAGCAAACCGTAGCTGAGCCGATGTCCGTAGGGTCACAGAGATTTTCTTTAAAGGAAACCCGTGGCCTTGGAATGCAAAGGACAGCTTAAAGACGCAGGTAATTTTACTCTCCCGCTCCATATTAAAGGGATAAAAGTCATTGGGTGATTTACCATCTTAAAAAAAGCGTGCCAAGTTTCATACAAATTCGTTTATCCGATTGAATGTAAGTGAGTAACAATCATACACATTATAATATGTACATACGAACTTTGAGAGCAGTGAAGGCTCAGTAGTAACTGCCCCGACTTACGAGATATAAGCTGTAGGCTCAAACCTAACCTGGCGCATAACTTTGTGTAATTTGTTACAACACCACTGCTCTTGTAACGGTGGTGAAGGAAAAAATAAAGAGGAAACTTACAACAAAAATTTCGAAGACATGTGACATCCGCCAACCTATAGAGAGAAGGCTGTATTCCCAGCAGTGGGAATATTATAAGGCTGATAATGCTACTCAATACGAATTTGCAATTTCAATTAGTAGTTCGATAAAACAGCATAAGCCCATAAGTATTATTTCAGAATCAAAGTGAAAATGAATGAATCAAGCCACTCAATCCCTATGCAGTTAATGTTCCATGTTAGCGCATCGTCCCGAGGGTATTCCTCTATCTCTACCGCAATCATCGAGCAAGAATCTCTTTCCAGATTCCGCCTTTCTGATCGTGAAAGAAATTACAAATGCACGGCTTGGATAGTGTGGAATTTTTTTTTTTTTTTTTTTTATTGTTGATAGGTTCGCGCTTGACCGCTATCTCACCTGATGGAAAACGACGATTTTATGGAATTTGTAGCATCAGTTAATAACTGTGTCAATGCAATGTAACTTTTATAATTACATAAAATGTAAATATATATCGATGTATAAAATTACTAAAAAATTATGCCGTGGTATTGTCGACTGGCCTGTTGGTCTAGTGGTTAGTGACCCTGACTGCTATGCCGGAGGTCGTGGGTTCGATTACCACCCAGGACAAATGTTTGAGTGATGAGCATAATCATTTGTTCTGTGTCTGTGTGTAATTTATCTATGTATGTATGTATTTAGAAATATATAAGTATGTTTATCAGCTGTCTAGTACCCATAACACAAGCTCTGCTTAGCTTGGGACTAGACGGCGTTGTGTGAGATTTGTGGAATATTATTTTATTATTATATTGTATTATATTCTTAATTTTGACAAAGTGATTTTATTGTTAGTCCTAAGTTGCAAGCCTATGTTTGCCCCATATATTCAAAGTAATTCCCTCCATTGACAGTTATTAGCTTGTTTATATTTTATTTGCCATTTTATGCCGATTGTCGGTCGAAGTAGAGGACATTCCCTTCAATAAGACTTGTAGTAAAGGCCTTAGTGTATAAAACTTGAAATCGATACAACTACCAAACATAGGTTTTTAAAAGTGTTATTTTAGTCATAAATACCGTTATCCTCTACATAAAACATTATGTATTATAAATTATGCAAACATATACAAAAATTAAATTGTCTGTTTGTATTAACAAATTATACTAAATGCTAATGCTAATGAAAATATATTTGATATTTATAACAAAAATGCAATTTTTAAATTGTTGTCGGTCTAGGAGTATCTGATTGTCTGTCTGTTTAGTCTGGATAAACCACTGAATAGACTTTGACGAGACTTTCACTTTGCTGGAATCTAGCTAATCTTATACTCGTAATTAGTAACTTAAGCCAATTTTTATTTTCTCGCGGGATTGGGACTTGCATCCCTGGGGGGGGGGGGAGAATTATATCTCGGAAATGAAAAAGATTTGAACAATACTTATCACTACCAGATGTGCTTAAACTCCACGCGAACGAAGTTGTTGGTTACAGCTAGTCTCTATAATAAAAGCTTTCACTCTAAATAACAGCGCGAACACTATTTAATGAAATTGTTCGACTTTAGCCCGTCATTCGCTAGCAAAATAACAAAGCAATTTAAAAGTCAATAGTAGTAGTGTTAAGGTAGGGCCATACTTTAGCTGTTTTGTGTAAAACGTAGTCTAAAGTAAAATAGCGCGACGGGGTAGACTACGAAGATGATGGCGGGACAAACTAGAACATAATAGGATATATGGACAGAATAGGCTTACAAAAAAAGTCTCGAAGACTACTTTACTTTTGGACTAAATTCTATTTCTTTTACCCAAGAAGTTGACGTTATTCTTCTAAGTCAAAATGAAGGCAATATCACTATTTTTAGATTTTTATATTTTGTACTGATGTCACATAGGTGACATCTGTACAAAAGTGTGTGTATAAGGTAAAACTGTTTTTTTTTTACTGTTGATAGGCTCGTGCTTTACCACTATCTCACCTGATGGAAAGTGATAATGTGTTCAATGCTGGAGCACACTCGCTTAGAGGTAACCAATTCACGATTGCATTAAAGATCCATAAATTATAGCTATCAGGAAACACAGACTCCGGCAGGGAATCTCATTCCTTGGCTTAATAGGTACACAAATTTCAGTACATTTCGTTAAAATTACGTTACTGCAATCTTTGGTAATGATAAAATTAATGAAACTTCTAAACTTCAAATGTGGGTTTCTCAAAATCTATTCACGAGGAGATTCCCTATACTTTACGTGTACCACCTCTATGTGTAAGGTAATTTCAACCTCTACTAGGTACCTACTTGTTTCTACAAAAACTTAACTTAAGTCGCTAAAACTACGTCTGCAAATATCAAAGTTTGAGATAGGCAACGTAGTTTCAGCGACATCATCATTACCTTCCTGCCGTTGTGCAATGTGCAACATGTTTTTGCTTTTCACTTTTAGCAAGATGTATATTTATAAAAATAACCAAAGTTTAAATTAACTTTACTCTAAATCAGCATATTTTATTTTTTCTAACTTATTTATTATACAATGTGTCTACATCTCTCACCAACTCTTATGTCGCCGTCTGCTGGAAGAAATTTAATTTGAAAGAAGCAGCAACTTTATGCTCTTCAGCAATGACACACAACTTCCACACAATGCTATTTACTGTCAAACTAAGTAGAGCTTGCTTATTCCTTTGTCTGTTCTTACCCTTCAAATATTTAGAACAAACATACGATTAGTTGTTGATACAACAGTGATGTGTCCGCACCTTTACAGGACTAACGTAATAAGGGACGCGATTGGTTATAAACTTGCCTGCTTAATGTTATTTTATTCCCTTTAAAAGAATTCGCTTTTTTAACACGTCATTTAAATTCACAAGAGCGTTTAGGTTATGAGTTTAGAGGCGAAAGACGTAAGCGAAAGCGATTATCTACGAGAAACTTTAATTAATTCATATACGATTTAGCAATATAGCGATGCTGACATAAAAATAAAATGGCACTAACTAGGGTTTTTATTTTTATTTTAGCATAATATAAAAGATTAAAGATTAAAAAAATGGAAAACTTTTTGTCATAAAATAAATATAATAACTATTATAAAAACTATTATTTAAAATTAATGAAGCAGTGGAGATTTTGTGTGCTGATTTTTAATTTTGACGATACTCCTGTAATATATACACCTGTAAAGTAAATAATTATGTCATTTATAAGAAAGAAAGAAAACATTTATTTGAGACTTGCACAGGATAAACAACAATCCAGTATTTCAATATTAACAGCGGATGTAGCAACAACGTATGGAAAGCAAGCTGCAATAATAATTTCTCATTAAAATAATGTCTTTACAAATAAATATTCTTCATTATTTACACTTTAATTTCACGGTGAGTGAGTAATGAGAAATATGAGAACGGTTGGTGCATTTTTTTTTAGGTAGGAAAATCATCTAAATGGCATCTCCCGCTCTTGAGCGGAGCGAGAGGGCGTGCCAGACTTTTACTGACTAAAAATCATAGCCATTGTTCGAGGACCCCGGGGGTCTCTTTCGCATCACCTATGGCCCCAGTAGGCTCCACGGTCCACTTTTTGGAAGACCTTCAATGATGCGACGCCACTCCTGAACCTTCAGCGCCATCAACCATCTGTTCGGCGAGCGATGTACTCTACCCATTACCACTTGATTTTAGTGATACTGGTGATTCTTCGGGTGTCGGTTACCTGGGTCGGTTCTCTTGCGTATATCCTTATTTCTATTTCTCCTTTGGGTGACTTTAAGTCTTCTAATTAAAACCATTTTTGTATTACGTTTTTTTTTAAATTCTGTTTGTTGTTGATTAATGTGTTTAGTAATACAACTTACAAATGTTTTTCTTTGTTCTTGTTTTTTGTTTTTGTTTTTAAATAACAAAAACTTTAGTTTTTTTGTAATTTTTGTTTGAAGGCGACATAGGGTTTTTTATCAATATAAAACAAAATGACAATTATAACAATCTGAAACAATGTCAGGGTGTCATGAAAATAGTACAGTCAACCACAAAATCTGTTTCAAATTGTGGTTGCAACTCAACAATGCATGTTTGAATTGTATAAATTCAATATTTTTAGCATTATAATTATAACTTCATACATTAACAGCACATGTGTGATCGTTATTGGTACCTTAATGAATAAATAAACCTGTTTTAATAATATTACACACCGTTTTATTAGTAACTTTCATAACCAAGGAACATTGCAATTTTTTTTTTCTTTCGTATACCGTAATTAGACACAATTGGCGCATCATCACTTCAGCCGATATACGTCTATTGTTGGACGTAGGCCTCCCCCAAGTGTCACCACAATGAACGATGCTGTGCGTCTCACATCCATCGGTTTCCCGCAACCTTCACCAGGTCATCGGTCCACCTTGTAGCAGGCCTTCCCTTGCGTCTTTCGGTACGCGGTCGCCACTCCAGAACCTTTTTGGCTCCAACGGTCATCTGTTCTGCGAGCAATGTGCCCTGCCCATTGCCACTTAAGTTTGGCAATTTTTCATGCTATGTCGACAACCTTAGCGCCTTGGTGCTTCTAGTGTTAATTGTATTATTTACTGAAAACATCTTCAACTTGAATATAGCCCGACAGTTGGGAGTATCGTGTTGTGTTGTGTTGTGTTGGTCTGATAGGCAGTCGTTCCATGTAAAACACAGGTATTCAACCGCATCCGGTTACACTGAAGACAAACCCTATACTAGTTAGGAAAAGGCTGGGAAGATGAGTACGTGTGTATAATTTCAACATTTACAATGTAACCGTAACTTTGTACTATTAATTTTTTTATATTAAAAAAAAAAATCTGGGCAAGTGCGAGTCGGACTCGCGCTCGCAGGGTTACGTACTGTCCGTAGAAAATAACGGCAGAAAAAAAAGCGTTTGTTGTATGGAAAGTCACCTTAAATATTTATTTTATTTTGTTTTTAGTATTTGTTGTTATAGGGTCAACAGAAATACACAATTTGTGAAAATTTCAACTGTCTAGCTATCGCGGTTTTTGAGGATACAGCCTGGTGACAGACAGACGGACAGTCAGCGAAGTCTTAGTAATAGGGTCCCGTTTTTACCCTTTTGGTACAGAATCCTAAAAAGTTGGAAGCATTGAAAGGTCTTCCGCTAGGTTATCGGATAATCTGGTGGTGCATACACATTGCATTCCCGCGACTCTCAATCAGTAAATCTCTCATATGAGACGCACAGGACTGTCCATTGTGGGGACACTTGGAGAAGCTTATGCTCATTATTAGACGTCCTTAAAAAAAGATGATGAATGTAAAAAAAGTTTCCGAAGAATTTCTTGTACGTTGTACATACTACATACAAATCCACGCTTCATGACCTGCAAACAGCTTTATTTTTTTTACTGTCTGATTTTTACAGTTTCATCATCATCATCATTATCATCATCATATCAGCCGAAAGACGTCCACTGTTGGACATTGGCCTCCGCCAAGCGTCGCCACAACGACCGGTCCTGTGCGTCACGCATCGATAGTATGCACTCAGAACCTGGTCAGGGTTACGGGAATCCGATGAATGCGTTGACAATTTAAAAGTAAATAATATTTACTGGTTTAGCTTTGTGTAAATTAGGCTATAATTACGGTTGGACCAATACGTTATAAGTAGACCCCTTCAACTCAGCTACTACATCAGAAAAACGATACAAATCCGATTAGGTACTAACAAAACAAACTAATCGTAACAAAATAATCTCGAACAAACCTATCCACAGTACGTACACAGAATTACTCACTACACTAAGCCGATTCATTCGTCGAAGCAACAAAATGAGAATTTAATAACACTGTACAGTTGCCTCGTTACCTCCGCCCCACTGAGTTCATTTGCATGGAAATACGGATTTGAAGCGACACTAACGTATACGAGGTTTAATATAAAAATGTCACCGCAGTCTTTTTTTGGTGACTGTACTTTCTTGGTGTTTAGTTTATGTCTTTTTTTCTTTTCCGTTAATAATGTTAAATGAGGCCAGCGATATATTGAGTTTTTTATCTGGTCGTGAAGTTGTTGTGGTTCTTTTCATAATCTTCGGTAACTGTATAATAATACACTAGATTTGCGTTACGGTCGCTTACAATGGGCCTCATAGAAGGTTTAAATTCAACCAAAGGACAATAGAGAGAGTTATGTCCGGAGTTTCCTTGCATGACTGCATCAGAAATGAAGTTATCCGAAGGCGAACCCAGGTTACCGACATTGCCTGAAGAATGGCCAAACTTAAGAAGCACTGGGCAGGGCACTTTGCTCGAAGAACAGATGGTAGATGGGGACGAAAGGTTCTAGAGTGGCGGTCGCGCACTGGAAGACGCAGCGTTGAAAGGCTTCCCAAAAGGTGAATCGATGACATGAGGAGCGTCACGAGAATCAGTTGAATGCAAAATGCACAGGACCGTTCATTGTGGTGACACTTGGGGGCGGTATATATCAAGCATTGAACGTTTTTCGACTGAAATTATGATGATAATGTTCATACTAGTGACGTGCCCTAGCTTCACTCATATCAAGCCAGGGTACGTCACATGTATGAATGAACGTTTAAAAGGAATTATATACAGACAGACGCGGAATGCTACAATGTTTTTATACTATTAAAAAAATATCGATTTCTTAAAAATGTTAGCAATATTTCATGGTCAAAATAATCCTACGGGGGCCAGGGTTATCCTACTGGGGCCAGGGTTATCCGAAAGGGCGCTCGAGCCCCGGTATGAAGGCTAGAAGGAACGGGATGGGTCTTTTAGTCAGTAAGAGTCTGACACTATCTCCCGCCCCGCCCAAGAGCGGGGCATGTCAATGCATGATTTTTTCCCACCATAAAAAAAAGGTCAAAATAATACAGGAAAAATTAAATACTCGTATATATTAAGAATAGATACAAAATAAAATAATAATATTGCTTTAGTATCAAAGCATATAATATTTTCAAAGTTAATATCTTATAATTTTTAGTTCAGCACTTTACAAAGAAAAACTATTGTGTTTCGTGTCAACTTTAAAATTGGCAATTATAACTTTCCCTTTTGAAGAGTTTTAAATCAAACAAAAGAATAATCTAATATTAGTTTGTCTGAAACCTTGAAAGCCATCTCAAATATAATAATAGAAAATACTACAAGAACTAAATATATTTAAAACTTTTATTCAATAGTAAAACTACTGAAATTAAACTTAGATTTAAAATCAGAGGCTAAAGTCATTTTGTTGTTTACTCGACTGCGCTAGAGGAGGAGGATGGTTTGGTATCTCGAGAGTGTACCTATAATGTATGTATGTATATTGTTGATTTCCTCGGCATATACTAAAGCCTAAATGGCTTGTTGCATTTTGACTTGAGAGGATTGATTTGTCTTAATAAAAAAATAACTGAGTCTTTATATGAGAATGACACTGAGTACATCAATATTAAAATGGTGGATTTTTGGCGACAAATTGTATATTTTCACAGAAATGTCAGAAAATTTTTCACTCCTACCAAAGACATTTCTATACAAAACTAATTTTAAATTACCTAATCACCTGTTAATTATATAGGAAAAACTCGAAAAGGTTTTCCCCATTTTTTCTCATTTAAACAACCCATGTGATATGCATTTACTATTCAAATAAAACAAATACAGTGTTTTTCAAATTGGTCAGGCCATTTTTGATTTTAGCAAAACTAATCAACAACAATTGATTTATATTTTTTTTATGGTATTCTGTTGTGTGTTGTCTACTGTTAAGCTGTTTTTTTTTTCTTTAAGTTATAGTAGTTTGTAATACAGTGCATCCTTACAATTCGAAAATTATCAAGTTTTTTTTTTTTTAATAAAAACTACTTTGTTAAAATAAAACTATCAGCCTATCAAATTATCAACTGTCACATTCCATCTATCGTGTTTATCGATAGGCAACGTGTGTACAGTTTGATAATCAGACTACGTGCTCAAAAGCAGGGCTATCAAAAAACAACACAATAAAAATAAAACTGTTAGACGATGCCCGAATAATACAAAAAGCGGGATCATCATCATCATTTCAGCCGAAGGACGAAGTTGAAGGATACTGTTGGACATAGAACTCCCCCAAGTGTCACCACAACTGTGTCTCGCATCCACCGCTATCCCGCGACTCTCATCAGGTCATCGGTCCACCTTATGGGAGTCCTTCCACCGCTACGTTTCCCGGTGCGCAGTCGCCAGTGAAAAGCTAGGTGGTTACATTCAATAGAAACAAAACGTCAAGAAGAAAAGAGATGAACTCGACTTACGATTCAAAAGAATGTATTGGCTGCTTGGAAGAAATTCCACGTTGTCTGTGCAGAACAAATTGTTATTATATAGACAAGTCCTGATGCCAGTTTGGACTTATGGTATGCAGCTGTGGGGCTGCACCAAACAGACCAATATAAGTATCATACAACGATTTCAGAACAAGGTACTAAGGGAAATTGTAAATGCACCTTGGTACATACGAAATGATGACCTCCGTCGGGACCTAAAAGTTGAGTTCATCGACAAAGTGATAAAAAAAATTGCAGAAGCTCACGAAAAGCGACTTCATCAGCATGTGAACATCGAGGCAATCCAGCTTCTCGACCACACGAATATAGTGAGAAGACTAAAAAGAACAAAACCGTTCGAGTTAGTGTTTAGTGATAGTGAATAGTGTAATGTAGCATAATTGCTACCTAATAAATACAAGAACGAAGTGTATTCGCCTTAATAGAGACAATAAGAAAAGTGCTATTGGACACATTCTTAGTAAAGACAATTTATTAGTTTAGGATATAATTAAATTACTTATTAGTCTATATATAAGGCTAGATTGTAATATAAACTAGGGTTCATCCTTTGGATGTATTTGAGGACAAGGAAAAAAAATAGAAACAAATAGAATAAAACATACACAAACATGGTAAATTTTTGCAAAGTTTTAAATTTATACAAATAAAATAAGACAATTTTATTTTAAAATGCATTAATATAAGTAAATATTTGGAACTAAAATCCAAATAATTACAAACATACTAAGCTAACGTAAACCTAAAATATTTCCCGCTACAACATAAACTATCAAGTCGACATTCTTCACGACCGCATGATGAGTGCCGGCAGCAATATAGCGCAACACAGCACAACATAGCATAACATAGCGCGATACAGCGCAATAACCAGACCGCGACGTCGTCTACGATGAACGATGGAATTTGTACAACATACGGTATTGTGGGCTAAATTATGTACATTGTTTGTTGTTAGTTATTTGTATAAGGAGATAATTATACGTGGTAACTTTGTAATTAAAGGTGAACGTAGAGCAGTGGTGGCCGAGTGGTAACGGCCCCGACTTACGAGTTGTTGGTCACGAGTTCAAACCCAATCAGGCACAATACTTTGTGTAATTTATTTCATCGCCACTGCTCTCAAAACGGCGAAGGAAAACATCGTGAGGAAACCGGCATGTCCTAGAACCAAAAATTCGAAGACAAGTGACATCCACCAACCCGCACTGGGCCCGCTTGGTGGATTACGGCCCACTCCCTCCCTCTTCTAGAGAGGAGGCCTGAGTCCCAACATTGGGAACATTATAAGGCCGACTATATAAAGAACATAGACAGGCGACCACAGTTTCTTGCCATGGAGATAAAATAGAATATAATATTACTCGTAGATCTTTATTTGCAAGTACTACCCCCCTAGCCAAGTTACAATCGTTTCTCTTGCGTCGAACGCCTCGAGTTAGCCATGCCCCCGATTCTTTTGATGACGTCATTCCCGAACATTTTAAGTTTTCTACTATCGTTAACAATTGCAGATAATCAACTTGGCTAGGGGTACAGGTTACATGTCTTTGTCAAGACCATACTAACTACCTTATCTGAGGCATGCAAAACACTGTTACAATAATAATGTTATGTTTTGGACTCGAACACAAACTATTAACAGACACATTTTCAAGTAAAAATAAATACAAATAAAATAATATTTATGTTGACTTGAAAATGATTTCTTCTTCCTGCCACCATATTACTTGGGGTCGGCGCAAATTGTTTTTTCTTCCATTCTACCCATCAAACCATCACTTCAACATCCTTTTCTTTCATATCACTCCTCACACAATCCATCCATCTTTTATTCGATCTTCCTCTCCCTCTCCATCCATCTACATGTATACTCAGAACTCTTTTAGTAATATGCGCTTCATCCCTCCACTTCACATGACTTAACCAAGACAACCAATTTCTTTTCAACTTGTATTGACATGAAAATGATTATGCTGTGGTTGGGATTACAAGATTTTTTTTTTCAAAAGTTCACTTTATTATTTTATTTATTTATCTTTATTACAAAAGGTAAGTAATTTATAGGCTAGGTAAGCCTCACAAAACCGTTTCAATGGTTTGACTGTGGGGTCAATGAGTCTCTGCTTAAATGTTTTACAACTATGTAACAATTATGGTTTTCAATGCTCTGTTTTTTTTTTTTAAATTTTGTCACAGATTGCTTTAATATATTATTTTGTTCAAGAATTACCATTTGATCAAAACATAAAAACTCTTCAGATGACAAGATTTATTATATATTTGCAATATTTTTTACCATGGAAAGCTAATTAATTATATTCCACAACAATTATATTCCACAACTATCACACAACGCCGTCTAGTCCCAAGCTAAGCAGAGCTTGTGTTATGGGTACTAGACAACTGATAAACATACTTATACAAGGTGCAGTTTTAAAACTGCACAATATTTCAGGAGGTTGTAATAAAACTCATAAATAATCATGTAAAAATACGAAACCTGGTCAATAATCAGTAATACTTGTTATTTAATTTTTTAATTACAATAAACTAAATCGATTGATCGATGGCCGCGGGGGCGTGGCTAGGGTGTGGCGTGCGGGATGATGATTGGATGATACATTATTTATGAAACTATCGTTGCGAGTTAGTGTGTGTGAAAACGCCCTTTATTGTTCCGTGTTTGTGTGTGTGAAAAAAAGCGCGGTTATAAAAAAAAAAAATTACCTACTTATTTTATTATTGATTCGGGTCGAGAATCGCTAACATAATTACCTCCTGAAATATTTTGCAGCTTCAAAACGACACCTTGTATATTTCTAAATACATACATATTATACATAAATTACACCCAGACACAGAACAAATGATCGTACTCATCACACAAACATTTGTCCTGAGTGGGAATCGAACCCACGACCTTCGGCATAGCAGTCAGGGTCACTAACCACTAGACCAACAGGCCTGTCAAAACTGACTACTAAGAAAAGTTTAAAACCAATTAATTATTTATTATTAAAGATACTGACTGATACATAGTTACTATTGTGATCTTAATATGATTCATATTAGTAGACAAGCATACATTATACCGCATAGTTGTAAACCAAACATTTCCTTACAGTTTACGCCATTATTAATTTACAACTAAATGTATAGCGATAATATCTTCCACAATTTCAAGCGCGGAAAATCAACATCCTTACAAACACACGTTGCTACGCCGTAGCATGTTGCTACGCGGTTACGTGCTACGCAGCTACGAATCTTCTGTCTGCTACGAAACATTACGGTTTTCCGTGAAATATTTAAGTTTTTTTTTTATTATTATTGATAGGCTCGCGGTTGACCATTATCTCACCTGATGGTAAGCTATTATGTGGCCAATAATATAGCACGATTGCCTAGAAGTAACCTATTCACTCTTGACTTAAATACCCCTCGGGAAACAGACTGTTGTCAAGTTATTTCTTATTTTTCTTGAAAGTCGACTGGTAAACTTACTACCTCTCATTAAGTATAATAATTATTTACTCTGTTGATAAAAGCCATAATGTAAAATGATGTTTATTTTGTCATCATCATCGTTTCAGCCAACAGGCGTTCACTGCTTTACATATGGCTCTGTCATGTATCGCCACAGTGACCGGTCCTGTTCGTCCTGCATCTATCGAATTCCTGCTACTATCATAAGGTCATCGGTCCACGTTCGGGGAGATCTTCCAACGCGGAGTCGTTCGGTGCATGGCCACCACTCCAGAACCTTTCAGCGGCATCGACTATCTGTTCTGTGAGTAATTTACCTAGACTACTGCCACTTATTTGATTAGAACAATTTCGCTTGCTCTATTTGTCATTTACTAGCTTTTGCCCACGGCTTCGCTCGCCTACATAAAATATAGCCTTTGTCACTCAGAAATAAAGCAGCCTTCTATCGGTGAAAAATTTTTAGCAATAGAACCAGTACTTAATACTAGTTCTATTGCTAAAAAAAATTTGCTGAAGATTTTTCAGAGACAACATTCTACAAACAAAAAAAAACATAAAAACAAACTTTACCTCTTTATAATATTAGTGTAGATTCAATTAACCATTATCTAAGTGACACTAAGTGAGGGTCTGATTCACTTTCATGCTGAAATTCAACACCTATATCAGTTATTATTATTTATCGTATATGTATCGTATTCTTCTATTCTATTCTTTCTATTCTTGAATAAGTGTAGTCATGGGTCACATGCTACAGTCACAAACACAGCCACGAGAAGCTAGAAGCGGCCACAAGCCACTTAAGGCCAGTGGCTGCTACTTGTTTTAACACATGTACGCAGTAGTATAATGGACTCTGTCGAAGAAGACCAAAATGCGAGAGTGGCGTATGATAGCGTTTGTTTTATCAGTGTTTAGTGGCCAGTGCGGGCCACAAGAAGCAATCAACGGCTTTTTGTAGCGTGTGGCGGCTTCTGTCTTCAACCGTGGGTGGCGAGTCCATAGAAAATGTATGAAACCTATAATAAATAAGCTGGTGGCAACGTTTTGTGGTTGTGGCCGGTGGCTCGTTTTCGGCTACCCTAAGCTTACCTACTGGGCACAAACCCGTACTCTGGATTGCGACTGAAAAAACTCAGATTACACAACAACAAACACAAGTTAGTGGTTCCTGCAACCAGGCTCAAAAAAATAGGACGCTCATTTAGATGTCAAAGTATACATTTTTATAATAAGCTTCCCAGTCCTATTCAAGAACTTAGCATTAATAAATTCAAAACATTTGTAAAGCGAAAACTTTGCCAAAAGGCTTTTTATACTGTAAAAGAGTATCTCGAGGATAAAACGGCTTGGGATTGACCTGCTCCAATACCTACTCACTATAATTGTTATCATTTGAATGTTTTTTTGTTTTAACTGCCTTTTTTTTATTGACGATTGTTGTTGTTTTACAATTATGATATTGTATATATATATATTATTATTCTTTTACAATTATGACATGTTTATTTTTACTATTTGACTGAATTTTTATTTATATACTTTTTTTTACAATTTGCAATATTTACACTTTTGTAAATTTTATTATTGTGAATGTGAGAACTATGTGGATTACTCTTTCCTTTTCTTTTATTTTCACATGATGTCTGGCAGTTTTGAGTATTTGATGTGGCCTACCCAAATGTCCTTTCTTTGGCATTGTTCGTCAAGTCGTTGAGCTCCTTAGTAGTCCTGAGTTGAGCTACACGCATACTGACAAATGCTTGCACTGACTGGACAGGTCCACTTAGAACTGTGTGGTTCTTTCTTCAAAAGACCATCTCAGGCTCAATCTGCACGGTTCTCATATGATTTGACCATTACATGTTTTGCTGTATGGACTTTAAAAGAGACTTTGACCCCTGAGTTTGTTTCGGTGTTTCTTCTCAGGGTAGTCAGTTAGGAAACACCGGCCTCATCTAGAATTAATTGACAAAAAAAAAATTGACGTGTAAAAGTGTTTTTATAAAACCTACTTGCAAAATAAAGATCATTTATCATTTACAATGTCACGTATCTAAGTTTTTAAGTTCAAAATCGTAGAGTATACCCAGATTATATATTATGCTTAAAACCACAAAGTTTAACTCAGCCTAGCAAAGCTTTTGTGGGACCATATGGTTAGTAAGTTCAGAATAAATTCAGTAAAGAAAGCTTTACATCTAAATATGATAGCACGAAGCTTTACAAACTAAACTAACTTGTAAACTAAAAATTGCTTTTAAATATTCCCTTTTTGATTTTTAGGGTTTTATTTATTTGCCAAACCGCAGAATCGAGTCCAATAACTTACGGGTATATGCTCGCAATCACTAAACCAACGCATTAGTACGTATAACACTAAATTATGCCTATTTAAATTATATAAGTGTACATTTCCTTAAGTGAAACGTTTCCTACTTAATTAACACTGTTGTTAGCTAGTACTCAGTAATTAAGTGTAGTAAAGTCTACAGTTTACGAGAGTCGTATGAAACTTCCGTAATATTAAAAACATTAGTATTTTACCCTAGGGCAAGATGTAGATAAGCTGACAGTCTAACAGTATCGCAGTATTCTTTATCATTTTTCATCATCATCATTATCATCATCAAACCTTTTAATGTTCCCACTGCTGGGACTCAAGCCTCCTTTCTAAGAAAATGGGCCGTAATCCACCATGCGGGCCCAGTGCGGGTTGATGAATGTCACATGTCTTCGAATTTTTGGTTCTAGGACATGCCGGTTTACTCACGATGTTTTCTTTACCGTTTTGAGAGCAGTGGTGATGAGATAAATTACACAAAATAATGCACCTGGCAGGGTTTGAACCCGTGACCTACAATTCGTAAGTCGGAGCCATTAATACCACTCAGCCACCACTGTTCTTTATCATTTTTGCCTTGCCTAAATACTTTTAGTAATAAAAGCATTTACTATTACTGTTAGCGCTATATTCAATTCCCTAATTTACTTGCACAGACGTTAGAGTCCCGTACGGTATATCGAATTACCCTTGAACGATATAACTGTCTACAGAAAGCATGGTTCACCGACGAACGGTAATACGAGAAAACTATAAGTCGATACCATTATTTAGCGACAGCACGTTTCGCCGAATAACGCAACATCGAATGAATGGTTGGCCGATACCAAGATTTGCCGATGTCATGGTTCGCCGGAACACGCTTGAACTAAATAATCTTTTATCGATAGCAATTTGCATCGAAAGCACCTTTTCTTACACCGCCGATCCAAAATAATTGTCTTTACTTTCTCGCTCATACAATTTTGACAGACATCGATTCAATTGCATTAGTGCTATTTCCATGCGTTCATCTTAGTAATTCAATAAAAATTAATGTAAAGAAAATAATTAAACAGTAAATTTGATTATATTTATAATTAAATGGCATAGCATTTCTCTATGTGTGAAATAAAGAAGCACTTACAACATTCTAGAACTACCCGTCTTAATTTATTATTTCGAAGTTCATTTTACGTTAAACAAAGAAACATTATTGAGTATTTATTACATTAGCATTTAAATTATGATAGCATTTTTATTTAACGTGCCGTAAAAAAACATTTGATTTGTTTTCAAACAAAGATATAGCTTCCAGTAACAAAAAATATTAAAAATGTTCGGAGAGAAAATGAAGCCTCCGTCATGTAATTTGGATTTACGTAGGGAAAAACCGAAGCCAATAAACTGCTATGCAATTTGTCAGATGTTATATTAAGACTTGATTTATATCTGTGGATTGACTTTTTTTATGGTAGGGAAAATCATCTAATAACAACCCAGCGGGGGTTGTTATTAGATGATTTTGGGCGGAGTGGGAGATGGAGATAGTGTCAGACATTTACTGAGTAAAAACCCATCCCCTTCCTTCGTGCCTTTCGTACCGGGACCGAGCTTGTCAGCAACAGTAGGGGCCCAGCCGGGTCGAAGCCTACTGGGGCCAGGGTTATCAGAAATGGAAGCTACGGTACGAAGGAAGGGGATGGGTTTTTACTCAGTAAGGGTCTGACACTATCTCCATCTCTCACTCCGCCCATAATCATCTAATAACAACCCCCGCTGGGTTGTTATTAGATGATTTTCCCTACCATAAAAAAAGTCAATCCACATATTTAAATCAAGTCTTAATATAACATCTGACAAATTGCATAGCAGTTTATTGGCTTCGGTTTTTCCCCACGTAAATCCAAATTACATGACGGAGGCTTCATTTTCTCTCCGAACATTTTTAATATTTTTTGTTACTGGAAGCTATATCTATATCTTTGTTTGAAAGCAAATCAAATGTTTTTTACGGCACGTTAAATAAAAATGCTATCATAATTTAAATGCTAATGTAATACTCAATAATATGTTTCTTTGTTTAAGGTAAAGTGAACTTCGAAATAATAAATTAAGACGGGTAGTTCTAGAATGTTGTAAGTGCTTCTTTATTTCACACATAGAGAAATGCTATGCCATTTAATTATAAATATAATCAAATTTACTGTTTAATTATTTTCTTTACATTAATTTTTATTGAATTACTAAGATGAACGCATGGAAATAGCACTAATGCAATTGAATCGATGTCTGTCAAAATTGTATGAGCGAGAAAGTAAAGACAATTATTTTGGATCGGCGGTGTAAGAAAAGGTGCTTTCGATGCAAATTGCTATCGATAAAAGATTATTTAGTTCAAGCGTGTTCCGGCGAACCATGACATCGGCAAATCTTGGTATCGGCCAACCATTCATTCGATGTTGCGTTATTCGGCGAAACGTGCTGTCGCTAAATAATGGTATCGACTTATAGTTTTCTCGTATTACCGTTCGTCGGTGAACCATGCTTTCTGTAGACAGTTATATCGTTCAAGGGTAATTCGATATACCGTACGGGACTCCAGACGTTAAGCTGTCAGAGCCAGTATGCATTTATTTCTCTCAGCACCTGCTGACCGCCGCATCAACACGCGACGTCACCACGTCAGCGCGGAGACCGCTCGCTCAGCGCGATGCTGAAGTTGATAGCGCACTAGTGTCAGTCGTCTGACAGCAACTAGTACGAGTTATTTTAGGTTGAAAATGATTTTATTGTTGGAATTAAAGCAAGCATTCCTTTTTTTTTGTTTTAATTTTACCCTTTACTAGAAATGACGTGGGTTCGTTCACATACATGTAAACTCGTATATACACAAGACATCCAGACCTGAAACACGTATCACATATTTCAAGTAAATATTTGTCGCTTGTAGGGATTGAACCCACGTACCAGTCAATCACTCACCCAATGGGCTAACTGTATTAAATTTTAGGTGCGTTACCTATAAAGTTAATGATAAAAAGTTGGTAATAATTTTTCAATAGCTGATCGAGCCGAAAGGTTCTAGAGTGGCGATTACGTACCGGAAGACGCAGCGATGGAAGGCCTCCCACAAGAAGAGCCGACACCCTGGTGAGGGTCGTGGGAATACGATGGATGCAAGATGAACATTGTGAGGATGCAACCAAACATTGTGGTGACACTTGGGGAGCCATATATTATGTCCGACAGTGGATGTCCTTCGGCTAAAAAGCTGTGAATACTAAATATTTCAATTCACTTTAGATTACAATTACTATGACTAATACAACGGTAAAAAAAACTTTTAAACCCATATTTAATTTTCTCATTAACTAAAAATCGATATCAAACAACCAATCGTCCGCAAATCTGAATCGCACCAAAAAAAAGGGTATAAATTGAAGTTGGCTACCTTATATTAAAAAATTCAGTCAAAAAGTAACATAACGACATCATGAAACTGATATCACTCACCATAAATCAATTCATATTCCATGATTGGCAGCATTACAGTAAAAAAACCCATGAACCGATTACTCATTCACATATCGGCTGTCGAATCGATTCAATCGATTCTGATCACCACTGGCAGACAATTGATTCCACACCAGCATTCAGCCAGAACGGCAGACTTTAATTCGATTACATATCAGTTTTGTAGTTATGTTGGCAGTAGGTAGGATCGGTTGGTGTTGCCAGTCGGGAAAAATTGGATTATTGCGTAACAGAAACTTATTTGTGCGATAAAAATGGGTAGTGCAATTTATATCTTCCATATTTTGGTCAACTTCAAAATAATTTTGCGGAAAGTGATCCAGGTGATTTGAACTATGATCAGCAGCGTTATTCTTAAATTCGTACATTGTCATTTGTACGGAGTAATAAGAAGGTCTTGAAAACATTTTTTTTCTTATGAGACATGCGTCTGTACAACCACTTATATTTATGGATTTAATACTCCGCTACATACCATGTTTTTTTTACGTGGTAAATCATCAAACGACACTCTTCCGCTGCGAATGGGAGGGATTGCCAGACTTTTACAGACTAAAACTCAGTGTTCCTTCAGTCGCCCTTTTTGCGAGTGCTACGGTAACTCTTTCGAATAATCTGCTGCCTAAACTAACCTAAGTAACCCTGTCAATTTTGCTCTTCTTTGAGGTACAAATAAGGATCAAGCTCAAGTCACCAACTTGATCCTTATTATACGGCCGGAAGACGAGCTACCCATTGTTCGCCGTCTGCAAGCCCGCGCCTACGATAGCCGAAAATCGTCCTACGACTCGTGTCGGGCGTCTCCAGCTTAGGTGGCTTATGTCGGCCATACACCATCCTACCTATCGTTCAACCGGTTTGACGCTACAGGTTTGGTACTACAGGTTTGATCATGTGTGGGAGTGGATTGGTATGAGTCATAACCAATTCACCCCCACACACGGAACTACAGATTGGATAAAACCTGTAGCGTCCAACCAATTGGACAATAGGTAGGCTGGTGTATGGCTGGCACTACATACTAAACTGGCTTGATTTTATTAATGCAGGTTACTTACTACACTAGGTTTATACATACAAATTTAAAATTATAATATGTACAAACGAGTAAAACAGGCTGAAAAACGGGGAAAATTCAGAGGGCATCAAAAAATTCGTCCACATCGATGTCAATGGGGAAAGTGCCCAGAACGCTGGCAGCATTGCCACGCTGGATGGCAATGCTGATTCGTTGACTGAAGAAGAATCCAGCCCTCTGGTCACGCGAAAAGTCGACCAACTGTTTGTTGATATCCCGGACAACTCGATGAGCGCTCGGACCCCATGGCCCTAGTGTTTCGACCCCAAACGGCTCAAACACATAACTTCCAATGAGGTTATTATATTAACGCCGTTTGAGGTTTTCTGCACCTGCAGCAGCCACCCCAGCACAGCCCGCCGTACTCAGAAGATGGGATGGCGCAAGGGTATCGACACATGTTGCATCCCACACCAAAGGCCTATCCAATTTCCAAGGCATTATAGTCATCCCATCTGGCCTCTTCCCATCATCACGTGCCAAGCCATTGGGTTCTAAAACAGCTGGCACCCCGGCGGTGACAAGAGCTCGACGGATGATGTCATTAATACTGGCATGCCGTGCTAACCGACCAGCGCTTCTACTGCAAGATAGGCCATGGTGTCCGAGGCGGTCGCCTGCTTCGCCACACTGACAGCGATGTGGAGCTCCACTAGGAGCACCTAGACGCAGGCATGTAGCGATCCGGAAGGTGGTGTCACTCAGCAAAGTACCTATGTTAGGTGACGGTAAAGCCTACAGGCTTGTTTTTGTGGGTGAATGGCTGTAGCCAAAGGCCCGACTCCCATTCACCCACAGCCAGTAGGCGAGCGCGCTCAGCAGTATTGGTGGACGTATTGATGAGATTATTCCGTACCAACCTGCAGAGCGGCTCATCCCACTGTCTCTGGCAAGATGGATTTTCGGGCAACGCCTTGTCCGGCAAGTGATTTTCCAGGCGCTTACTGCATCGGCCAAGCACGGCACCTCACAGCTAACCAGTGATGGAGTCAAAATTCTTTTAGTCAACTGTTGAGTGCTGTGGTCCGAAGACAGGAACGCCGGTAGGCTTACACTAGAAATTTTGCGGATGCCGAGCCCAACAAAACGAATGGGTAGCGTGGCTTGTAGCCATGCTCGGTCATCCAGAGCCACATTTAAAATGGAAGTCAGAGTATACCGAATTGTCTGATCAATTTTGTCCAAGAGATGTGGCTGCTTCCATAAAGGGGAAGAGCGGAGAAAATACATGAAATTTGGTGCAAAACAACAATACCGTATGAGGGTGAAGGCCGAATGTAGTTTAATTTTGGAAAGTCTTTCCGAAATGTTTTTAAAACGTTCGTCAATGAATAAAGAAAAACTGTCTTCCAAAATTGGAGAACCTAGAAGGTGCAGTGTACTTTTATTTATAATTTTGATTTCGGGAGCTATTGAATAAAATTTCTGTAGAGTCGATTGTCTGTCAGTACTGTCAGGAACAAAAATTTCGCATTTCGAATGATTTAGGTCAAGGCCGATGGATCGAAATTGGTCTTTCAGGAATTGGAAATCTTTCAAAACAGTATCTACCTCACCTCCCAGGGTTCCATCATCCAAATACCATAGGTTAAATTTCGAATTTAGTTGTTGGATGATTGGATGGAAAATGACTGGCCCGAGAGGATCACCTTGTCACCATCCAACTGCAGATTCCAAAACCTTGTTTTTGTACAATAATTTAGATGGATGCCTATAGCATTGCCACAAAAAGCCGAAAATTTCTGGAAGTTCTTTTTTTGCTTCAGCCAACAAAGTGTCCCTGTTTACAGAACTAAAGGCGTTTTTAACGTCAACCTTGAGGATGACCTTACACTTATCAGAATTGCAGGTACAATAATTTAACAACACAATATAACAAGATAACTAAACAGTAAACACACATCGTGCAGGACAGTAAGCGACAAAGTTAACGGCGACACTGCAGTTGAACAGTTATAATTGTCGCACTGGTTAAATTTGTGGGTCATTAACGACAGTATCTGCGAATAACCTCCAACATAAGGTTTAGGTTTAAACCGACTGGTTAAATACTGGCTAGAGTTATAGGATACTTACTTTTGAAAAGTTAAGCGCATAGTCGTAATATAGTGGTGGCCATGTTTATGTATGGCCAACGTATGTTGCTCTTTGACGACTTCTACTTCACTGCTCTCATGACATTAGAAAGTAGCAGATTCTGAACTAAATGTGCTCCATTAGTGAAATTACTGTAAGGCATTCTGATGCGAGGATAAACAAATAAAAAAATGGCGTTGGTGGCGGTTTTAATATCCTCTAAAGTGCAGAAGTAGGGACTCTGCAGGTATTCTAATAAATGTGTCGTCTGGTCAGGAGCCAAGACCACACCGATTGCAGTGGGCGTCGAAGGGCCTACTTGGGTCCGCAGTCTATTGATCGTTTTCCACAGTCATACACACATATATAAACAGCAAAGGAGTGGGATTCCCTGCCGGAGTCTGTGTTTTCTGATAGCTACAATCTGGGTGCTTTAAGTCAAGAGTGAATAGGTTATTTTTAGGCTAGCGTGCTCCAACGTTGATCACATCATCGTTTACTAATAAAATATAAAAATACAAACAAAAAAAGTTATTCTCCCACTAGGTTTAGTGGACCTATCACATACATTTCCTTAACTAAATCACACAAAGCAACAAATGTATTATTATTTTGTAACTGTTTGGACGTTTGCTAGTAAAAACAGGAGGAGTTGGGGGAGGGGGAGTAAAACCGCAGCTCCGAATAGCTGGACGTCTGTGCTTAATGCAATCACACACAAGCTTGAAAACTGTGCCGCGGTGAAAGGCGGAAATCAGGAGTATCTAGAAAACAGTACAGATTTGTTTTTGATTGCTTATGTTACGTGCTAACATGGCAATCAGAAAACTTGAACTCTGTGCACAACTCATGCACTGAAACTTACAATCTATGATCAGAGTCATAACAGTCGCAATCCTACAGTTTCTGATAGACACGGACAGAAAAATGAGCGAAAACGAAATCGATTAACCGCCGAATGTCTACGAAAAACAGCTCTTTCTATCTCGTTTCGCGAAATGTCGACCGAGAAAATAAATGAAATTCGAAATATCATAAGAAACAAACACGCATAAAAGCACACGAAGGTATTTTGTTAACCTTTATTCCATTTAAAACAAAAAAAAATATATGTTTTTGCGTAACACGCCCGACACGCCCATTTATGCCACTTGCCGATTGCGACTCAGTGAATAAAGCCACCGGGGCTTGTTTCAAAACCTTTAAACATCCTGGAGAGGTGCCCTCTGTGTATTGAGGCACGTTTTTTTAAAGGTAAGCGGGGTCTGAGTGTGCATATTGGGAAGGCACATAAACCCCAAAATGCACTCACTTCAGACCCTGTAGTTACACCATCTCCCTCACCTACTACTTCATCATTAGATCCGCTTTGGAAAATTCTTTCAAAATTCAAAAATTCTTCTTCCCGCGGCGCTAGAGCTCTTGTGGCCCAACACCTAGCAGGTTGCATTCGCCTAGCCGTACGGGAGAACTCGCAAAGTGCTTGGGAACATCTGCTCACCTTGTTTCAATGGTCCACGTGCTAGAAGCGAGTCACCTATATTCCGCCTATATTCCACTGTTTTGATTTTAAGCCTAGAAGTAACCAATTCACTCTCAAACTCAAACTCAAAGACCCTTAGGTGGTATGGTGGCTATAAGGAAACAAACTCCGGCAAGGAATTCTACTCCATAGCTACGCATAATAGATGTGTTCCCAAAACCCTTTGTACGTATGGATGTCAATACGACTATTATTATTTTTTACTTTTCTAGACGGTACTATTGATGTAGGATTATCATGAAAACTCTTAATCGAATCACAACCTGCAACCCGCTATCCACGGAACTAGCAACACGACAAACATTTTAGTTGCTCATTAAAAGTGTAAGATGTAACATTGTATCGTCATTCGTTCGCTGATGTCCTTCAACTGTGTTTTATGTGTGCTTAAACCTGGGATTGAGTAGGAAACGGTTTTGTTGCTAGTTTATTTTAAAGATATTTTACCAACATCAATTTTAGTAAGCGCGCAGTAATAAATTGTGTGTGGCGCGGTTAGTCACAGTTCTAACCTAACCTAACCTATTTCACCCAGTTCTAAATCATGAATCTGCCTGCGACTAGATAATTAAACAATAGTGAAAACCTTTCTCAAAGTGAACTTTTTAGTAGTTCGTTATGTCAAACCTCAATTTTATTTCTAGTCGCTCACATACTTATTTAGTCGCTTAGCTAGGATTTCAATAACCTACTTTTAGTACGCTCGTTCTAGATTTTATTATTGATCAATATTTGTCGTAAGTTTAGTTAATTTTTCGCTTACTCAAATTCATACCGCTCAAGTTATTAAAACAGTATCTCATCGTCAGTCGCAAAGTTTTTTTTTTTATTCTCTCGTTTCATAATTCCCCGTTTAATAATATATATTTTCGGCTCCGCTATAACAGAATACCCACACCTTCAATGTCTGCTCGCTGTGATGATCACTGTTAGACTGCTGGCCAAGAGCACCCCCATGCAGCGTATGTGCCAAGACGACAATATTTGGCCTTCTTTTAGTATATGTACACATATACTAACTACAATCATCAACATCATTTCAGCCGTAAAATGCCCAATTCTACATTGTCCATGTCACTAATAAGTAAATCTAAGTGGGAAAGTCATCCAATGACATCGCCCGCCTTTGAACGGAGCGTGAGGGCGTGCCAGATTTTTACTGACTAAAATTCCACTCTTGTACCTTCTTTGCCTTCGTCCCAGGGTTTCACTTTTGCACTACCCGTGGACAGGTAATTTCTTGATTTTATCAAAACAACTATAAATTCAAGCCAACTTCAAAATAGTCATTTAAATAGGGCACCAAACATCATAAACTAAAAGCCATTATTCTAGTCAATAAAAAGCGACAAAAACTTAACGAAAGTCAATGAACCCTTACAAACATAAAATAAAAGATTCAAGAAGCAAAATGACCCGAACGTAATACAAAACCCATTCGACCTTTCAGAGTTATTTACAACAAACGGTAAATGAAGCCAGACGACTCAATTACCAATACTTGATAGCTAACCCTTTAAAAACGTCGTTAAACACCAGTTGAACGTAAATAGCGAACGGTAAATTAAACGAAGGCAACCGAACATCCCCGAGCGATGATTTGCAACCTCGTCAACTGAAAAGAGATAGAAACAGAAGGTCTACTTCATAGCGTAATCAGTCTATAACGGTCCCAATGCTAGGACACAGGTCTTCTTTCTGCGAGAGGAAACGAGCATCAATATACCACGCAAAAGGGCAGGTTAGGGGGTGACCCATGTTTTCGTTAGATTAACCACTGCTAAGTCTCAGGCCTTCGGAAACTTGCGGACAGTGAAACTTGCGGACAGTGAGCAATGGGTAGCTCGCTGTCCGGCCGTCCGGTAACTGTCCGGACCAAGCCCAAGTCGTCGACGGCGTGCACTGTTCCCGCGCGCCTCAAGGAGTTGTCAGCAACAGCAGGGACCCAGCCGGGTCGAAGCCTACTGGGGCCAGGGTTATCCGAAAGGGCGCTCGAGCCCCGGTATGAAGGCTAGAAGGAACGGGGTGGGTCTTTTAGTCAGTAAGAGTCTGACACTATCTCCCGCTCCGCCTAAGGGCGGGGGATGTCAATGCATGATTTTTCCCACCATAAAAAAAAGGCCTTCGGAAAGGGAATGGACCAAAATCCACTACGTGGGCTCAGTGCAGATAGGTAGATATCACATGTTTGTGAAGTTTTGATTCTAAAACATACCGGTTTCCTCACGATTTTTTGCTTCACCATTATAAAAATAGTTTGTTTTTTATCTGTTATAAACTAGTACTTGACTGCGATCCCGCCTGATGGTAAGCAGTGATGCAATCGTTGATGGTGAAGTGCACTAGTTTATTAAGAGCCTATTCACTCTAGCCTTGAAGACACCTAAATTATAATCAGACGGAAAGACCGCAGCAGGCAAACTGTTCCAGTCCCTCGAAGTACGCGGTATAAATGACGAGGCGAAACGCTTAGTCCGGACAGTAGATGTTTCAACAACGTAAGGGTGGATACTCGCCGTGCGTCGGTTTGTCCGATGGTAGAAATGAGATGGCGGAATCAGGTCATGCAATATTGAAGTAAATTGCAAAAAGTAATGCGCCTGACTGGGTCTGATCCCACGACTTCATTAGTCGCTGTAGCTATTACCATTTGGCCACCACTGTACTCTAAAGCTGAGCTGTACAGTTGAACAAATAATTTACACTAAGTGAAATTACTGCTTGGATTTAAAAGACACGTAAATCGGAGCCCGTTACCGCTCCAGAGAAGATCGGCATCATACATCGAAATAACATAAGCAAAAACTGGCGCGTGTAATCACCTGTAAGAAAAGCAAGTTCATATGGGTGTTTGCGCTTTCGCTTGTGGCGTGGAGCTAACTTTCGGTTTCTATCTTGTTTGTGTCATCAATAAGGGTTTAATTAAAACCTGTTCAGAATTTTTTGTCATCAATCGAAGT
The DNA here is from genome assembly GCA_910589285.2 of Mythimna ferrago. Classification (NCBI taxonomy): domain Eukaryota; kingdom Metazoa; phylum Arthropoda; class Insecta; order Lepidoptera; family Noctuidae; genus Mythimna; species Mythimna ferrago. The sequence continues at coordinate 24,866,379 of OU342692.1, forward strand.
CTTTTGTGAATCAAGCTTCTTTTGATATTGAATATTGAATTTATTTATTTTATAAATGTAGTTGGTTGCTATGATTTATTTATACTTTTCAATATACCTCCAGGCCAAATTTCAGCCATGTTAGCAAAATTAACAGATTAGCCGCGGGAGATATTAAAATGAACAATAAAAGTGTGCGCAAACACAAGGGCTCTCTTTTCTTTTACTCTCATAATCCAATGGGACAGCTATCCGACTGGGACGTGATCAGGTGCAGGACCAACAGCTTTACACGCTTTCTGAGATTCGGAAGTATTACACAGATAACTTTCAAACTCTGAGCAGCTACTTTCTAGAAATTATTAATGGATAAAATCAATAACACTTTGCCCAAGGAAATACATTTTGGACCTCACTTTCAGCCTATAAACCAACGAAACAAGTTGTAGTTTTAATACTGATAAATAAATGATAAATGATCTTTATTTTGCAAGTAGGTTTTACAAAAACACTTTTACACGTCAATTTTTTTTTTTTTTTTTGTCAATTAATGCTAGATGAGGCCGGTGTTTCCTAACTGACTACCCTGAGAAGAAACACCGAAACAAACTCAGGGGTGAATTGAACAGTTCTCTTTTATTTTGCCTACATCACTCCAATACAGACATTTGAGAAAGACCCTAGAATGTAACTCGGAACGAAATTGCAAAAAAAAATAATAATTAGGTGTCATTTTTATGGTGGGGAAAATCATCCAATGACAACCCCCGCTCTTGGGCGGAGCGGGAGATAGTGTCAGACTCTTACTGACTAAAAACCCACCCCGTTCCTTTTAGCTTTCATACCGGGGCTCGAGCTCCCTTTCTGATAACCCTGGCCCCAGTAGGCTTCAACCCGGCTGGGCCCCTGCTGTTGCTGACAACTCCTTGAGGCGCGCGGGAACAGTGCGCGCCGTCGACGACTTGGGCTTGGTCTGGTCAGTTACCGGACGGTCGGCCAGCGAGCTACCCATTGCTCACTGTCCGCAAGCCCGTGCCTACGGTGGCCGGAAATCGGAATCGGAATCCCGGCGACGGCAGCGAGACCGCCGTTTCCCGATGCGGTTGGTCTCCTCCTTTGCGAGCATTACTGCTTCGCAGAAATCGGCGACCGCCTGCTACTCCTTCTCGCTCCAGACCATGGCCTGAACCAAGGCCCGGCGCGAGAGGCCTCCGCCGCCGATCGCCCCCACGAAGGCACGGCGATGCTCCGACCAAGCAGCCCAAGCAGAGCACACCTCGACTGTGTGCTCCACCGTGTCCTCCGGGCATTCTGCACAGTGGCGACACCCGGGCGTCACTTCCACACGGATCCGGTGCAGGAACCTCCCGAACGTGCTATGTCATACGGAAGGTAAGGACGCCGTGAGGTCATTCCAGCCACGCCTCAAAAAGGGGACTTACCGCCATAATTGTGGCGTGCCCAGCCATGAGATCCCACTGGAGTTCTGTCTGCCATGCCGTGACCTGTCGCGGCAGCGGACTTTCGCCCCAGCGTTGCAACTCCACGTGCATATCGTGCATGTGTGCAAGGACTGTTGCCTCCAGATCCCACGGTGGTAGGCCAGCAAGAAGGCTTGCCGCTTCGCGGAAATCGTACGGTATCCCCGCACCATCCGTATTGCCAAGACCCTCTGGCAGGCGTTCAGCGTGGCCGCCGGTCGCTTTTGAAGCGACAGATAGTTAGGGGTGGCGTAGTAGAAAGAAGAAAAGAAAGAAAGAATAATTGTTTACTTACGTCAAAAAGTAATAGTAATAGCGATAAACTAGTTAGATCTAATTAAAATAAAAAAGAACTAAATTATGATGACCAGTAATTAAATACCGTAAACTCACAATTCCTCTTACACAATAAAAACATCGAATAAAATAGTAATAAAACAAAAAAAAAACAATCGGAAGCACGAAGGGAAAACGGACGAAATCAAAAACTCGTACCTCAGCGACATCGATAGCGATGGACGCCCAATTTAATCAGTATCAATTTCATACAAAAACACATTTCCACTCCCCGTGGACACGTAATATTTATGCGATTTTTTTTTTCTAGCCAAATGTACCGACACTCGTGTCCCGGAGTGCATTTGAATTTCAGATTTTTTTCCCTCCCTGGCCGGGTCTATTATTCAAATTTTATTTCGGCTGGCCAATGAGGCACATAATAAATGAATACAGAAGATCAATTTCTTCCAAAATTCGCACGAACATAGACACTTTTCACGTTCAGCGAGTGTCAGCGCTCTCGCGACCGATACTATTGGAGATCGCTGGACAAACGCGTTTACGTGTATATGTGCGCCTGTTCTCACTCGAACAGAATTCACCTTCTGTACCTATCTATTCTGTGAAGAGAAAGCTAACGAAACCAGCGATCAACACCGTTTCACTTGTTTGCTTCCAAATGGATTCACAGCGAGTTTTTGATGAGATCATGATGGGCTGACGGACGATAAATAAAGTGGGAGGAAGATAACTAGATCACTGACGGTTGATAAGTTTAAAAACAAAATTGAATTGTATTTTCACACGACCAATAACACAACAAAGCAACTCAACAATGCAACGGCATTTCAGTTGATATACGTGCACTGTTGGACGTAGGCCTCCCCCAAGTGTCGCCACAATGAACGATCCTGTGCGTCTCGCATCACAACATGTACTTGCCATAGACTTTTGTCTTGAGACACTGTAGTATATAGCTATGGTGTGTATAGCTTCCCGCACGCTGCCCAGCCGAGTTGGATTCAACGACCAACCGACCAACTAAAATTACACAATTCTAAGCAATAGATGCAATCTTACGATAGTATTTAATGGCTTGGCCAGATGTCATAGCTAACCACAATTTAAATTATAATAGAATTTCAGTTTTTTTGCTTGTTACACAGTAGTATCGTTTGTACCAGTGATAACTTCTCGATAAAGGATGCATAGAAATGGTAGGAATAGCAGAAGATAGGAATGCCTACAAACGGGCAGAAATAATATGATGGCCATGTAGGTATAGCCAGGCAGAAATTCCACTCCTTAGCTGTAACAATAAATAATGTTCCTGAAATCGACGCCAGGGTGTCGCTTCTGTGTGGAACGCCCGGAGGACACGGTGCACACGGTGGTGTGCTCCACTTGGGCAGAGCATCGTCGTGTCCTTGTGGGGGCGATCTCTCATGCCGGGCACTGGTACAGGCCATGCTCCAGAGAGAAGAGGAGTGGCAGGCGGTCGCTTCCTTCTGCCAAGCAGTAATGCTAGCAAAGGAGGAGGCCGACCGCATCAGGCTACGGCGCTCACGCATCAGCCTCTATCCGACCGTTCAGTAACTGTCCGGACCGAGCCCAAGTCGTCGACAGCGCGCACTGTTCCCACGCGCCTCAAGGAGTTGTCAGCAACAGCAGGGGCCCAGCCGGGTCAAAGCCTACTGGGGCCAGGTTCTAGTTCCAAAAGGGAGGCTCGGCCCTCGGTATGAAAGGCAAGAAGGAACGGGGTGGGTTTTTTAGTCAGTAAGAGTCTGACACTATCTCCCGCCTCGCCCAAGGGCGGGGGATGTCATTTGAATGATTTTCACCCACAAAAAAATATGTTACTAAAATTTTTTGTACGTATAGGTGGGATGTCAACCTTGTCACGCTTACTGCTTGCTGTAGCTATCAGGAAACACACTTTGGCAGGAACGCACAATAAATGCCAACGTATCGCATTACAAATTTTATTAAAACTCTTCGAGTGTGTCTATAAACTCGCATAATAAATAAAATAAAATACTTCCACGCTTACTCTATCAGAAAAACCAAAAAAAATAAAACAAAAGATAGTCTAAAAATGAAAAAGAACAAAAGCTTTTAATTACAGTGTAAAGAAAATTGTTCTTTTTTCAACTTTATTCAATGTCACACAACGCTCAAGAAGAGCGGCAACGTCGCATGCCATTATTGACCTAATTAGTCAGTGTTTCAATGAAAGGGTGCATTGTCGCCATTTCTCTGCATTTGCTCCGCTTTTCGCTCTAGTGTGAGAATAATTACTTTTATGGTAAGTAGTGATGCAATCATTGATGATACGGCTCACTTATTTATTAAGAGTCTATTGGTCTAAGTTATGATACAGCCGGAACCCCGACGGTGACAACTTCACTTTAATAAGCGTAGTTAGACAAATCATCACCTGCGTAGCGTTTTATGTTGGGCCCACTTTCAATCTAACCAGATGCGGGACATATTTATGTATTTCGTATCCATCAGAAATCCTTTTGGCCATTTGAAAACCTTTCGCCCCACTCACCATCTGTTTTGCGAGCAATATCCCCTGCTCATTGCCACTTAAGTTACACAAAACTTATTGGTAAGAGAAGTTGTTTTTTTTTTCGGTGAATAAAAATCATCTAGATGACATTCCCCACCCTTGGGCGGAGCGGAAGATAGTGTCAGACTTTTACTGACTAAAAAACCCACCCCGTTCCTTCGTTGCCTTTCATACCGGGGCGCCGGGGCCCCGGAGACCCTTGGCCCCAGTAGGCTTCGACCCTATGGGGTAAGAGTATTTGTGTGATTTTCAGCCTGCTAACTGACCTGTATATACCTGTAAGCTGCTACAAGATCAACAGCTTATTTTACGAGTATTAGACACGGACTGTCAATGGCTTTTGATCGTTACTTTACCTGTAACATAACGTGTGTTCATTTTTTAACCATAAGCATAAATAAACAGGTCATACAAAAAAAAACGAAATTTTCTTTAAACCAATAAAACCATTGAATGATACATTAATATAATAAATAAGACCTCACCCGGCCCATTCTCATATGTACACCCGGCAAATTAAGTCGGACGACATAAAAAACATAAATGTTTATTAAAGTACTGAAACCTGGCATCACGACTGTAATTTGGGATTTAATGCCACGCCACTGACCGGGGGTTGTTACGAATAAAAAGGGAAATGTGAGAGGGGGCCGTAAGATGGGTTCCGTGGGGTAATGAAAAAAGAATATTAAGGTAAGTGCACTTTTTAGGTCAACGCTAGAAATGGCTTGGTTTAATGGCCAGCGTATAGTTTGACGTAGGAAGTTCATAATAAGTTATACTGAATGAAAAACATCACTTAAAAATGCTAAAACAGACTAGTTTTCCAGATTAAGTTACTATCTGAAATTGTTAACTCAGCCTTTAGTAATTTTGAGGCTCACAACAATTTAAGTTTTGCTCTACTTTTTTTGTCTGGTACCTTCATGGATTGGCAGATATTCAATTACATATTTTCATTGCTCGAAATCTCGTGTTTTTCACAGTCAAACCAAATTTTCTAACAAAATTAATTCTAAAACTGTTCCGTTTTAATTATTCAAGTACGGAATACTAAAAGTAATCAGAATTCCGCACAACGATTTTAAATCAGACTGAAATACGACGCCTGACGTACTTTAAATTTACATTTGTTAAAAAAAATCGGGAAAGTAATTTTAAATTTGGTAACATCCCGTATTCGCCATTCTGTTCAGGAAATATTATTGATAAATAATTATTGACTTCCGTACTGAGCGTAATTAAATAAATTAATAAAACATTTCTGCGATTCCAATTGTTCCCTGTTTTTAAATTGAGTTTGTAAAAAGGGAATGCTTTTTAAAATAGAAGTGTCGTTGAATTCCTTCTTCTATAATCTCAGTTCTATAGCTAATAGACACGATTGTTGACTAATGTGGAAATTAGTACAGCGGACAAAGTCGCTGCTTACTATTAGATACATATTAGTTTTACTTGTTTGTTAGATGGATCTCAGTTATCTGATTAAATAAATTATATTATTATTTATATTTTTTGCATGCCTTACTATATTAAACTTTTTTGTAGGCATCACACGAACTCTTTAGAAATTGGATAGTTTGAACTTTTAAAATATCTATGTTTATGTTTAATTTACTATTAGTGCATTTATAAACACGCAGCGTAGTGTATATAAAGTGCATATTACAAATATAAAAATAACTCCATCGGTCTGTCTGTTTACTATCCCTTCACATCTTGACAGCTCATCAAATTTGGCGAAACTTGGTAAGTTTACCGATAGACCAACTACTTTTGACTTTATCGACTTTTTTGCGGGCAAAACTGCTGACGAGAAAGAGTGTATCTTTTTATCTGTCTATAGCAAATGCTTGAGCAAATAAACGTTACTAATTCATCGTTAACTACCCTAATTGTAAAAACCACATTTAGTTACCAGAAGGACTAACACGTAGTTACTGAAGAAATGTTCCAAATAATGACAAAAAAACCGTCATTTCTTCCGCCTTCCTAATGCCCTGACTAAGTATTATTAACTGTTGGTCACGTACGTCCCTGCCAACTGACACGTGACCATATTGACATCCTGACAGAACCAAGTAATGACCCGTTCCTTTGGAAATTCAGTGTAATTTATTTTTTGTATTAATAAAGCTCGAGATCAAAGATATATATCTAGCAAAGGGCATTAATACATTTATTTATTTAATCAGATAACAATATTGGTCCATTCGTTACCAGATTTTTTTTAGTTTGAGCTTAAAAATTCTATCTCTTAGTAACTAATAACTAAAAGTGGCTTAGTCCTCTGGGTAAGGTTCCACACCAAAAGGCTATCAAACTTACAAGCTATCATTTTTAGGATGCTGTTGCTGCTGCCACGCAGTCTGCTTAGTAGTGACGCTGATTTCTTGCGTTACGTGGAATCAAAGCCATCTTTGCGCGATTCAGCGACCATGCTGGAAGTACCACACAAGCGTGGCAGACGCAACATCATCTTGTAGGTAAACTTGGTGTGCAAAGCGTTATAAGCCCATAACTGCGTGTAGTTTATTTCATCAGCAATGCTCTCAAAACGATGAAGGAAAACATTATGAGGAAACTGGCACGGCCTAGAACTAAAAATTCGACGACATGTGCCATTCACTAACCTGCACTTGACCCGCAAGGTGGATTACGGTCCTTTCCTTCTCCTAGAGAGGAGGCCCGAGTCCCAGCAGTGGGAACATTAAAGGCTGTTTTTGTGTTATGTACATAACGCGATTCTTGGATAGCACGATACTTGTTGTCAGAGTGTAAAGCTTCTATTAAAGATCTACTTCACCATTTTGGTATTCTTAAAAACTTATTGTGTACTAAGATACACCTATGATATAATGTAAAATGTGAGATGGTTATGTTACCTGGTTGTCCACACAAATATATGGTCACCGGGCCATCCATTTTACAACTATCACACAGCGCCGTCTAGTCCCAAGCTAAGCAGAGTTTGTGTTATGGGTACTAGACAACTGATAAAAATACCTATTTTTTTTCTAGTCGTTGCTGTCCCACTGCTGGGCAAAGGCCTCACCCAAGTCCTTCCAAACTTTCTTCTCCTGCGCCGTATCAAGCCAGTCCTCGCGGTACGCGTCCAGATCATCCCGCTACCTCTTTCTAGGCCGACCTCGACGGCGCTTAACCTATATATTTACCTATAGGTACCTAAACATACCTATATATTTTTAAATACATACATATCCTAACTAGTATTATAAATGTGAAAGTGTGGATGTTTGGATATTTGTTACTGAATCACGCAAAAACGGCTGAACGGATTTGGATGAAATTTGGCATGCATATAGCCTTTGACATGGAAAAGAACGTAGGCTACCTTTTATCCCGATTCCTTAAGTACCTAATGCCACGCGGGCGAAGCCGCGGGCAAAAGCTAGTTATAGATAAATTACACCTAGACACAGAACAAATGATCGTGCTCATCACACAAACATTTGTCTTGGGTGGAAATCGAACCCAAAAAATTACCCGAAAAAATAATGTTGTATATGTATTTCACAAACTATTTTTATTGACTGCTTCCACAAACCAGTGCCACCCTCAAGATTAGCCAGCCGTTACTCCTAAAAGTCTTATTTCCCCCACCTCAATGTTCACACCACATATAAGAGATAATTCACATTACAATAAGAGCGTTCCATCATGGCGGTTGCGATCACGTCTATCTGTCACTTTCGCTCCGTTTAACGTCAATAAAAGAATGAAGTTACTTTGTGGAGTAGCTGTAAATCTCGGAGATTGGGGGGTTTTAGACCTAACGGCGTAAAGAGATGTGGGGGTTCGCGTGCCGCGCCTGTTCCTCGCAGTCTCATGACGTGTGTGACCAACACCGAGGCACGAGTATTTTTTTGTCGCCTTGTGGAGACTTATAACATACACTTTATGAATATAGACACTTTCCCTTTTTCTAATAAAATATATTGATACTCTCACTGTAAGTTCATAAGTATCAAAATCATCCTTCTTATCTAGTTTAAAATGACGAAAAAAATTACGTGTAAAAGTATTCATAAAACCTATTTGCAAAATAAATATCATTTAACATTCCAAATTAATTCAATTGACTTATGAGAATTATTCTTTAGATGCTTTTTGTTTTTTATTTAACTGTCTTTTGATTGAATTTTTCCTTATTTTGGATGCTGGTCAATAGTAACATCATTGTTTATAAGTAGAGCTCCAAAAACGACGTCTACTATTTACTATATCGCCCAATATTGCCGGTCCTGTCGAAAGTCCTTGAAGTATCTATGAAGCACAGTGAGTTTTCCTTATTTCATAGTGTTATTTAATTGTTCCAAATTAACACGGTTTGGTTTCATCAGAAAGCTTAAAGTCACCCAATTGGAAGTTCGCTCGGCTCGGAGTTTCCTTGCGTGATCTAATCAGGAATGAAGATGTCACCGACATAACCCAAATAATCGCTAAACTTAAGTGGCAGTAGGCAGAGCATATTGTTCGTAGGCATTAGTCGATGGGGCCAAAAGGTGTACCGCGTATTGGAAGACACAGCAACGGTAGACCTTAGAAAAGGTAGACCGGTAGATCTATGAGGGTTGCGTGAATCCGATGGATGCGAGACGCACTAGAGCGTTCGTTGTGGCTAAACTTGGAGAGCCCATTGACCAACAATGTACGTCTTTTGTTTGCATCCTTCTCTCGGCAACAATGTACTACCATTTATTTTGGATTTTAAAATGGTTTTGGTGTGCTTTTTTGAATGAAAAAAAAAATGGAATTGGCATGTTTACCTAAATAAATTAACAATATCGTATGACTAAAACTCTTCGTACCTAGTTTTGGTACACGTCGCGTCGTATCGTGTCCGTATCGCACCTCCTCAAAAGGCCTTTCATTCGCTGAGTCGGCGTCCAGACGCCTGTTCTTTATGACAGACCCACAAAATATCACCGCATTTATTTGAATCGCAATGTTATCATCTCAACTCGAGGGGGCTTCAGCCTACCTATCACATATTGTGTGTGTTTTACTTAGGTCGAAGCCACATTGCAAGATGCTTCTGTTTGTGTTGTGAAGCACCTACAAATATGAGCGCCTCGACATAGATTCATGGATCTTTCAAACGTAGTACACTTTATAAGAAGAAAATTCTTTACAGCTGTTTGTTAGGCCGTAGATCTAGATAAATCTAGATTTAAGACTGATATAATATCATATCAGTTCATTCATATGTACCTTTTTAAGTTGATCTAAGACATTACTTACACCCCGTGCGTCGGAAAGTCGGTCAGTCAAAAACAAAAAAAATGAAGGTAAATTGCACGTTCCAAAGCGCAGCTATGGAGAAGAACGTGCAAGAAACCGTTAGTCCCAGTTATCATACGTAGATTTTTAACAGTCGTTATACATAGGTCAGACGCCAGAAAGTCTGATCCTCTGTCTATTCAAGCAGTATAATAATAATAATAAATTAATAATAAATTTATTCAAAAAATATAAAGTAATACAGTAAATACATTTTTTTTTTTCTTAATTCTATGTAGAGTACACATGTGTTATATGCCTGAACTAGGACATCCTGTGTTTCAGGCGAGAGAAGGTATAATAACTAAAATAATCACAGTATTTATATAACAAAAAGTAAAGTAGTCAACTAATAGGTACGTAAAAGAGATGTAAACAGTATGAAAATCTTACTTGCTAAAATCTTTGTATATTAACTAAGCTAATCATAATAAAAAGTGCAATTAATCTTTATTTGAGTACAACTAATAACTTCTCTGTATCTTCATATGACAAACTTTGTAGTGTTTCCTTGAGGGTTTTTTTGCAATTTACATAATTTAGGGAATAAATATTTGCTTTTGCATTAAGTCTATTATAGAGTAGTGGTCCAAGAAACACAAAAAATCTGGATGTAAATGCATGTTTTGTGCTGTTTGTGGGACAAACTATATCTTTCCGTCTCTTTTTAGTAAGTTCAGTGCTGAAGCGGAGGGCTGCGTGTTGTTTTAGTACAATGCTCATTATAAATAGCTGCCGGACTGTTAGTACTTCACAAGTTTTGTAGAGGAGGTCAGTGGGAAAAAGGAAAGGGCGGCAAGTAGACACCTTGAGAATCGCTCTTTGGGCTCTTTCGATTGGTAGTAATAAAGTTTTACCTGCTCCACCCCATGAGGTAATGCAGTATGTCAAAATTGACTGACATAGAGCAAAGTAAACTTGCTTAATTATTTTTGGGTCCGCAATATGTCGCAACTGTTTAAATACAAATATCAGCTTACGAACTCTATTATTTAAGACTTCCATATGTTGTTTGAACGTAAGGGTCTCATCTATTATAACACCTAGGTATTTTATTTTGTTAGTCTTATTAATATTAGGACACATAAGCGGGCATTCAGCAGGGACTGTGCAACAATGGGCATAAAGCGTTGAGGAATTATTAGAATTTGGTTTGCGCATGGAAAACTTTATATAATTAGTTTTATCTGTATTTAGGGTTAATGAGTTGTGTTGAAGCCATTTATTTACAATATTGAAGCCGTCTTGCGCAAGCTTGTGGACTTCATGTTCCGATTCAGCCGAAAATAGAAGAGCAGTGTCATCAGCGTAAGATATTGCTATGCCATGCTTTAGTTTTAGATTGCAAAGGTCGTTTATGTATATTAAAAACAACGTGGGCCCTAATACACTTCCTTGGGGAACACCAAAAGACGTGCTTTTTTGGTCTGCGCTGAGGACATTGCCAATTTTAACGCACTGAGTACGGTCTTCTAAGTAACTTTTGAAGAGTTTTAGCTGGGTACCTCTGATACCTACTGTCTCAAGCTTGCACAATAGAGTAGGAATAGATACTGTGTCAAAAGCCTTGGCAAGGTCCAGGAAAATACCTACTGTATGGTTACCCTTATCAAGTTCTTGCGCTAGAAAGTCAGTGAGATGATGTACGGCATCGGCAGTTGAAACTTTAGGTCTAAAACCAAACTGACGCTCCGATAAAATTGATTTGTCCTCTAGATATTTGAATAACCTTTTATTTATAATTTTTTCCAATATTTTGGACATACAAGGCAGTAAAGAAATAGGTCTGTAATTTGTTACTTGTTCTTTACCGCCTGATTTATGAATAGGAATGACAACTGCTTTTTTGAGGCACTCAGGAAAAATACCTAAGGATAAACACATACGAAAAATGTAAGTCAGTGGAGGTACTAAAATATACCTGAAATGTTTAATAATTTTATTTGATATTTCATCCCAACCAACTGCACATTCATCTTTCAAGGACATGATTATATTTTCTACCTCTGTCTCATCAGTATCTAGCAAGGCAAAAGATGATAGAGTGGAACTGCCCGTGGTAGAAGTGTTCACTAGATAAGGAGATTGAGCCCGGTTATTTTTTTCCGCCAGACACTTTCCAACGTTAACAAAAAAATTATTTGCTATGTTAGCAGACGTCAGCTGTGACGAGTGCGCTTGTAATAAACTTAAAGATGACTCATTTTGTTTTGAGGAAAAAGTTACATGTTTAATATATTTCCAGATCTTTTTACTATTTGTTCCAGCTTTATCCAGTGCAGTTTTATCGTAGTTGCTTTTAACCTTTTTGAGAAGATCATTACAAAAATTACGATATCTTTTATACGACAGTTGTAGGGCTGTATTCTCTGGATGAGATTTAGCTTTCATGTGCAGCTTATCTCGGTGTTTCATACAGCGGATAAGACCTGTTGTGATCCAGGGTTTTATGTTGCAATTTTTGTTGCTCAACTGCGATATGGCAGTATTTTTCTGAATTGCATGACGTACGTTTTCTATTACATACATCATACAATACTGTGGGTCAGCGGAATTATAGACTGGATCGAAGTTGATGACGCGTAAGTCTTCTTCAAGTTTATTTATATTCAATTTCGAAACTACGCGAGTGTTTTGTTTAGGTAAATTACAATTTAATGTTAGTAGGACAGCATTGTGATCTGTTATTGTAGAGTTAATAATAAGTGCAAGTGAGGGGAAATTTGATTTAAGTATGATATGGTCCAAGCAGGAGCCACTATGATGTGTAGGAAAACTATGTGCGGGGAGCAAGCCATGATATGCGCATAGGTTGAGGTAGTCCTGAGCAGATGCGTCAGCACTTCCTGGAAGAATATTAATATTAATATCTCCAATTACTAGCGTGTTTTTAAAAGGTGATAGGTTTTGCAAGACATTATTCAGAGAGTCAGTAAAATTGTTAGTGTTTTTGAAAGAGGGGGGGCGATATAATGCTACTATCGCAAAATCTGATCCAATCTTCACTACCAAACTGTTACAGTCTTGCATAGTTGGTTCCTCCACGGTGACTTTCAGATGATCTCTTACATAAACTATCACCCCATCATTTTGATTGTAATTCCTGTCACTTTTGTACATCTTATATCCTGTGATCAGTGGTATATTATATTTCTTGGCAAGCCAGCATTCTGTTAAAATAATAACGTCACAATTAATATTGAGCCGTTGTTGAAAAACGCTAAAGCTGTCAAAATTCTTAAAAATACTGCGAATATTTTGTGTTAGTACGGTTAATGGTGTTTTGTAGTCGGAAAGATATTGTTTGCAGCTTTCAGCTTCACAAAGTCTAGACTCGGATACAGAAAAATTATCTAAATCATTAATTAAATTGTTTATCATAATAACAAAAAAGAAATAAAACTTTATTAAAAACTGGAAAAGGTCTAAAAAAATAACTTATTAGCGGCGCTCTTAGGCACCTTCATAATCTATTGTATTGATATACCTTTTTTCAGCCATCATTTTCGCTGGGCAGTCAGCTGCGCCTGTGTTGTGCTTGTCTGGCTTTTTGAAATGCAAGCAAGTAGCGCATTTTGGTTCATCTGACCTCTTTGGACATTCTTTGATTGAGTGGCCTTGCTCACCACAGTGACCACAGGTGTAGGACGTCTGCCGACATGATTTGGCAGCATGGCCATATTGCTGACACTTATAGCATCGTGTGACCAAGGTAAAATCTCTTACAGGGCATGATGACCAATTTATAAACACTCGTTCTTTTGACATTAGGGCTTTACGTATAACTGCCGATACTTCTACGACATAGTTGCAATTGTCAGCGTCTCTCTTACCCGACTTATGGCTTAACTTGATCGAGGTCAAAAACGTTTCAAGGCTGCAGTCCTGAAGCTTCTCGGCGAGATTTTGATGGTACAAACACGTAAAAACCTCGTTTTCCGACATAGACGTAGGAACTCCTATGATCACAACTCTAGGCTTTCTTTTATAAGGCTCGTCGACTGTTAGACCCGATTTTGTTAGATGCTCAGATTGTCTCAGCTTTTCGATGTCGTCTTTCGTCTCAGTGCTGATGATGACACCACCGTTTTTGGTCTTGCGCAGGCCTCTAACATGCAGCTTCATCTGTTCGGGGCAAATAATTTTTTGGACGAGAGATTTCGTCTCATCACTAGACTTTAATTTATCCTTCGGATAAATGGCCACAGAACTTACGTTTGTCGGCTGGATGTAGTTGTTGGCTCCTTTTCTGACCATGTCAGCAAAAGAAGCTCCTAGGGCAGGTTTCGATTTTTCTTCGACACTCAATTTGAGTTCCTTTAGTTGCTGTGAAAGGTCGAGTTGGGTTTCAAGAACTTTGACAGCATTGTGGGATTGGAAGGCTTTCGCTTTCATGTACTGGTACTGTACTGCCATTTGCGATGTGCCATGACCGATCTTCCGGCATAGGGCATTGATGCGCAATTTATGGTCCATATTCAGCTTGCCTTCCGCTGCGATAGTGCACACCTCCTGCAGGCTCTGGTCGATGGTCGTCATCCAGCTCTGAATTTCCGACGTCGTGACAGCTTCAAGAGTTTCATTCTTTTGCTGCGGCACTTGAGGGGGAGGAGTAGGGACGGCTGCAGGTGTAGGCGGCGGGGAGCGAGCACACCTACTTCTTGGGCTGAAGGGACTATCCTCCATCGTAAAGTAGAATATTTATCTATGTATTAATCACTGGTCATTTTTATAAGAAAACACATCAAACCTAATGTATGAGTCACTATACCTTATTAATAGCAATTTAATAAAAACTAGGTCACGATTTCGCAAGTGATTATTTGTTTATACTAATATTGTTCGATACGTCTGTTCACTACGATCGTCCAATAGTCCAAGTTGCTCAGTACTTAACTGGGTTGTAAAGGTCTGATAGGCAATCGCTCCATGTAAAACACAATATAGAGCAGCATTTTGGGGAGACCTTTGTCCAGCACTAAAGAGCAATGATAACCGAGTGGTAACGGCTTTGACTGACGAGTTGTACCGCGTGTTCAAACCCAGCCAGGCGCATTACTTTGTGCAATTTATTTAATCACCACTGCTTTCAAAACGTTGAAGAAAAACATAGTGAGGAAACATGCAAGCATGTCTTAGAACTAAAAATTCGAAGACAAGTGTTTTTTTTTTTTTCGATGGGAAAAATCATCTTATGACAACCCCCGCTCTTGGGCGGAGCGGGAGATAGTGTCAAACTCTTACTGACTAAAAAACCCATCCCGTTCCTTCAAGCCTTCATACCGGGGCTCGAGCGCCCTTTCGGATAACCCTGGCCCCAGTAGGCTTCGACCCGTGTCATTCACCAACTATTTTTTGCTTTTGGTTGTCCAGCAGTTGACGTCTTCTTCGTCGTCATATGATGGTAAATGGTCACACTGACTCTTGGAGCTGTATTGGACTATCTTATAGTTATATTATATAGGTACTTATCCACCAAAGCTTCTAGCATGTAGAACAAGCCTTTGTTTTTCTAAAAGTCTAGAATTTTATGAGCTTTTACCGTCATTACTGTTTTATCTATTCTGTGCTCTTGATTTAAAGGCTTCAAGAAGAGTGAGGGGGGAACCATCTGTAGATAATAGTGTATCGTAAAGTTGAGATGTTTTGATGAATAGGTAATTTGATTTTAAATTAGGGGTAGATTTATGGCTTGGTTTTTTTTAAAGCTAGCCGTTTTGAGTGAGTAAGAATGCTAACCTAACACAACGTATTTTTTGTGGTGGAGTATCATCAAATTTCTTCTCGCGCAAGAGTGGAGCAAAAAGGCGTGTAGATTTTTACTGACTAAAACCCATCTATGTTCCTTCAATTGTGCTTTGCGTTCTAGGGCCACAGTAACTGTTTGAAACGTTCCCGCAGCCCTAGCTAACATCGATTATGCTGGGCTATTTCGATATTGCTGACATCTTTTTGAGGCGCACGTGAAATACTATGCCTCGTCAAATTGGGCTCGGTCCTTACCGGATGGCCGGAAGATGTGCGACCTATTGCTCGTCGTCCACAAGCCCGCGCCTACTGTAGCCGATGATCAATCGGAGGGAACCGCCTAACGTAACCCAAAATAAAATTATAAACACGTTTTGTCATTAAATTCAGGCTACGTTTAATGTAGGTACCACCGCTGTGGTTTCTGCCTGATCACTTAAAAAAAAGAATCTCTTTGAAATTTTCGTTTCGAGTGCAACTGATTAGGCGGAAGTGTCTTTGATGGTGCATACTTATGTAAAAAAAAATCCAATGACTTGAGAACCTCCTTTTTTTTTGGAAGTCGGTTAATAAATTCACCGGGCCGGGCTTTTGTACACGTATTTCCTTAATAATCTTTTATTTTTTTATGCACTTGCCATGTTTTTCTCTTCGTCGCCCTTGGTTGACTGGCAGAGAATGCCCACCGCATTAAGTCCGTCTTTGTTCCTTTGTGTTGCATGAAGTTTAAATGAATAAACAACACAATGGGCACATAAAAACACCAATTGATATTCATACTACATCATCGTGAGCAGTGGTGGCCGAGTGGTAATGGCCCCGACTTACGAGTTTTAAGTCGCGGATTCGAACCCAGCTAGGCGCAATACTTTGTGTAATTTATTTCATCACCACAGCTCTCAAAACGGTGAAGGAAAACATCGTGAGGAAACCGGCATGTCCTAGAACCAAAAATTCGAAGACAAGTGACATTCACCAACCCGCACTGGGCCCGCGTGCATCATTCCCTCTCTTAGAGATGAGCCCTAAGTCCCAGCAGTGGGAACATTAAAAAGGCTGATGATGACACATCGTAAAGCTATATCCTAGGCTACCCCAGCACCTTACACAGCGTGATATTCCAACCTAAATACAGACACCGCAAAAATCAAAACAAGGTTCCTAAAATATAGTTGGTAAGTTACAAGAACTACACTCTTATCGCAGTTCATACGTCATTAAAGTTTTCATTCGGTAAAGTACAGACGCGCACAAAAATGGTAATTTGATGTCGTACACTCGCTTTGCGATGTATAAAGACAAACTAAGAATATTTTGTGTTGAAAATGGGAGAATGTTTTGTGCACAGCTGCTGGGAGTTTAAAGGGTGGGGGATTGTGGTACTTGAGGAAATAATATTTTAAAAATCCACTTATTTTCAAAAGATTTGTAGGGACTTGGGTAAAATTTGACATATTCAATGTTTGTACCTATTGCTTATACATCACACAAATTCAATTTCACCTGTGCTAAAAGCATAAAAAGAAAAGACGCGGACGAAATCTCAGGCAACAGCTAGTAACAAATAAAATCAAAAACTACTGCTTGATTCTTTCACTAATAGTTTACCATTTTATTACTGAGTAACATAAACTATACATTTTCTACTTTCAAGCAGGCAAAGCCGCTGGCAAAAACTAGTTGGAACTTAATTTATTAAAGGTCGAAATAAAAAATGTGATACTTATATAACCATCGTATCATTTTTTTTTTTCAAGAAAAACATATTTTCGTTTGAAAAATTGATTCTTTATCTTAATTTTTTCCTTCTGCCAATATTTGCGTTTTTTTTTTGTGATACCTGCAGTTACCTAAACCACTATCTCCACATTTTTTTTATATATCGTTTTTTTTTAGGTGGGAAAATCATCCAATGACAGCCGCTTCTGTTCCGCTCTTAGGCGGAACAAGAGATAGTGTCAGATTTTAACTAACTAAAAACCCACTCCTGCTCCTTCGTTGCCTTTCATACCGGGGCCGAATCTTCCTTTCAGAAATATCCTCCTCCTGATCTTTGGCCCCAGTAGGCTTCGACCCTGCTGGGCCCCAACAACAATTTTTTTTTTATATAGCGTAAGCGTTATTTACCTGTCGTCTATGTTTAAATACGTACGTCTTATGTGTCGTCTACAATACCTCATCTTGAGTATTTGCTAAATACCATCCAAATACATCCCCGAACAAACGAGCCATGGTTACTCCCCAGCACCGACGTATCCCAGATGTACACCACGGGCAGTGACGCGCCATAAACCGGCTAAATCGCTTGTTGGCGACCATTTACATAAACATAAACCGTGCCGGAGCTGTGTCGGAACAAAATGCAAACCGGAGCGATATCGAAGTATCGGGAAAAATAAAATCGTGTAGAACAAGCCTGGGGGAAGGATGGTAAATTTTCAGTGGAAAACAGACTAGTAGAAGAGTGTGAACAGTGGTGGCCTAGCGGATACGGCCCCGACTTACAAGATGTAGGTCGTTGGTTTAAACCCAGTCAGGTGCATTACTTTTTGTAATTTATTTCATTATCACTGCTCTCACAACTGCTCTAACTGGAGGTTTTATTTTACTAATGCCTCATGTAAGTCCTGTAAAATAAGCAGATGACAACCTCACACGTTGACCTGTGAGAGGCTGTAAGTCGACTAAAATATTTTAGAAAAGGCCAGGAAGATGGTGATTCAATAAGGATAATAGTATATCGGAGCTGGAATAAAAATCCGGATAAAACCCGGTGTTCTTCCGAATTCAAAACTCATTAAAAATCCCTTGTTCTTCAACAGGAAACTGAAACGACACTCCTTAAAATTAACAACTTTATAAAGGTCTTTTCAAATACTTTTAATATCAAATGGAAAGTCACGTAAAGGTCATTACTTATTTTTTCTTGTCAAATAATTGAATTCCGATTAAATCACTATTAAAGAAAGAAACTGTAGAATTATGCAGATGTAAACGCTAAAAAGATTGGGGGAGAAAATGTTTGCGTCTCGTTCCAAAATACGTGTTTATTTTTAACATTTTTTTATGTTAATTATATTTGAATGGGTACATTTTTCTCTGTTTTCACGGGTAGGCTACATTTTCCCGCTACAGAATTTGAATTTCAAATTTAGAACAAATCCTGTTCCACGGTTATTCAGATTTATATTCGGTTGAGGGCCAATGACGCAGAAATATGAGTGCCATCTTTCATTTGACTTAAATTCAAATTTATTTGAAACACTTCTGTTTATGATTGTACATTGGAGATGATTGTACTTTCCGTTATTGGTTAATTAAATGTTTACGTAATTTTATTAATGTTTACTTGGTACTCTGGATCATCGTTCTGTTTTGAAATGAAATACGTTGGTACTTACTGGTTGGTAAATAACTTTACTGAGGATGGCTTTCTTTGTTGATGCTAAATGAGATAAATAGGCGAAATAATGAGTATACCAGGTAGTATGGAGGTAATCTTAGGTCAATAATGGGACGCGCGGGGCAATGGCTCTCACGCTCCAGCCACCGGGATCATCGGTCCGACCGTCCGGTACCCGTCCGGACGGAGCTCAAGTTGTTGACGGCGCGTAGTCTTCCACGTGCGTAGCAAGACCTCAGCAAACCGTAGGGGTCTATCAGGGTCGAAGCCTACTGTGGCCATGGGTTCGCTTCTGAAAAGTAAACCCAGCCCTAAAATGAAAGGCAACAAAGGAACTAGGAGAAGGGTTTTGTGAGTAAAAGTCTGACACGCTCCCGCGAGATGTCATTGAATGATTTCCTACCAAAAAAAGTCAAAAATGGCGTTTCTGATTTTATAGCAATCACAATTATATTAGGCGGAAGTTTAGGTCTATATTTTCATGTTTGTTACTCCTTCACACTAATTAATAAATAAAATATAATAATAAATGACCCAGGAGTGCTGCAACACCTCAATTTGTGTGTACCTGACCGCTATGTGTGGAGGCGGCGCCGCCCGCCGCTGCTAGCCGATTCAGTTGCCAGGACCAATCTTCTTGCCAAAACGCCATTGACCCGTGCAATTCGAATTATTAACCAGCTTCACGTAAATATTGATATATTTACATGTAGCTCGAGTGAATTCGCAAAAATGCTATTGTTTATTTTATGTTATAGGGTTGATTAGAGTAGGCTATAGGTATATATTTGTATATTTTAAATGTTGTGTTTTTAAGTATCGATGTAGGTAAGTAAGTACAAGATTATTTTTTGTTTTCAAGTTTTATATTTTATTAAAGTTAATTTTAAGACCGCACTATCGCATTAGGTATGTACCTGTAATCATAGTTATAAGGAAGATAAATAAAGTAAAAAAAAGAATTTGTGAGAGAATTGTTGCATGGTCAACAATTTTACTGTTTTATTATATGGAAAAGCTCACAAGTAGATCATGCCTTGAAATAGCATAGGCGTCACTGTTTCTCAGCTATAAGAATATTCACCGACCTCATCTAGTTTAAATTAACGAAAATATTTTCGCATAAAAATGTTTTTTTTTTTATCCAAAATGTACATCAACACACAACAACAAACACTATTGTATGTAATTATAAAAGTATTTATTTATATAATTATGTATTTATGTTGATTTTAATTTTCTTTTTGTTTGTTTGCCTTGAAGTTGTACCTACCATGTTATGTCTCTGCACCACCCTAAGGTCGACTGGTAGATAATGCCTAAGGCATTAAGTCCGCCTTTGTACAGTTTTTTTGTGCAAGAAGTATTAATAAATAAAATAAATATTGCTGATAATTTATTTTACCGCATAATAAAGACTTGTGTTTGAATAGCATTTGATTCATTACCTCAGCTTTGCATAACAGCTGGGCTTGCGGACGGTGATCAGTACCGTAACCAGCCTTTTATGCCCGAGGTGCGAGCTTCTATAACTGAGCCCCTAGAAAAAGTACAATACAAACAAAAAGTACTACTTCTCGCTGTCCGGCCGTTTGGTAACACGGTTCCATGCACGTCTCAAGGAGATTTCAGCAAAATCGTAGGACGAAGGGTCGAAGCCTACAGAGCCATGGGTTGTGCGAAAAAGATTTCCAGGGCGCTGTTACGAAGGTAAAGAAGGAATATAACAGTGAGGTTTAGTCAGCAAAAATCTGACACGCTCGCCCACTCCACCCTTGAGCAGACATTGGATGATTTCTCACCTAAAAAAAAATAACATCGGTATTTATCATTCAACGTCCTTTTCACAAACACTATTGCCGATAATTATTATTATTTTTATTATTGATATTGATAATTTATTTTATTTTATAACTTGCTGTGCCCGCGACTTCGTTCGTGTGGACTACAGGATTTTGAATTTATTTTTTCTAAAATAAAAATAGCCTATGTTACTCCTTGGGCACGCCACAGTCATGGCGGTAAGTCCCTCTTTGAGGCGTGGCTGGAAAGACCTCACGGCGTCCTCACTTTCCGCATGACGCAGGTCCTCACCGGACATGGCACGTTCGGGAGGTACCTGTTCCGGATTCGAGCGGAAGAGACGCCCGGGTGTCGCCACTGTGCAGAACGCCCGGAGGACACGGTGGAGCACACAGTCGAGGTGTGCCCTGCTTGGGCGGTGCATCGCCGTGCCCTCGTGGGGGCGATCGGCGGCGGAGACCTCTCGCGCCGGGACTTGTTTGAGGCCATGGTCCGGAGCGAGGAGGAGTGGCAGGCGGGCGTCGACTTCTGCGAAGCAGTAATGCTCGCCAAGGAGAAGGCCGAATGCATCAGGCAACGGCGTTCTTGCCGCCGCCGCCGCCAGGATTCTGATCCCGATTTCCGGCCACCGTAGGCGCGGGCTTGCGGACAGTGAGCAATGGGTAGCTCGCTGTCCGGCCGTCCGGTAGCTGTCCGGGCCAAGCCCAAGTAGTCGACGGCGGCTTCGAACCAGCTGGGTTCCTGCTGTTGCTGACAACTCCTTGAGGCGCGCGGCAACAGTATGCGCCGTCGACGACTTGGGCTTGGTCCGGACAGTTACCGGACGGCCGGACAGTGAGCTACCCATTGCTCACTGTCCGCAAGCCCGCGCCTACGTTGGCCGGAAATTGGGATCAGAATCCCGGCGGCGGCGGCGGCGATAACGCCGTTGCCTGATGCGTTCGGCCTCCTCCTTTGCGAGCATTACTGCTTCGCAGAAGTCGGCGACCGCCTGCCACTCCTCCTCGCTCCGGACCATGGCCTCAACCAAGGCCCGGCGCGAGAGGTCTCCGCCGCCGATCGCCCCCACGAGGGCACGGCGAACAAACACTATTGATAATTATTATTTTTTTTTAACTTAACATATAAATTATATTTTTAAATATTTAAATAAAAAAAAAAAAATTAAAAATATAAAAAATAGTGTCCCACCGGTATCGGGAACAGGGTCCAAGGTACCGGCGGTCAGGGCTCCATAGAAAGGAACCTCCATAGAAAGGAACCTCCTAACTATACGAGCCGGGTCCAGGAGTACCGCTTTCTGAATCAAGCCCTTGATCCAGTCGCCTAACGAGAGCCTACTAAGGTGTTGGTCGAGGCTCTTGGCTATTAAGCCATTAGCTGACACGACTATCGGTACAATGATCGCTGAGTCCACATCCCACATGTCGACAACCTTGCGAGCCAAGTCGATATACTTAATTTATTATTTTTATTATTGATATTGATAATTTATGTTATTTTATAATAAAGCATTTTGTCTGAATAGCTTTTGACTCAGTAACTCAGCCTTGCATAACAGCTAATTATCGACTGAAAATTGAACAAGCTCTTAGCATTTATGTAAACGGTCGAACATTTGGGACAATCGGTCGCTATTGGAATAATGGCGTCGCTTTACAGAACGACTTAATTGTTATGGAGTGGTGATATACAGGGTTGAGTATGCACTTTTGAATAAAGAGTATGAAATATTTGGAATTGATTCTTTTTCCATTGTTTTATTTACCTACTTGTTTCTGATGTCTGATGACGAGATTCAACGGAATCCCAAACAGTATAAGCAGCGCGTTAAGGTAACGAAGACTGAAGCCAAAGATTACTCATAATAAATAAGTTTTTTATTCATTATCTTCATTAAACCCCTAGCAAACGCCGGCGTTCACTCTCTTATTGCTTTTTATTGCGTCTGTAATTACCTGGCCAAATGGCGCTTCGTCGACTCATATCTAACGCAGTGTAATGTGGAGCCTCTCCTCAGGACATGCATCACCTACTTTGCTGCCCATCCTGCATTACCACCTGCGTTTTTCAGGATCTATACGTGGCCAACAATAGAGCTATACAGGTTGGCAAATATTGGTCAGAAAAATTATATTTTGAGAGCATCGACTCATCTTTAAAATTCCATTGATTGTTAATGTTTTTCAACGATGATACGCAGATAGTGGATATTCGAGTTAATAAGCGATCTCCTACCCGTTGCATGCGGCACATATCGGTTTTTTAATTGTGTCTCTAATTATAATCTAAATTATTATACGAAAGGTTAATCAATCAATCGATGGATCGATCAATCTTTCATCGATTCAAAGGTTGTCTGTAAGAGATTTCCCTGTGCGATAAGACCGCACATTGTACACTTGTTTGTAAATTACATAATACCTAAATAAAAAGAAATATTTATAAGCCATTAATCTCATTACTAATCTGCTAATAATCAGCAAATTCTCAGAGATCAGCTAGAAAACAATGCTGTCAGGAACTTTCTAAAAACTATCCGAGTAGAGCCTTCCGTCTCCTTTGACGGAGTTAATTGCTAGCAAGTCAACACAGGCAGAAAGCTCATTAAGTCACAAGGGACGGACGAGATCCCCCCTATCCCCGGGAACGGGGGGGAGCTCGTAGCCTGGAGGAAGTGCGTTCCAACGTAGTACTACCTAGGTAGATTTTATTTTGTAGTTTGTGAAGCTGAGCCTCATGCTGTCGTTAGTTTTGGACGTATAATGAAAATGCGAGTTTGTCGAATAAAAGCTTAGTGCAACAGAACGGTTGGCGCAGTGGTTGAATGATTGGCTACTGCGCTGGGTGTCGCGGGTTCGATTCCCGCTTGGCACAAATATTTGTATGCCCTACAGATAGTCGTTTCAGGTTCGAGTGTCTTAGTATGTGACTTTACTTGTTTGTTAACGCATCCACAATACAGGATTAATATCCAGTGAGAAAAGTAAAGTTTGTTTTAAATAAAAGGAAGTAATACTCATTACAGTCATGTGTAGTACTTGTACTCGCACAAAAGTTCTGGAAGCAGCTCACTTGTCATTGATTCAGAACCTGTTATTTAAACTTCGTATATAGTAGCGGACTTTATGTAACAAGGCATTCTTTACCAGTCCATCTTTGGGTTAAAACGACATCACAGGTGTGCACAATAAATAAATAAAAGATATTGGCCTGACAGGCCTGTTGGTCTAGTGGTTAGTGGCCCTGACTGCTATGCCGGAGGTCGTGAGTTCGATCCCCACCCAGGACAAATGTTATGTGATGAGCATGATCATTTGTTCTGTGTCTGGGTGTAACATTTATCTATAATATGTATGTATTTAGAAATATATAAGTATGTTTATCAGTTGTCTAGTACTCATAACACAAGCTCTGCTTAGCTTGGGACTAGACGACGTTGTGAGATAGTTGTGAAATATTATTATTATTTCAAATATAATGATGTATCTATCATAAATTAAGGTGCTTATAATAATAAAATACATTATATGCTAAAATTACATGTTGAAGCAACAATATACAACTTCATGGGTTGTGCGAAAGTGAACTCCAGGGCCTCAAGTCTGTTATTACAATAGTGTCAGAATGGTCTATCATTGATTTCATAATTGTTGATTTTGACAAGTTTTGGTAATCTACTAATATAATGGCGTCACTATGACTTTCCGATGAACAACCACTGACACTCCATTGAAAGAAATGGCATATAATGGTAATCTCGTACATAATGACAAATGAATATCTGAAGTATGCGGCAATCTGCAAAAACTTTGACTGTTACTTTGATCAGTGACTTACCATTACGACTGTTCAGACATCGCCTTAAGGACTGGAGCCGCCATCTACCTCGCAGCGATTGGTCGCCCACGCATGACGTCGACCAATAATCACCGCACGCATCAACGATTTTTTCCAAAATCTTTTTTTTGTTCACTTCACTTCATCGCACGCACTAGACCTCATATATTCGCAATATATTAAAAGTCAGAGTTAATTATTCCTGGTATCATTTTCAAGAAACCCTCAGTCTCCCAACACGCAACAGAGCTGAAATCGAAACATTGGACCTTCGAGCCGAACGTTGGACTTTGGAGTGCTGTATATCCTGAAAACGCGCATATCAGGTACGGCCAGCCATCCTGCCCAGCCCTATTTATCTCCATTTCAGTTGTGTGATACCGTGCTATTTACTCAATTTCAGTGAAATTCTGGTGTGAAATTGTGCGCTGCCAACAAAGAATCTCATCGTAACCGTCACATTCAAACGTGAGTACCCCTTTCTTTCTACTTTCCACCAAAATGAGTCAGCCTAGTATGTCAGAGATCTCAGTACCTAATAAGCCTCGCGATAAATCTCCTTTCAAATATAATCCAAACGACGACTGTCCACTTATTAGGGATCTTGTTAAAAAACGTGGCATAGTAAAAGGCAGATTGTCAAAATTCTCGAATTACTTGTCTAGTATTCCTGATGGACCTTTATCTGGTCAAACACGCGTAGATCTCAAATTACGGATTCAGGGAGCCTCTAAATTATTTGATGAATTCAGTGACATCCAAAGGCAAATCGAGGAATCAGTCTCCGATGTGGATGAGCAATTAACGCAAAGAGAATTGATGGAAAATAGATATTACACTTTATTATCTCAAGCTGAATGTCTTTTAAATCCGAGTGAGGTTACTGACAGTTCTAATAAATGTAGTCATCACCACAAACCGGCCGTTAAATTACCCACTATTTCTATGCCCACCTTTGACGGTTCATACGAGCATTGGTTGGAGTTCAGGGATACTTTTCTGTCACTAGTGCACAATTCTAATGATCTAAGCAATATAGAAAAGTTTCACTACTTAAAATCCTCATTGAAGGGAAGTGCGGAGCTGGTAATCAATGCCGTAGAATTTTCTAGTGGCAACTACCCGGTTGCATGGGATTTACTTCTCAATCGGTACAATAATAGCGAATTGTTGGTGCATAATCACGTCATGTCTTTGTTCACTATGCAGAACTTGAACAAAGAATCGCCAGATCTAATTCGACAATTAATAGATACCGTGTTAAAAAATTTACGTGCATTAAAAATGCTTGACGAACCAACCGACGCATGGGATACATTAATTATCTATTTAATTCTGCTTAGATTTAATCCAGTCACCGAACAACAATGGGAACAATACAAACGCGCACAAGTATTATCTAGAAATGGCGGTTCTAAACCTAAGCGAAAGCTTAAACTGGATGATATGATAAATTTTCTTAAAGACCGAGCTGACGTGCTGGAAACATTGCAGGTGACACATAACAAACGAAATATTGATAATAAAAAACAAAACACGAAAATTAATCAATCTAAAATTCACTGCAATGTTTCCACCAATGAGCCACAGGGCCAACAGTCACAAAAATCCACTAAAAATAAAAGGCTTTGTCTATTGTGCAACTCAAATCATCCACTTTACGCGTGTCAAAGATTTCTTGATTTTAATTTAGATTCTAAACTTAATTTTGTTCACGAAAAGAAACTTTGCATAAATTGTTTACGTTCCGATCACACGTTGGATAGTTGTAGGTTCGGGCCGTGTAGATTATGCGACAAAAAACACAATTCGTTATTGCATTCCGATAATTATACGAATCAATCTGTAGCACTTCATGTGTCGCACGCTAATGAGGCGCCGACTGCGGTGACCAGGGCTCCAGGAACGCATCCTCTGCCCCTTCCCGCGGCCACCGCACCGGCATCGCCCTCCGCTGTGGAATCTACCACGATCTATGCGAACAAAGCGCACATGAACACATCCACTCAATCACCTGTTATGAAACCGGTTTTACTATCGACTGCGTTAGTTGAAATTGTTGATAATCGTAACAATTATCACTTAGCACGCGCGCTCCTTGACAGCGGTAGTGAACGCTGTTTCATTACTCAAACTTTATGCAATTTAATTCAAGCGCCAGTAATACAGTCCGCTCAAGAAATTCGTGGTGTAGGGAATTCGATCACAAAATCCACGCAAATATGTGACATCGAATTAAAATCACGCGTTCATCCATACACTACGCGCCTACAATGTTTTGTTTTGCCTAACATTACGTCGGCGTTGCCTGCTTTATCACAATTACAACAAAGCGGACAACTCCAAATTCCCGAACATATTGTTTTGGCAGACCCGCATTTTAATGAGTCTCAAAATATAGATATCCTAATCGGGGCGGATATATTTTGGGAATTAATTAATTCTAATAAAATAAGATTACCTAATGGGCCTTTCTTATTAGATACAAAATTGGGATGGGTTGTTTCCGGCCCAATTTGTTCTCTTACGCGTTATGATAGGTACATTCAGTGTAGTTTTTCTCAGTCTATCGACTCCCAGCTACGCAAATTCTGGGAGTTGGAAGACATGTCTGCGTATCGGGATACGCGCACAGATGAGGAGCGTTCTTGTGAACAACATTTCGTCGATACTACTACACGCAATAGTGACGGAAGGTTCAAAGTTCGCATTCCTTTTAAATCATCACCCGATACCTTAGGCGAATCTTATTCACAGGCAAAACGTAGGTTTTTTGCCCTCGAAAAACGTTTATTACGCAACCCTGATTATAAAAAACTTTATGCCGATTTCATTCACGAGTACATTCGATTAGGTCACATGAGTCGTGTTGATCGCGTTGGGACGCCTAACTATTTTTTACCGCATCATGGAGTATTTCGTGAGCACAGCACCACCACCAAGCTGCGTGTGGTGTTTGATGCCAGTGCCGCAGCTAGCAATGACATCTCGCTCAATGATATACAAATGGTAGGCCCACCGATACAAGGCGATTTGTTGTCTATTTTATTACGATTTAGGCAGCATAAATACACGGCTTGTGCAGACATTGAGAAAATGTATCGGCAATGTCTCATTCACGAAGATCAGCGTGATCTCCAGCTGATATTGTGGCGTGATGATCCGTCGCGGCCACTGGATGTTTACCGGCTGAACACGGTCACTTATGGTACCGCGTCTGCGCCGTTTCTAAGTTGTAGGTGTCTTAAACAGCTGGCAGCTGATTGCACGGATCGTGACGTCACGAGAATCATTAATGAAGACTTCTACGTTGACGATATGATTACGGGTTGTGATAATAAACAACAACTTTTAGAGGTTTGCAAAAATGTTGCAGACGTTTTAAAGTCAGGTTGTTTTCCCCTTCGCAAGTGGATGTTTAATTTCAACATTGAAAACAATGAATCTGACTTAGTTAAGGAATTGTCATTAGGTGATAATGTCCATTCTAAAACTTTAGGGTTGGGTTGGCATAATATGAACGACATATTTTATTTTAACACGCAATTTAACAATAACTCCAATCAATTAATTACCAAGCGTTATATTATGTCAACAATATCACAGATTTTTGACCCGTTAGGATTATTAAGCCCTATGATAATAATAGCTAAAATTCTTTTACAAAAATTATGGCTAGTGAAGATTGGCTGGGACGATGAAGTTCCCAGTGACGTCAAACGTACTTGGGAAACTTTTGTTAGTTCTCTGCTTATTCTCAACAACGTAAGTGTACCGCGACACGTCATAGGCAGCGACCCTGCTTCTATCGAGCTACACATATTTACAGACGCATCGGAAGCCGCGTATGGGGCATGTATTTATGTTCGCACTATAAATCATGACTCCTCAGTGTCTGTCAGATTGTGTTGCGCGAAGAGCAAGGTCGCACCATTAAATCCTGTAAGTATCCCTAGGCTAGAACTATGCGGGGCTTTGCTAGGTGCTAGACTATTTAATAAAGTACGCGAATCACTACGCTGTCAATTTAACCACATAGTTTTCTGGTGTGACTCCACCATTGTGTTGGGTTGGCTACGCATGGCTCCCAATTTACTAAAAACTTTTGTGCAAAATCGAGCGGCTGAGATTCACGAAATCGCGAAAGAACTTCCGTGGTGTCACGTCAGCGGGAAAGATAACCCAGCCGACTTGGTGTCTCGCGGAGTCAGACTGGAAGATCTTCAGTCTTCCACGCTATGGTGGGAGGGCCCAGATTTTTTACGACAGCTTGACTTTGATAGTAGTCAAGCTAACTCAGGTAGGTATTTAGCACAGTCTGATTTACCGGAAGTGAAGCCAGCCAAAACTCACGCATTTTTAAATACTATGGATACTTCATTGTTTCCATTTAAGAGATTCTCTCAATTTAATCGTATGCAACGCGCTTGTGCGTATGTATTACGTTTTATTTTAATGTTCGCAATAGGAATAACATTCGTCGCGGCCCTCTCACTGTTGATGAGTTGAGAAATGCGCGCATGACTTTAGTGAAGTTGTCCCAACGCGAATCATTTCCTGAAGAATATGATTTATTGAGTAATAACAAATTTCTTAAAAATAAGCATAATTTAAGTAAATTAAATATCTTCGCAGATAGTGATGGCATTTTACGAGTCGGTGGACGAATAAAGTTATCATCGGATTTTAATTTTGATAAGAAACATCCTTTACTAATTTGTTCCAACCACTGGTTTTCAGTGCTATTGTTTCGACACGAGCACAAGCGACTGCAGCATTCCGCGCCGCAGGCGTTGCTGTACAACATACGCGAGTCCCACTGGCCGGTGAGGGGGAGGAACTTGGCCAAGCGCACTGTCCATGAGTGCGTTACGTGTACACGGTTGAGAGGTGCATCTTTATCTCCTATTATGGGCAACTTACCGGAAGAGAGAATCACTCCAAGCTTTCCGTTTTTACGTACTGGTGTAGACTACGCTGGGCCAGTGCTCGTACTGAATCGTAAGGGTAGGGGCTCTAAATTAATAAAAGGTTATATTTGCCTATTCGTTTGTTTGGTTACACGCGCAATACATTTAGAGCTTGTCAGTGACCTTTCTTCTGATGCTTATCTACTTGCATTAAAGAGATTTATTTCCCGACGTGGTAAACCTGATGAAATAATTTCGGATAACGGCAGGAACTTTGTAGGTCTCGCAAACGAATTTTTAAAATTTTTATCCACTTGCTCTGATGATTTAACTGAATACGCGACTAGTCAGGACATTAAATTTACTTTTATCCCACCTTATGCGCCTCATTTTGGTGGATTGTGGGAAGCGGGAGTAAAGTCGTGCAAGCACCACTTGTTACGAGTCGTTGGTAACGCACATCTAACATTCGAGGAATATAGCACTGTATTATCGCAAATTGAAGCTGTCCTCAACTCCCGCCCCATTAGTCCTTTATCCGCAGATCCTAACGACTTCCTTCCTTTGTGTCCATCTCACTTCCTGGTTGGTCGTCTCCTAACAGCGCCTGCAACGCCACAGCTGATTGACGTCCCTGCTCACCGGTTGACACGCTACCAGAGGCTCGAACAGCTCAGACAACATTTCTGGATACGATGGTCCAAGGAGTACATATCCGAAATGCAAACCAGGACTAAATGGAGACAACATGGGCGAGATTTGCAGCCAAACACACTGGTCGTCATCAAAGAGGACAACACGCCGCCACTGAAATGGAGCTTGGGGCGGATCATCTCAACAGTGCCAGGAAAGGATGGAGTTTCTCGAGTAGCTGACATCCAAACGAAGTCAGGAGTCATCAGACGCGCATTTCCTCGAATCTGTCCACTGTTCAACGATGGAGATGATGAGAAGGTGTTGGACGTCGGTACCTACTTCCAAGGCCGGGGGCATGTTCAGACATCGCCTTAAGGACTGGAGCCGCCATCTACCTCGCAGCGATTGGTCGCCCACGCATGACGTCGACCAATAATCACCGCACGCATCAACGATTTTTTTCAAAATCTTTTTTTTGTTCACTTCACTTCATCGCACGCACTAGACCTCATATATTCGCAATATATTAAAAGTCAGAGTTAATTATTCCTGGTATCATTTTCAAGAAACCCTCAGTCTCCCAACACGCAACAGAGCTGAAATCGAAACAACGATGTCATTGCGGAATTAGTGCTTTTAATAAGCTCGATATTGTCATTCTACCACAATTCTATTACAAGACCATTGACCGATCAATGATCGATCATTATGAATTAACAGATTACAAACTTTTAGCAAAATGACAATAGGATCGTGTTGGAATGACGAATTTATAAAAATAGCAGACTTAGGCCCCAGGACCCTGGAAAGAAGGCAAAGATGGAACCGGAATGCGTTTTAGTCAGTAAAAATTTGAAACGCCCACCAGCTTCGCCCAAGGGCGGGAGATGTCATTGGAAGATTACCCATCTAAAAAAAAAAACTACATGCAACTTTTAATATCGGTTTCGATCACAGATTTTTTTTCGTAAATCCGATTATTGAGACTACATTACGGAGCTTCATAACACCCCTGCTCAAAACTACAAACTTCTTTACACAGCAGCTAACACCATTTCTCCCATTTCATAAATTGTTGTCAATTTGCGGGAGTGCAGCCCTGATCACCGCGACGCCGACGCCGCATCTGCTGTTCAAAC
The DNA here is from genome assembly GCA_910589285.2 of Mythimna ferrago. Lineage (NCBI taxonomy): Eukaryota > Metazoa > Arthropoda > Insecta > Lepidoptera > Noctuidae > Mythimna > Mythimna ferrago. The sequence goes on from OU342692.1 coordinate 24,897,476, forward strand.
AACGTTCGTATCAACACGACAGCGACACCTTTCAAACGACATCGGTACATATTGTGGACAGTGTTTTATGTTGTTTTGTAGCTCGGAAACCGTCATTGATCCAATAGTTTTCTTCTGTAGACAGTTTTCGATCTATGCTATATGTTTATCACACAAGATAGGTCCAGTTAATTTTATGTGGTTTTTTCTTCAGAATACCGTTTCAGACACTAATCTGCATAAATCTTATAAATGATTTATGTCTCATATGAATCGGTCCAGGCCATAAATCTGTGGCCCTAGTGAAAAGGGGTATAAGTCCGATTTTGTCGAAAATGAGTTAAGTATACCAAAATGATCAGAAAAAAATGCTCTATCGTTTGGTGAAAAGAGATCTAAGCTAGCTCTAAAAATAAGGAAGTTACTTTGTGCAAAAGGATTCAACTGAAACCAAAAAAAAACACGCAAGTTGGTTTCAAGTCCATTTATATTGTTTTAAACAGAAAAATAAAATCTTTCTTTTGTGTTTTTTAATCTAAATTAACATAAATCAACCACATTTCAATTTGGTTGGTGTTTATCGATACAACAAAACTTAGTCCATAAAAATGGTTTAAGTTAGAAAGGATATTATTAGACTTATATCCGTTTTCACCGAAATAAAGAGAAAAAATATTTCTTTCCATTAGGTAATTAGTTATTAAAAATAATTTCAAATGCGTATCCCTTTTCACGCGCATGAATTAATATTTAACTTATGGGAGAACGGGTCTAACTTATTTTATACCCTTATGGAATTCATTTTGTGATTGGTATAAGTCACTATCTTAAAAACTATTAACTTTACATAAAAAATAACCCAATAATAGTAAAGAGCATAAATTGTTTACCTATAAAAAACATCACATGTATTTCATTTGGTAGCGGTTTGAATGACACACGAGGTCAAACACGAATTTGAAGCACGCAGAGTGTTTTTTACGTCTCCTGTAAAGTTGCATTTTTGGACTTAGATCCTTTTTCACTAGGGCCACAGAAATATCAGAAAGGATATTTCAATTTTTTATGTCTATGGTCCATATGTACCTATAATGACAGCATCATTTTAGCCGAAAGACGGCCACTGTTGGACATAGGCGAACTGGATGGCAGCGTCGGAGGGCTACTACAAGTTAGACCGATGACCTAGTGAAGGTCGCAGGAATCCGATAGATGCGAGACGCACAGGACCGGTCGTTATGGCGACACTTGGGTAGGCCTTTATAAATTCTGTATTTTATATTTCTTTGGCCCAGGCCCATACAAGTAATCGGGGAATATACAAAAAAAAAAAGTTCCCGATACTGGCTGTGGGTAGGTACTGTTGGGGGAATGATTTCTATTCATACTAATATTATAATATATTATAAGTTTTTGGGTAAGTGTCTGTGTGAAGAACGAACAAACATACATACGTATGTTTGTTAGTTCTTCACGCTCGAACTGCTGGACAAAATTCAATGGGACTTTGTGCTTTTAGCTATTCCAGAACATAGTTTAGCTATTCCAGAACATAGTTTACCCAAATAGGATTTTACTTTTTATCCTGGGAGTTCTGTGCTCTTGCGATAATTTTCCACTATCACGCGGACGAAATCACTAGGATTAACTAGTGACTTATAAACGCCTTGACGCCAATCTCTATAAAATCCGTACAAAAAAGATAAAAATATTAAGGATGTTAATGGCTGCGCCTGCGCTATGTCGAGTGAGAAATATTACACCTTATTCGTTCTCCTTTAATTAAACTTTCGATGGCTGCGCGCCGGCTGACCTACGGTAAGTAGCTGTAAGGAAATTGTGAAGATTAATTTAATTGGTACCGATGAGATACTGAAATATTTTTCACAATCTTTTATTTACCTGTCCCGATGTTTGTAATACGCGTAATTATGTCGGTAATCAAATCTTGCAAATTAAATTGAATCCACTTTCGACTTCCCGATTGAGCTGACATTTTGCATGTGTGTTGTAAATCAGATGATAATACAAACTTATTATGACATGGAGCTGATCTGATGATGGAACCAGAAGGTGGCCGTAGGAACTCGGTAGTTAAACGACACAACCCCATCGAGTTTGGTCTCGTATGATTCGTCTTGACAAGTATTAATTATATAGGTTTACTGCGCTGTAAAAGCTTGCTATGAAAACAATATTTTCATTAAAAACTTGTTGACTATAAGCATAATATATAAAAATGCAACTCTAATAATATTAAGAGAGTAGCAAAGCTGGTAGCTTGTTAGTAAGTAGCTAATCCTGAAGGAACTTCACGACCCTCAGTAATAAGGAAGAGGTCTCGAGGAGGAGGAATAATATTAAGTGCTTAAATAATTGAAAGAGCTTATTGTATTTGTAATTATTAAGTGCATCTGGGAGTCGCGGAGTGATCCATGGCTACTTTAGGCGCCGGCTTGAGGACAACGAGCAAAAGGCGAAATTATGTGAGTGTGGAAGGGGTAAACGGACTTTGCTAAAACTTGATACATGAGTAGACCATAATTCCATAATTATGGTCTACCCATGTATCAAGTTCTAGGATATCCTAGAATAGCACATAGGAAACATTTTTTATCCAGAGAGTATGTTTTTGGGATAATTTTCTATTATCACGCGAGCTAAGCCGCTGGAAACACTTAATCTACACTAATATAATAAAGAGGTAAAGTTTGTTTTTTTGTTTTTATGTTTTTTTGTATGTAGGAGGTAATATGTAGAAGTACTGGTCCGATTGCTAAAATTTCACCGTTAGAAGGCTGCTTTATTTCTGAGTGACATCGGCTATATGTTATGTACGCGGGCGAAGCCGCTGGCAAAAGCTAGTTATAGATAAATCTATATTTATTTATTTTATTTATTTATTAACTCTTCTTGCACAAAAAACTGTACAAAGGCGGACTTAATGCCTTAGGCATTATCTACCAGTCGACCTTAGGGTGGTGCAGAGACATAACATGGTAGGTGCAACTTCAAGGCAAACAAAAAAAAAAAGAAAATTAAAATCAACATAAATACAAAAATATATAAATAAATACTTATATAAATACATACAAATAAACAAAATTATTATGAGAAATGAATATAACAAATCACTGCTGTGATGATTCTGCCAACTTCTTGCGAATGTGTTCACGAGCCTTTACCTTAAAGGAGAACCGGTTGGATGCCATCCTGATGTTCAACGGGAGCGCATTCCAAAGAAAGGTCGCTTGGACAAAGAAAGAGGATCGGATAAACCCAGAGCGGTGTGAGGGACATCGTAGAAGACGATTATTCGTTGATCGGAGATTTTTACTATGGGCAGAGCAAATGAATTGAATTTGAGAAGTCAGATAAGAAGGAGAAGAAGGTTTGTCTAGAAAAGAAAACAGGGTAGTCAAGGCCCTTAGTGCTCTACGCTGACGAATAGGTAGCCATTTCAAAAGCGAACGATGTTCAGATACATGGTCATACTTACGGAGGTTGAAGACAAATCGAATGCAGTTATTCAGAAGGCGGTCAAGTTTATTGAGGAGATCTGCATTCAGGTCATAGTAGCACACATCACCATAGTCAATAATGGGAAAAATTAGGGACTGTACAAGCAATGTGAGCTGGAAGAAGATTTTTAAGACGATAAAGCGACCGTAACGTTCCGGTTACTTTTCTACTGACACTTGCAACCTGCTTGCGCCAGTCAAGGCAGGCGTCGACATGTAGACCCAGATCCTTAACCTCGGAGCCAAACGGAATAACCGTGCTGTCAAATATTACATGTGGAATAGTTTGGTTATTAAGCTTTCTCAAACTATGGGGGCTCCCTACTATGATAGCTTGACATTTAAGCGGGTTAACTGCCACACCAAAACGGTCAGACCAGCTTTTTATTGTTTTTAAGTCTTGGTTAAGCTTCTCGATCGTATCAGATACGTTGTCAACACCTGACTGACAGTAGAGCTGCAAATCGTCGGCGTAAAGATGATACGCACACTGAAGCTCGGGGGTTATGAGATTAATGAAAACGGAAAACAAAAGAGGAGATAAAATACCGCCTTGAGGGACGCCAGCTGAAAGATCACACCACCTTGATGAGGAGTTACCAGCACGAACTGACTGCTGACGTCCCTGAAGATAAGAAGAAAACCACTCCAGTACCTCCCGAGAGACCATAAGATAGGAAAGGATGGACAAGAGGACTTCGTGACTGACGGTGTTAAAAGCATTGGAGAAGTCGATTAACACTAAGGTAGTAACTTTAGTATCTTCCATTCCCCGCCTTATATCGTCAGTCACTTTAAGGAGAGCTGTCACGGTACTGTGCCCGGGCCTGAAACCAGATTGAAAAGGGCTGATGAGGGAGTTCCGATAAATGAAATTAGAGAATTGTTTGTGGACACAGGCCTCGAGCACTTTAGACAGGAATGGAAGGATGGAAATTGGACGAAAGTGACTGGAAAGAGTGGGATTGGAAATCTTGGGTAAAGGACGGACATAGGCTTTACGCCACAAGGAAGGAAAAACACCAGAGTAAAGAGAAAAGTTGATGATGTGGGATATAGCAGGCAGAAGTTGATCCAAAGCCGACACGATCATATGACGACTAATGTCATCGCAGCCCACGGCTTTGGATTTGATGGATAGGATAATCTTTTTGATCTCTCCGGGATCAACTGGAGTAAAGACAAATGGGGCAATATTGGGGCGCGTCAGACTAGCAAGGTAATCAATAGTTTGGCATTTGGTTAGACTATCAAGCGTAGGAACGGTGGAGAAATGACAGTTAAGCTCGTCCAAACCAATTGTATTAGGAAGGTCTGAATATCGCGATTTACCGACACCTAGAGTTCCAAGGAATTTCCAGATATCGGCAGAAGAAGACGAAGTTATATTATTAAGAATGTGGCGGCGTTTAGCGTTGCGTATCATCAGGTTACATCGATTCCTAGCAGTCTTGAAGAAAGTCCAGTTGTCTTCAGAGCGATCCTTCTTAAATTTCCGAAACGCACGGTCTCTCCTTCGCATTGCCATCCGAATTTCAGTGTTCATCCATGGTGCAGGTGGACGCTTCAGCTTAACTTTCCTGATAGGTGCATGTGTGTTATACAAATCGATCACAATTTTGTTAAAGACACAAACTTTGTCATCCACTGTAGCAGCTTCCTCCAGGGGTGTCCAGTCAATAGCTGATGCATCTTTTAAGAGTTGCTCACTACTCATACGTGCAAAGGCACGCCTGTACTGGAACAAGGGTTTGGGTTTAGGGGGTTTAAGGACATAGGATAAGTAAATAAGATCATGATGGGAAAAGCCGGGAGCATCAAGTTGACCATGTGAGGATGTTAAAGAAGGATTAGAGGTAAGGATAAGGTCAAGCCAGGTATCATCACAGTCTTTATTATGATGAGTTGGCTGGAGAGGCAATACATTTAAACTGGCTGACTCCACAAGATGCAGGAGTTTACGGGACCGAGGGGAGTTTTGGGCAAGGAGGTTGGTGTTAAAATCTCCCATGATGATATGATGTGCATACTCCGAACCCAAAGATTCAAGTACCGACTCGAATTCGGTGAAAAAATCAAGAGTAGGGGGACAATAGACGACACCTAGAACGACTTTAGCTCCTTTGACACAAACCTCAAGAAAAAGAAACTCAGCAGTATTAATCGGAGAAGAAGTAGTTAGAATTTTAAAAGGAAAATCACTGCGTAGGTATATAGCTACACCACCCCCTCTCCTACCGATCCGATCATTCCGAAGAAGAACGAAGCCAGGGAGAGAGTAGGAAGTAGACAGAAGGTCAGGTTTGAGCCAAGTCTCGGAAACCAGGATGGCATGAACGTTGTTACTAGTAAACGTATCATACAATTCATTATAGTGACTAGGGATACTTTGGGCATTAATGTGGCAAACGTTTAACAGTCGGTCTTGGTTTGGATTGAATTTTTGCTGTAATAAATCGCCAAGAGTGTCCGTCAAAGAGCCAAAACTGGCATCACAAGAAGAGGCAGTAGAATCGTGAGCAGAATAAAAGGATTCATTATCTGATAACATAAAAAAAGAATAATAATAAATAAATAGATATACAAGCTACACACACAGGCTGGTTCGGCGTTGGCATTTCTGCACCACCCGCCAGCTAACATCATTCCAATGTGGTATTCAGAACGCACTTTACAATCTGTGAGACTGTGAACGTATCCGATCACGTAAACGTCATGTGAAAAAAAGTAAACATAACCTCTATTTTAATTTGACATGACAACTGACTAAACGTTAAGATTTAGGATAAACTTATATAATAATATAATATAATATGTTGAGGGTAAACAGTAAAGTAGTTTAGCAAAGAAAAAACAATAAAATACAGAGGTCAAAGTGGAAACTAATTACTTTTGAAAACAGACAAACAATACAAGAAGTACAGAGGTAAAATGAAACCAACATTGGAAGGCGAGAATAGTGAAAGATTGCTGTGGTAAGTAAAACTCTAAGTTTTTCGTAGGAAAGTTGATAGAACTTAGAAATAATAGAAAAAGACCATAACTACCGCGTCTTCTTTTGCAGGCTATCACCTCCTTGGGCTTTCGGATACTTCGCCAATAGGGGACTTAGTTCGTCGAAACCAGAGACCTTGTGCCTACTGCCATCGGGAGCCTTGATAACAATGACGCCGTCCTGAGTCCAACAGCATCGCATACCGAAATGAAGCCGCGCCTTCCCAAAGATGGTCTGCCGGGCCCTTGTCAGAAAGTCCTTGACTGAGATAGTGGTCCCCTTTAAGCCTTTCTTGGCTCTCCAGACAGCAGATTTGTCTTCATAAGTAGAAAATCGCACCAGGATGGGCCTATGATGGACTTTGCTGACCGCTCCAAGTCTGTGACAGACCTTTATAGAAGACGCAGACAAAGACCTGGATACCATCTGCTTGTTAATGATATCAAGGACCACTGTACTTGCAACTTCACCGTCAGCCTCTGCAATGCCATGGAAAACAAGCGCCTTCCTCCGATGTCTCGTCTCCAACCCATCAATCTGCTTGGCACACTCACTAATTTGGCTCCGGAGCTGGCCAAGCATGCTGAAGACCAACTCCCTAAAGGTCCGGAACTCTTCAGCAACCCTCGCCACAGTATCTTTAGCAGGTCCAGCACTCTGGATTTGTGATTCCAGTTCCTCCATCTTCCTTACAAAGCAGTCCTCAAGATTTTTCTGAGCAGTTAAGATCTCATCTAGCTGCGACATATTGACTCACAAGTGTCCAGTGAAAACTTAGTGATGAATCAGATGATAAGCTGGCAGGTGGTGTAAAATTTTCAAAAGTTACATAAAAGTGCTGCAAACGTGAGTAACTAGCTATTGAAGGTTATGAACTGATTACAAATAAAAATTACTTGATTTTGATATGATTTACTATTTAAATTAAAAAAAACTTTTCGGAGAAATGTTTATCGTTATTTTACACCTACCCGAAAAAAGATATATGATATATTCTGATCTTTAAACAGATTGTTCAAAATCAAAGGCCAAAAATGACAGGATTTCTGTCGAAATGTTCCCTCTTTTTAACAGGTATAACATACACATACCACACAGCAGCATCGCTGAAAGCAGTCGCCGTGGAAATTGGCGCAGCTTTCAATAACTGAACTGATCAATTACAGCTCTCAAATATATCGGACACATAACCATTTCAGGTCTCAAAGCTTTTGTCTCAGAAAAGCTTCAGGCATTTCTCGGAATCATTATACCTTCATTACCAGAAATAATAAGGGTTTTGTTCTTTTGTTCTGAGAAGACTGTTTTGGAAATACTTTTGGAGTAAATAAAAGAGAGAAACAAGGTGAAATTCAAAAATATTTTTCTGTTATTGTCAATTGTTTCATCCTACCCCGTGTTTCTTAGAATCTTGGATGCCACTAGCGGTTAATGTCGTCATAATTAAAATGTCCAAAAAATATGAGGTTGGTATGGTCTGTTGGGTTCGTTGCCCAACAGTAGGCGATTATACACCGGTTAGTGTTGAAGTGTTTTCCCAACAAAGAGAAAGAAAATATTCTAAGTTTCAACAATTACTATCTACACTAATATTATAATCTACACTTCTAACTTATATTATAAAGACGTAAAGTTTGTTTTTTGTTTGTAGGAGGTAATCTCTGAAAGAACTGTTCCGATTTTTGATTTTAGGTTATATTTTATGTACGCGGGCGAAGCTGTGGGTAAAGCCTAGTTAAAGATATAATGAGAATTTCATTTCTGCCTAACCTTATCAGTCTTATAACGTTTTCGCTGATGGGACTCAGACTAGGAGTAGGCCGAAGTCGTAATCCACCACGCGGGCCCAGTGCGTATTGGTTGATGTCACAGTCAAGTCTTCGAATTTTTGGTTCTAGGACATGCCGTTTATCTCACAATGTTTTCCTTTACCGTTTTTGAGAGCAGTGGTGATGATGTAAATAACACAAAGTAATGCACCTGAGTCAAAAGAGCCGATAGAATTGGGAACACCACGCTGTGATTTTATAGATGCAGGGAAAAAGGCTGCCAAGCTAAAATAAGATTGGGCGAGTCACATTGGCAGCATGCACACTGACCGTTGGGCAAGAGTGACCACGAAGTGGGTAGCTGAAGATGGACGACGCTGCTGAGGTCGACTTGCGAAGAGGTGGCGAGATGACCTAGGCGTCAACTGGAAGGGCTGGTTCGAGGTGGCCCTAAAAAAGAATACTTGGAAGAAGTTGAAAAGACATTTGCCCAGCAGGCTAAATAAAAAATAATATATATGCACATGTCTGGGTTTGAACACGCGACCTATAACTCGTAAGTTGAGGTCGTTATCACTGAGCCACCACTGCTCTTAACTTTAGTGACTTCAAATTATGCTCATCGTAACTAATTAATATAATTAACTAGCTCTTATTTCTCCCTTTACACTCCAATTTCCTTACAATCTTTGTCTTCCATTTCACAATATTCCTCGTGAAAATTTTCTTGACATTATTATAAAATTACCGAAGACCACTTAGCACCATTATCGTTTGCTCAGAGGAAATTGTATGCAAACAAAGTAAGGGGTAAAAAAATCCAGGTGAAAGAACCAAGGGTTTTAAACGCGGGTTGGATGCAAATTGTTCCCCTGGGTCGTTCAGACCGCGTTTAAAATAATACACAGTTCGCAGATCCGAGGGTGAGTCCCGAAGGCAGATGCTTAAATAATTTTTAAATTTGGCTGTGAACTGGCAATCGGTCCTATCTCAATTTTTTGAAGATTACACTTTTCAATACTATTTTATACTGTTTGATCCGCAATCCGCAGCGTTGCTAGAAATCCCGTCTCAGATACATTTAAACTTGGTGCTTGAATTGATTTTTTTTATTTTGCAAATAAGTTTAGAAAAAAAAAAACACTTTTACACGTCAATTTTGTTTTTTTCGTCAGTTTAAACAAGATGAAGCCGGTGTTACCTAGCTGAGTAAACACCGAAACAAACTCAGGGGTCAAAATCTCTTTTAAAGTCCGATCATTGTTTATACAAGTTCAATTCAACTTGTACTATTTCAACTTCTTTTGTTGATTTATATTATTGTTCTGTCTCGTTTTTATATTAGAAGGAAGCATATTATGTAACCGACCGATGACCTGGTCAGGGTCGCGGGAATCCGATGGATGCGTGACGCACAGGACCGGTCGTTGTGGCGACGCTTGGGGGAAGCCTATGTCCAACAGTGGACGTCTTTCGGCTGATAGATTTATTATTTGTACAGATACTAGTTGCTATATTAATGACGTAAACAAACAAGTCTTTTCCAACTCTTTTCTTTATCCTGTGAAGTTGTCAAAATTGAGATATTACCGGGTTACCAGCTCACAGTCTATAATAGTATGTCATTTGAATTTGGTCTGTGTGAAAAAAGAGTTGGTAATACTTTCATAATTTGTTTATATTTCAGGATGAATGTTTAATAGGGGGAGTGTTTAAGGGGAATTTATGAGTGTTTACCGTGTTCGGCACGAGTACCTCGTAACAAATGTTATTAACGTAGTGTGTGTTTAATGGTTATTGGGTCTGTTAATGTGCCATTTTTCATCGTTTGAGCGAATACTGATTCAGCTTATAATGACATCATTGCTGGAACTCAAGCCTCTCTGTAAATTCAATGGGTTCAATTAAAAATTGTGTTCAATCACTGTAACTATCTTAATTTCATTCCTTTTAGATATTCAAAGACTTTTTTAAGTCTGGCACTATCTCTCGCTATACCCAGACATTCATAAAATCAATAAATCTGCTTTGATTTTTCTCGAATGTTTTACGGTTGATTTCGTCTTATTTCTTAGAGACAAGTATTTTATAACTCAATTACTTTCCTGGAGCCCTGACCGCCGGTAGTTTGGATCCTGTTCCTGATACCGGTGTGGAGACTGAATTAAAATAGATATATATTTTTTTAACTATTTATTATTGAAAAATATAATTTATATGACCGATGACCTGCTGAAGGTTGCAGGAAACCGATGGATGTGAGACGCACAGGAACGTTTGTTGTGGATACGCTTGGGGAAGGCCTATGTCCAACAGTGGACGTATATCGGCTGAAATTATGGAATTTATATGCATATTACAATGAATACAGTATTAGCAATGATAATAAATACGGGTAAAGTTTATTTGACTGTTGGCAATAATTCCTTTTCTTGCTAATATCTTTTTAGCGAGAGGGACTGAGCTGCCCAGTGCGCACTTACTCGAATATAAAATGACGTTTCGTCGACACCCGTAAATGCAATGGCGTCAGTATATCTAAACTGTGAGTTTCGGATCTTCAACATAATTCGAAAATCACGTGAAAGTTGGTGTTTGTGCTTCAAAAAACTGTGCCCTATGTGCTGCTGTGCCCAGGAATATAAGTACTGTGTAAAACTTTCTTCTAATGCACGAGTCGTTTTGGTTTATCTTTCCACGCAGCACGTCAAAGCCACACCCGCGCCACAGCCAAATTTCAAATCAATCGATCAAACCGAATCAATTTCGTTTCGCAATGGTTCGCTTGGCCCGCCAAATAAATTTTAATACTTTTACCAACTACCGAGACTTTGTAAAGTTCATAATCAAAGTTAACCTACAATTCTTAGTACTTCAAAACAAACGTGAATCTAAATAAACCAACAGCACTAGAGCGTATATTCGTCACCTAGTGAGACAAAGCCAAAATTGTGATGCTTATTGCGCGCAGGCCGCGGCCCGACGGATTACGGTAATGGCACGGAATACTAAGTGTGGAGGACCAGAGCGGGCACAGAGGAGGTAGAGAGGTGCAGACGAGACAGAAAGGAAGTGAAAAGTCAAATATTGTGCCTATAAAGATATTCGTGAAAGAGTGTATGCGTTCGTAAGCGTTGTCGAAGCCGCCCTAGAAAGAGGTGACGACATGATCTGGATGCGTATCAGAGAGATTGGTTTGAGACGGCGCGGGAGTAGAATATCTGGAAGGACGTGGGGGACGCCTTTGCCCAGCAGTGGGACAGCAACAGCAAAAGAAAAAAAGAATAAAGATTTTCGTAAGAGAACCAAGGTTACCGACATATATCGAAGAATCGCCAATCTTAAGTGGTAGTGGGCAGGCCAAATTACTCACAGAATAGATGGTCGATGGGGACTGGTTCGTGATTACGTACCGAAAGACGTTGGAAATCCTGTGAATGTGAGACACACAGAACCGGTCGATAAGGCGACACTTACGAGAAGCCTGTATCCAACAGTGGACGTCTTTCGACTGAAATGATGATATAGTTGTTTAAGATGAGTGTTTCAGGATAACTCTCGAAATACAAATTTTCGTACGTTTTTTTGGAATTTGCAGATTAGTATTGGATTCTAAGCTCAAATCGCCATGACAGGAGACGCTCCGGACGTTGGTTTGACGAGCAAAGGGTACCTCGATCGCCACAGGCTCATAAGGACCAAGTCCGAATCAACGACGACGCGTATTGTTCCAAGGATATATTCTTAGTCCTAGAACAGCAACTGGAACATAGTTGTGATAAAATAGAATAAACTTTATTTTACACCAAAAAGTAACACAACTTATACATTAACTTATTACTTATTTTAGTCAGTAAAAGTCTGACTCTCCTACTTCACTCTAGAGCAGGTGAAGTCATTAAATGATTTACCACTTCAAAAAAAAACCCATGCAAACGTTTTGGAAACGCATTTATAGCTAACTAGTCTAAATTCGCTGCTGTAGTCTGTATTTCCTGATGGCAAAAGAAAATAGGTAATTTCAAAGTAAACGTGCTCTATCGTCAACCACATCATCGCTTACCATCAGGCGAGACAGTGATCATGCCCGAACTTATTAATAATAATAACACATTAAAATTAAAAACCATTATTAAAAATTACATTTAATTACATTATTTAAAATTAAAAAAACATTAAAACTATCATAACTAGAGATGTGCCGTTGCCGGCAATATGGCAATATTGCCACCAATATTCATACTTCGGGCAATATTGCCGGGAACGGCACATCACTAATCATAACGTTAATGTGTCGTTTTCAAACAACATGCCTCATAAATGCAAGTCAAAAGTATCCACATAAGTTCCAAACATGTGACTGCTATCATTTTTATAATCTAGATCACAAAAACAGCAAAAGGCCGCGGGCACTCACGTTCCCATCGGCAACTGAAGTATAAACAGGATTACGTCGACACCCAAACTACCTTACGTCTTCTGTTGTTCTGAACAAAAGGTTATCTAAAGGCTAACACTCATTGAGTTTTTTTTTTTTTGAGGGGTTAGCATAAAGTAACATCTTCCGTTTTAGGTGGAGTATAAGGGAATGTCCGACTTACTGACAAAGAAATTTTTAAAACCTATTTGCTCAACAATATGTTACGCCGTAAAACTTTAAAAGTCATATCTCCACCCCGAAATCAACAGTAACGTCGACCAATAAAAACTCATTGCTGAGCGAAAGTTCCAGAATCGAATCCAAGGTCTAGCGAATTCTAGAAAAAGTTTGCCAAAAGTACATCTATTATTATTAGTTCATAATAGCTGATACCGATGGTGGACCGATGGCCTGGGGATGGTTTTTTTTTTTTTTTTTGGTGGGAAAAAATCATCCAATGACAACCCCCGCTCTTGGGCGGAGCGGGAGATAGTGTCAGACTCTTACTGACTAAAAGACCCACCCCGTTCCTTCAAGCCTTCATACCGGCATACCGGGGCTCGAGCGTCCTTTCGGATAACCCTGACCCCAGTAGGTTTCGACCCGGCTGGGTCCCTGCTGTTGCTCACAACTCCTTGAAGCGCGCGGGAACAGTGCGCGCCGTCGACGACTTGGGCTTGGTCCGGACAGTTACCGGACGGCCGGACAGCGAGCTACCCATTGCTCACTGTCCGCAAGCCCGCGCCTATGGTGGCCGGAAATCGGGATCAGAATCCCGGCGGCTGGGGCGTGAGCACCGTTGCCTGATACGTTCGGCCTCCTCCTTTGCGAGCATTACTGCTTCGCAGAAGTCGGCGACCGCCTGCCACTCCTCCTCGCTCCGGACCATGGCCTCTGCCAAGGCCCGACGCGAGAGGTCTCCGCCGCCGATCGCCCCCACGAGGGCACGGCGATGCTCCGCCCAAGCAGGGCACACCTCGACTGTGTACTCCACCGTGTCCTCCGGGCATTCCGCACAGTGGCGACACCCGGGCGTCACTTCTGCTTTAATTTGGAACAGGAACCTCCCGAACGAACCATGTCCGGTGAGGACCTGCGTCATATGGAAGGTAAGGACGCCGTGAGGTCTTTAGAGAGAGGCGACTTACCGCCATGATTGTGGCGTGCCCAAATCTGATGGTTACGGGACACGCTGGATCGTTCATTACGGTGACACTTGGGGGAGGTTTGCGTCCAACAGTGGACGTCTATCGGCTGATATGATGATGATGATTTATTGATGAGGGAATTTGTTCCTTCCTTCTTATACAATAGAGTCGTAATTCGCATGAGGAATGAGAATAATAATACTGATTTATTACCCCTCGATGCGATTAAATTATTCTAGACTGGCCTTGAAACTTCTGTATCTAGAATTTTCCTGGCTCTGCGAATAAACGCAAGTCCTAGACCGAAAGTGATTCAGTTTTGATTGCGCCGACAAGTACGAACGGCGATACTTAAGTGATAGTGATTTTACCTAACGACCTAAGCGATTCTAGTACTCATTGACTGATTTTATGTTATGATAGGATTTTGGTGATTGGACTTTTTGTAGTAAAAAAAGGGCCCATCAAAAATGCTGTCATTTCTTTGAGGCGCTCGTAGAACACAATCAGAAACAGTAGGCGAACCTGTGGTCAGGCATCACCCTGCAGCACCCTAAACAAAATGGAGCAACCATTCTAGCAGTGTTAGTCATCATGGCAATAGAATAAAACTCTCGATTATTGTCAATGAAGAACCAACTATAACTATCAATTTGGCTGTTCTGAGCTTGTAGCTCAGAATATAAGAGTAAATAGACTTGCATAACATAACTGTTAAAAACTAGGCAAGATGTTCCTCTACTACTCTGACCGAAATATTCAATTGACATTTAATTAAAATTTTTGCTTAACTTCTTAAACCAGGTTAAAATTTTGATTGCCATCTCAGCCCCTACGTCTAATAAGAACGATTAGTTGAGCAGGAAATATAAACATAATGATAATAAAATTACCGACCAGAGTCCATAAAAAAAATCAACACATACTACAATTACACCTACACAAATAAATTACACATACAGTAACAAATCACACATACACAATCATATTACACACACTCAAAAAAAAAAAAACAAAAAAAAAATAAGCCTTTTTATAATGAGTTCTAGGGATAGAGAGAAAAGCTATTACAGTCTATATTTTCGATGTTGGCATAACTTATTTACAATTGAAAAATAAACGCTGATGTTATTATGCCCTGATATTGACTAAATTCACAGAAAAAAAAAATTGTTCGACAACTGGATTATAAGCACGAACGTTACTTAAATATTCAAAGGTAACATGCCACAATATCAAGTCACAAGATGGTAATATTTAGAAAAATATACCGCAATAACTTCTACAAAAATATTTCCTTGTACGGTCCGACAAATGAGAACGTGACCTAAGGTTACCTAACAAAAACAGTTTACTACGTGTAATACCCTTAATATATTTTACTAGGGAAGGTCAGTCACGTTTTAGGCCTAGCAGGCTAGGACATTTGTACAGGCTGAGGGTAGGAATGAGTTAGAGGCTTCTTCGGAACGTTTAGGCAGGGTTTAGGGATCATAAGCATAGCTTTATGGGTCAATGAGTAAGAGAAATATGTCTGAGAATGTTAGCTTTGACGTCATACGTCATCAGAGATAACTATTTATTGCTTCGAAGACTAGTGATCCGGAAAACAGCAATTTTATAGACTCTTAATAATATTGTTCACTTTATGGGCATGCTTTGATAAAACAATTTTTAGGGATTGGGATTCAGAAAGATAGTAAACGCGGTATCATTAGGTTACCTTAATATCATGTCAGTATTTTCTGAACAGTTAATCAGAGGTGTACTATTCGCATTAGTTCGCCAATAAGCACTATTAATTTAATAATTAAGGGTAATTGTGATTGTAATGCGCAAAAGTATAAATGATGCCCTACATTAAACAATATCAGAAAAATATTACTTTTCTTATTCTTAAGGATAAATGCTTTAAAGATAGTGCGGTCTTCCCATCTGATTATAATTTGGGTGTTTTCGAGGCTAGAGTGAATAGGCTCTTAAAAACTAGTGCGCCTCACCATCAACGATTATAAAAAAAAATATAGTGTATTCCAAACATAATACAGACAATTAGTGTGACCGAAAAAACAAATACGAAGATACCTTTAAAAATTACATTTAACGATTAACCTTTCAATCGTGGAATTTACAGACACAATAGAAAGAC
Source organism: Mythimna ferrago (assembly GCA_910589285.2). Lineage (NCBI taxonomy): Eukaryota > Metazoa > Arthropoda > Insecta > Lepidoptera > Noctuidae > Mythimna > Mythimna ferrago. The sequence continues at coordinate 24,913,457 of OU342692.1, forward strand.
AATACTAATGACAGAACTAATGTAAAGGTACCCATTCTGATTTTTTTCATCAAATTATTTTGCAAACAATGTTTTACCGATAAAGTGTATTAACTTTATTATGGAATTTGTTTAGTAAATCACTAAAATGTTTTATATTTGCAAGCATAGTATCATAGCGCATCCTCTTTTGGTTGCAGTTCGTGAGTGACTACGCCTAAGGAGCTATTATAGCCTAGTCTACTTAAGAAAAAATCTCTTTTTTCTCAAACTGAACATACTCGCCGTGAAGACTAATCAAACGTCAAGCTTATCAAAACTGAAATAATATCCCTCTTTGTTTATGTACGTACACCTACAGCAGGCAAATCTCATAAAATGGCGCGACTCGATCTTTACCTAGCACATTTTATTTCTTGCGGCTACGTGTGAAGTAAGCTCGGTGTGAAGACTGTGCCTTTAATGGGAACTTCGCCTTACACCGTAGTGTAACGTTGAGAGGACTAAATTATTATATTTTCAAGGTGTCGATGTTAGTCGTTTTAAGCTTGATAAACTAAAGATTTTGTCAGTTAATAGCTGAATACAGCAGCTGCGCAGAAAATACTAATCGTACAATTTTTTTGTTAAAGTGGTAAATAAAATCGAACGAGGTAGTCATCAGTCACCCGCTTTTGAGTGGAGCATGTCAGACATTTATCGACTTAACCACACTTGAGACCTTTAGCTGTTCTTTGGGTTTTAGGACCACAAGTCACTTTTTCAGAAATTCCCTGAGGCCCTAGCGAGCCAATGCCTACAAACCATAGGGGGCCCAGCTGGGCATTGGCCCGGCCTCTATGGTTTGATGACATCTCTTTGAGGCAGAACGTCAACGACTCGACCTCAGTCCTTATGAACGGGTGGATGGCGAGCAATTGTAAACTTGCCCCTACGATGTCCGAGGATGGCCCTACAACTCCCGAGGCCAGGGGCACATCCTGTCGCGGCGGCTGTGGCTTGAAGATATACGTTTCTTCACAGCTGCCGCCATCTCTATCACTAAATATTAATCTAAATACGTATAGAATCAGACCAGCACTTAAAAAATATGTAGAATATTGATAAAGATCAGCCTGGAGAAAGTAGGTACAGATATAAGCAAGTACTTAAGGCTATGTATTTATTTATTATCTATGAGTGACACTCAAACACCATCATTCAATCTCCATCTGATCGTGAATCATGCTTTAAATTTCACTGGATGGCACCTTAGCTCTTAGTAAAGCATAAAAAATTTCTTCCAAATTGCGTCTCCGTTTATTAATTGGATGAAGACCATCTCTAGGTAATAATAATTCCTCCCCTTATTAGGATGTTTCTCACAACACTGCTCGAGCGCGACTGCCCGTCATCGTTAGTTGGTTTCGTCCCTAGACCAGATATCGCTGTCTGATCGCCCTGCATCACGTCGCCCCGCTGTCACCATCGCTCGGCCGTCGTAAGTTTCGTGCCCGAAACCTCAGTCTTCAATTCAATCACGCGTTCTGTTACGCTACGGTGTGACACGTGGCCTTTGTGCCGACTCACAAGTGAGCTCTCACAGTCAGGAGTGTTTGCGAATGTCGTGCCGAGTGTCGTACGGGTAACAGGTTCTTTTCCGAGCGAAAACCTTTTTGAGACAAACGGCGGCGAATGTTGATACGTGTTTGTGCTTGTGGTTTATATGCAGAGAGGTTCAGTATTAAATGTATTGACGTTTATGTTTTTATTTACTACTGCCAATGGCTTCGCCCACGAGATCATCATCATCATCAGCCTTTAATGTTCCCACTGCTGGGACTCAAGCCTCCTCTCTAGGAGAGGGAATGGGCCGTAATCCACCACGCGAGCCCAGTGCGGGTTGGTGAATGTCACAAGTCTTCGAATTTTTGGTTCTAGGACATGCCGGTTTCCTCACGATGTTTCTGAATAGTTGAAAGTTATCCCAAGGGAATGTATTCCATAGATAAAAATCCTTGCCTGTTTTCCAAATTTCATCGAATTTTGTTTAGTCGTTCGAGTGTGAAGATGTAACCCACATACAACCTACAATGTGCCAATATATACATTAACTTTCACCTTATGTAACTGTGATAAATTGAGCTACATAGCCATGATGACATCTATCTATTAAATTCGTTCCACAAAGTGTTTACGTTTCTAAGTTTATCTCGGGCATTACTTACACTCCGTGCCTCGGAAAGCAAGCTATTAGTTTCGGTTGTCATTCGTAAACCTTTGATAGTCGTTACAGGTAGTCAGAAGCCAGAAAGTCTTTCCATCAGTCTATCGCCCGGAGGATACGGTGGAGCACACAGTGGAGGTGTGCCCCGCTTGGGCTGACCATTGCCGTGCCATCGTGGGGGCGATCGGCGGCGGCGATCTCTCGCGACGGGCCTTGGTACAGGCCATAATCCGGAGCGAGGAGGAGTGGCAGGCGGACGCCTCCTTCTGCGAAGCAGTAATGCTAGCAAAGGAGGGGGCCGACCGCATCAGGCAACGGCGCGCACTGTTCCCGCGCGCCTCAAGGAGTTGTCAGCAACTGCAGGGGCCCAGCTGGGTCGAAGGGGTCCAGGGGGCCTACTGGGGCCAGGGTTAGCTCTGAAAGGTAGCTCAGCCCGTTATGAAAGTTACGAAGGAACGGGGTGGGTTTTTAGTCAGTAAGAGTCTGACGACGTGTTGCCTAGTAACTGATTTGTGGACGTCTTATAAGTAGACATTCAGCCGCATCCATTTGGCCTGGAAGCTGACCCCAAGCAAGTTGGGAAAAGGCTAGGGAGGTAATAATGGCACTAGCCATTCATTTAATGATTATATTATTACATTAAAATTGAATTACTATCATAAATATTTTCTTCATCACACTAAATATTAAACGGATAATTGCTACAAGTTATATTTAACATAAAATTTCACAGTGGTCCTTAAACTAAATGGCAGTGTCTGTATCTTAAGGGCGAAGTAACGTTAACACTAATTTAATACAACTTCGGCCCTCAAGCGATTAGTAGATTAGATACTGTATGTCTAGTTGTCGAAAATTATAAGTCAGAAACTAAATATATTAATCATCATCATCATCATCATCATATCAGCCGAAAGACGTCCACTGTTGGACATAGACCTCCCCCAAGCGTCGCTACAACGACCGGTCCTGTGCGTCACGCATTACTCGGATTCCCGCGACCCTGCCCAGTACCCCTAGCCAAGTTACTAATTGCTTAGCTTCAAATGTACGGGAGTGACGTCGTCTTAACGCTCAGTCACGTGGTCAGAACAGAAGTATTGGTGGCAAGGTCAACTCGAAGCGTTCGGCGCAAGCGAAACGGTTGTAACTTGGCTAGGGGGCAGGTCATCGGTCCATCTTATTTGAATATTTCAATAGTTGGGGGTAATAGTCTCCAGTCATTAAATATTAGGATGCAACGATTACCATGACCACATAGAGACTTTATTGGGTGGGAAATCATCAACTTAACAATAACTTCTCCCTCTCTGTGTAGAGAGAGAGAGAAAGACTCTAATTTTCACTGACAATAATCCGTCTAACTTCCTTCTGTGACTGCCCCTTTGCATTCCAGGGCAACGGTAGCTCTTTCAATCAATCCCGTTGCCTCGAAGTACGGAGGGCTTTTTGAGGATGCTACTTTTGGTGGAACATCCAAAAGAAATCAGTTAGCGAGTGTTTTTATTGTTCTCAGAAAATTCTCTCCCAGATCATGTCGGATGGCCGTCTAATCGGACTGTGACTTTACTCTCATAGTCCGATTCATAGACACAAGAAAGTATTTTACCTTGGACAGAGGATAAGCATTGCCATACAGCGTGGCAATGCCGCCAGTCTTTTGGGCACATTACCAGTCGACAGCGATGTGGAAGAGTTTTTTGACGCCATATTTTAGTTAGTTTCAATTAGCGTAGGGTTTTATAATTTATTTATTTTTTAATTTACTGTAATCATAGTTATTTAGTTGTTAGTAATATTATATAATTTGTATAGTATATATTTCTATGGTCCGATTAGACGGCTATCCACGATGACCAGGGAGAGAGTTTTCTAGAGAGTAAACCTTTGTTTGCTGCAGTGCATAGTTCCTACCTGCTTGGCTAATAAGTATCTATCAAGAGCGGCCACGGTTAGGCAAGACATATTATTCTTTGGTGATATTTATTAAGAGTTTTTTACTGCTTTGTAATGGAGAAAGTTTTTATTCTAAAAGGTTTTTTTTATATTTGACAGGCTCACGGTTGACCCTACCTTACCTGATGGTAAGTAATGATGTGATAGTCAGTGGAGCACGATTACCTAGAAGTAACCTATTCACTCTTCTTTTGATGACCCTAAGGATTTAGCAATCAAGAAACTCAGACACCGGCAGGGAGTTTCACACACTTTGTTTTGGCTTAGAATATATAGGAGTTTTACTATGGTGTCACAGTTTTTTGATGTTCCATGTCCACTATAATCCTGGAAATAAAACCATTCCGAGCCAGAAATCGCAGACCCCGGTACATTCCACACACAGTTTTTGATATAGACTAAACTGTCTGCTTAGTCTTTTTTTAATATAGGACTTATATTAGGGTATCACAGTTTTGTAATATTTTTCGTCCAAGTGTTTTGCAATTCAAAACACTAATCAAACCATTTCCCAGCAAAACACTCGCACAACGACAGGAAGCATCTCAAGAAAAATCACCCGGTCCATGGGAAGCAACAGTGACAAATAATAGGGATGTATACAGGGTGTGTGCAGAACTACACTCATCTGACAATCGAGCGGCGGGTGACGGGACGTGAGTGAATTTGTGAACAGATAATGTATTGAGGAATTTAGATAACACGATGTATTTGTGAAATGTTTGCTTCTTAGTTGTGTTTTGTTTTTGATGGGTTTCTTTTGTTTTATGGCGTTATCGGTACGTGTTAAGCCTCAAATACATTAGGGTACAAAATGTCCTTCAACTCATTATCCAATTGTCCAACAACATATCCTGCGTCACGTGAATGCGTTGATAAAGGTTGGTGGGTAAGTTGCGGGACAGTAGGTAACGTTACAGCATCACGTAGATTGGGCGTTGCGCGACATTTTGTCCCTTAACCTTTTGAATGTCTTAAGTTACACAGTTCGACATAAGCCATTGTCTTTCTATTGTGTCTCTAATTACGGCATTCGAAGAGTTAATGTATCTAAGGCTTAACTTAAACCTCTTAAACTAAACTTAACCCTCAATGTATGTGGTGATGCGCCCAAATCTGGCAAATGTGCCACTTGCGAAATGCGTGCGCGGCGTTCGCAAGTGGTTCGCGGGCGGCTCGCTGGCGACTCGTGGGCGGCTCGCCAGCGGCGCATCCGCCAGGTCTCGACACGCCATGATACTGTAATTATTATCAAATGAAAAAGCGTATGTCGTATTTCTTTGATAGCACGAGTTGATTTGGAATAACGATATTGTTTGATTTGACAAAAAAAGAGTACCCAAGTATTAGGCATGTAGATGCCCAAATACTCTTAAGGCATTTAATTTAGTTGTATCTTAATATAAAATTAACTAAATGATGAAGCTTTCAACTACCTGACAATATTTATAATTAATAATAAGCTTTATAACAAACATGAAACCATAAATATATGTTTTACTAAACTGACAACCCTAAACTAAACAAACCTCGCAACCCTAAAACGTTCACGCATAAAAATAACATCGACCCACCTATAAAAATATCGCATCCATCCGTACGTCGGCTAGTTTCATCAGCCCTTATATTACTGGCCATAAATTTCTCATAGTAGCTCGGTGTAACTTGAGTAAGTATTTACAGTGACTAAACCGGTATATATCACTGAGACCGACCAATTTCTTGACCGAAAAATTTATAACGGTTCTTGGGGGGCAACCCTTGATATATGGACAAAGGACATCCCTTGGAACACGAATCACTCTTAAGTGAATGCGGGTATAATTCATATTGGGGGATAACTGGTTATTTTGATGTTTGTAAAATGGGAAGGGTTAGTTTTTTGTTGAGAGAAAGATGGCTGAAAAGTGATAGACAAAAAGTTATTTTAGAGTGATAGAAAATTCTCTGAAAACGTATTCAAATCAAATCAAAAACATTTATATTCAAATAGACCATTAGCAGGCACTTTTGAATAGTCAAATTTCGGTCAGTCCAAGAAATGTGAAGCTAAATTGCACGTTCCAAAGCGTAAATCTCTATGGAGAAGAACATTATTAGAAGAACGGTATTGAAATAATTTGGAACGTTCTAAAGTTATTGCACAATGTAGATAATAATAACAATGTTCCACCACTTTCATACAACACCACCTAGTCCCTAACTAAGCAGAGCTTGTGGTATAAGTACTAGACCCAGACAGAGAACAAATGATCATGCTCATCACACAACCGCTTGTTTTGGGTGAAAATGGCACCACAACCTCCGGCAGTCAGGGCGACTAAGTACTAAACCAACAGGCCGATCAAAAAGATTTACTTTAGAATTGTCAATGTTGCTGAAAGGTTTTGCAGTGGCGACTGTGAATAGGAAGTTGCAGGAAGACCTATTCACTGTCCTGTTGAAGACTGCAAGAAGACGCGGGCTGAATGCAAGTCTCACAGGAATCGTTGATGTGGCAATAGACCATTTGTTTGTTATACAAAGCACAGGTCCGATCGTGTGTGGAGTACTGCAGCCTCATATGGGCTGGTGCTGCAAAGTGCCACCTGGCAGCTTTGGACTCGATGGAAAGGCGTGCGAAGAGGCTGATTGGTGATCCAGATTTAGTCAAGTCCAATCTTCAAAGCCTTGAGCACAGGCGTAGGGTAGCCAGCCTTTCGGTGTTTTACAGATTGCATTTTGGAGAGTGTGCGCAGGAATTGCATGACTTGTTTCCGCCATCTCAATTCTACCATCGGACAAGCCGACGCACGGCAAGTATCCACCCTTACGTTGTTGAAACACCTACGGTCCGGACTAAGCGTTTCGCCTCGTCATTTATACCGCGTACATCAAAGGACTGGAACAGTTTGCCTGCTGCGGTCTTCCCGTCTGATTATAATTTGGGTGTCTTCAAGGGTAGAGTGAACAGGCTCTTAATAAACTAGTGCGCCTCACCATCAACGATTGCATCACTGCTTACCATCAGGCGGGATCGCAGTCAAGTACTAGTTTATAACAGATAAAAAAAAAAAGACGTGTTCTGATCGAAAAGATGAAAGAGCTTTGAAAGTGGTGCGATACAACTATCATTAGGTATAATTTATACTTACAGTAAGTAATTAGGTTATTTTATTTTATTATTGATAGGTACCTACTACTATCTCACCTGATGGAAAGTGACGATGGACCGTGGTTAACTAAAAGTAACCTATTCACTTTTGATTTAAAGACTCCGGGTTGTAGTCATCAGGAAACACAGACTCCGGCAGGGAATTCCACTCCTTAGCTGTACGCACAAATAATGTATTCCCAAAACGTTTTGCGCGTATTGTAATTTACATTTCGATGATAATTAATTAGACTTACACTGTTTCAATGAACTATAATTAATTTTAGAAAATTATTCCTATTTTTCTAATGATATCTCGTATTTCGTAGGTAAAAAAGTCTATGAAAATTCACGACTGTTTGTGGAAGCCTTTCATTTGCCAATTAATTCCGTTGTTAACTTCAAAAAATAAAGCGGGAGCTACATTAGACCGATACACACGTGGGCCACGCCTGATTTGTACATAGAGTCGCGACGCGTGGCGGTGGATCTAATGTAGGTCTACAAGTCTAGTTGCCATATAAAATGTATGGAGACCGACGCGCCCAGATCAGCGTGCGTGGCCCACTGTATCCAATTTTAGTTTTACCTTTATATAAATACATAGGAAATTTAAATATTAACAAATTATTTATGCTAAACCTAACTATACAAAATATATACACTAAAGGCTACTTATAACTAAAATATGGCGTCATAAAACTCCTCCACATCGTTGTCGACTAGAAGTGTGCCCAAAAAGCTGGCGACATTGCCACGTTGTATGGCAAAACTTAATCTCTGACCGAGGTAAAAACCAGCCCTTGGGTCACGCAAAGTGTCAACTAAGCGTTTGAATAATTCTTTAAGAAGCGTTTGAACACTCGGACCCCACGGTCCAAGAGTTTCAACCTCAAAACGGCTCAAAAATATAACTGCCGACGAAGTTGTCAATTTCCACCGCTTGAGGTTCTCCGCAGCCGTAACGGCAGTACCAGCACAGCACGATGAGCTAGGAAGACGGGATGGCGCAAAAGTGTCGATATAATTTCCCTTTACATTGATAAACATATTATTATAAGAAGAGTTCAATTCTACCATCGGACAACCCGACGTACGGCGAATATTCACCCTTACGGTGTTGAAACCTCTACGGTCCGGACTAAGCGTTTCGCCTCGTCGTTTATACCGCGTACGTCGAAGGACTGGAACAGTCTGCCTGCTGCGGTCTTCCCGTCCGATTATAATTTGGGTGTCTTCAAGGCTAGAGTGAATAGGCTCTTAATAAACTAGTGCGCCTCACCATCAAAGATTGCATCGCTACTTACCATCAGGTGGGATCGCAGTCAAGCACTAGTTTATCTCAATTAAAAAAAAAAAAAAAGATTGAAATACCACTGTTTTTTCTACCAGGTCACACCGAAAGAATTCACAGAAATCTATTTCTGCCTATAAGTGGTTCCCAGTGTTTTCGTCTTGCCTCCTACGCAAATAAAACTAACTTAATTTGACTGCTTTATAGGCTTATCAGACTTGTTTTTGCTTTGAAGATTGATAGAATTTAGAATTACGTTAACGCTAAGTGCGTTAGCAACAGGCGCACCTAATAATAGGCGTGGAGGAAACAACAGAATATAAATTATATTATGATACAATTTGCTTTTTGTAAGGGTTTCTGTCTTCACAAATGAAACTTTTGCCATATATTGCGGGCATACAATTCAGTCCTTTTTGCCAAAAGTGAAACCTAGGCCATATCTTAAAGGACTGTATGCGAAATCAATAGTAAAAAGAATTATGTCTATCAACCGTAACCGAACAAAGTTAGAGATTATTTAGTACTTTAAAAATAATGCGTTTTGGTTCAATAATAGTATGAGATCCGTAGAAGATATCTCTTCCCTCATCTGTTATTCGATTATGATAAATATTGTGTGCTAGATAATGTGCTAGATAATTTTATTGTTTAACTAGCTGTCCGCCCGCGACTTCGTCCGCGTGTACTTCGGTTATCGCACTCTAAACGTGTTTTCCCGTAGGAATAAGATGTTTTTCCGGGATAAAAAGTAGCCAATGTTCTTTTTCATGTCAAAGGCTATATGCATGCCAAATTTCATCCAAATCCGTTCAGCCGTTTTTTGCGTGATTAAATAACAAACATCCAAACATCCACATTTATAAATTAGTTAGGATATCATTGGCACCAGATTTAGCTAGGCAACCTATGCGCAATGTCTTAATGAACGCATTATCTAGCATAATTATAATATTTATCATAATTAAATAAGAGATGAGTTAAGAGATTTCTTCTACGTATCTTAGATCATAAATTGTACTTGAAGTTAACGAATCACTATATTAAGACAGTCCCAAATAGAAAAAGAATTGTTGTTTAACGAAAGCAAACACCATACAATACTCCTAGAAACGTATCTAGTAATATATCTTAGAGACTATTATAGCCTTCACAGTTTGGTGATTACACTGTATTTCAATCACTCAACATTGAGACAACTCTATCCATATTCTATTTATCTGTACTCTTAGTAAAACATAATGTGGAATCACAAAAAATCTCATTCTTCCTAAGAACTTTACCGAATCGCGAATCGAGTCTTGTAAACAGCAAACGTTCGTATTAACAAGTTCAATATTTCCGATGGGTTATGTAAATGCGTCGCTGCCGTTGACACGCGCTCGCTGCGACTACGTTTAATATCCCGAATGCTTTTTAAGAGATTATTCGCTTAAAATATGGGATATGGGTGTGTGATCCTGATCAGTATCTGAGTTTTTATTTTTCTTAAAGTTTTTGGTAAGTTCATCATCATCATTTCAGCCACATTTAAGCGTCGCCACATCGAACGTTCCTGTGCGTCCCGCATCCATCGGTTTCCCGCTACCTTCACCAGGTCATCGGTCCACCTTGTAGGAGGCCTTCCAACGCTGCGTCTTCCGGTACGCGGTTTGGTAAGTTAAAAACTGTTAATTAATAATTAGAATAGCTGAGCCCTTCGCGAGCTTGATGTCTTGTTAATGAGTCTGTTTCGTCTGTGCAATTATGAAAGAAGTTATCAAGACGAACAATGATATTATTATACTGCATTTGTATCTTATGTATATTTTGTAAGAAGAATTTCAATAATATGTAATGGATAATATTGCACCTACCACAATTTGGTCTCTGCATCACCCACAGGTTGACAGGTAGAAAATGCCTTGGAGGACACGGTGGAGCACACAGTCGAGGTGTGCCCTGCTTGGGCGGAGCATCGCCGTGCCCTCGTGGGGGCGATCGGCGGCGGAGACCTCTCGCGCCGGGCCTTGGTTGAGGCCATGGTCCGGAGCGAGGAGGAGTGGCAGGCGGTGGCCGACTTCTGCGAAGCAGTAATGCTCGCAAAGGAGGAGGCCGAACGCATGACGCAACGGCGTTATCGCCGCCGCCGCCGGCGCCGGGATATTGATCCCGATTTTCGGCCACCGTAGGCGCGGGCTTGCGGACAGTTAGCAATGGGTAGCTCGCTGTCCGGCCGTCCGGTAACTGTCCGGACCAAGCCCAAGTCGTCGACGGCGCGCACTGTTCCCGCGCGCCTCAAGGAGTTGTCAGCAACAGCAGGGGCCCAGCCGGGTCGAAGCCTACTGGGGCCAGGGTTATCCGAAAGGGCGCTCGAGCCCCGGTATGAAGGCTTGAAGGAACGGGATGGGTTTTTTAGTCAGTAAGAGTCTGACACTATCTCCCGCTCCGCCCAAGAGCGGGGGTTGTCATAGGATGATTTTTCCCATCGGAAAAAAAAAGGTAGAAAATGCCTTAAGGCATTAAGTCCGCCTTTGTACTTTTTGTGCATGAAGAATAAAATAAATAAATGAAAACATGGTTGTTCTCTTCTAGCTAACAGATAGTACTTGTATAGGCACAACCTTGAAGCCAGGATTACTTGCTCCAAAATACTCCGAAATGCCGTAGGACTCAGGTATGTGCCCGATAGTTTTTAATGTGGCGTGGCCACTTTTTGGTCCCAAAAGTTTAGTTAAATATATCAAACGGCATGGGCTCGAGGAGCGGAACTTTAGGAGGTGAACTTAAATCTATAAAGTACTAGTAATCACGGAATAAAATAAGGTCAATCAGCTCTTATAATATATTCCATTGCATGCTTTTCTTTAGATATTACAGTAAAGAGTGATTTTTCAATTCATCATATCAAAAAAGAAACTATTGGAAACTATTATCTTTTTTAATTAAAATTCAAATCAAAAAAGTTCATCGCGCGTTTATAATAATATCCCAAAAAAATACTAAAAATAAAAACTATAAAAAAAGCAGTTAGAAGAATATAATTCATAGTATACCTAATAGCATACCCAAGACGAGTAGTAAATATATTATGTGCGAGCTCGCTTTGCTTGTTCTTGCTTTGCTTTTCTATGTACAGGGTGATAGCCACGGGACAGCTGAAGATGGATTGAATGATGGAAGATAACGCCCATGTCGAAATACATACTCGTAATATATACAGCGACTCGAAAAAGATAAAAATCCGTTGAGTAAAATGGATTTTCAGCGTAATTAGATCTTGTTTAAGTTTCTTATAAATATAAATGATTTATAAGTTCACAATAAAATCAAGAGTTCTTAGTAAACAACTACTATTAAACGGAAAACTCCGAACATACTAACTTGGTTCATACGTTTACAAGTCTTGAATATGTTTAAAATGTCGAGATTTTCTTCAAATGGATTTGTTGTGAGAACTCAGTACTGGAGCTAACGTTGTGCTGCCAAGAAATGCTGGCTGTTATATCACCATGTTATTTGTTAAGAAATAAGTATTTGTATCGGGTAAAAAAATATTAAACAGAAAGCTTCAAATAAAAATGTTAAACTTTCATCTTGGACTTCACAGTCGAGTACTCAAATCCGTCTAGACTACAAAGTTTTTCAATACAAGAAACGACTGTGACAATAACGATTTTGGTGGAACATTTATAATCTATAAAAACAAAAAACTAAACAAAAAAAAAACATTATATCTGTTCAAAAGAATAAATAACATTAAACAAAAAGTAACATCAACAACTAAATAGTGTCATCACAACTACATTACTCTCACTACCCATAAAAACATAACCTTAATATTTCACCCTGCGCCAACTTTAGATATAATTTATCACAAACCAATGTGGCAAATAATTTTCTTAGCAATATATTTCGAGAAAAATTTAATCAGTAAACTGGCAGTAACTCAGACATGAAATATATGACCAGTGAACAAAGTTTATCTCGTAATATACATATTAGCTTGGCGCGAGTTATAGACGACAGCGATTTTTAATAGATTTCTAAGTTCGAAGTTCATTTATTGCCAAACGATTATGTGACTGTGCTAGTCATTCTAGTCATGTCAAGCATCTTTCAAAAATTAGACTAATGTTTTAAAAGTGCTAGTATGTACATATGTATGTTTGTAATTCCTTTAGCTTCAAATAGCTAAACGGATTTTGAAGAAACATTACAGTAATGTAGAACACATACACATGAGAATAACATGAAGGTTGATTTATAATGGATAGAAATACTAATAGCACGTGAACGAAGACACTGACAGAATCTAGTAAACAATAAAAGATGGAGGACTGCTGCCAAGTATCAAACGTTAAGTTAACTTTTAATTATATCAAGTGGGGACTTAGGGACAATAATCAGATCCAAGAGTATACTTGTTACTGTAATTTGAAACTAAAACAGATTGACTTCCCATCTGAGTTTGGTAATTGTGCAGATGGGATGTGTTGTGATCAAAATCATAAATTGACGATAAATAAGATGTATATGGATATTGTAAATATTTTGACTGATGCCGCTAAGATGAGCTGCATTGTGCCTAAGCGCGGCAATTTAAAATATGTGACAGGATGGAATAGGCACGTTAGTGACGCCCACCGGAGGGTCAGGCTTTGTTTTGGGATGTGGGTATCTTATGGACGTCCTAGATCAGGGTTACATTATAATAATATGCGTGAGTCTAGGAAACTATTCAAAGAAAAATTAAAGTATTGCCAAAATAATGAATCTCAGATAAAAATGGATATCATTGCAGAACATCATTCCAGTAAGAGATTTCATAATTTTTGGAAAAGTGCCCACAAACTTAATCCAAGGTTGGGCTCTCCGGCGAGTGTCGGTGGTGCACATGAGCCGCGGGACATAGCCTGTGCTTTTCAGCGGCATTTTAGTGTGGTGTCGCCGCTCGGGACCGCGTCGCAGGTGCTTGCTGTTGAGGACCAGTCTGGGGATGTTAACGTCAGATTCTCTGCCAAGGATGTGGCCCAAATTATAAAGAATATGGTAAGAGGCAAGTCCCCAGGTCACGATAGCCTTGGCATCGAACATCTGAAGTACGCGGGCGTGCATCTGCCAAGAGTCCTTGCACTATTATTTAACTTGTGTCTCAGTCATGGTTATTTGCCCGATGATCTAATGTGCACAGTCGTAGTGCCAATTATCAAAGACAAGACGGGTGACTCGGGTGGATCTGTCTAATTATAGACCGATCTCGCTTGCGACTGTTATAGCTAAGGTGCTGGACAGTTTGCTTAACCAACAGTTGGGAGAGCACCTCCATTTGCATGATGCTCAGTTCGGTTTCAGACCCGGGTTGTCAACTGAGAGTGCTATCTTCTGTCTCAAGCAGACTGTGCAGTACTACACGGACAGAAACACACCAGTATATGCATGCTTCTTAGATCTTTCAAAAGCCTTTGATCTGGTGTGTTATGACAAGCTATGGCAGAAGCTACAATGTGAAACAGATATGCCACATGAGGTTGTATCCTTGCTCACTACTGGTACAGTAAACAGCTGAATACCGTTAGGTGGATGGGTGCGCAGTCGGACGTGTACAGGTTGGAATGCGGAGTGAGGCAAGGGGGTTTATCATCGCCTCGCCTTTTCAACCTGTACATGAATCAGCTGATCAGTGAACTCAACAGCACTAATATTGGTTGTTCCATAGATGGAGTATGTATGAACAACATAAGCTACGCGGATGATATGGTTTTGTTGAGTCCATCTATCAGTGCCTTACGTAAACTTTTGCGCATTTGTGAGTCATATGCGGAGACCCACGGGCTTAGGTACTATAAGTGCCCTAAGACGGCTGACCCACTATTTTGATAAGCTATTTTAATCATTATTTTGCTGTTATTAAAGATGAAAATCCTTTGTGCCAGCATTTCGATAAATCTTACTATCCTAGTGTGAGGGTAGATTGATAAAAGAAAATGGCACGTCAGTGACAAAAGTTAACTTAGCTAATTCCATGAGTCTTATCAACTTATAGTAAATGGGCCATAATATTGCGTCCAGCATTACAAGTAACGTTGAATTTCGATACCGTCTATAAGAATACATTTAGTCCAGTGGCAATATCAGCGACTTGGCACGCAGGTGTAACTGGTTCAAATCTCAGTTTAAACTAACTAACTTTTTGTTTTCCATCTTTTGTGTTTTAGTTAAATTTTTTTACTTTTCTTTAACGACGAAAGTCGAGAAATGGAGTTTGTATAGAAATGAAACAAAATATTGCAAGTAAATAAAATGTTTATTATTTCACTATATTTAAAATATATATATAAAGTAAGTAAATGGTCAACGACAAAAATTAAAAAAACAGTTTTTAAATATTATTATCAAACAAACACATGTATAAACATTTATAAAGGGATAAAATAATAGTATAAATAACTACTTATTAAGCAATTTTGATTCTTATGCCTTAGACTTAAAGTTTATTATTGGTATTTTAAAATGTAGTGACTAATGATAGCTTATTTTGGAATTCTTAAACAAGATAGTATGGCTTATTGATCTGTGTAAAGACTTTGACGCAATAAGGCACGAGTTCAATTCTCATACCCTGTATATTGTTTTGCTTTCCATTCAGAAGTTTTTTATTATTTTAAGTAACAATCAACGAACTAAATATTCTTCGAACATATTTGGAATAATTTGGCCTGACTTGTAATAAGCGGGTAGTCAAGATAAATATGCGTATTCATCATAAAACTGGTATTCAAATGTCACTTAGATTAAGGGTAGAGGAATAAAAATGAACCGTTTTAGTAAAGCAAAAACCAGTCGACGCTCAATAGCAGTGACGTCGTGCAAACAATTTTTACGTTGCCTTACTAAATTGCGTAAAACAATATCTTTATTTAGATTATTTTTATATACCTAGTTCTAAAATACAAAATAATCTATTTACATGAGGAGAATGTTGGTTTTCGGAGAGATTGATAGGAGACATCTTAATATAGCAGTAGGTAAGTGTCTTTTTTTTCATTTAATTTTTTCTTCTTTTTTAAACTTACACATTTGTATGCTGTGACGTAATCAACGTCTTTTTAATTATACTACGTTTCTTTGTTTCAGAGAAATACAGTCATATTGTGGTTTAAAACTATAACAAACAATACAAATCAGGACGTAAAATTGAAATAACTGCTGGTCATTCGTCAAGTCCATTTTCCCCAAGAATATCTAGATTTCCATCTGTGAAAAAAACATGTTATTATACTGCCGTATGAAAGTGGCGGGTATAACTCTGGGTTACTTGTGTTGAATGTCTTCTGTGGAACCTGGTTATCTTGTAGAAATTGGCCCATTCAGTAATAAATATTACGTGACGTAATGTCATCAGTGCGTGTAAGCAACAATGGATAATTATTTACTTCTTGTAAGCTGCCACAATACCTTCTTGTCAGTGCTTATGTGTAGTGTATTAGTTAAATAAATCATAGTAATCTTAATTTGTTAGGAAGTGTTATTAAAATAAATTAACTGATCTTTATTTCTTTCATAATCAAACTTAAAATGCTACATAAAACCTGTCAAGTAGTTAAAATGTCAAAATATTTAGTGGTATTTTCACTTTGATTTTTTGAGTAGATAGGACAGTTAATGCAGTGATGCTATTGTTATAAAATAGAAATATTATATATTTCTAATCATGTAACATGTTGATTCACAGCATTAAACTCTTCTTTAAAAACAAAATTAGTATTTCATTAGCACTATGTATTGAAATAAATAAATAGTTTTTTCTCCTGCTCAAAACTGTATTACAAATAATTCTACCATATCAAAAGCAGTTTAATATTGTTACTTCTGTTATATGTTTTACCTTTACTTATATATAGTTATTTAAATTATGTCTATTAGACGAGTAAATATTTTTTTATGTAAATTGTAAATATTACTTGAATAAACCGTTACCTATTCTAACCAATTTTGTTTTTTATTCATGTTGCTTTTATGTTTGAAAAGTTAATTTAAATTTATTTATTTAACTTAATATAAATTATAATTTGATTTCAAAAATCATAATCCAATATTGTAAACACAAAACTACTAAAAGAAGCACGAAGGATTTGAACTTACGACCATGTCAACATAAGTCTACTGGTATAACCATTAGACTAATTTGACTTATGATATTTTGTTGAAATTAACAAGTGGATTATGAAACAAAACCGTATTCAAAGTTTACAAACCTTAACGTTACTTCTTAAAGATCAAATTGACGTGACAGTATTCTATAATATTTGACTACCTACCTCTCGTTATATTCTTTAAATTATTATGCTCCGAATTGATTATCATGTATCTTCTGCTAATTGCAGAAGGTTCAAATTCGTCTAACTTTTAGGATGTCCTTATATTACCTTCTGCTGTCACGTGGGTCAGATACCTTGGGTCTTTGTGTGTACAATGCCAAAAAGAGTGAATTTATGATTTTCAAAGCCGGTACCAAATGTTACTCTTCTGTACCTCCTATCACTCTTTGCGGCACTCCTTTAAAAAGAGTGTCGCATTTCAAGTACTTGGGCCACTGGGTCTCTGACGACTTGTATGATAATCTGGACATTGAGCGAGAACGCAGGGCGCTGTCTGTCCGGTGCAATATGTTGGCTCGCAGGTTTGCGCGATGTACTAGACCAGTTAAGGTGACATTATTTAAGGCATATTGTCAGTCGTTCTACACGTGCAGCCTGTGGACCGACTTTACGCAGCGGGCATACAGCGCACTGCGTGTGCAGTATAACAACGCTTTCAGGATACTGTTGGGGCTTCCGCGGTTTTGTAGTGCCTCGACTATGTTTGCTGAAGCGCGAACGGATGATTTTTTCGCGATCATAAGGAAACGGAGCACTTCACTATTGAATCGCATACGAAGCAGCTCGAACAGTCTCCTAAAGGTGTTGTCCGAGCGGTGGGACCTGTCCCTGACACAGAGGTGGATGCAGCTTCATGTTAGCGGCTCTCCTCGTGTATTTTGACATTTGTGTGTGTAATTTTACTAATTTTATTATTGTGTGTTATTTTTTTTTATTGTAATTTAATTGAATTTGTATTTTATTTTATTTATATTTTATTTTTTTTGACATAAGATTTTAGGTAATTTTGATTATTTGTAATGTTTTATTTTAGAATTTAATTTGTATTGATGAAATGTATGGACTACGTCTGAAATAAAGAAATTGAATGAATTAAGAGGGCCATAACAACGTGTAACTCTAGATCAGCGATAATGAAAGTCAAAATATAGGGATTTGACCACGTTAAATTGTGTAGCTCATATCACTTTTAATATTATCACTTTTGAGGCCGTCAAATTGTTTAAGAAAGAAGATCTGAGTAATCATTTTAAAAGACACAACTGTGAGTAATTCTCTTCCCAATCTTTAACCATTTTGGTCATATTCAAAACGTAAAACGTAAGTTCTATTAGCAGTATGAAGGTTAGTAGCTAAGCAGGTTTGCTTAGCGGTTTTCGCTGAGGGTTTAAAGATCTCCTTGAAGTATTTTTCATTCTCTATTATAAATAAGTATTTTCCAACCACTCCACCCGCTTATAACTTGCACCATGACTCAATCGTGGCGCTATGAGTGTCATCGATATTTGCATACAAATTGCCCCAACACCACTTCACTAGACTTGAGCGATCCCGCTCCGACTCCACGATTATAAATTGTCGATATTATGCATAGTGACGTCACTATTATCGATTCTATCGACCTAGCATCGTGACGAGATAAGATTTGACGTGACAGATGCTTTTCGTTGGGGATAATATTGATGAGTTATAGTCCTTATATTGCCCCCAACTGATAGAAAAGCTCCCAGAAATACCTATGTAGTTGTGGGTTCTTCTTATTACCATGTTGATGGCAATCAAACCAATAGTGAAGAAGTATACTGAGAATTTTATTGAATGTTTTGCTGTTTTTCACAGTGCTATCATGGAAAATAAAAGATAGTTCACCTTTTTTGTTGGAATATCATCAAATGATTTATTTATTATTTATTTACAAACCCCGCCTACCTCCCGCTTTATACGAGGCTTACTGACTAAATGACTTATTTCGCGTTGGGTGAAGCAAGAGACTTTCTGACTTAAACACTCTGCGTTCCTTCAGTTGTCCTTTGTATTTCAGGGTCGCAGTAACTTTTTAGTACAACACACAATTTTATATTTTTTTCTTGTCAAAAAAATATAATATTTTACCAACGAAAATATTAGGAGAATCTAGACATTATGCTTAATTAGTTTAGACTCATTTTAAGCTATTGCATAGCTTCTATCACGGGCCTTGAGCGTGGAGACCGAATCCAGAAATTCCGTAACGAAAATAACCTAACACACCCCACTCATTTGTTTTTTGAGCGTGGTGACCGATAAGAAAACAAATGAGTGAACAATCAATCAAAATTCAATTCAATGTGTGAAAGTGTAACTTCAATTAATATCAAAGAAAAAAAAACAAAGGAAAAAAAATACTGCATAAATAAAATAAATAAATAATTATAATTTCATAAGTTGATAAAAATGCTATGCAATAGCTTTACCGCGGCAGTCCCCGAGTGCCACACGTCTTTTTTTTTAATAATCTTGTTAGAAAGCGAAGCATTGGAGGATTTATAATACTTGTAATTTACAGATCTCTGTAAGAACTACTACAGCCACAGCTAAAAAACTCACCTTGTAGTAGAATAGAATAAACTTTGTTATACAACAAAAGTAATGTGACATAAACATCAACATAAATCTATGGGTACAACGGTGGTCTTATCGCTTGCAGCGATTTCTACCAGAAAACCTTAGGAATGGTAGAAATTTATGATTTTAATAAAAAAACACCCAGTATTACATCATCAGCCATTCTATCAGCCATCGTCTAAGCAGTTTGATCTAATACATCGCCGAGCAGAATTAGCGAAGTCTCCAGACGCCTATCGGTTATCTATTCGTTCATCCATCAAAACTCGGAAACTACTTACAAGATTTAGCAATTCCCCAGAGCTTGCGGATCCCTAAGATCGGGAGAAAGAGATAGAATGATGTTTCACTTTAGTTAACTGTTATTTGTGTTTAGTGTTATTGTAACGCTTGCTATTGTTTAAATGGTTGATTGAGATTTACTACCTTATTGACCTTGTTGGTTTAGGTGGCCCGATGACCTGGTAAAGGTTGCAGGAATCCAATGGATGCGGGACGCGCAGGATCGTTAATTGTGGCGACACTTGGGGGAGGCCTATGTTCAACAGCAGACGTCTATCGGCTGAAACGATGATGATAATGATGATAACCTTGTTGCTCTATTAATTTGTTATTTTTGTGGTTTATTGCAGCACTAGGAGCATACGGAATAAAAACTAAATATTAATTAACGAGTTTTCCTATGTTCATTTTTGACACAAAAGAACATAATTACCACCACAGTTTTTACTTCAAATTAAAATTACTTTTTGATTGAGATAAAAACAACAACTTGTAGAAAGCCTTCCAACGCTGCATCTTCCGGTACGCGGTCGCCACTCCCGAACCTTTCGGCCCCAACGGCCATTTGTTCTGGGAGCAATATGCCCTGCCCATTGCCACTTAAGTTTGGCTAATCTTCGTGCTATGTCGGCAACCCTGGTTTTCTTGCGGATATCTTCATTTCTGATTCGATCATGCAAGGAAACTTCGAGCATAGACTTTTCCATTGCCATTTGGGTGACTTTGAGCCTTCTGATGAGGCTCATTGTGAGCGACGTCACGTCACGTTTCGGAATCATATGTCATCACTGGCAACATTCACTGGTCATAGATTTTCATCTTGAGGCACTGTTGTATATTGGACGAACAGCCAACAATTACACACAAAATGGATAGTCAATATGTATATATGTATGTCAATATGTTACATGATGATTATTATTTTATGCTATAATCTCGGATGTAATCTGAATTTTAGATGTAATTCTGTGTCATTATGTGTCTCAATTGTATAGAAATGATAAATAAATGTAAACGTAGCAATTTAGGTACTTAATGAAAATTACATAATTAGATAATTTTGCATGCCGTAAGGCAAAATGTATCGGGACTCTTCATAAATTAACACCATATCTGTTACCTACATTATTGGCATGATCGCTCGCTCTCCATCAGGTGAGATAGCGGTCAAGCGCGAACCTATCAACAATGAAAAAAAAATTGTTTTGCTACAGTAATTTTTTTTTTTTTTTGAAGACTCCCCTGGCGTCTTTTTTATAGAATTTTGAATGACAATAAGTGCAGAAAAATGTCCAAATCCAATCATCTAATGAGATGACTAGAATACACATACCGTTTTATCCCATAATAAGATATCTCATAGTCTATTAGGTGATGGTATTAGCGGGGAGGGACGTAAGTAGCTAGGTACAAAGGGAGGAGAGCTAAATCACTGTGACAAATGTTGTCATTACTCTCATATCAAGAAACGAGTCTATTTGTGAACTAGGCAAAGCTTACGGTACTGCTTGTGTGATTTAAAGTTGTAGAAATTTATGCGAGCAGTGGTTGGCTTACGAGTGGTAGGTCACGGGTTCGAACCCAGCTAGGCACATTACTTTGTGTAATTTATTTCATCACCACAGCTCTCAAAACGGTGAAGGAAAACATCGTGATGAAACCGGCATGGCCTAGAACCAAAAATTCGAAGACATGTGACATTCACCAACACGCACTGGGCCCGCGAAGTGGATTACGGCCCGTTTCTTCTCCTAGAGAGGAGGCTCAACAATGGGAACATTAAAAGTCTGATCTTGCTTGCTTGTATATATCATCATCATCATCATTATGCAGCCTTATAATATCCCGTCCTGAGACTCGGGCCCCTTCTCTAGGAGAGGGTATGGACTGTACTCCTTCAAGCAAGCTCAGAGCGGGTTGGCTGATGTCATGTCTTCGAAGTTTTGTTTCTATGACATACCGGTTTCTTTTCGGTTTCGGTTTTGAGAGCAGTGGTGATGAAATAAATTACACAGAGTAAAGTCTGATTTTGTACCCACATCTCGCAAGTTGAAGCCACCACAGTGCAGGCTAGGGCCACGGGGTAATTTCTGGAAAGGAAACCAGTAGTCCTAGACCGTAAAAGGTTACTGATAGAGGTGAGTACTCCACCCTAGTGCGGCAGAAATCATTAGATAATAATACACCTCCAAAAAATTATCTTCTTTAATATTTGATTTTGCCTACGAATTTACATTATAGGTTTGTAAGTAAATAAATTTAAACATGATACATTAACTTAAACGTAATATATCTTACTAAACATCACAATGCCAGTTCATGACGAAGAAAGTCTGTTTTTCCTGATAGCTACAACCTAGGAGTCTTTAAGTCAAGAGTAAATAGGTTACTTCTAGGCAAGCGTGCTCCATCGTCGGCCACATCATCGTTTACCATCAAGTAAGACGGTGGTCAAATACGAGCTTATCAATAATGAAAAAAAAGAAAAAAACAATGATCTGCCGCGATATACTCGTTTAAGGTAAAACTGAAAAGTTAACATAAGACTCGCATTGTTTCAGTCCATATACGTTATAATTTTGTTAGCCCATCATATCTAGAACAATACACAAACTCCAATGAATATTATACAATTATTCAAAACTATT
This sequence comes from Mythimna ferrago, assembly GCA_910589285.2. NCBI lineage: Eukaryota > Metazoa > Arthropoda > Insecta > Lepidoptera > Noctuidae > Mythimna > Mythimna ferrago. The sequence continues at coordinate 24,935,700 of OU342692.1, forward strand.
TCAGCTCACAATGCATCTCAAACTACATATTAAATTCAACTCACTTGAAACCTACACCAAGATTAAACTAATACGCATATTTTGAATCAAACTTCTCTCTCACACACAGTCATCTTACACACAGACAGCAAGACAGACGAACTTCGCGGAAACGTGGGTATCGGGCGTAGAGTGTCGTTAATAAAATCACGTCACGTCAAGCACGCGGTGTGAAGTATGGCGTGATACGCGGGGATTATGACGTCATCGCCGGTGCTCACTCGAGCAGTGTGCGACCGATAACGTACGGGATACACATGGTTGGGTAGGAACGTGAGCTTGTTATTTTTCCTTTCTTAAAGAAATAAGTAAGAAAGAAAGAATGACAAGAAAGGAAATAGACTGCTGAGGTGACGGCTGATGCCTACCATTTATACTTTACAGATATTTTTAGCAGGGCAATATTTAAAAATCATGATCCACTTCAAGCTATTTCACTATGGAAGTGATCATTGACATTTACGGGTCATGTTACCCAGCGTGAAGGAGGTCAAGAAAAGCGTGAATAAGGGGCAATCTTCACACCCTAGCCACCATAAGGGAGCCCTGTAAGTCAGAAGTCATTGGGCAGGTCCCGGCTAACGTAGGCACGGGTTTTGGCGAGAAATGGTAAATTCGTCGTCTGATAAGGTTGAGTCCAGGCCCGAGTCAACGTTGAGTTGTGTTTCACGTTGCTTCAAGAAGAGATCAGAATGGGTGACGGGCTCACTAGAACTGATAGCTACTTAGGCTGTGGGATTGTTTGAAAGAGTTACTGCCATCCTGGAACGCAAAGGGCTTTTGAAAGAACACAGGTTGGTTTAGTTAGTAACAGTCTGACACTCCTTTTGACTCCACACCTTTTTTTTATGGTGGGGAAAATCATCCAATGACAACCCCCGCTCTTGGGCGGAGTGGGAGATAGTGTCAGACTCTTACTGACTAAAAAACCCACCCCGTTCCTTCAAGCCTTCATACCGGGGCTCGAGTTCCCTTTCGGATAACCCTGGCCCCAGTAGGCTTCGACCCGGCTGGGCCCCTGCTGTTGCTGACAACTCCTTGAGGCGCGCGGGAACAGCGCGCGCCGTCGACGACTTGGGCTTGGTCCGGACAGTTACCGGACTTCCGGACAGCGAGCTACCCATTGCTCACTGTCCGCAAGCCCGCGCCTACGGACTCCCCACCTTCATTGGGAAGACTTATTTGATAATTTAAAAATGTTACCCAAAACACAGCACCGTATGTCTCCTCAAACATATGATATCTGGTGAGATCGTTCCATGTGTTAAAGTGAACGTTTGTGCCCTAACCGAGTCGTCACCGGGACTGTTCCAACTTAGCTTGGTTTATTTTACGTTCCATTGTAAGTTCGGCAGGTATTGTTACGAACTAAGGAAGACTGATCGTCATAGATTTTGTGAGAAACTAGGATTTTGATGGCTTAGGTTAGGTGTTTGGTCGCCTTTTGTGATGCGATCTTTTCTTCCAGGATAGTGGGGAAAACCTTTGTGCACGTTGAAATATGTAGTTTGATAAATAAATATATGTTTTTTTTAAAGAGGATATTTATACATATATTTGTTGTACATTGTAACGTGTTGCGCTTAAATAAATCGGGACAAGGGCAGGAAGATGATGATGATGATGATGATTTATATGTAGGTAGGTATATTGTAAAACTAGCTAGCGACTGCAGCTCTGCCCCATGGTATATTCAAACGAGGTGAATACTACCAAAAGTTTGAAGGGGATTTTAACGTTATTTAATAGTTTCTTGCTAGCATTTAATTATTCTTATTTATTCATTAATCATATGTAATAAAAATCATTGCTTTTATAGGAATAAATTTTGACTGGCCTGTTGGTCTAGTGGTTAGTGACCCTGACTGCTATGCCAGAGGTCATGGGTTCGATTCCCACCCAGGAGAAATGTTTGTGTGATGAGCATAATCATTTGTTCTGTGTCTGGGTGTAATTTTTCTATAATATGTATGTATTTAGAAATATATAAGTATGTTTATCAGTTGTCCAGTACCCATAACACAAGCTCTGTTTAGCTTGGGACTAAACGGCGTTGTGTGATAGTTGTGGAATAAAAAAAAAAAAATTATACTCAAGTGAAAATTCTCTCATGATATCGAAAAAATATATGCTTGTCTGTGTAACAATGGCTAGGTGAAGTACACACCATAAGGCTATATTCATTTTCTTGGCTGCACAAACTGACAGCACCGCTATCCCAGTAAGACACGGGTCTAAGAAGCTAATCCCATACAAACGTACTAACTTTTTTTTTCAATTTTTATACGACAAGTCACTGAAGAAACAAAGATAAGTTTTAGTCAGTATCAGTCTGATACTTTCTTCTGCTCCGCGTTAAGCAATAGATTCTACTTCATCCTCCACATAATGTTTAAGCCAGCAGACTGTAAGGCACGTTGCAAACAGACTACACCAAATGACGATATCCTTCTAACAATGTGCAATGTACATGAATCGATGCTCAAAGGGCACGTTGTCTGATCCAGGCACCACAAATTACGTTTCGTTGTGTAATTATTCGACAAAGCTGCTCACAGTTAGCAGTAGAAAAAGTAAGAATGAAACATTATTTTGGTATGTGTAAAAGTGAGGGTGATTGGCCATTGTGGCGACGCTTGGGGGAGTCCAACAGTGGACGTCTTTCGGCTCAAATGATGATGATGATGATAAAAAGAGAGGGTAATTTGGGGGGAAGTAGAATAAAACTATCAAAATAAATAATGAATTTAAAACAATGATGGAATAGTTAATAGATAAATATACGATAATGCAATTAACTCTTTGAATGTCGTAATTAGAGACACAATAGAAAGACAATTACCTTATGTCGGACTGTGTAACTTAAGACATTCGAAAGGTTAATGACCTGTCAGGGAAGCCACTTATACAGAAATGGTCATTGCCAAACAAGCGTGTCTTCAACGTAGTCTTTAACCTTTATCTTTAACGTCATACGCTTTCTTGGCAAAGATACGCTTAATATGGGTTTCGAACTTTCCCTCGCTAAGTTCTGATTGTAAACGACTTTGGTAACTTGTTATAAAAACGTATGCTGTCATTATAGAATAGCTCGCTTGTCTTAGCTAACTTCCATTTAGGTATTACAATTTTTATTTAATACCTAATTCTTTGTTTATTTTCTACAATTTCTTTGTTTATTTTGCGTATTTCTATTATGTAAATAAATTTTGAAAAGTCTTAAGTTTTAACAAATAAACTAAATACTTTCTAAGATATAAAGTGAAGGCAGAGTTCGTATATTTCTTCCTTTTTTTTTCTTTTTGGATTTCTTTGAAAATGTTTCTGAGAGACTCGCGAAAACCCATTTTGTAAATAACCCGGATTGCTCTCTTTTGCAAAATGAAAATTGATTCTACATCAGCTGCAGATCCCCACAACAAAATGCCATTAGACATAATACTGTGAAAACAGGCATAGTAAAATAACCTAGATGTGGTTACGTCTATTAATTGCCTTATTTTTTTTACTGCATATGCAGCTGAGCTTAATCTACCCGAGAGAGTTCTGATGTAAGGGCTCCATTGCACAGTTTCCGAAATAATATCAAGTTTTTTGCCGTCAATGGTTAGATTGAGGCCAACTTAGAGGACATTTGGTAAAGAAAACTTTGCACATTTAGTTTACCACAATCACGTAAAAATGGACAATAGGTTCTAAAACATTACAGCTAATAAAGAAGTTGAAATAGAGCTAGAAAAATACCGTACTACCAAAACCATCAAAACAAACATAATAACCTAATATGAAATTCAAAGAACTCGGAGAATGCTTTGATATGAAACAAAAGAATTGCCATCGACTTGCGACAGTTTCCCATTTTGCACAGAAACTTAAGACTGAGGCAGACTGGTCTCTAAACTATTAGAATTAGTTTATACTAGCTGTGCTCACGATTTCGTTCGCGAAGAAGAAAGTAGCCTAAGTTACTCCTTATTACATCAGCTGCCTGCCAATAAAAGTCCCGTCAAAATTGGTTCAGCCATTTCAGAGATTAGCCGGAACAGACAGACAGACAGACAAACATTGTAAAAAAATGTTGTTTTGGTGTATGTACCGTATATACGAGTATATTTATAAGCATATAGTAAAAAGCGGTTATTTCAATATTACAAACAGACACTCCAATTTTATTTATATGTATAGATTATTTACTTGAATTAGTCACCTAATTAAATAATAATAAATTTGCCACCTGAGAGCCGTGGTGGCCGAGTGGTAACGGCCCCGAGTTACGAGTTGTAGGTCGCGGGTTTAAACCCAACCAGGCGCATTACTTTGTGTCATTTATTTCATGACCACTGCTCTCAAAACAGTGAAGGAAAACATCGTGAGGAAACTGGCACATCCTAGAACCAAAAATTCGAAGACTTGTGAAATTACCAATCCACACGGGCTCGCGTGGTGAATTATGGCCCATTCCATCTCCTAGAGAGGAGCCTGAGTCCTGATAGTGAGATCATTATAAGGTTGACTATGCTATACAAGTCATCTAAGGGTCCTAGAACGCAAGGCAAAGAAAGAACGTGGGTTTGGTTTTAGTCAGTAAAAGTCTGACACGCCCTCCCGCTCCGCATTGTAACGGGAGAAGTCATTGAATGATTTCCCACATTAAAATAAAACAGGGCATGGTATGGCTACCAGCGGGTGAGCATGCTGGATTCCCACACATACTAATTGTTTTTTATGGCCTACAGATATTGTTTCGGGTCTAGGTATCTTGTGAATGTGAGTTTAATATGTTTGTGAATACCCCCACGATACAGAAGTAATTTTGGGTCATCGTTTATAATATAAAAATAATGAAGAGTTTAAAAAAGCTCTTCTTTCCTAAATCAATAGTTACAAAATTCATCAGTAACGGCCATTGTCATCGATAATCTTTATCTATGGTCCAAAGTCTGCTTTATTACTAAGAATAAAAATCTGATAATTATCATTTATTTATTAAAACTTTGTGCATTAGTAAATAAAACTGTACTAAGGCGGACTATAATGCTTTAGGCATTTTCTACCAGTCGACCTTAGGGTGGTGCAGAAATATAACACAAGGCAGGTGCAACTTAATAAATAGACAAACAAAAAAAATAAGCAGAATAAAAATACAATTTATACTTAAAAACTAACAAATAAAATAATAAGCAATGTTGTTGTGATAAAACAAATCCAGCCAATCAATGCTGTAATGATTCCACCAACTTCATGCGCCTTCATCATTCTGGTAATCATCAGTCTGCATTCCCTACATTTGTTTCACAAATTTCCTATTACTAAATGGAACACTACCTGTTAATAGACACGAGTATTTTAAAAAAAAAACACTACATGAACTGAAATAAAATTACAGAAGCAAATTCAACCACTAAAGCATTTCAAAGATAGACAAAGATAATTAACCAAATAAAAATCGACTAGTCTGCCCCAGTCCTAGTAGTGACCAGTTATTTTTAACGCGCCACAATAAAAAGTAGAAATTTAATTTTCCCTTTGTTGAGGGAAACAAGAGTATTTAATGCAACCGAGCGGTTTTCTTGCTCTTTTATTGTTACAGCTGAAAAATATTCTTTTGAGAAAGCAATATTGTGGTTTGCGACTTTTATATTTAGTTAGTAGTCTGTAGGACTTCTGTTTGAATACGTCGATGTCTGTTGTGTGAACCAACAATCCAATGACTTCTCCTGGTCTAGGGGGAGCGGGAATCCGTGTCAGACTTTTACTGACTAAAACCACCCCTGTGTTCTTTGCTCTTATTAATACTAATACTAATATTCCTCAACTATCTCACAACGCCGTCTAGTCCCAAGCTAAGCAGAGCTTGTGTTATGAGTACTAGACAACTGATAAACATACATACACATTTTATTTGAGCAAGTAACTAAGACTCATAATTACACATATAAATACAAATGATCGCGACCCACGACGGGTTCGATTCCGGCATAGCAGTCAGGGCCACTAACCACTAAACCAACAGGCCAGTCAAACGTTCTTGGACGCCGAGTTTCTATTACCTACGGAAATCACCGATGGCCCCAGTAGGCTTCGGCCCTACTGGACCCCTAAGATTTTGCTGACATCTCTTTGAGGCGCGCATGGAACAGTACGCGCCGTCGACAACTCGGGCTCGATCCTGACAGTTACCTGACAGCTAACGGCGAGCTACCCATTTACACGTTCGCAAGCCTACTGTGAGAAAGTCGGGGTCAGGGTCTCTGTGACTGCATGGAGATCCTGATACATTGGAGGTAAAAATTTTGATATACTAAACTGATATACTAATAAATTTTGATATATAATTGGATGTGTGATGTGACGAGAATGAATGAAGTGAGACATGAGTCACATCTATGAGAAAGTTACCATAAAGAAAGTTTGTAAATAGCTGCAGTGACTAAAAAGTTGAAAGGAAATCGTTTGTCTTGGTATGGTCATGTGAAAAGGAGGGATGAAACATATATAAGGAAAAGAGTTATGAGTCCAAATATGTACTTATTGATGGAGAGGAAGGCCTAGAAACAATGGTTGGATTGTGTGAGGAGTGATATGAACAGGAACGGTGACAGTGTATGGAAGACAAAAATGGGTTGCCCTGACAAATGGACATGTTTCAAGACATGGAAAATGATGATCAGTAACTAATTGGCAATTTTATCCTCACGGTTAGTAGGCAGTCTACTGCCATCGATCACGAATTTAACCCTGCAAATTCAACTTGGACCTATAAAAGACAAAAAGTTATTTCTGAAATCATTTTCGCCTGTAATTGTCAAACCTTCCTTAATTTCTTTCCACGCGGGAGTTCACGAAGTTCTTAGCAACGAAATAAAGTTAAAAGAAAATTTCGCTTTTTTTAAGGTATAAAAAGGTACCTCAATTTCTGGACAGAAAAAAAAGACACGCAATTTGAAACAAAAGACGCTGTCAAACGTGTTAAACCACCTTTAACACAAATTACATTCGCAAAGTCACCGAGAGTTGAGACAAAAGACATCAATCTAGCACAAATTCCATCCATTCTCCTCAGACATAAACGCACAATCACAACTTAATTACCTGCGGGGGGTTGACTAACGTTACCATTTTTTAACCCGCTCACAATCCGAGGACGGGTGCGGGGTACCCATCTAAATTTGCATACAGAGAGGCGGGAATGACTCAAAAATGGCGCGGTAATCGTCGCCCGGCTGTGGGGCGAGAAGTTGTGGATGATGGACAAGTTTGGATGTGGCATCTTTTAGATGGACGGACGACGATGCCAACATGTATTTTTCGAATATTTATGATAATTGACTGGTTTCTCTAAAGTTTTCTATTTATAAACTTGACCTTCTACTAAAGTTTAAGTTGTGTTTATTTTCGGACTTTTTGGGTAGCTGAAATGATAAACTATGAGCCAATATTTGCACATTGGCACACAGTTTATCGTTTCATTATTGCATTTTGGTAAAGTCTATCCTTCTTCTTCTATCTTCAGAGTGATCATCATTTGCTTCAGGTGATCGTCTTTTCCCAAAAAAAAAAAAAATGTTGATATTGGCTACCAGTTAAACCAGTTTCAGCTATGAAAAGCTGTATAAATGTAGTTTGTATACAGATACACAAAACTCGCAGGTAACAAAGATTTTTAATTTTAACGGTATTTTTTATAAATCCTTTACCGGCAGCCAACTTATGACTTTAGTATCTGTATTTTTCTGTTCCAGCAAGATGAATGAGTAAACAGGTTTCCTATCCTTATTTTGATATCGTTCTTTTTAGGGTTCCGTAGTCAACTAGGAACCCTTATAGTTTCGCCATGTCTGTCTGTCCGTCTGTCTGTCCGTCCTCGCTTAATCTCTGTGACCGTTGGCACTAGAAAGCTGAAATTTGGTACCAATATGTATATCAATCACGCCGACAAAGTGGTAAAATAAAAATTGGAAAAAAATGTTTTATTAGGGTAGCCCCCCTATATGTAAAGTGGGAAGTGATTTTTTTTTAATTTCAACCCTAACGTGTGATATATCGTTGGATAGGTATTTAAAAATGAATAGGGGTTTACTAAAAACATTTTTTGATAGTGTCAATAATTTCGGAAATAATCGCTCCAAAAGTAAAAAACAATGTGTCCCCCCCCCTCTAACTTTTGAACCATAAGTTTAAAAAATATGAAAAAAATCTGAGAAGTAGAACTTTATAAGGACTTTCTAGGAAAATTATTTTGAACTTGATGGAAAGAACAGTTTTTGTACAAAAAAGACAAAAGTGTTCTACAAAATAATTTCTGGACTAAGTTTGTAGTATAATCGTAGCAAGCATTTTTTTAAACTCATAAGTGGGTACACTTTATTGTGACGGACGGGAAACTACGGAACCCTACACTGAGCGTGGCCCGACACGCTCTTGGCCGGTTTTTTCAGTCACCGTTTACGACTCCCATATAAAGTTGCATGATCGATTTTACCACCTCCATCTCTCCTACCTCTTGGCACAGTAATCTCAGTGCGGCTCGACACGGATATAAGTCAATTTAGCCGGGTGTAATACACCTTGCCGGGTATAATATACCCTACCGGGTATAACTGCGGATATTAATACTTTTTCTGATGTTGAATGTCGGGATCAATGCTTTCACGTTTTTGTTGGGAATTGCTAGCGATCTGAAGTTATGGTTAAGGCAATTTTTTTAAATGTTTTTGTTCTGTGATGATTAATTGCTGAGATTTTGTAGTGAGACTTAGTTTTGAATTTAATTTTATTAATTTTATTTTGACATGAAAAGGAAACTGAATTGGATTTTAATGTAATTATATCTGTAATCGTTTATTTATGTAAATCGTTTATTTTGTTGTTATTAATTGTAGTGTTTTAATATGGTATTAATTTCCTGACAAATTTTTTTTTTTTTTTATTAGCCTATACTGTCCCACTGTTAGGCAAAGGCTCCCCCAACTTCTTCCACGTGTTCTTTTCTCACGCCACCTCTTCCCAGATTACTATTATGAGCGCCACCCAATGCAAGAATTGTTTCATGATTTTTCACCCAAATCTTGGTGCATTGAATGGTTTAAAGACGATTTGCAATAATTTAGTAGATGGGTTTCTATTACACAATTTTTTCATGCTGTAACGGAGAAAGTTATCAACGTAATTTACTGAAATGTACTAGATTACCGTTGCAGATGGCCATTGGGGCTAAAAGGTTCTGGACTGGCGATCGTGTACCCGAAAACGCAGCGTTAGAAAGCCTCCCACAAGGTATACCGATGACCCGGTGACGATCGCAAGAATCCGATGGAGACGAGATACACAGGACCGTTCATTGTGGCGATACTTGGGGGAGGCTTATGTCCAACAGAGGACGTCTTTCGGCTGAAATAATGATGATGATAAATGAACTAAAGCTCCGGCAAATCTAAGAAGAATCGTTTGACAGTTTTACACATAGTACATTTTAATTTTAACCTTTCGAATACCTTAATTAGAGACACAATAGAAAGACAATGAAATAACGAATGCTTGGGGTTTAATGAAACAATTTTTTGATTAAAAATTGTTTATGTTGTGATAAAATAAAAATAGCTCAATAATTCAATGGTTTTACGAAAAAGATAATTGAAATAGTGTGAGTTACAAAGCTAAACTATTTTTATAGGAAAGTGTGAATTTTACATTAACCGTACTTCTTAAAGTTGAATAGATTTATAATATTGATTTACAAAACAAAAAACGTGTTGCGCCGAACCCAAATGAAACGGGACAAGGGCAGGAAGATGATGATAATGATGATATGATGATTTATATTGCTTTCCAACTATTTTACAGCATTAAACACAGCAAAAATCCAAACTAATGCATAAAACAAAACATTTCCAATATATTAAACAATACTTCTTTATCACAACTACTTACAAGACGTAGCAGTCGCTATTCGCGATCCTATTTACCGAAACAACACCAAAAAACTGCGGTCTCTATAAAATTCTTCCCAACCATCTGAAACTCCATATGATACGACCGACGTCGAAAACGCCATTTCATTTTGACCTCTCCACTCATATCCACTCACCCCGAAAATTAACGAGGCCCCTTTAAAATGTACTAAGTGTTAGAAATGGAGAGAGGAAAGGAAGGTCTTTCAGTTTTGGACGGTTTTCAGTCCATAGGGAAATATTGTATGCATGTTCCCGCAGCAGACCCTGATCTTATATTAGTTTACGTAATTTATATTCGTATGTTTGTTTAATAGAAATTGTGGGAGCCATGTTTTTATAACCTACTATGAGGAGATAAATTCAGAAAATAAATTGTTTTCCACTAGGTGGATATGGGCACGTGCCGCGAGAGTTAGGGCTTTATTGAAGTATAGCGAAATATAGCCCTAAGCTACCAAACTAGACACCATACAGACACTAAAGTCTCCACACGTTCGAGCTGGTCGCGCCACCAAATCGGTTGCGCAACCAAACGGACACCAGGTAAGTAACTCTTTACAGAGCCATAAGGACTATATTGCACTGAGACACCATGTTGGCGCGACCACCAAAGTGTATACAGCTCTATAGAAAGTTACTCACCTGGTGTCCGCTTGGTTGCGCAACCAATTTGGTGGCGCGACCAGCTCGGCCGATTCAAACTCAAAGTATTTAAACTTTTTACAGGTTTGAATTAAGTTATTGATATCGTGTTAAAATGGACGGCGTCTGCTAGAGTTGATGCTCCATTTTATATAGCATTTCGTTTTTGCTCGTATTACTACTTCACAGGAGATGATTGGTTCTGATTCTCTCTCGCCCCGTATGATGATGAAAAAAACCTAGTAACACACTAATACATTTATTTTTATTTTTCTATACTAATATAATAAAGAGGTAAAGTTTGTTTTTTTGTTTTTTTTTATTTGTAGGAGGTAATCTCTGGAAGTAGGTATTGGTCCGATTGCTAAAATTCTTTCACCGATAGAAAGCCGCTTTATTCCTGAGTGACATAGGCTATATTTTATGTACGCAGGCGAAGCTGCGGGCAAACGCTAGTATATTATAAAGAGGTAAAGTTTGTATTTTTGTTCATAGGAGGTAATCTCTAAAAGTTCTGATCGAATTGCTAACAGTATGTCACTGGTAGAAAGCTGCTTTATTCTTGAGTGACATAGGCTATAGTTTATGTACAGTACAATTCACGAATGATGGCGGCCGTGAAGTTTGCGCAGAAGGCTGCGCAGTAACGTGTTTTAGGAAACAAATGGCGACGTGCGTGTGCGAGAAGAGTGTAGTATGCGCGAACGTTCGCAAAGGCTAACTTCACGGCCGCCATCATTCGTGAATTGTACTGTACGCAAGCGAAGCTGCGGGCAAAAACTAGTCTGTTATAACTTACAACATGGTAAAAGTTATTTTGACTCTATTTGGGTCGCTCTGTGTCTGGTCTAGAAAGAGACTTAGTTTAATTCGCTTACGGACTGAATTCGATTTTTTTTAACAAAATGACTTCGTTATTTCGTGTCCTTTGTGGCTTTAGATTTTCTGCGTGTTTGAATGTTGAGTAACGCTATTTAATTGTTGCAGATTAAATTTTAATGAGCTACTATGATGAGAATCATTCAAAATCGTGCGCGAGCGTACGCTGCTCTGTGTAGACGTCCGCGTGAATCCGTTCTGTGCGTCTGTCACGTGTCCTCAGCTGTCGTTCGCGATATAGTGTAGTAAAATATCGTAAATTATTTTTCACAATTATGTTCGTTTGTGGAAGATGCGGTGATGAAGTCACCGAGGCAATTCAGTGCTCGGCATGCAACAGCCATTTTGACTACGCGTGTTCCGGAATAACGGAGATAGGGTACCGCAAGCTTGGAGAACGTCAGGCTACTTGGAGGTGCGCCAACTGTAAAAATGCGGGGCGTGCCAGCGCTCAAACACCGTCAAACATCGCCTCTCCAGCTGTTTCCCCACCAGCGACTTTGGAGGCAGTTATGCGGGAGCTGGCTAGCATTCGACAGGAACTCGCTCCTCTTTCCAACCTGGCTTCTGAAGTTCAACTCATGCGGCAGGAGCTGATCAACCTCAGGCAGCTTCCCCTCAAAGTTCAAGAGTTGGATGAGCGACTCGTCACGGTCGAAGCCATGCACAAGGATGTAACGCAAATCGAGTCGGTGGCTGCTAGGCTTGAGGAAGACCATCACGTCATCGACCAGTGGTTACGCAGCAATAACGTCGAAATCAAGGGTGTACCGATGAGGGATAGGGAGAATCTCTTCGACATTGTTGGTAGAATTGGCGATAAAGTCGCATACCCTATAAACAAAAACCAAATAAATTTTATACACAGAGTACCATCGAGCAATTCTTCCAACAAAAATATTATCATCTCTTTCCTACAACGGTATGTGAAGGAAGATTTCGTCGCAGCTGCCCGCTCCAGCAAGGAACCACTACTTCCTCAGCATATTGGAATCAATGGATCGGGGAGGATATTCGTCAACGACCATTTGACTATTAAAAACAAAACGCTTCTTTCACGCACTAAATCTCTTGCTAAGGAACATAATTTCCAATTTGTTTGGGTAAAACATATGAAGATCTTTGTAAGAAGAGATGCTACCTCCAAAACATTTGTCATTGCGACGGAACGCGATCTTCAGAAAATAGTTTAACCTGCTTTTGTGTGGTTACCTTTTATAACAGTGTTTGTGCATTTATTTCTATATTTTTTAAGAAAAAAATAATACCGCTTTTGCTATTCTACGTAAATAATTATTATGTTCAAACTAAAAAGATACGATTAGTTAAAAGTTTGTCAATGTTGCAGTGCGCTTGCTCGCTTATCTCGGTACAAAGTCCATTTAGCTATGACCGCTCTGTTGTTTACGCCAGGTGTGCATTCGCTATTTTATTTAACTGTGTTTCGTATTGTTTTTACTCTTACATAGATCGGTCTGTTGACGAGCACGATTTGTTGGATGTTAAGCTGCTATATTTTTCTTGTTTAATGCTTTCTCATGAGTGTTATGTATCGAGTTTGGTAATGAGTTGCTATAGAAATTATATTGATATAGATATGCTAATTAAGATTTTTCCTGCCCCATCCTTTATTATAAGCGCCAATGTTTATGCTCACGCTTTGAATTTGAAATGCTGTTTTTTGATAAAACATAAACAAGTATATTATAGTTGTAACCTCTTACTTGCGAGCGTGTACAAACGTAAGCTTATTTATTTAAACTGGTTTTCTAAATATTATTTATATACCTCGCTTTTTAAATGTCCCTATTTTTTGAAAAAACATGAACAAGTATACTGTTGGTGGAGCTTATTACTTGCAAGCGTGTACAAACGAAAGCTTATTTATTTATACTGGTTTGTTAAGTATTATTCATATGCCTTATTTTTCAAAATACTTGTTTATAGATTTCACCTTTACAATGTATGAGTTAAACATTTATCACCAGAATGTTCGAGGACTGCGGACGAAGTCTATTACCTTTTACAGGAACTTGGCTAAAAGTGACTATGATATAATCACTCTAACAGAGACCTGGCTTGTTGACGGGATCTTGGATAGCGAACTTTTTGACGACAGGTATCTAGTGTGGCGGCGCGACCGAGACTATGCCGCCACAGCGCAGGTGCGTGGTGGCGGCGTCTTGGTGGCGGTCCGCCGCGAACTTGCTGCGTCTGAGAATGTTGAATGGAAGTCGAGTGCTGAAGACATTTGGATTTCGATTCAATTAAAAACCGGATGTGACAAACGTACTTTCCGACTCAATCTATGTACTTTGTATCTCTGTGAACAAAATCTAGGCAATAGTTTCAGTAGTCAGTTAAACGCCTATCTTGAAAAATTATGCAATTTGATAACTAACTATCCTAATGACAAATTTATTATTCTTGGCGATTTTAATATGAGCTCCATAACATGGTCAGCTTCTCTTGGAACTAGGCCTATTGTACCTCAAACTAGCTTATTTACTAATTTTTTTGATGCTATAGATTTTTGTGGTCTACAACAGTTTAATTTCATTAACAATAGGCACGGTAAAATTCTAGATCTTGTTCTCGCGAATATGAACGTTTCCGTCGTCGCATGTCCAGACCCCCTAACTGTCGAGGACTCCTATCACCCTGCATTATTAGTTAAATTAACTACCGCACAACCTTATCCACTCAAAGCCAATGCACGTATAGTATATCAGTACAACAAATGCAACTATGACCGTGTTCGTTCTGCGCTACGTGATGTTAACTGGGATGACATATTGATGAAGGGAACTGTCAATGAGGCTGTCGGAAGGTTTTACTCTGCATTATTTGAAATAAGAGACCAACACATTCCGCAACGGCTGTGCAAACAATTTAAATATCCCCCTTGGTATAATTCTGCACTTACTAAGATTCTTAAAGAAAAATTCAAATACTTCACCAGATTTAAAGTTTATGGCAATATCTCTGATCGGCTCACTTATCAATTACTTCGCGACAGAGCTAATGACGTCGAACAGGTTTGCTATACAGCCTACATGGAAAAAATCGAGTCCTCAATAGGTTCAAACCCGAAGTTATTCTGGTCCTTTATAAAAAGCAAACGCATGAACAATAACTTCCCTTCCAGCATGTCATACTGCGATAGCAAAAGTGACTCAGGGGAAGGAATTTGTGAACTCTTTTCCGATTATTTTCAATCAACATTTCTCAACACCTCCATTAATGTGAACACGTTTGTTGATACTTCGGCTATCACCCAAAGGTATGGTTCGACTGGCTGCGTTTCCAACTGTGACATGAGTACAATTGAAATTGATGTGTCAACTGTACATAAACTTTTGAAATCCCTTGACTTGACCAAATCTGCAGGGCCAGATACTTTACCTGCCGTGTTTATTGTTAATTGCGCTGATGAACTGGCTTTACCGGTTTCACTGTTGTTTAAACGGTCAATTGCTGAGGGGTTTGTTCCATCTTTATGGAAATCCGCATTTATATCTCCCATTCATAAAAAAGGCTCCAAAGACAAGGTTGAGAATTATAGGCCAATCTCTAAGCTCTGTCTTCTAGCCAAGGTACTTGAACGCATAGTTTATAACCAGTTGTACAGCAGTCTGGCCTCTAGTTTAAACTCTCAGCAACACGGGTTTTTGAAAGGGAGATCCACAGTTTCTAACCTAGTCCTCTTTACAGAATTTGTTACTGAGCATATGGATAGGGGATCCCAAGTTGACGCAATCTATACAGACTACAGTAAAGCATTCGATAGGATCGACCATGACATCCTATTGAGGAAGCTTTTCGACTTGGGCATCAGAGGAGATCTGTACAGATGGTTCTCATCTTATGTGCAAAATAGGACCCAAGCCGTAGTCCTTAATGGCTTCGTATCTTCCTGGGTAACAATTCCCTCTGGTGTACCCCAAGGCTCCCTGCTGGGACCATTATTGTTTATAGTGTTTATTAATGATATCGGTGAATGTTTCAAGCATTCTGAGTACCTAATGTTTGCAGATGACATGAAAATATTCAAATCAGTTACGAATCTAACTGATACTAGTCTATTGCAGGAAGATTTATTCAGGTTAATGAAATATTGTAAAAGTAATAAACTAGATCTTAATATTTCAAAATGTTTAGTCATCACGTTCACACGTAAGACTCAGCCAGTCATGTTTAACTACTCGATCGAGAATCAGCCGTTATCGCGAACTAACGCTACCAGAGATCTCGGTATACTTATCGACAATAAGCTCTCCTACGAATGTCATGTCGATCATATCGCCAAAAAAGCTGCCAAAGCTCTGGGATTCCTTATCCGTAATTCCAGTTCGTTTAAAAATATGAAAACCCTAAAAATTCTTTACTGTACTTACGTCCGCAGTCACCTTGAATACGGTAGTCAAATTTGGAACCCAAATTATGCTATTCAATCCGACCGGTTGGAACGAATACAACGGAGATTCACGAGGTACTTGGGGTACAAGTTCAAAATCCCTTATATGAGTTACAATGAAAGATGCACTCGACTCCACTTGCTGCCCCTTGTAACTCGCAGAAATATATCTGATATTCGCTTTCTAATCAAAATGGCACGCTCTATGATAGATTGCCCTGAATTATTATCAAAGCTATCCTTGAATGTCCCCCCTCGGCACTGTCGGATTAGAAATCTTCTTCACGCTCCTCATTCACGCACAGTCTACCGTAGTAACTCTTATTTGATTCGTGTAGCAAAAGCATTTAACAATTTAGTCAAAGAACACACCTCAGTTGATCTCTTTACAAGCAGCTTAGCATCCATAAATATTGTTATGTCCAGAAGCAATGTTTTGTAATTGCATTACATTATTGTCTTCTATATTATCTTGCTACCAAACTTTGTATATCTCAATTACTAACTGTAACTTTCCACAATACTTCCATACTATATGTGGAGGCTTGTAAATGGCTCATCGTGATCTATTTTATCGCTTATCTTGTATTGTCAGCTGTAAGCCACCCAAATAAAATAAAATAAAATAAAATAAAATAAAATAAAATAAAATAAAATCATGGCATAGTCATTCTTTTTTAGGGTTCCGTTCCCAAAGGATAAAAACTGGCCATGTGCGAGTTAGACTCGCGCACGAAGGGTTATGTACCGTCCTTAGGAAAATTCGGCAATAAAATTGCGTTTGTTGTACGGGAACCCTCTTTAAATATTTATTTTATTTTATTTTGACCTTTTGTTGTTATAGCGGCAACAGAAATAATAATAATAATATTTCACAACTATTACACAACGCCGTCTAGTCCCAAGCTAAGCAGAGCTTATGTTATGGGTACTAGACAACTGATAAACATAAATCAAATCAAATCACTTTCATACTTACTACTATTTACTTACTATTTTTCATACTTTTATATTTCTAAATAAATACATATTATAGATAAATTACACCCAGACACAGAACAAATGATTATGCTCATCACACAAACATTTGTCCTGGGTGGGAATCGAACCCACTACCTCCGGCATAGCAGTTAGGATCACTAACCACTAGACCAACAGGCCAGACAAAAATACATAATTTGTGAAAATTTCAGCTGTCTAGCTATCGCGGTTCTTGAGATACAGCCTGGTGACAGACAGATGGACAGACGGACGGACAGACAGCGAAGTTTTAAGTAACAGGGTCCCGTTTTTACCCTTTGGATACGGAACGGTAGACTCCGCTCCGTCTGTTTCCAGGTGTAACTAATGTTGAAATTTTCACAGATGAAGTATTTCAGTTTAATTAAAAAAAAGGTTAAATATAGTGTCTAATGATAATGGAACCCTTCATTCGGAAGTCCAAGACACACTTGGCCAGATTTTTTTTTTTAAAGAATGCAACATTAGCAATAAGTCGATGGAGATTAAGGTTTTGGAGTGACGACTGGTCACTGGAAAGCGTAAAGGTAAAGTTGTTGAAAAAATAAGGTATTTTTTTATTAACGCTTCTAATTACAGGCAGATGCAAGAATGTATCGTTAGCAATTGCGTCTAATAGTTATTACACATTACATTAATTATATGAAATTAAATACAGGTTACTGCTGTAATACTGCAGTCACAGGTGCACAGAAATTACTTAAGATACGGTCACTATTAAGGAACATTTTGCTGTGCAAAACTTATGTCCTGGGTTTATTATGTAATAAATATTGTTGTCGTCATGACCGAGTGGTTAAGGCACCCGCCTCTCATGCGCATGTGGTTCAAAACCAGGCGAGTATCAGTGTAAATGTTTCATTTGGGAGCACTTTTTCATATAAAATTACTAGATTCTCGCAGAGGCTTCACCAAAAGTAGAAAATTATCTTAAGGGCCAAGTGCCCGAAAAGTGCCATAAAACAGTGATTTTCTGAGGCCTACTGCTCCGTAACGGCTAAGTCAATTGGTTTGAAAAAAATATATTTTTATTATAGATTCATGAACAATAATATCAACATTTGATTTTTTCGTGCAATTAATACTTTTGTCAAAAAAAAATATTTAGCAATTTCGCAACTTTTCGCAACTTTTCCCTACTCCTTCGAAACGGCTTGGACCTTTAGAAACATTTTTACACATAAAAATGGGTGGTTCTATATTCTTCAAAGTGAACATTGCATATGTAAATCAATCAATATCTCGCAGAGAAAATGGATTTAAAGCGCTTTCCGGGCGCTGCTGGCCGCAAATAAATGCACAGATTTGCGTACTGCCGCCTAGGCGAGTGCGAGAGTTGCGTTCACATAATTTCGGCCAGATGGTTCAAGGAACTATAGGTACGCCTTAAGACGCTCCTTTTCCACTCTCCTATCGTCAACATCGAGCATAGTTTAAAAGCTTGTTGCTTCATCTAACGCAATCCTTCGCAAAAAAAGAGATATAACGCTACCGTTAGCATTTAGTAATTCTGTGATTTACTCGAATATTTCACACCACAGAAATACGTGTTTTTATAAACCCAATAAAAGTTTTTTTTTTTTAAATTGTCGTCATTCAGAATCATGATTAAATTTACAAGGGTTCTATTGTTATATTTTTTTACTATTTTAATTTTTCAGTACATTATGAAGGCTCAAAGTTTGTGCAAAATAGCAGATTTTCAGAGGTATTTACTGGATTAGTCTTACATAAATTTATAAATTGATTTCAATAGAAGCCTAGATAATGTGTGAAAACAAATATGAAAAAAGTGAAAATGTACCTATGTCGGATTGCATGCTCTTAAGGGAACATATTCCCCGGTTATCCACGTCTTATTCATCCTACTTACACTACTAATATTTGACCATTGCATGTTTTGCTGTATGGACTTTAAAAGAGACTTTGACCCCTGAGTTTGTTTCGGTGTTTCTTCTCAGGGTAATCAGCTAAGAAACCCCGGCCTCATCACGTTTTAATTGACGAAAAAAAATTACGTGTAAAAGTGTTTTTATAAAACCTACTTGCAAATTAAAGATTTATCATTAAAATTTATCATTTATGAACATACTCTGCCCGTATACCACATTTTATCCAAATCCGTTCACACACTTACATACAAACTTTTGCCTTTACAATATTAGTAAGTGATTTAATTTCGGCTCTCAAAGTAAAACA
This sequence comes from Mythimna ferrago, assembly GCA_910589285.2. Lineage (NCBI taxonomy): Eukaryota > Metazoa > Arthropoda > Insecta > Lepidoptera > Noctuidae > Mythimna > Mythimna ferrago. The sequence goes on from OU342692.1 coordinate 24,954,849, forward strand.
GTCACCAACAAGCCGCCATCTTGACTTTTTCACAAAGCAGTTTATATTCAATACTTGGTTCAAAAAAAAACGTTAGCGATAACATTAACGGTACATCAAGAGTATCGAATAAAAGTGTAAAACGCTCAATTTATAAGGCGCCGGTATGCTGTAGTCATAATTACGCGCCCGGGGCTCAGTCCGCATGAAAAGACCTTAATTTTCTCCACAATTATACTAAAGACGCGCACAAAATCTAAGGAGCACTGCTTGTTGTTTTTTTTTAAGGTGCAAGTAGTGAGTTTAACGCGGTTGCCCCGATTTTTGCTTAGCATTAGCAAATCCTACGGCTCAACTGTATATGTCAATATTATCATTCTACAGAAAACACCCAATTGATTAGATTAAATTAACACAAATTTTATACCATGTACCATATTACCTATGTTCTACAAATAAAATACTTTGACTTTGACTTTTAAATTAACTCTTGAATACAAAAAATGTTATGTTATACTTTAAAACAGAATTCTATTCAAAACATTAAACCTTATACAGGGTTATTTGAAAAACACAAGCAGCCTCTCAAGAATATTACAACATCAATCATCAAGACTATTATTAACATCATAAACAACAACTTTTGTTCTATGACTTTTAAAAATTGTTTGTGACTGTGTTTTATTTGTGTTGTTCTATTTTAGTTAATCAGATTTTCATACTCAAATTATATTTAAGTTGAATGTTAGCCTATGCAAAGCAAGCGATAGTCGGGCGGCAGGAATGCTTGATGCTTGCGACGCGTTAAACAGACGAACGTAGGTATAGCAAAATACAGAGTTTAAATGTGTTAGATAGAACAACGAAATCTTGAAGGTTTGTTTTTGGTAAATGAATTTTGTTTTGTAAAAAGTCATAGAACAAAAATTGTTGTTTAAAATGTTAGTAATACAGTCTTACAAGGTTGTTAGTGTTTTACTAAAATAAATAAAACAATAAACAAAGTTCAATATTTTCCCCGGGACCGCCTTGAGGACACGATGGCGCATATGATGGAGGTGGGCCCCGCTTAGACGGATCATCACTGTGTTCTTGTAATTGTAGGTGATTAGCGGCGATAAGCTCTGGCCCCCGGCCACCACAGGCTCGTGCATGTGGACGACGAGCAATGGGTCGGGACACGGTCTACGCGTTTGTTGCTATTCCAGGAAACACCATTTTTATTTCGGCCAAACCACTGTTATAAACCGATTTAATTTCAATACTAATGAAGATACAACTTTTAATTTTAATAAATAAGAGATACATATGTACATAAAAAACTTAAATATTAAATAAACTATTTATACTAAAACCTAACTATGTACATAAATATAATACAAAATGACAAAGTACGCTCAGGCGTCAAAGTACTCCTCCACATCGCTGTCATCCGGAAATGTGCCCAGAAGACTGGCAGCATTGCCACGTTGAATGGCAATGCTAATTCTTTGGGCGAAGAACGAGCCAGCCCTCTGGTCACGTGAAGTGTCGATCAGTCATGATGAAATAAAAATAAAATGAAGATTATATTATATATTCTTTATCAATTTACTTCAACATAAATCGCTTCCGCTTATGCTTTGTACCATACAAAAAGTGTAGCTCTAATTAAATGATCTAAATTCGCGAGCACTTTGCGCACACAGCCGCCACACGCACTTTACGAGTCTCATTCATACATTTTGTTATTACAAATGTATTTCAAAAGCAATATATTACTTCATTCTACAAGCAGTAATACTAGTAAAGGAGGTGGCTATACGCATGAGGGAACAGACATCCTCACATCGACTCCCAACCAGGACGATGAGCAGTGTGTAGCTCATCGTTCGCTTGTCCATTAACCGTCCAACGAAGCCACCCGAGTCGTCAACGGTGCGTATTGTTTCACGCACAACTCAAAAAGTTGTCAGCAAAGCCGTAGGATCCCAGCAGGGCTGAAGCCTACTGGGGCCAGGGGTTGACTCTTGAAAAAGAAACCCCTGGTCCAGAAACGCAAAGGTTAAATGATTCTCAGAAATTTCAGTCAGTAAAAGTCTGAAACGCCCTCCCACTCTGCTCTAGAGTGGAAGAAGACATTAGATGACTTCCCACCTCAAAAAAAAAAAATAGTAACATGTACATAAAAAACTTAAATATACTTATACTAAAACCTAACAATCCTAACTAATATTATAAATGTGAAAGTATGAATATTTGGATGTTTGTTACTTAATCACGCAAAAACGGCTGAACGGATTTGGATGAAATTTGGCATGCATATAGCCTTTGACATGGAAAAGAACATAGGCTACCATTTATCCCGATTCCTTAACTACCTAATGCCACGCGGGCGAAGCCGCGGGCAAAAGCTAGTGTAAAATAAATATAATACAAAATGACGAAGTACACACAGGCGGCAAAGTACTCCTCCACGTAACAAAAAAAAAATTATATGCTAAATACCAAAATAATAGTGACAAAATCCAAAAAAAAAAATATATTTTTGACGAATCAAAAATGACGTCATATAAAAATAACAAACTGATCATCATTTTTCGGCCCATCCGATCTCAACCCAATTTATTTGGGGTCAGCGCAGCAATTCTTCTTTGTCAAAACAACTCTCTATAACCGTCATACCATAAAAAAATAACGATTTGATCATGACTTTAAGAGAGTCCAACCCGAGATACATTTTCATTATTTCTCATACAACCGCTCTTATGTGATTATGATGTTATTTCACAACTTTTGTGCTGAACAGCGATCCCACCTGCTGGTGGTAGTGATGCAATCGTTGATGGCGAGGCGCACTAATTTACTTGAAGTCAATTAAATTATAATCAGATGGGAAGACCACAGCAGGTAAATTGTTCCATTTCCTCGATGTACGCGGTATAAACGACGAGCCAAAACGCTTGGCCCGGACCGTAGAGGTTTCAACAATGTGAGGATGGATACTCGCCGTTCGTCGGTTTGTACGATGGTAGAATCGTTGAGCGTTAGATGAACCTACAACTGTTTAAACCATGATCGGGTTTACTTTGAGCGGTTGGGGTAGGGCCTTCTTAAGGGCTATTCCAAAACATTTTAAGGAACCTTCAGTTTTCATGCAAACAGAAATAATCTTCGATTAATATTTATTGTTTATTATTATTATTAGCTGTTTACTGTAACCGTCAGTTTAATGATTTGAGATTGAAAAAATTAGGTACTTGAAATGTAACTATTTATTTCTGCCAAAAGCTCATATCCCTAAATTGCCAGCCCATTAGTAAAGACAAAACGAACCATATTTTTCCGAAAACTAAACTAGAAAACAAGGCTATAAAGCTGACAAGCCCAAGCTGTGAATATGAAACTGCCGTCACCATTAATATTCGCAAGTGTGTGTCTAAACTTAGTTAAATATGTTTGTGGAGTCCCTGGTTCTCTGCGGAGAATGTTTTGACAGAAAACTGCCGTAGTTTCAGCGCAGTGTGCGACCGGCCCGTAAACTACAATAACATTGTGCCGTAATATGTGCTCATGTGCAGTTGCCTTTATACATAGTGTTGGGAAATTATTTATGATTTTTATTTGCCGTCTGTTTAAACAGGTAAGTTACAAGTAAGTTTTAAGTGTGTTTTCTGAAGTAAGAAACAGCAAACTTGCTAGAGATTGCATTATTTTTATTTTCTGCCTGATTAAGATTTTGTACACTGGATTGTACGTCTCTGAGTAGGTGTTTATCCTCATAACTTTGTCTTTTTTTGATAAAATTATTTATTAAGTATTTTTTCTTTTCATTTCACTTCAATTCAATCATTTGAGATAGCTATTCATTATGTATATATTATTATCAATTTAAAACCAACAGTTATTTTTGTGCCGAAATTCCATTAAAGTTGTTATTTTATTTAGCTTTATTGTCATAAATCTCAGCCTACGTCAGGATATAAATAAAAAAGAAAAACATTTTTCCCCATCGCACACTACCGCCATCTATGACAAACAGCGCGAACCTTATTGAAAAGACTTTCTTTCGTGTGTTACCTCGTTACAGAATATCGTACAGCGCCACCGTGGTAATAATCGGAACTAAATGTTTTGTTGTGCTGACAAAAGATGCCTTGTACTGCGCTACATTTTGTATCACGTTACACAATAATACAATGTAAAATGAGAAATGCAATAACGTGGTACTAATGTTTTTGGCACATGCTGGGCAAAAGATTCATCGACGCAATAAGTTGCAGAAGTTGACTTGTGAATAAATTCAGTGTTTACTTAGTTCTAAAACATATCTTAGGAAATATTGTGTTATGTTTTTCTTTTTTTTGTGTATATGCTCCTATCTACATTTAGGTATCATAACTATGTTACATGCATTGTTAAATCATTATCGATTAGCAATGTTTAGTTAAAGGATTGGAACAATAGGATTGGCCTACAGTGGCCTTCCCGTCCGATTATAATTTAGGTATCTTCAAGACTAGAATGTACAGGCTCTTAATAAACTAGTGCAATTTACCATCAATTATTGTATCCCTACTTACAATCTTTTTCTTTTTTTAGGTAGGAAAATCATCTAAATGACATCTCCCGCTTTCGGGCGGTGCGGCGACAGGGCGTGTCAGACTTTTACTGACTAAAACCCACTACTCTTCCTTCCTTGCTTTCGTATCAGGGCCTCGGTGTTCTCTTTCGCATCGCCCATGGCCCCAGTAGGCTTCGATCCTGCTGAGCCCCTACGTTTTGCTGACATCTCTTTTAGGAGCGCGTGGAACTTTCTAAACTAGTGCGCCTCACCATCAACGATTGTATCACTACTTACCACCAGATAAGATCACAGTCAAACACTAGTCTAATCTTCTTCTTCTTCTTCCTGCCCTTATCCCATATTACTTGAGGTCGGCGCAACACGTTTTCTTCTTCCATTCTGTCCTGTCACCCGTCAAACTATCACTAACTCCCTTTTCTTTCATATCACTTCTCACACAATCCATCCATCTTTTTGTCGGCCTTCCTCTCCCTCTCCATCCATCTACATGTATACTCAGAACTCTTTTAGTAATATGCGCTTCATCCCTCCGCTTCACATGACCATACCAAGACAACCGATTACCTTTCAACTTTTCAGTCACTGGCGCCACTTTCAAACTTCCTCTAATATACTCATTTCTCACTTTATCCATTCTCGTCACACCACACATCCATCTCAAATATATCATAAAAAATAATGCAAGACTAAGTCTTACCCTTTGACTTATTTATTTGTTTACTTTGAAGATTTTTCTAAAACTGTTGTACATAATAAAATTATCACAAAACAATTCAAAAATTCAAAATCATGACGCTTATCGTACAACCTGAAATTGAATGCTATTAACTACTTCAGACTGCTTGAAAAGTGACTTGCTTAAAATTGTTATAATCGTTGTATTTTGCCATTATTTAGTTTTAATTTTCTACATTTTTGCGATTTTTATTTATTATAGATTGCTTCGAACTTTGGTCAGCGGGTTGTCTTAGGAGTAGACTGACCTTCATTTTGATATCCCACATGATCACGTCACAATGAAACACGACCTCACTAACCTAACCACGGCAACCATTTTGTTTTGTTTTCAAAATTCGTACCTATAGCCGGTGTCACTGCGGTTGTGAAAACGAAACTAATAATATCTCAGTTGTTGAAATTCATACATCCATTTAGGCTACAGGGCAGGCCACTACCACAGGCGCGGGATTACGAACGATGAGCAATGGTTAGCTCGCCGTCCGGCCATCCAGTAAAGACCGAGCCTTAATTATCGATGGCGCGTAGTGGTCCACGCGCGCTTCAAAGAGCAGATGTCAGCAAAACCGGTAAAAGCCCAAAAGGGTCGTAGCCCGCTAGGATCATGTGGAGTTTCTAAAAAAGAAACCTGTGTTCCTAAAACGTAAAGGGTAACTGAAGGAATATAGGTGGGTGTTAGTCGGTAAAAGCCTGACACGCCCTCTTGTCCAACCTTTTTTTTTTTTTTTTTATGGTGGGAAAAAATCATGCATTGACATCCCCCGCCCTTGGGCGGAGCGGGAGATAGTGTCAGACTCTTACTGACTAAAAGACCCACCCCGTTCCTTCTAGCCTTCATACCGGGGCTCGAGCGCCCTTTCGGATAACCCTGGCCCCAGTAGGCTTCGACCCGGCTGGGTCCCTGTTGTTGCTGACAACTCCTTGAGGCGCGCGGGAACAGTGCGCGCCGTCGACGACTTGGGCTTGGTCGGGACAGTTACCGGACGGCCGGACAGCGAGCTACCCATTGCTCACTGTCCGCAAGCCCGCGTCTACGTTGGCCGGAAATCGGGATCAGAATCCCGGCGACGGCGGCGGCGATAACGCCGTTGCCTTATGCGTTCGGCCTCCTCCTTTGCGAGCATTACTGCTTCGCAGAAGTCGGCGACCGCCTGCCACTCCTCCTCGCTCCGGACCATGGCCTCAACCAAGGCCCGGCGCGAGAGGTCTCCGCCGCCGATCGCCCCCACGAGGGCACGGCGATGCTCCGCCCAAGCAGGGCACACCTCGACTGTGTGTTCCACCGTGTCCTCCGGGCGTTCCGCACAGTGGCGACACCCGGGCGTCACTTCCGCATGAATCGAGTGCAGGAATCTCCCGAACGAACCATGTCCGGTGAGTACCTGTGTCATGCGGAAGGTAAGGACGCCGTGAGGTCTTTCCAGCCACGCCTCAAAGAGGGGACTTACCGCCATGATTGTGGCGTGCCCAGCACTGGGTTGCGATAGCCGTTGACGCCATTTCGCCATGAGATCCCGCCGGAGCTCTGTCCGCCATGCCGTGACCTGTCGCGGCAGCGGACTTTCACCCCGGCGTTGCATCTCCACGCGCATATCGTGCATGTGTGCAAGGACTGTTGCCTCCAGATCCCACGGTGGTAGGCCAGCCAGAAGGCTCGCCGCTTCGCGGGAGATCGTGCAGTATCCCCGCACCATCCTTATCGCCATGACCCTCTGGCAGGCGTTCAGTATGGCCGCCGGTTGCTTTTTCAGCGACGGCGCCCACACCGGCGCCCCGTAGAGGGCCATGGACCGAACGATCCCCGCGTAGAGCCTCCGGCAGGAGGCGTCTGGACCCCCAAGGTTGGGCAGGAGCCGCTTGAGCGCAGCCCCAGCCCGGTTGAGTTTGGGAGCCAGACGTCGGAAATGCTCCACGAAATTCCACCGGCTGTCGAGGACGAGTCCCAGGTACTTCATCGTCGACCCGACACCGATGTGAACTCCTCCTACCGTTAGTTGGGAACTCAATGGCGGCGCGTTCCGAGACTGGCGACCGTGGAAACACATCGCCTCGGATTTGTGAAGCGCCACCTCGAGTCCCAACTCCTGGATCCGATCAACGACCATCGCAACCCCGCGTGTCGCTAGAGCGACCGCCGCCTGGTACGACTCTCCCTGCGCTAGGACCAGCGTGTCGTCTGCGTAGCAAACCACGCTGACCCCGTCAGGGAAGTCGCCGCGCAGCACGTAGTCGTACCCGATGTTCCACAAGGGTGGCCCTAGTACCGACCCCTGCGGAACACCGCACGACATCTCCCGACGTTTCCAGTCTCCCTGGTGACCGGGATAGACTATAAGTCTCTCCGACAGATAGGCCTCGACCACTCGACAGAGGTATTCGGGCACCCGGTGGTACCGGAGTGCCCTCCGGATCGTACTCCAGGGCAGGGAGTTGAACGCGTTGGCAATGTCCAAGGACACTGCCACGACACACCTGCCCCGGGACACCGCATCCCCCGTCGTAAGGGCTCGCACGCGCATGATGGCGTCCACCGTAGAGCGCATCCTGCGAAAGCCGAACTGTCCGTCCGAAAGGTCCGGCCCCACCCGTGTTAGGCGCCCGACGAGGCGGCTTGCAATGACTCTCTCAAAGAGCTTGCCCACCTCGTCGAGCAGCACAATGGGCCGGTACGCGGACGGAGAGTCCGCACTCTTGTCCAACCTAGAGCGGGAGATTTCATTAGACGATTTCACACTACCCAAAAAAAATACATTCAATCGAACATATAAGCTCCTTCTTTTTGAAGTCGGTTAAATAATAATAATAAATCGTTTATTTCAGGCATCTTGGCCCATAGTAGTACCTTACAGACTAACATATATAATAATAAAGTAAATTAAACAAAATTTATTGTTAGTAAATAAAATTTATGACTATGTAAGTAACACTTAACACTGTACCTATTCACTTTGTGCTGTTCTGTGGCACTTGTCCGCGGAAGCGACGGAAAATCACGCCCTGCGGCCAAAAGTCTTCCTTCAACATGAGGGGCAGAAAAATGTTCAGGACTCGCACCACGAACGCCTTGATATTAACGTTACGGTGCGACTCCAACAGCTGTACCATCAGTGCATACTTCGTCTTTTGGCGCACGTACTCCACGATGTCTTCCACCCAAAAACAAAAAACAAGGTAGATATGTTAGAGAAACAGACTTAAAAACAGGTACAAAATACTCTCTCCACATACTCTTAAAAAACATTACCCTCCTTCAGAAACAGTCGGGTAAAAATATATAATTCAAATGTAAGTACAGTCACGATCTCAACTAGTCAAACAAAATACTTTCCAAGTCAATAGTGTAAGAAAATGCATGCAGCATCGCACACTTTCCGAGTAGCATTGCATACACGGAATGCATTGGCACGCTCCTGCAATACATGGACTGTGGTGTGACTCCGGGGATCTCTGGATGCTTAGATCTTCAGTCAGATGTATTGCTGTGTTAAACCTGGTATAATTTGTGGAAGAATAGGGTAATGTTTATTTATTTATGTTTGAAAATGTAGAAAGAAAATTATATTTATTTTAAAGAGCACAAAAGTACTGACTATTTCTAAGAAAATTTCCTCAAGCATCAGTGGGGTAGAATTGGGCACACCATAATAATGGCGGTAAGTTCTCTCTTTGTGGAGTAGCGTCTTTATCTTCCGTATGACGCAAGTTCTCAACGGATATGGTAATTTTGGAAGGTTCCTGCACTTGATTCGTGTGGAAGAAACGCCCTGGAGTCAACATTATGCGCACCGCCCGGAGAACATGGTGGAGCATACGGTGGAAAAAGCACTGCTATGTCCTCGTAGGGGTGGTCGGCAGCGGCGACCTCTCGCGCCGGGCTCTGATATAGGTTTGGAATAAGAATGAATGACCGGCGATTGCCCCCTTTCTGCGTTGCACTAATGCTAGTGAAAAAACCGGCCGCACGCATGCGCATGAGGGAACGGACGTCTTCACACTCCTGCCACCAGAACCCCGACCACGATTTCCAGCCGCGGCATAGGCTAGTAGACGACCAGCAATAAGAAGCTCGCCGTGTGGCCATCCGGTAACCATCCAAGACCGAGCCCGAGTTGTCTACGGCACGTTGTGTCCTACGAATGCCTCGAAGAGATGTGAACAAAACCGTAGGAGCCCAGCAGGGCCGAAGCCTACTGGGGCCATGGATAGCCTGAAAGGGAATCCTGGGGTCCTGGAACGTAAGGCAAAGAAAAGACAGAAGAAAGAAAGAAAGTAAGAAAGATAGAAAGAAAAAAGTGTTTATTTGCGTCAAACCTTAAAATAAAACATATAACAATATTGACTTAAAGTAACATGTAAGTAGGATATGCGTCACATCCGCGCAAAACGGCCAGCACTCAGCAAATGCTGGGGCTCGTGTAAGACAGAGCCACAGCGCTGATTTTCAGTACCAGCCGTCGTCGACGATGAGACGCTGATCGGCCAGCAACGATTATATGTTTTATCATACTTACAATCCTAAAATAAACAAAATAAAATAAATAAACCATTATGCTTTAAAGTAAATAACTAGTCGAATATTTAAGAAGGAACATAGGTGCATGGTTTAAGTCAGTAAAAGTCTAACACACCCTCTCACTGTGCCCTAGAGTGGGAAAATTCATTGGACGATTTCCCACCGGAAAAAAAAAATTCTTGATTTAGTGTATTTTTTTGACACACAGACATTTTAATTTAGTTTGTTTAAAGTAAATACAAACCACAACATAAGTTATGCTTAACTGTTTTAATGGTTATGCAGACGATAAAGTTCGCCACGGAACATTTTGCGACCGAGATAATATTATTTAAAGCCGTTTGGTTTTTTCTATGGAATGAGCATAAAACGCCAGTATATCTTTATATAAAAAAAATTGACTGTCGTTTGTTTATTTTAATAAATAAACGACAGTATATTTTTTTTTAATAACTATATAATTAATTCAGGAAAAATCTATTGCTGTCCAATCGGGTATTGATTTGTAAGTGGACCTAACTTTGAATTAGTAGAGCTGACTGGTTCAACCACTCGTAATCAAAGGGCTTTTGAGACGCCATAATCATCATTATCATCATTTCAGCCGAAAAAACTCCACTGCTAGACATAAGGCTGCCCCAAGTATTACCACAGCGAACGTTCCTGTGCGTATTGCATTCCTGCGACTCTCAACAGGTCATCGGTCACCTTGAGAGACGCTACGTCTTTTGCTGCGTGGTCACCACACCATAACCTTTCAGCTCCATCGACCATTATACTACAATATGCCTATCCTGTTTAAATTTTTTTCATTAAACATATCACTCAGAAATCCACAAAAGAACATTACTTACAAAAAAAAATCAACAAACGTGTCGTCAGCCGCCACCCTATCTAGAACACCTATCTCCGTCTGAACGTGACTCCTCGATCCAAACGCATACACAAACAAAAAGGCGTATATTCCACTACTAAATATTCCGGGTGCGTCCGACCGAGAGCGTCTTTTTCAGCGTTTCAGGCATTGCCGTGAATTTTCAGCTGAAGTGCTGGGATTTGCATCATAAAGGGAGAGCTGTTTATCCGTCTGCCCCCTCCTCTCACCTTGTTTGCAGTTTTTCATGAAAGGTTACGTTAGACGAAACACAAAACGGCGGTGTGGATTTTAGAGGTGGTTTTACTTTGCATACTTGTGTGTTTGCCTTTGTGCTCTTTTGGTTGAAAAGAATTGAAGAGATCCATGGATATGCAAGCTTTCTGCGATCATCTACACCGTCTTATTACAGACAACGAAGAGTGTTTTTTGGATAGGCTCGCGTTTGACCACTATCTCACCTGATGGAAACGATGATGTGGCCAACAATGGAGCACACCGGCTCACGCTGAAAATCAGTGTTGTGAGCTCATCGCAATATGCGTGCTAAGCCGCAGCTTTATGCTGAGCATTCGGCCGTTTTGTGCGGATATGACACGTATCTTCCCTATCTTTTTGATTATGTTTGTTAGCTTGCTAGAAGATTGCGTCATTTCGCGTAAATAAACTGTTATTCTTTCTTTTTTTTAATTCTTTTTCTTTCTTTACTTGCCTAGTAGCAACCTGGCCTTCCACTCTTGACTTAAAGACCCCTAGGTTATAGCTATCAGGAAACACAGACTCTGGCACGGAATTCCATTTCATAGTTGTATACATAATGAATGTGTTCTCAAAACGCGTTGTACATATGGGTGGGATGTCCAACATATACCGGTGGTACAACGCCGTACGTCTTGTGGTCTGAGGATGCAATGGATTTGGTGGAATTAAATTGTGCAATTCCAATGCATGCTCCCCGAAATATAAACGATAGAATGTCTAAACGTTGACTGCTGAAGTCACCTAACCTTTATTTTTGATTTGGCTTTGTCTAATAGTTATCCTAAAAGATAAAAATTATGTTTTTTCAGTTCATGGTCTATTTATGTGTCAAATTCGTTTAGCCGTTTGAGCATGAAGGAGTAACAAACACACAAACAGATACGAACGAAATGTCACATTATCATTTTAGCAGATAGACGTACACTTTTGGACATAGGCCTCCCCCAAGTATTACCACAACGAACGATCCTGTGCAAGCGTTAGTGAGGACAACGCATGAGACTGTGCCCCCCCCTCCCCTAAATAGCTCCGTCCCTTTAACAGTTCAATCAAACGGAACACGTTAAGAGCCTTTGGTGGGGCCTCTGATGTCATCATCGCCCTTCATCACGGACATTTGATAACCACTATACTTAGAAAGTAAAACTATACGAAACACTTAACCTTCATCAGATTTACGTCAACAACATAAAAAATTACAACCACTAAAGCTAACACTAGACTAGGTACTTTATCTTACGACCAACGTCTATAATAATAACCCTAAAATGCTTGAACACAAAATTAACGCTCACACCCGAAAATCCAAAAACTACGGTAAAATGGCGCGTCAAAAAACGCCACAACGAATTATGTCAGTAATTGCTCTAAATTCACGGCTACCTTTAGCAATTCCTTATGGAAAATTAAGGCTTTTCAGGTGAAAATTGCATGGCACCACTGGACGGATAGTGACTTAAATTTAATCACAAGTAATGTAAAAAGCGCGATTTTTATACTGTACGTGATGATGACGAATTGATATAATATTCGTATTTATACAATAATTTAAATTTGAAAAGTAAAAAGAACGAAAAAGAGAGCTTTGGATTGTGTCTGTCTCGATAATAAATCATCGCAATAATTAACAAAATGTAACCTTCAAAGAGTTTTGATCGTCAAACATAGCTCCATCTCGTCCTATTTCAGCCTGTTAAATTATTTAATACTATCAGGAATTGTGCTAAATACTTATTTATAATTGAGAGCAGTGGTGGCCCTAACTTACGCAGGTTGCTGTGTCATAGACCTACAACTGGTCATGGAATCCAGCTAGGCGCATTACTTTGTGTAATTTATTTAATTCATTAAACCCCAAGTGAACGCCGGCGTTCGCGTATATAATGTCTTACTATTGTGTCTCAAATTGATGGTATCTGAAAGGGTAATCACCACTAGTCTCAAAACAGGGAAGGAAAACATCATGAGGGAACCGGCATGCCCTTGACCCATAAATACGTAGACATGTGACATTCACCAATCCGCACTGGGGCCACGTTGTGGATTACGGCCCATTCCCTCTCTTAGAGAAGAGACCTGTGTCTCAGCAGTGGAAACATTACAGTAATAATTATTATAATACGCTAAAAAAATACAAATAGATACTCGTAAAATGTATACAAGAATTTGAAATGATGAAAGATAACAATTCAAACAAAAAAAGTACGATATAAGTTATTTTGAGGTTAAAATGAATAGCATAATTATAATGTCAAAATTGGCTCATAGCAGAAGTTATAACAAGCCTGATTTTCATCTCAAAAGTCTACTTTCGAGGTTGGACGGAAAATAAATTGGTACCCAGGATAAGTTCGCCCATATCTCGTTACTTAAATAATATTACCATTCATATTTTGATTTGAATATAATCGAAAAAAGTCACGTTGACGTATTGCGTGAATTTATTTTCATATTCTTACGTAGAACCTCTATTGTTTATTACGAGTATAAACTAGCGACCCGTCCTAGCTTCGCACGGAAGTTACAAATCTTTAAAAGTCACTAGTTTTCTCTACTTTAACATGCCTAATATTATACACTTAAACATTCCTCATGAATCAGTTTGTCTATTGATGAAAACCGCATGAAGATCTGTTTAGTAGTTTTCCGCGAACGGACAGACAGTCGCGGTGGGGGCATTAGTTTAATACTATAGAAGGAAACAGAGTGGTTCCTACACTGTCACGAACCACATTGCCTTCAGATGTTAGGAGGTTGGATAAACCCAAAATTATCATAAAGACACATAGAAAAGAGACTGGTATGGTAGAGAATGCCTAAGGCATTAAGTCATCATTTGTACTTTTATGTTGCATTAAGTTTTAATAAATAAAAACAACTAGGGCTACATTATACAAAAAGGTAGGTGATTTTTTGGACCTGTGATAAAATTTTCAATATTCGCTTGAAAGCTTTGCATCAAAATTACTGGTGCATTCCTTTTACCTTTTGTGGAAGAAAATCAATCGAATAACTCCTCCACTTTGTATGAAGTGTGTGGGAGTGTAAGATTGTCACTGATTAGAATCCATCAGTGTTTCTTTCAGTTGCCTTTCGCTAAATTTTTTTTTGGTACCTAAGTTAGATATCCGCATGAAAACCAAGTTTACTGACAAAGCCCGGTGGATCGCTAAACTTAAATGGAAGTGGGCCAGGCACATTGCTTGCAGAACAGATAGTCAATGAGGCTGTAAGGATTTGGAGTGGCGAGTTCGTAACGGAAGACGCAGCGTGCGTTGGAAGGCCTCCCACAAGGTGGACCGAGGATCTGGTGAAGGTTGCAGGAATTCGATGGAAGTGAAACGTACAGGACCGTTCGTTGTGGCGACACTTGGGGAGTATGTGTCCAACAGTGGACGTCTTTTAGCTGAAATTTTGATAATAATGATAACCCATCCCACGGCTCTGGTTGGTGCATTCTCTAAGGTAGAGAGATAATATACAAGGTGTAAGGGACAGCCCTCCACAAACTTCAAGGGCTTGCTCAGTAGATGAAACTAAACAACCTAACATAAAAAAAAATTTCAAGAAACGAAAAAAAAAAATCCGCCTCACCATACAAAATTATTAACTTGATTGGACAGTTTGTATGAAGAGGCTGAATTTTTTCTCCTTTCCTGAAAAAAAGTTTTATGGTGGGTTGTTCAGTTTAGTCAACTGAGCAAGCCCTTAAAATTTGTGGAGGGCTGTCCCTTACACCATTTATATATTGTCGTGTCCAAATCATAGAAATTGATCTCTTCATCATATGGCCAAATAAAGCTGGCCACATCATTTTAAATGTTAATGGCCTGCTTTCTTTACTTTTTATTATCATAGAAATCCTACATCAATGATATGGCCAAAAAAGATCGACAGATCATCAAATGTTAACGTTTAAATGATCTGGCCAGTTATAGTAGGCTATATCATGAAGTGATCAATTCTTATGGTCGCACTTCACAAATGATGGGTCATCTTTGTCATTGCCAAGACCCTTGAATTTAAAGCCACAAAAAAGCCCGTCTCGTTCACGCAGCGTATCCTATAAACAGGACTATTTAAAGGAAATGAACGTCGGAAAATAATGACTTTCCAGCAAGTAAATCTAAAATTAAATTTATTTCAGTTTTTGAAGAACATCGGGCTAGTGAAGAGTAATGGCCGATTTCAGGACTTTACTTAATTAATTGTACTTAAGAAACTTTTGCCTGATATATTGTAAGGCCGCGCGTTTATACAAACCTCGATGGTTTTGTTTTGAGCACTTTCAAAGGAATGGATACGAAATTCCTTTGAGTTGGTTGCAAAAGTTGCAGGGCTTTAAAATACTTTATATTCTTTGAACATGTCTAAAGTAATATTTGTATGTATTTGAACTAACTTACAATTTTAGCTTAAAATTATAATTACTAAATTATTTATATTATTAGAGAAATTAGAAAGGACGTACTTACTGATATGCAACGCAGAAAAACGCAATGTAAAGGTCGACAACATTGCTAAACAACATTGATACCTAAAAAAAACAGATTAAGTGCGTAAATATTCTGTATACGTACGTTGTAGGTACTTTTTTATAAACACACTCGGAGATAATTAATGAATCTAATCTTCAAACAAACACGACACGTACCTAATAAAATTAGACAACACCAGACAAAATATTTACTGAAAGGACTACAGAAGCCAAACTTGAGGACAATGCCATCTAGCGAAAACTCACGGAACTAACCAAAAAGCGCTCTAAACACAGTGGCCATTGTCCACATTGAAACACGGACAAAAATCAGTACGACAGCTGTTCAAAGTTTTAATAAAAATAAACTTGTACTTTCATCTTTCAACGGAAGCGATCGAATATGAAATTTTCAAGTAAAAAATGCGCATAACTTTTTTCATTTCGAACTAGCAAGTTTAAATTAGTTCCAGGACATCGTTGCTGAGAGATAGGTACCTACTTACCTACGTTCATGGGACTTACATATCATGAAACGTTGTGCTGGTTTGTGAAGTATGTTAACTTAAAAAGTTCCAGGAATATTTAGGTATTTCAATATTAAGTGTTTAAGCCGTTAAAGCTTACCGTTGAACGTTATCTGCCATAAAGTGATCTGGGAATATTGTTACCAATAAAATGACAATTTCGATTGACACGATTTTTTTTTAATTGACATAAGATAGTGCTTGACTGTGATCCCACCTGATGGTAAGCAGTGATCCGATCTCTGATGGAGAGGCGCATTAGTTTAAGAGTCTATTCACATGATGCAGCTATAATTTGAAGACATGGTTGGCACAGTGGTTAAGCTATTTGGTGCTGCGCTGCGGGACCCGGGTTCGGTTCCCGCACGGAACTATTATTCGTGTAGCCTACAGTTAGATGTTCCGGGTATATTTAATAACTTCTGACGTTATAAGTGCCCATGTAGGCCTATGTGCAATAAAATATTTTTGATTTGATTTTTGATTCATATATACCTATACATACATATTTAATAAAATATATACCTAGAGTATAGATTATGCTTTTTTTTTGGTGGGTAAAATCATCCTATGACAACCCCCGTTCTTGGGCGGAGCGGGAGATAGTGTCAGACTCTTACTGACTAAAAAACCCACCCCGTTCCTTCAAGCATTTATACCGGGGCTCGAGTTCCCTTTCAGATAAACCTGGCTCCAGTAGGCTTCGACCCGGCTGGGCCCCTGCTGTTGCTGACAGCTCCTTGAGGCTCGCGGGAATAGTACGCGCAGTCGATGACTTGGGCTTGGTCCGGATAGTTACCGGACGGTCAAACAGCGAGCTATCTATTGCTCACTGTTCGCAAGCCTGTGCCTATGGTGGCTGGAAATCAGGATCGGAATCCCGGCGGCGGCGGGAGCGTCCTTTGCGAGCATAACTGCTTCGCAGAAGTCGGCCACTGCCTGCCACTCCTCCTCGCTCCGGACCATAGCCTCAACAAAGGCCCGGCGCGAGAGGTCTCCGCCGCCGATCGCCCCCACGAGGGCACGGCGATGCTTCGCTCAAGCAGGGCACACCTCGATTGTGTACTCAACCATGTCCTCCGGGCGTTCCGCACAGTTGCGACACCCGGGCGTCACTTCCGCTTTAATCCGGAACAGGAACCTCCCGAACTTGCTATTTCCGGTGATTACCTGCGTCATGCGGAAGGTAAAGACGCCGTGAGGTCTTTCCAGCCACGCCTCAAAGAGGGGACTTATTGCCATAACTGTGGCGTGTCCAGCACTGAGTAGTATAGATTATGCTCCTTTTGGACAATTTTCCGATTTACAAGTGGGCAAAACCGCTGGCAGCCACTAGTTACTAATATTTACTTTTCATGACTCCATGATTTAAAATCACATCAGTCAACCGTCCCTAGAGCCTAGAAAATTACAAAAATGAAAACACATAAAATCCAATCGGAGCGATAAGAGTCTGATTCCCTGAGGATGTGGTAGGTGTACTCTGTTCAGTTTAATTTCATTTGTTGGTCATGCCTCAGGCCAGTCTCGGACAGGTATTCGAAACTAGAAAAAAGGTAATTGAAACTAGAAAAAATAAAGAAAAGCTAAGTGGTGAGTAAAACATAATTTAGGTGTTGAAATGACTGATTCAGATGTAAACCCAGACATTTTGGATGATAATAGATTTAACCTTTGATTCTTTTATTGTTAAATGTAATGTGGCAGCACTCAATATATAAATAAAAATAAACTCCTCGAGTGCCGATAGTCCCTACATACATCTGCACAACTTGAGTTTCCTTAAAAAACGCTTAATTATCGTTCTGTACACACGTGAACATTCGGCCAAAAATGTTGGTCTTTATTTCTTCATTTTTTCTAGAAATATCCAGAAAAAGGTTTTTTTTTTGGTGATTTTACGTAAGAACGCACAATTACGGAATAATAAAACCCATCTGACACAAAGTAACTAGATTGTCATAATAATGTAAAGTCATTTTAAGTGTACCTACCTTGTTCTTTAAGTGAAATCTAAATCTTGGAAACCTAAATTGGTTGTTTAAACCTAAACATAGATTTGATTTGTTATATTTTAACAAGATTTGTGTAAAGGTGTGCATTAAAATCACAGCTGTCAGAGCAAATCTCAAATAGCAGTGCAAAAATCTAAAATTATTAAACGGAAACATACTCCTGGGATAAAAAGTATCTCAAGTCTTATTCCAGGATATAAGCTACTCGAGTGCAAAATTTATTCAAATCTGTTCAGCTATTTGAGTATGAAGGAGTAACGATACACGCGCAAATACACCACGGATTTTTTGAAGAAATACACGCGAGATTTTGTATCTCATGCCCCAACTTCGTTAATGAATAAAAGTAATAGTAACAGCGCTAATTCTTCGATCTCTAGCCATAGTTTTCTACTTAACCCTTTTAAAATCAGTGAGTTAATATCTGCCATCTCTTCTCGAAGAGACACTACTTTTGGTCTTGATGGAATGCCATACATATACATATATACAAACATTCACCTTAATAATATGAGTGTGCTTAAGCCCCTCTCAAAGAGAGGAAAACTAAGAAGTTTGGTGGTATCTTGTCTGTTCTTAGTTTTTTCTTTTCAGTTTATTAGTTTTATAATACAGTAATTATATTATACTTGATTTCACTCTTGTTTTATGCAAGCGTTTTCTACATTTCAATAACTTACATTAAAGTTTTGTAAAGTTCATAATTATTAATGAATAAAGTGCGCTTTTCAACTTCAAGACTTAAGTCAAAGGTTGTAGCTAAGTAGAATTTCAAAAGAAAGAGATATTATAGATAAAGATAACTACTTTAGACGCCAGTTAAAGTTGTAAAGACTTGAAAAGTTAAGCAGAGCACAAAATGGTTAGTTCGAAAGTTAACGTGCTAATACCCTGTGGTAAGATTCTAAACCGAGGGGTTTTAATTACACTAACGATTATGGAGAAACTAATTACGTTGTAGTAATTAATCTTGAATATGGTACGATAAATCTTGATTTAAGTTTGATTTCCACCTAATGTGTCTTCTACACATTAAATTTATATTAAATACCTACGATATTGTAAAGTACCTTTTGTTTTCATGGTGGGAAAAATCATTCAATGACAGTCTCCGCTCTCAGGCGGAGCGGGACGGGAGATAGTGTCAGACTCTTACTGACTAAAAGCCCACCCCGTTCCTTCTAGCCTTCATACTGGGGCTCGAGTTCCCTTTCGGTTAACTCTGGCCCGAGTAGGCTTCGACCTGGCTGGGCCCCTGATGTTGCTGACAACTCCTTGATTGTAAAGTACCTGGTATTCGTTGACACATCCAAAGATTCGATTGATCGTGATTAAAAATATTATGTACTGAAAACGTAACTGTGATTTTTTTTGTAGAAACGTCTTTATGGAAATTCAACTATTGAACGATACGTGTTGTCAAAGTGCCCATGTACATTTTTGTATTCAATACATACTCATAATTTGACTGTTATGCTCCAGTTTTAACTTTTTTTTTGTTGATTACAGAATTACTTCTCAGCAATCATCAAAATGTCGTCAAAAACTATGTCTTACTTCAAAAACTTGATCATCTTTGAAAACTTTTTCGGTGTCAGTCGACCCCACCTTATCGATGACCATAGAACTAGACTTGTTTGTGATATCATCGCTATCAGTGTTATCATCACCATCATCAGCCTTATCATCATGGATTTTATTACCGTCAGCCTGGGTATTGGTTCCAGGATATTTGAATTTATTCTGTGTATTGAATTTTGTGGTCTTGTTATTGGATCGAGGTATAGAAAAGAAATATTTTATGCTATTGACAGACTTGACGAAAAATGCGATGTTGATGATGAATATGGATCCAAAATTCGAACAAAAACTACAGAATTGATACTGATTTTTCTTCCGTCATTTGTCATCGATATCATTGGATTGACATTTCTGGAAGTTAATGTAGGTGCTGCTATTTTTCTATCTGTGGCATTTGCTGCACACGATGCAGAAATGGCTTTTGCCTCTTTGATGATAGAGACCGTTAATTTGAGACTAGAAAAACTGAAGTATGCTTTACCAAATACTGGTTCGAAAGTTTATAGGCATATTTTAATTGCTGCGGCTCACATTAGTGAGCAATATACTCCTAGGGTAAGTATCTCATAAATAATGGAACTTAGTATTTGATTTATGGGTTTTCCAGAAGAATAGCTTTATTAGATAACATTTTTAAGATTTTTTTTCCTCTTTATTTTTTGGGGACTTTAATCTCGAAGAGCAGGCCAGCCCCATATTTTTTAAGTGGCTGATGTAGGTACGACGTGTTTAAGAGTTTATAGTCTATTTAATTTAGGTTTACTCTTTCAGCTGCTACTGATGCTTGCATTAACTTTAATCACAACAATTGCCTACGAATTCATTTTGGTCCTCGCCGACTCCGTGAAAGTAAGTACATCACCCAAATTACATTTCCCTCTGTTTAATCTGGTATGAATAATAAAGATAAAGATTACAAAAGCTTCCCTACATCTCAATGAAGATGCTTTTCAAGAAAAATCCTTAAGTATATTCGTATTAGTGTCATAAATCAGAGGATAATGGTTGTATGTAGCCATTAAGTAAGAGAGATGCCAAGTTGAAATTGAAAATCCACAGTATATTTGCTCAAGTTGTTATGGCTCATGATAATTTTAATAATGCGCCGCTGACCTGGAATTTAGATTAATATGTGTGGAAGGACTGTGTCGGATGTATTATGGGGTGGTGTTATGCATAGGCAATGAGCTGGCAACTTGTCACAGATTGAAACGATGATGTTAGTTGCGAAATGGAAAGGTTACAAGTTATACGGTGGAATTTTTATCTACTTATTTGACTGTAAATCATAAGACAGATACATTTGATGGAAACAAACAATTAATAACTATTATGAAGAGGTATAATTCAGATATACAGTACATGTTCCTTTCGTAATGCAGGAGAGGATGTTTTTATTTTAATTTGTTTAATCTGATTTACTGTAATGGTCTCATTTAATTTAATGTAATGGCGTTTGATTGAAATTTTCTTTTATTCTTTTTTAACGTTTAATTTGGTATTGTTGAAATGTTTATTATTTATATAGCACATAAACCGCTAAACTTTTGTTAATTTATATACACACGAACAATTCAGTAAAATTATTTACATGTTTAAAAATACTTATCGTCGTCTCAAGATCAAAATAGTACATAAAAAAAAAATATCAATAATTTACTCATTCCGTAAATGATTGATTATTGATTGGTTTTGAAGTTAGTTTAATAAGTATACATTTATAAATTATTTCAACAGAAACAATCTTAAATATTGCGTCGCAAACCTCCATGCACCCAAAAGACTGGTGGCATTGCCATGCTCTCTGGCAATGCTTATTCTCTTTTCCAGGTAAAAGACAGCTCTTGGGACACAAATTCTGAATATTAGTTCATTTAAATTTACACCAGAACTGCCTACAAACCTATAATAAATACTAAAATTAATCCGAATGCAAACTTAATAAACAAATGCAGCACATCTGTTTATCTATTTGCTTTAGCGCTGCTAAATTAATTAATATCGATCCGTGGAGATAGCCAGCAACAGAAAAGTAATTAAATTGTACCTCTCACGACGGAAAAAACGTATTGTATGTATATGATGAGTGTGTTGTTGTTGTATATTAATGTATTTCTCAGTAGTAGCCCGGGGTTTAGATTTATGTATGGTTGATGCTAAAAAGTTTGCTTCTTAGTACAGGGGACTTAGTCATGTATAACTGCTGAAATGTAGATGTATTAAAAAATAAGTCGTTTCTCTTTTAAAGAGTTTCTATTAGACGTGATATTATATTATTTGGATTCTGAAGGTGAAAAATGCCTGATCATCATATCATCATCATATCAGCCGAAAGACGTCCACTGTTGGACTTAAGCCTCCCACAAGCGTCGCCACAACGACCGGTCCTGTGCGTTACGCATCCATCGGATTCCCGCGACCCTGACCAGGTCATCGGTCCACCTTGTTGGAGGCCTTCCAACGCTGCGTCTTCCGGTACGTGATCACCACTCCAGAACCTTTCGTCCCCATCGACCTTCTGTTCTGCGAGCAATGTGCCCTGCCCATTGCTACTTAAATTTGGCGATTCTTTGAGCTATGTCGGTAACCTTGGTTCTCCTGCGGATATCTTCATTTCTGATGTAATCACGCAAGGAAACTCCGAGCATAGCCTTTTCCATCTTCCTACGCCCTGGCCTGATCACCATCAGGTTAATGAAACTATTCTGTAGTGTATCTATAACTACAGAACAGTTTTATTAACATCCTGAGCTCGGTAAAAAGAGTCCGTTTTTTTCCAGAATTTACCTATTTTTTAAATTAATTTGTTCAAGTTTATCGAGGACATTAATGAAACCCTGTGCCTCGAGAAGCACGTGAATCCATTGGTCTTTGGTAAAAATGTATTTTTGCCGAATCCTCACCCATTCGAAATAAAGTTTTTTTTTTTTAATATGGTCGTCTCTCGTTCTTATGTGTGCATAAATAGTTCATTATTTATTTTTGCAGATAATACACCTATCATTCTATCTAATATGGCGTGAATCAAGATCTATGTATTCCTTATGGTTGATGTGTTCCGCCATCGCAAGAACGGACACTCTCTGCAATGAACTGTCATTGTGTTTGGCTGGCCGACTTACCCAAGACAAGAGTATTAGGAAAAGTAAGTAATAATAATAAATATCAGCCTGTAACCTGCAGTGGGGGCATTCTAGGTCCGATTCCATGGGATTATTTATTATTTCCTTTATTTTCCGTAAACACATATAAATTAAATTTTTAAATATTTCAATATAAAAAATAGTAGCCCACTGGTATCGGGACCAGGGTCCAAGCTACCGCGGGCAGTTAGGGCTCCAGAGAAATGAACCTTCTGGCTATACAAGCCGTGTCCAGTAGTTCCGCTTTCTGAATCAAGTCCTTGATCCAGCCGCCTAACGAAGGCCTCCTAAGGTGTTGGTCGAGGCTCTTGGCTATTAAGCTATTGGCTGAAACGACTATCAGTACAATGATCGCTGAATCCACTTCCCACATGTTGACAACCTCGCGAGCCAAGTCACTATACTTGATTTGTTTATCTTTTATTATTATTATTATTGATAGGCTCGCGTTTGATCACAATCTCACCTGATGGTAAGCAATTATGTGGTCGATGAAGCACGCTTGCCTAGAAGTACTCTTGACTTAAAACCCATAGGTCAGGGAAGTCGTCTCCTTAGCCGTACGGACAATAAATGTGTTCCTTGAACGTTTTGTACGTATGGGTGGGATGTAAACCACGTATCAGATTCAGTGGCGCGATGCTATACCTACGTCTAGTGGTCCGATGATGGAACGGACTTAGCGAAATGGCAGCTAAAAGAGCTGAAAATTTTATTCAGTAAAAGTATAAGCGGGATGGAACTCTCACTCCACTCGGTGTGCAAGAAGTCATTTGATAAACAAACAGAAAAAGTTTTTTTTTACCCTTGTTTCCACTACTAACTTAGAGAGTATATTCTGGTAGCTACCATCCAGCTTTAAGACAAGAGTGGAAAGTTACTTCTAGAATAGCATAGCAATTTTCCCACTGCTAAGACTCAGGCCTCTTCTCTAGAAGAAGGAATGGGCCGTATTCCACTACGCGGGCCCAGTGCGGGTTGGTAGATGTCACGTTCTTCAAATTTTTGGTTCTAGGACATGCCGGTTTCCTCACGATGTTTTCCTTCACCGTTTTGAGAGCAGTGGTGATGAAATAAATTACACAAAGTATTATATACTTGGCTGGGTTTGAATCCGCGACCTACAACTCGTAAGTCGGGTCGTCGGATACTCACAAAGAAAAAAAAATTGCTTCCAGATTTATTACAATAGTGATGCATGAATAGGCAGATTTTAAGCAATAATTAATAAACTTGATACATTTTCTCGCTAGCCTCGATATTAATGATGAATGTCACAGTAATGGTTACGATTAAGTGCTTATAAGTTATGTAGGACACTTTGGCAGGAGATAAGAAGGCTTGTATAGTATCAGATTTTAATCCATAATGGTATGCGGCGGGTTTGAAATGACTCCTTAATTCGGAGTGAAGCTGGCTGGTGGAAGGGGTCTCTAGCTCTATTCAGGGCAAAAAGAGGCATTTGAGAAATCAACCAAACAAAAATTCAATCTTTACTTTCACCGATTTTTGTGATGTCCATGATAAACTTAGAAAAGCACATATGAATTGAAAAATTCTCATTAGTACTTGCTCCGTTACAAACCCGTAACATCACGCATGAGAGGCGGGTGCCTTAACCACTGGGCCATTAAGACGTCCCTTAACAATCTCTCACCATTAATCTTGATTCTCGGCAGCTCTCATCCAGCTGGCCCACTGCTGCTACAGCTAAAAATTATGTCTACCAGATTACTCAGGTTACTTAACTCCATAATTTTTTACAGATACAAACCCATGCCAGTACAAGACAGTTAAACGGTGGTACTCGATAGTAATATCTCAACGGCCTCAATATGTTAGTGGCTCCATCCTGTCTATTGGACTTAGCACTCCTATGATTGTGCTGGATGTGAGCATCAATTACATGCTGATTATGGTCCAGGTAAATAAACCAACACATTAGTTATTACTATGATTTCGATCAAGACGTCTACTATTGGACTTAAGACTTCCCCCAACTTGTAAAGAAGCCGTCGCGTGTATCTCGCATTCATTTTGGCATTCATTGGCCTGTTGGTCTAGTGGTTAGTGACCCTTACTGCTATGCCGGATGTCGTGGGTTCGATTCCCACCCAGGACAAATGTTTGTGATGAGCATAATCATTTGTTCTGTGTCTGGGTGTAATTTATCTATAATATGTATGTATTTAGAAATATATAAGTACGTTTAACAGTTGTCTAGTACCCATAACACAAGGTCTGCTTAGCTTGGGACTTGACGGCGTTGTGTGATAGTTGTGGAATATAATATTATATTATTATTATTTTATTACCAATACTCTTGTCAGGTAATCGGTCCACTTTGCAAGAGGTGTTTCTATGCTGCGTCTTTCGGTACAAGGCCGTCACTTCAGAATTTGCCTCATAGACCATCTCTTTGGCGATTTTTCTCGCTATGTCGGTAACCTCGATTCTCCTACGGGTATCTTCATTGCTCATCCAATCAAGCAAGTTTTAGGTCTCCTGATGAGGCTTATTGAGTGTGACCACGTTTTGGCGCCAGTTGTCATTTATTGGCAATATGTTCTGGTCATAGACGATGAGACACTTTAATATGCCAGACGAAAAGATACGGCGTAGCTTCCCGAACGCTGCCCAGCCGAGTCGGATTTGACGATCAACCTCTTGTTTGGAGTGAGACCTACCTAACTGGACCGTTTGTCTCAAATAGGTCGTTTGTCCAAGATCTACAACTTCGAGCGAGCAATCTCAGAACATGAGAGGAGTGGGTGCTACATGAGTATTAATATAACCTAGATTTTATCCCTGATAATGTTACGAGTCACATTTTCTTTGTATTTGGAACCCCAATGTAAACAATAACCAGGAAATAGCCAATTTTCTGATTATATGTGGGTGGTGTAAAAGAATCGCCTAATATCAACAAGCTGCGTGGGATTAACTTCTCTGGATATAAAAATACTTAGTGTTCTGGGGTAATAATATATCTGTCTGAGGGAACTACATACATTACTAGTATTCTATAGAATTGAGTAACTCTGCCTGAATATTTATATAAATGTATATTTCTTTTGTTTCAGATGTATCTTGCTTACAAATAATATCAATGAAGTTTTATAGTACCTAAGTTTAGTGTCTTTGCATATGAGCCACAGCTATAAACGTCATCACGAGAAGCTAGAAGTGGCCACAAAGGGAGCTGAAGCGCGCGACAGTCACTTGTGGCCGGTGGCAGCTACTTTTATTTACCCATGTGCACAGTATCATAATGGACTCTGTCGTAGTAGGTTTAAATGCGCGAATGGCGTGTCGCAGCGTTTTATAGAATATAATAGAATAGAATAGAATAGAATAGAAAAGAATAGAATAGAATAGAATAGAATAGAATAGAATAGAATAGAATAGAATAGAATAGAATAGAATAGAATAGAATAGAATAGAATAGAATAGAATAGAATAGAATAGAATAGAATAGAATAGAATAAACTTTATTGTACACCAAAAGTAAAATGACATAAACATAAACTTAAATCTATGTTTTATATCGGCGTTTAGTGGCTGATTCGGACCACAAGAAGCGAGCAGCGCAGATTTGTAGCGTGTGGCGGACACCGGCGTCCACCGTGTGCAGCGAGTCCATATAAAATGTATGAAACCTACGGGAAATATGCCGATGGCGGCGTTTTGAAGACCTCCTTCCTCTTTAAGATTATTTTATGTTACTATCATTGTAATAAAAATGATTGGATACAAATTACGTAATTATTGTGCTACATGGATTCAACAAGACACAAATTGTATTTCATTTAATACGAATATATGTATTTCTCACAAATTGATTCTGTTGAAATCCGAGTATCACTTACTCCTTAAATAATAATTATATGCTGCTGAATTAATTCAAATTAATATGATAAACTCGTATATTTGTCAATCATATTATTGGAAGCAGTAAATATCATGTTTTAAATACATTGAGTACAAAATGGGCCTTAGGGCGCTTTCAATTTATGCGTTTTTTGATGGTGAGCTGCGGTGTGGATGCAGTGTATTAGTCGTATTGCATATTGACGATCGTATTTTTCATACAAAGCGCGCGGTGCGGCAACCGTGCGGCGAACGGTCGATAACAGGACGGCAACATCACAAGCACCACGTGTTGGATTCGGTGTTGAATAGTGCGGTGTTGAATAGCGCATCACTGGCATACAAACACACGACAGCCAGATACGTTTTCGATTTAGGCGCTTGTTGTCGGATTGCTAACGTACTGTAAACGGCCGGCTGCAGCACGGTAAACGTGCGTGAGCGGTCCGACATGAAATTTCTAAATTGAAAGCGCCTTTAATGTAAATTTTCCTTGGAGCCATGGGTTTTCGAAAGACAAACCTGTGGTCTTGGAACACAAAGGGCAAAGAAGGAACATAGGTGTGGTTTTAGTCAGTAAAAGTCTGACACGGGAAAGTCCGAATATTATAAACTGGCTTTTGCCCGCGACTTCGCCCGCTTACATAAAATATATAATATAATATACATAGCCTATGTCACTCAGGAATAAAGCAGCTTTCTATCGGTGAAAAAAATTTTGCAATCGGACTAGTACTTCTAGGGATTACCTCCTACAAACAAAAAAAAAAACAAACTTTACCTCTTTAATAGATTAAGTGTAGATTTACTAGAACTTTAAACGATTAACATTATCAAAAACACAAAGTGAAATGCCAGGACAACTCAAACATTAAATCACACAAAATTGTACTGTACGTAGAATTATTCAGTGTGGCTGACATAACAGGTTAATCATCAAAGGAGACTAGTTCGATTTCCAGCAAAGGTAATTGGCAGTAGAATTTCCAGGAACTATAGACATCGTAAAATCTGGTTTCATATATGTTACACACTGTAATCCGTTATTCAAAGTTATCATACTGTTCTAGAAATTATGAAGTTACCTACTTTAATTGTTAATATCTTTAATATTCTTACTATATTGCCAAAAAATCTGTTTGAAACATCAAGTGGTCCCAAATTTTAGATTAATAATTAAATTAGCAGCATTGTTAATCACTGTTTTGCATCACTGTGCATCATGGTATTTCATGGTGCATCATTGTGCATCTCTGTGCATCATTGTGCATCATTGTGCGCCATTGCGCATCATCGTACGTCACACTGCATCATTGTGTCGTACGTCACTCTGCATCATTGCCGTACATAATTGTGTAGCATCGTGCATCATTGTACATTATTGTGCATCCTTTTACATTATTCTACATTACTGTGAATCACTGTGCATCATTTCACATCAGCGCGCATCATTGATTTAAGTGCAAATGAAATTACTACCATTGTAAATCATTGTGTACCATTATTCATTGTTGTGCATCACTGTGCATCATGGTGCATCATTGTGCATCATTGTGCATCGTTGTGCATCATTGTATATCATTGTGCATCATTGTACACAAGTAATTTATAAATCAATAGATACGTACATCCAGCAATCATAAAAGTAGTAGGTATCTATATACCTAACATAATATCAAGCTTCAGTGTAGCGCAAAATATAACAGGTTTAGACACTAAAATATCTAGTTGCTACGTAATTTGCTACGACGTAGCGGAAGTCACCGCTACGCAAGATACGACGTAGCAATTAGTTTGGTACGTGCTTTGGACGTGTAGTTTGGTTTGAAGATTTTCAGCTTATTTTTGTACTTTTAGCCATAAGCAAATGTAATAAAGTTGCACGCATGTCAAAAATACATTCTCAATAGCAAAAAAAGTGTCTTTAAAATGTTGAAAAAAAAAACTCTATTCACCCTTATTTGAACATTCTATGTGAGTATTTCACTGGGAGTACGAATATCGGTCACCGGACATTGGATGACAAAAAGTACAGTTTTTTTTTTTCATAGAAACTAGCCTCTATTATGTAACTACGCATAGAACTCTTCATTGGTAGTCACATTGCACTGGCACTCTACCGTGTGCTGCAAAAAAAGCTCGAAAAATGTTGTGAAGTTCAACTACATTTTTCAGTCATTTTACTAAATGAAAAATCTGTGCGTATGCAAAACAACATATTTATCAAGTTTCATAGTACTATATATTTTACAAAAGGGTGTACACCAGGGTGGTGGATTACGGCCCATTCCCTCTCCTCTCTAAGAGAGGGAATGGGCCGTAATCCACCTACCTGGCTCAGTGCGGGTTGGTAGATGTCACATGTCTTCGAATTTTTTATTCTAAGACATGCAGGTTTCCTCACGATGTTTTTCGTCACTGTTTTTGAAAGTAGTGGTGATGAAATAAATTATACAAAGTGATGCGCCTGGCTGCCCTCGACCTATATATAACTCGTAAGTCGGAGCCGTTGTCACTCGGCCACCACCTGCTCTTAAATTTTTACGTATTTAAAAAAAAAACTACACTTTCAAAATATAAAAAATCACAGGGAAAAGGGTCTAAGCTACCGGTGGTCAGGGCTCTTTAGAGAAGAACCTCCTAACAATATGCGCTGTGTCCAGGAGTACTACTGAATCAAGCCCTTGATCCAACTGCCCAACGCGAACCTCCTCAGGTCGAGGCTCTCAGCAGTTTAATGTAAGTAGGATGTTTAGATAATGACACCTGCAACAGCAGCCAAACTTAAGTGGCAATGGGCAGGGCACATTGCACGCAGAACAGATGGTCGATGGGAACGAAAGGTTCTGGAGTGGCGACCACGTACCGGAAGACGCAGCGTTGGACGGCCTCCAACAAGGTGGACCGACGACCTGGTTAGGGTCGTGGGAATCCGATGGATGCGTGATGCACAGGACCGGTCGTTGTGGCGACGCTTGGGAGAGGCCTATGTCCAATAGTGGACGTCTTTCGGCTGATATGATGAACAGCAGCCAGTACCAGTCTCATAATGCACTAAAAACCGGCCAAGTTCGTGTCGGACCACTCAGTGTAGAGTTTCGTAGTCACCCGTTACAACATGTGGACTTAGCTCCCTTTTGTTATTTAGTTTATTTACTTTATGTTTATTACTATGAACTATATTGCTTGAGTTCAAGATTGAATGACTTATTGAGTATTGTGGTTCCTGATATTTGTCTCCATATTAGGTTTTGACTGTCGTATTTATACTCCTAGACAAAGGCTCCAATAGTTTCAAATTTCATAGAATCAAACTTCCAATTTTTTCAAGTGCCTAGTTATGTCTTTTTAGGTGGGAAGTCATCAATGACTGCTCCCGCTTTCAGACTTCAACTGACTATAACCCACTCCTGTTCTTTCTTTGCCTTCATCCCAGGGCCCCGAGGTTCACTTTCGCACAACTCATGACCCCAGTAGGCTTCGACTCTGCTGGTCCCTCTTTTTTTAGCTGAGAAAATCACCAAATGACATCTACCGCTCTTGGTTGGAGCAGGACCCTCCCGTGTCAGACTTTTATTGAATAAAAATCTACTCCTGTTCCTTCGTTGTCTTTCATATCAGTGCCGAGTCTTCCTTTCAGAACCAGGCCCTTGGCCCCAGTAGCCTTTGACCGGCCCCTATGGTTACTGACATCTCCTTGAGGCGCGTGGCGCGTACCTACGCTCCCATTAGACATAAGTCTGCTAAGATCATCATTTACAGTTAATCGAATAAAAGGTGAACACCAATCTCTTCCGCATAGAGTACATACATACATTTTATATAATAATGATCAAATCATTTATTAAACAAATTGCCGACAAGGGACTATTTGCGCAGGTCAATGATAAAATTAATGGGGTCCACAGAGTTTCGTATCTACCTCCGTGTTTGTACAAAAAGTGAATTTATACATATCCGTACAAATGGAGGCTTCTACATGATTGTAGTGATTAATTGCTGGGCTTTTGTAAAAGAGTGGAAAGAAAAAATGGTCATGTTATTGAATTGTTAGAGTATTGAAGTTTCACTCTAAAAACAGCAAGTTTTAATAGGTAGTAAGCAGATATGTATGTATAAAAAATGTTTATCAAATTACCTACTGAGAAGAGAAACTAGCTGGATTCCTTTTGATTTATTTTGCTGATTTTATTAATTCAGTTTTAATTGAATTGTATTTGATTTCAATTTATAATAATTGTTTTTCTTTTTCATTTTAAATTCGTTTCCAATTTTAATTTTAATTTAATGGTTAATTTTACGTACGTTTAAATGTTTTATTTATTTATGCTATCTAGTTTACTAATTTCATATTAAATTAGGTATCTGTAGCATATAAATATTTTGTATGGAGCGCCTATAAGAAATTTCAACGCTAACCTAGATTATAGCTTTTTTTTTAATAATAATGTCACAATGTACTGTCTTACCAACTTATCTATGAAATGGAGAAAATGGGAACTACGGCCGCCATGTTGAAATGTCATTCGATTGTCAGTGTCTACTACATTCGGGTGCTCTGTGTTTTCTGTTGCGATATTTCTACATTTTCAGCGTTTAATATGCCGGAAGCGATTAAAAATGATGCGCGAAGCATCATTCTTAAGGTCAAAGCCTTTTTAGGGTTCCGTAGCCAAATGGCAAAAAACGGAACCCTTATAGATTCGTCATGTCTGTCTGTCTGTCTGTCTGTCTGTCTGTCTGTCTGTCTGTCCGTCCGTATGTCACAGCCACTTTTTTCCGAAAATATAAGAGCTATACTGTTGAAACTTTGTAAGTAGATGTATTCTGTGAACCGCATTAAGATTTTCACACAAAAATAGAAAAAAAGCAATAAATTTTGGGGGTCCCCATACTTAGAACTGAAACTCAAAAATTTTTTTATCTTCAAACCCATGCGTGTGGGGTATCTATGGATAGGTCTTCAAAAATGATACTGAGGTTTCTAATATCATTTTTTTCTAAACTGAATAGTTTGCGCGAGAGACACTTCCAAAGTGGTAAAATGTGTGTCCCCCCCCTCTAACTTCTAAAATAAGAGAATGATAAAACTAAAAAAAATATATGATGTACATTACTATAAAAACTGCCAACGAAAATTGATTTGAACGAAATCTAGTAAGTAGTTTTTTTTTAATGTGTCATAAATCGAAAAAAATACTCTATTATTAAAACATCGATCAAAGTTACAACACATTACAAGAGCTTTTATATTATGTTACTTGCTGCTACGGAACCCTTCATGGGCGAGTCCGACTCGCACTTGGCCGGTTTTTTGAAGAAGAAGCTCGGGCGGAGGCTCCGATTATTCCATTTAATCAAGTATACACACGAATTTCGGCAGCTACAGGTTAGTGTTGTCTATTTTCTTTTTGTAAATTACCCAAAATTTTTTTCATTGATTACTTTTTAACGTAACTGTAACTTAAAAAATATAAAGCTGAGTGATTCAACTACCTATAGTTCTCGTCACGTAAAAAGAATGCTGGAATAATCTGAGGGGCTCTCCCGCATAGGTACGTTTGGCTTAGCGTAAATTTTCTCCACTTCACTGCCTTCCAGCGTTCTTCTTACGTGACGCGATTTGTACGCAAGCCGCATAAAAAATAGTTACTCATACTTATATTTAATGTTTTAACTACAGTATGTAAATACTTAATTTTGTCTATATTTCAGGTGTGAGTCAAGGGCTAATTTCAAAAATAGTTAAAGAAGGGCATTCACCAGAAGAAGCTGGTACAAAAATTCGGACCCCAGCAAGGAGAGGAAACGTCAAAGTGGGTTTATTCCTGTTGATGATTTTGACATGGGAGTTATCCGGAGGAAAGCACATGATTTTTACTCTAATAAAAACAAGTTACCGACTGTTAAGAAGCTCCTAGAGGTCTTAAAAACAAAAATAAATTACACGGGACAAAGAGAAAGTCTACGAAAGCTACTCCACAAAATGGGTTTTCGTTTTAAAAAGTCGCAGTCTAATCGTAAAATGCTCATAGAGTGCATTAAAGTATCAGCTTGGAGAGCAAAATACTTATATGCTGTAGAAAAAAATTATAAATCTCCACAGCCTCAGCCGCTAATTTATTTAGATGAAACCTATATACATTCATCGCATACATCAGGTAAATGCTGACAAGGAGAGGGTGTAGATGGAGTGTTAGAGCCTGTATCAAAAGGGCAAAGATATATTATTGTTCATGCGGGATACCGGATTTGTCCAAAATGCTCTTCTAGTTTTTAAGTCTAACACAAAAAGTGGTGACTATCATGACGACATGAATAGTACTAACTTTAAAAAGTGGGTTATTGAAAAACTTGTGCCTAATTTACAAGAGCCATCAATAATAGTAATGGATAATGCACCTTATCACCGTATTTGTGTAAATAAAATACCAAATACTAAAAATTTAAAGAAAGATATGCAATTATGGTTGACACAAAATAAAATTGACTGCGGAGAGGAGTTGACGAAACCTCAGCTGTTAGAAATAATTAAGAGAAATAAGCCTGAACCTGTGTATGAAATTGAAAAAATATTAGAAGAAAATGTACACAAATGCTTGTATTTACCTCCCTATCATTGTGATCTCAATCCCATCGAATTAATATGGAGCTCGATGAAAAGAAAAGTTGCTGATGTAAATATTGACTACAAAAATTGTGAGATTCCCCGCCTAGTTCAAGAAGCTTTTGAAAGTATAACGGTTAGTGAGTGGGCTCAGCATTGCAATCATGTTCGCAAGTTACAAGCAGAATATTTGAAGCATGATGTGTATTTGGATAAACCGTTCATTATAGAAGTGATAAGTGATTCGGAAACTGAAAGTGACAGTGATAATGATGATATGGATATAAGCGGCTTATGGCCTCACAGCCAGGATGAAGTTGGGCGTACAAGTTTATCAAAAGATCATAATTATTGTAAACCGGGATTCTAATAAATTATTGTTGAGCAAACTTTTGTTTTTTTTTTACCCCTCACATCGTTAAGGGAGGTCCGTGCCCCAGCAGTGGGGACATATATGAGTTGATGATGATGATGAAACTTTTGTTTTATTCTATCTATTAACTAGGTCATGTCCTACAGGACACATCTTGAGTGTCTAGATATTTGAGTTTTGTTTAAATAAAGAAGCTAGTAAAGTCGGTGCCCTAAGTGGGCTAACCCACCTCCTTTGATAAGCTATTTTAATCATTATTTTGCTACTATTAAAGATGAAAATTCTTTGTGCCAGCATTTCGATAAATCTTGCTATCCTAGTGTGAGGGTAGATTGATAAAAGAAAATGGCACGTCAGTGACAAAAGTTAACTTAGCTAATTCCGTGAGTCTTATCAACTGCTTGTAAATGGTCCATAATATTGCGTCCTGCATTACAAGTAACGTTGAATTTTAATACTGTCTATAAGAATCCATTTAGTCCAGTGGTAATAATAGCGATTTGATACGCAAGTGAAGCAAGTTCAAATCTCACTTTAAACGTCTAACTTTTTGTTTTCCATCTTTTGTGTTTTAGTTATCTTTTTTTACTTTTATTTAACGACAAAAGTCGAGAAATGGACAGTTTGTATAGAAATGAAACAAAATATTGCAAGTAAATAAAAAGTTTATTATTTCACTATATTTAAAATATATATACATATATAAAGTAAGGAAATGGTCCAAAATAGTCCAAAGTTAAAATACATTTTTTAATATTATAATCAAACAAACACATTTATAAACATTTATAAAGGGATATAATAATGGCATAAATAACTACTTATTACGCAATTTTGATTCTTACGCACTTAGACTTAAAGTTTATTATTGGTATTTTAAAATGTATTGAATACAGATAGCTTATTTTGGTAGCCCTAATTAAGGTAATATGGCTTAGTGATCTGTGTAAAGACTTTGACGCAGTAAGGCACGAGTTCAATTCTCATACCCTGTGTATTGTTTTGCTTTCCATTTAGAACTTTTTTATTATTTTAAGTAACAATCAACAAACTAAATATTCTTCAAACATATTTGGAATAATTTCGCCTGACTTGTAATAAGCGGGTAGTCAAGATAAATATGCGTATTCATCATAAAACTGGTATTCAAATGTTACTTAGATTAAGGGTAGAGGAATAAAAAAATGAACGTTTCTAATAAAGCAAAACCCAGTCGACGCTCAATAGCAGTGACGTCGTGTAAACAATTTTTACGTTGCCTTACTAAATTGCGTAAAACAACGTCTTTATTTAGAATATTTTGATATACCTAGTTCTAAAATATAAAATAATATATTCACATGAGAAGAATGTTGATTTTCGGAGAGACTGATAAGAGGCGTCTTAATATAGCCGCAGGTAAGTGTCTTTTTTCCATTTTATTTATACTTATTTTTTAAACTTACACATTTTATGCTGTGACGTAATCCCCTAAGGCTACCCACTGACCAATCTAACATCTTTTTAATTATACTTACACATAAAGTAACTTCTGTTTCGTTTCTTGTTTCAGAGAAATACAGTCAGATTGTGGTTTAAAACTATAACAAACAATACAAGTCAGGATGTAAAATTGAATTAACTGCTGGTCATCCGTCAAGTCCATTTTGCCCAAGAATATCTGGATTTCTATCTGAGAAAAAAGACATGTTATTATACTGCCGTATACTCGTAGAACAGGCGGGTATAACTCTGGGTTACTTGTGTTGAATGTCTTCTGTGGAACCTGGTTAACTTGTAGAAATTGGTGGCCGATTCAGTAATAAATATTACGTGACGTAATGTCATCAGTGCGATAATGTAATTATTTACTTCTTGTAAGCAGCCACAATACCTTCTTGTGAGTGCTTATGTGTAGTGTATTGGTTAAATAAATCATAGTAATCTTAACTCTTTGAATGTCGTAATTAGAGACACAATAGAAAGACAATTACCTTATGTCGAACTGTGTAACTTAAGACATTCGAAAGGTTAATTTGTTAGAAAGTGTTTATATAATAAATTAACTGATCCTTGTTTCTTTCTTATTCAAATTTAAAACTTAAAATTCTATATAAAACCTGTAAAGTAGTTAAAATGTCAAAATATTTAGAGCAAGTATGACAGTTAATGTAGTGATGCTATTGTTATGAAATAGAAATATTATATATTTCTAATCATGTAACATGTTGATTCACTGCATTAAAGTCTTCTTTAAAAATAAAATTAGTATTTCATTAGCACTATTGAAATAAATAAACTGTTTTTTTTTCATGCTCAAAACTGTATTACAAATAATTCTACCATATCAAAAGCAATTTAATATTGTAACTTCTTTTATATGTTTTACCTTTATATATAGTTATTTAAATTATGTCTATAAGATGAGTAAATATTTTTTTATGTAAATGAATAAATCGTTACCTATCCTAACCATTTTTATTTTTTATTCATGTTGCTTTTATGTTTGAATAGTTAATTTAAATTTATTAATTTAATTTAATATAAATTAGGTATAATTTGATTTCAAAAATCATAATCCAGTATTATAAACACAAAACTACTAAAAGAAGCATGACGGATTTGAACTTACGACCATGTCAATATAAGTCTACTGTCATGACCATTAGACTAAATCGTCTTACGATGAAACGTTGAAATTAACAAGTGCATTACGAGACAAAACCGTATTCATAAGTTTTTCGTCTTAGAGATCAAATTGACGTAACAGTATTCTATAATATTTGACTACCTGCCTCTTGTTATTTTCGTTTTAACTATTATGCTCCGAATTGATTATCATGTATCTTATGCTAATTGCAGAAGGTTCAAATTCGTCTCAACTTTTAGCATGTCTTATATTACCTTCTGCTGTCACGTGGGTCACGTCTCTTGTGCCTTCATGTGTACTAAACTATGGGTTTTTTGTATCAAGCTTGTAACTGCTGAATCCGTCTAAGTAGGTACTTATGCAAAATGCAGAATTAGTTTTTTTTTTAATATAACGTTTATTTGCAAGTTATTGAAATTTCAATTGCCTACTTTGCTAAACATTTAGTTTGTAAGTGGGGTACCTACATTATATCAATTGAATGCCAGAGAAAAAGCTAATGTATGTATCTACCTACATCAATTTTCCTATTTTTGAAGACTATTTAGTACTTATATTAGCATTTTATTATTATAAAACATTGTAAGGTATTGTTTAAAATAATAACATTATGTTATATGTTTACCTAGTTTCTTATCTGACATACCCAATCATGGGTAACTTTTATTAATTTGCAACACTAAAGCGACGGTGTCGCTACCACTCAGTTCACAGATAAGTTGGTGGGTCTGTATACAATTGTTGGTTGGCCAATAAAAAAAGAATATACATAATTAGTAGTCTATAACCAATTAAAAAAAAAAACTAAGTACGTCCTCTACCTGCCTCTTTCCCACAACAAAACAAAATCAAATTTGCGCGTTGGTGGTTGGTGCAAAACGGTGTCACCACACCAAACAACCTTTATAGCATAGCATAGTCGGCCTTATAATGTTCCCACTGTTGGGACTCAGGCCTCCTCTCTAGGAGAGGGAATGGGCCGTAATCCACCACGCGCGCCTAGGGGGGGGGGGGCTTGGTAAATATCACATGTTTTCGAATATTTGGTTCTAGGACATACCGGTTTCCTCATGATGTTTTCCTTCATTGTTTGAGGGCAGCGGTGGTAATATAAATAACACAAA
Organism: Mythimna ferrago; assembly: GCA_910589285.2. Classification (NCBI taxonomy): domain Eukaryota; kingdom Metazoa; phylum Arthropoda; class Insecta; order Lepidoptera; family Noctuidae; genus Mythimna; species Mythimna ferrago. Next base: position 24,992,127 of record OU342692.1, read on the forward strand.
GTAATGCGCCTGGTTGAGCAACCTACAAATGGTAAGTTACCACTCGGCCACCACTGTTTTAGTTGGCCAATAAAAAATAAATATAACAACATTCCCTACCTGCCCCTTTTCCATCAAAGCAAACCACCACAAAACAAAATCAAATTAGCACCAACAAAACGGTGTCATCACAAAAAATATCGAAGATAATGACACCAAACAACCATTACGACGAGCAAAAACTCTTCCTAATGTTTTTACAAGAAACCCCATCGCTCTCGAGCAGCTGAGAGCATTAAAGGCTTATGCTCGAGCATTTTTCTTCATTCTCAGTAATATATTATTTCAGTGTGACGTCAGTTTGAATCATTAGTCATGTCGGGTTTTGACACTATGAAGCGCGCGGACGTATTAGAGGTCTTCAACTGGCGTATATCAGTGGATTGAAATAAGCAGACATTGTTTGAGGCTGACTTGCTTGACAGATGACGGTCTTTGTAGTGGCCATAGGTCTGAAAAGCTTGCTTCGTTATTATTATTTTTTGTCGGGATACCCTCATGGGTCGTTGACCTGGTGAAATGAAAACCACTATACTGGTTACTTGAAGATAAGCATCTTGGGAAGGAGACGCTCTCGCAAGCATCTTCTCGTAATCCTATATTCTTTCGGCTGTAACAATAATATTGATATCCTCATGGTTGCTTCCCCTCTACGGCTGCAGGAATATTTGAAAAAGTCATTGTGACTCTGGAACTCAACGGGTAACTGAAAGAACACGAGCAGGTTTTAGTCAGTAAAAGTCTGACATTCCCTCTCACTTCACTTAGACCGGACCGGAGAAGTTAAAGTTATTTGATGATTCCCCAACCAAACAAAAAAAAGTGGTTGCATACTCTAAATTCCTCTCCTTTTCTTTAGTAGAAAGTCAGGTTAAACTTTAACCGCCTTAAGACCACTCACAGTGTTTCTTAATTAGAGACCGCTCTGACACCCAATGTGAGTACAGCGCTTCTAATCAGACGATAGCCCATCCAAAGTGTCCCTACATCTACACTTTGAGGGTCTAAAAAACGTCACTGACGCTGTTATAACCAAACTAGTAGGCCCAAAAACTTGGACTTGCGGACAGTGAGCAATGGGTAGCTCACTGTCCGGCCGTCCGGTAACTGTCCGGACCAAGCCCAAGTCGTCGACGGCGCGCACTGTTCCCGCGCGCCTCAAGGAGTTGTCAGCAACAGCAGGGACCCAGCCGGGTCGAAGCCTACTGGGGCCAGGGTTATCCGAAAGGGCGCTCGAGCCCCGGTATGAAGACTAGAAGGAACGGGGTGGGTCTTTTAGTCAGTAAGAGTCTGACACTATCTCCCGCTCCGCCCAAGGGCGGGGGATGTCAATGCATGATTTTTTCCCACCATAAAAAAAAAAAATAAAAAAGGCCCAAAAACTTTGAGGGAATAGAAAACTGTCGATTCGAGAAGAAGTGTTTCTACTGCTTTATACTACTCGTACCAGTGCCAATAAATAGTGTGAATATTTGAAGCAAAAGCTTTGAATAAAAACTATAAAGTCTCTGAATACATAAAAAATTGACTGGCCGGACTGAAATTTGACTGGCCTGTTGGTCTAGTGGTTAGTGGCCCTGACTGCTATGCCGCAGATCGTGGGTTCGATTCCCACCCAGGCCAAATGTTTATGTGATGAGCATGATCATTTGTTCTGTGTCTGGGTGTAATTTATCTATAATATGTATGTTTTTAGAAATATATAAGTATGTTTATCAGTTGTCTAGTACCCATAACACAAGCTCTGCTTGGGACTAGACGGCGTTGTGTGATAGTTATGGAATATTATATTATATATTATATAAAAACCTACTGCAATTGGCATGGTGTTTGCTTAAGACTTGGTGATCATATTAAAAGTATGCGTTCGTAAGAGTATTCATCGAGTTTTTTTTATTCAACTTTGGCGACTATTTTAACTAACCTGTACATTTCCCAATACTAACATTAATTACTCAAACACAAAAACTAACCTGCATTAATGGTGACGTGGTAACTAACTATTACTAATTGTAAGAAACTTTTTCGATTCCGACTTCGAGTAACCGGTAAATGTCGATTGGATTACCCCTAATTACTTTATCGGGTCTATCGAGCACCATTTCCAGTAATCAGGGATTCACGGATTACCTAATGTTTTAATCTTCGAAGAAGGAATTTTTTAATTTAACTTTTCATTTAATATTATGAATATAATTTTTATTAAGTTCTCAATAAAATAAACTTGTAATACCTTTTTGTTTCCGGGCCTTGGTTGAGGCCATGGTCCGGAGCGAGGAGAAGTGGCAGGCGGTCGCCGACTTTTGTGAAGCAGTAATGCTCGCAAAGGAGGAGGCCGCCGCCGCCGGGATTCTGATCCCGATTTTCGGCCACCGTAGACGCGGGCTTGCGGACAGTGAGCAATGGGTAGCTCGCTGTCCGGCCGTCCGGTAACTGTCCGGACCAAACCCAAGTCGTCGCTGGCGCGCACTGTTCCCGCGCGTCTCAAGGAGTTGTCAGCAACAGCAGGGACCCAGCCGGGTCGAAGCCTACTGGGGCCAGGGTTAGTTTCGAAAGACAGCTCGAGTCCCGGTATGAAGGCTAGAAGGAATGGGGTGGGTCTTTAGCCAGTAAGAGTCTGACACTATCCCCCCTCCGCCCAAGAGCGGGGGTTGTCATTGGATTTTTTACCACCATAAAAAAAAACCTTTTTTTTTGTTATAGTATACTGTGTCCCATTGCCGCTGGAAGGCTTCCCTCCTCTCTTATCAAACTTCTCTGTCTCGATCGATCTCTGGTCAAGTTTTCTCCGAGAACATGATTAGATTGTTACGTTACCTTCGCCTCGGTCAACCTCAATGACATATTCCTTCCTCAAGCGTCCAATAAGTTGCATTCATACAGTGCACATATATTGCTTGATTTATGAAGCGCAGGATGATGCTTCTAACGCGATCTTTTTGCATAACACCTATTATGTTACGTCCTATTGCCCGTTGACAAATATTGTAATAAATAAAAATATCAATAATTGCTTTCTTTTTAACTGAAAGACGTCTGTCTGCTGTTGAATATGGGCGTGAGGCCCATATTCAACAGTATCGCAATTAGTGGATTCAAAATTTTTATTTTATTTCCAAAGTCAACAACGCATTTTCAACGCACAAAATGTTGTAGTTGGTTTATAAGTCAAAACTGTTAAATTGATCTAAACTAGTTTTAATAACTAAAAGTAACTAGTTATTAAAAGTACTACGACAAATTGTATCTACCTATTGAGATTTTTGTAACATCCACAGTCACACAAATGAGTCTATATTTTACAGGATGCATTTTGGAGAGTGCACAGGAATTACATAATTTAGTTCCGCCATCACTTATCTACCATCGGACAACATCAAAAATCACCTCTACGGTCTTAGAAAGATTGGAACAATTTGCTTGCAGCTGTCTTCCCATCCAATTATATTTTAGCTACAGTGAATAGGCTCTTAATAAACTAGTGCGATCCACCAGCAATGTTTGCATCACTGCTTACCACCAGGCGGGGTCACAGTCAAGCACTAGTTTATATTTCATTTAGAAAAAAGATCCCATACCTATTTTTATGTCACTGCTGATGGAACCCGGGCCCAGAATAATTGACTGTAACAAGTCAATAGAAAATTTTCAGAACGATAGCTTTCTACAAAAAATATTTCATAAATTTTGTAAGTCGAGTTGACATCCAGTGAACCATGATGTAGTGTGAGCGGTGACAGTAGATGGAGCATACTTGGAAAATGGGTTTGAAGCTTATGGAGATGGTACTTAGTTGTACGTGAATTTTTTGGTTTATTATTTATCAAAGCCTTTTAAAAAGGTTTTTTTAAATAATGGTGAAGCTTTATTGGTCTAGTGTTAGCGAGTACGACAGATACGAGTTTCTTTATGATAGAAAAAAACGCTTTAAGATCTTTTAGAATAGGCTCTGTTATACATTAGAGCACTATCTTTCCTCTCGATTGTGATATTTATTTATATATTGTATGTATTATGTATGATATTTATTTATAGTAAAATGTATATATTATTTTTAGCTATTTAATTAAATGTGACTTTGTATTAAGACTTCACAAATTCTTCTTTTATTTCCTACACACTATGGTCTACATTTCTTTTTGATTTCTCCTTTTGCAAGTCTGCTGGAAGAAATTTCTTTGGAAATAAGCAGTACCTTTGTACTAATGTCTCTTATGTATTATCTTTTTTTGTTATTTTTGTGTGTACATAAATAGTAAACTAAATAAATAAATAATATTATAACCAGTGGTGGCCCAGTGATAACGGCCTCGACTTACGAGTTGTTAGTCGCGGATTCAAACCCAACCGGGCGCATTACTTTGTGTAATGTATTTCATCACCACTGCTCTCAAAACAGTAGAGGAAAACATTGCGAAGAAACCGGCATATCCTAAGACCAAAAATTCGAAGACATGTGACGTCCACCCATCCGCACGGGACCCGCGTGGTAGCCCATTCCCGCTTCTGGAGATGAAACTTGAGTCCCAGCTGTGGGAATACTATAAGACTGATTATTCTATGCTTATAATGGTGAAATTTTTATTTTTTAGCGTAGTAAATTATCAAATATCTCCTCCCGCTCTGAGTAGAGCGAGAGTGACTCCTCTTCCTTACGTTTTCCGGTAACTTTTTCACGCACATTACTACGCAGAAGTAGGTGACTGTTATCCATGCTCTGTTCGTACTGTGTCCAAGACCAGGACCGGAAACGTTGTCGGCACCGAATACTTACACAAGGACACGGTGGTGCTCAACTTCAGCAAAGCAGATCTCCATTGTATTTCTACTGTGTCTCTAATTTTTAAAAATCTGGAAAACACTTAGTGGAAGTGTGTTTCTAACACACTTAGTGGGATTTATGATTTAGATAATATACTACACAGGTAAAATAAATTAATTACATTACTAGACCTTTGCCTCTTTGTACCCGCTGCAGCAGGCTTTATTTACGAGTAGCTATCGATATGCCTGTGTGTACTACTACTGTAAATACGGCACATTTGTATCCCGAGCCAATATTTGACTCAAAGCGCGAATATGACACGGAAACGCGGGCATTCTAATATTGAATCTGATGCGTGCATCCAATATGTCATGTGCATATCGTCGCTATAAAGTGAAAACCTAATATATACGAGAGAGGTAATTTTACAAGCGGAAGAAATAAATATTTGCTGTACTCGCTGTCATCTAATATATATAAATATTATTTAGTTTGCAATTATACAATACGGATATGGACTAAAATTTATTTATGATAATACAATAATGCATTGGTATTCCTAATTGTAAGGAGCAATGGAAAGGGCTATGCTCGGGGTTTCCTTGCGTGATCGAATAAAAATGAAGATATCCGCAGGAAAACTAAGGTTGCCGACATTGCACGAAGAATTGTCAAACTTAAGTGTATTAACAAAACAGATGGCGGTTGTGGCCGAAAGGTCCTGGAGTGGCAACCGCGTACCAGAAGACGCAGCGTTGGAAGGCCTCCTACAAGGTGGACCGATGACCTGGTGAAGGTAGCGGGAAACCGATGGATGCGGGACGCACAGGAACGTTCGATGTAGCGACGCTTGGGGGAGGCCTATGTCCAACAGTGAACGTCTATCGGCTGAAATGATGATGATGATTCCTAATTGTTATTGGAAACACATCATTTTTTTTTATGGATAAGCTTGCGTTTAACCGCTATCTCACCTGGTGGTAAGCAATGATGTGGCTGACAATGAAAGATGCTTGCCTAGAAGCAATCTATTTACTCTTGAAATTAATCTTGCAAGCTTTTTGAGGTCACCTACGATTTTTTATAAGATTCTCTTAATTAAAAATCTTTTTATGGTTTTCCTGTATAAAACCTCTTTTTCAAAAGTGAGTAATCATCAAGTAATTTGTGACTAAAACTAAGACAAGACCAAAACCCACTTGTGTTCCTTCAGTTGCGCTTTTCCAGGACCGCGGAAACTCTTTTGAATAATCCTGCAGCAAATTTGTTTATATTATGAACATTTTCAAATGTATTTTTAAAAGGAAGTGATCATCATACACCGGAAGCGCCTCTAGGCCCTACAAACTACACTGGCTACTTGTTAAAACAAGCTAAATGAGCATCTTTACCAAGCAAACTAATTGGGACCCGCCCAGGGGCATGCTTCAGAAAGGGAACCTTATTAGGGCCGGGTAATTATATGTCAGTCCGGGGCTTTGATATTTGGGACGGTTTTATGGACTTTTTTCGGTTAGGTGTCGAAAATTTGTCATTTGTGTTTTATTAGGTTGTGTGCTGCAGTTTATGAGAATATTTCAGGGCAAGCATGAAGTTGCCATGATCGTGAGTAACATAAAAAGTTAACATCACCTGTCTGCAGTAACGAAGACGAGAACACATATCATATTTTTATGAGATGTGTCGGAAATCAATTGCTCAGAATACAAATTGGCGCGCACAATATTAATTTATTAGATCCTGTTTCAGATAAAATAATCCCAATCATTAATATGGTTAAGTTCGCTTTGAAAAACCGACCCAAAACCTAACTGTATTTTTTTAATTTTATTGTTAATTAATAGTGAAAAAACTTTTTAATTAAAGATTTTAAAAAATATACTTATATTCTTCCAGTTTGCCAATAATAATATTTAATGCAATGTGATCCCAGATTCCGTTGTTAACGATGACGGCGGCACGGCTGGCGCAGTTGTGGAGCAACTTGATGCTGCACTGCATGTCGTAGGTTCGAGTCTCGGACGGAACAAATATTTGTGTGGTCTACAGACATTTGTTACGGAACTGTTATTCTTGTGTATGCAAGTTTACTGTGGTCGCACCCACGACTGGAAGTTCAATGAAACTATGTTTAAAAAACATTAAAAACTAACTAGCTTTTTCCCCTCGTTTTGATCCTTTAGCGAAGTTTACAGGAAAATTGCTTTATTCCAAGATACGATGAGCACATGCCACTCAGCAATACTCAAGCATTTATAATCGTATCGGCACTTCCATCAATCAACTTTTCCATACAATCCCGTAGGCTTGATGTTACATCAAATTTTAGTCTTCGCTACTATTCTGCTTCGTAAGAAGCAAAAAAAAAAAAAAAAGTAAAATTGCTCGTTTATTTAAATCACGGTGTAAATTTTCCTTGAAATGCCTACGACGAAGCGCACGCGTGGAAGACCACCCTCCACTTGGTTGATGACGGTCCAAAGAGACCTAAACGAAGCTCATCTCGACATCGACATGGCACAAAATCATGCACAATAGAAGACAAAGACAAGGAGGGCTGACCTCAAATAAATGGGATAAGGTCTAGCCAGAAGAAGAAGAGTAGTGTCAAAAAAAAACATAACTGTTTTTCTACAACAAAACTGCAGTAGGTACAATATTGCAACTCATACCAAATGATGCATCATTAACTCCAACATGCGTCCTACCTTGACCTAAGACCGTGCACTAGGCTAAGGAAACGACTCGTTAAGCCTCAACGGTGACGCCCCGGGTGACAGACGGGGAAAATTAACCCTTGATTGCTATGACTGAAAAAAATAGGGAAGGAATTGTGTGGATGCGATGTATTGCATTTTTATTTAGTAATCCATCAGCAGCAGTGTAAACTTCTGTGACTTTGTCTTCGTCTCCTTATTTACTCATTTCATCATCATCAACTTCAACTCGACCTTGCGCACTGTCGGTCATTGGCCTTTCTTTTCTTTTGCCAATACCCACTCTATTGCAAACTCTTTTCAAGGCTCTACCAGCAATAGCAAGAATGTCTTCTGCCTATAGCGACATTTATAGCACCATATAGGAACTAAAAAAATCGAAATCCTGCATCGCGCAATTAATGTTCCCCTCACGATTTGAACATACACAACCGCAGTTGCCAAACCCAGACAATTATAGGTAACACCCGTCTATTTGGAGAATCCTCCTTTTTCAATGGAGATATACATGACTTTACACTCTGTTCTGCCTAATAAGACAATAAAAATAAATAAGCCTTTTATTTCTTGCAATTAGAGATAACAAGTAAAATATTTATATTTTGCTTACTTTGTTATACAAGGTGCAGTTTTAAAACTGCACAATATTTCAGGAGGTTGTAGTAAAACTCATAAATAATCATGTAAAAAAACGATACCTGGTCAATAATCAGTAATACTTGTTATTTAATTTTTTAATTACACTAAACTAAATCGATTGATCGATGGCCGCGGGGGCGTGGCTAGGGTGTGGCGTGCGGGATGATGATTGGATGATACATTATTTATGAAACTATCGTTGCGAGTTAGTGTGTGTGAAAACGCCCTTTATTGTTCCGTGTTTGTGTGTGTGAAAAAAAACGCGGTTATAAAAAAAAAAAAATTACCTACTTATTTTATTATTGATTCGGGTCGAGAATCACTAACATAATTACCTCCTGAAATATTTTGCAGCTTCAAAACGACACCTTGTATATACAACATTTTTTTACAAAAAAATTGTTGTAAAAAATTTTAATCCTAACATATTATATTTGCTTATTATGGAAGAACCCCTCCGCAGGTGAAGGCCTTCTCCAAGGAACTCCATGTTTCCCTGTCCTGTGTTGTGTCCAGCCAGTTAGAACCAGCCGTTTTCAAAATGTCGTCCACCCATCCAATAACTACATATTGTCTGTTGTACATACATACCTCTAAATGCCTATTTAGCTACTGGACGACCAACATTCCTTTTTCCTGTCCTTGGACACCACTCGGTCTGTCATCACCACGCCTCGTCATATTCTCCTTCCCCCCTAATCACTTTAATAGTAAATCAAAAATTCTTCCTTAGTTGCCACCTTCCTTGCATAAGGAACTGTCATGAATAATTTAATGCTTTTAGAGTAGGTAACTCAAGATATTTATTAAATCTGAGTAGGTTATTCTGCTTTTGGTTATGTTGAGTACCTATTATAATATACGTAATTGAAGCGTGGGCGGTAACGCGATAAGAAATAAATGAGAAATTCGTAGAACCAGCACGCTTTGGACGGAAATTCTATTGTTAGAAGATGTTGCGACACTTCATTGGGCCGTAACTAGGACAGTGCTAGCGGTGCTCAGGTACAGGGTACAAACTCTGGAGGGGCGCAATTAATATCAAACTAGGGCCAAGTTTTGGATCAAGCTTGGTATTTAATAGTTTACACATAGAAACTATTACTTATCATATAATAATATATAGTTTAAAATTAGAAAGCTAGCTAGTTTCCGCTGTAGGTAATGATAACGTGTGCTCAAGAATGATTTTTCCTATCTTTCCCGCCATTCTTCCCATCATGACCCACATTTTTAACTTCTCTTTGTTTTCGTGTGCTGTTCCTGATGCTTGGAAACAAGCTCATATCATCCCACTACCCAAAATCCCTAACCGACCTAGTCAGTGACCGATTTCAGACCAATTTCTATCCTTTCTTATCTTTCTAAAGTTCTTGAGCACATTATCCATCAGCAACTCTCTCTCTTTCTTTCTAGTAATAATCTTCTTAGCCCTTTCCGATCCGGTTTTCGGCCTGGTCACAGCACTGTCACAGCTCTTTTATAGGTTACTGATGATATTCGCTGGGCTATGGACCACAAATCTATCACGTCACTAGTTCTTCTTGATTTCAGCAGTGCCTTCAACTCTGTTGACTTCGCTATCCTTCTTGGAATTCGTAAACCCCTAAACTTCTCCTCCTCCGCGATTACATGGTTTGATACCTATCTTAATGGCCACTCGCAGCGGGTACGCCTTGATGAGTCTTCATCGGATTGGTGCTGTCTTACTGCGGGTGTGCCTCAGGGTGGCGTTCATCAAATCATTTCACAGTACATAATTTATCAGGCCATTCTATATCGTAATCCGAGGGAATAAGTATGTCAAAATCGCCAACATGGTAGTTGATGCGCACTATCAGGCTTTCTGATTTTGTAAGACCTGGTAGGGGTAAATAAGGGGGGGGTGATAGTATAATTAGTTTTTTTTTTTTTATTATTCGCCCTGGGTAAGATTTAAAACTTGATTTTAAGGAGGGCAGTAGTTTAAAAGACTATTTTACGCCCTGCACTTCATTACATGGAACTCAAATATTTCAAAATGTACCTTATAGAAGTAAAGTAATTATTTCAACAAAGACTTAGTCCTGACGGTGTTCCCGTAGTCTGGAACTGGCAAGTCATAAAATACTTAGTAAATTAAAACTCTTGCCTGGCATGGCCGATCCACGTTAACTCAGTCGAATCCCATTATACCGATTTTTGCATTTTATAAATGAGCGCTTAATGGTGGCTCTTTTGTTTTCACATCTTTTCACTTACCTGCAATTAAAATGGCGGAAATTATTTACTTAATACATTCACAATGCGTTTCGAATTCATATTACGATGCGATGGTTCCTTTGTTTGGTTATTAGCTCGAGAATTCCTGTTCTGTAGTCTAAACGATTACCTCATTAGGGATTAAATATCTTTGAGGTAGTAAAACTGAGAACGTTAACTGCTTCATTGGTCTCGTGGTCGTCACCACGTTCATTGATATGATTCTCAGCTCGGGCAAAAAGTGCTATTGAGCAATAGCAAAAAGGACATGCCGGCTTCCTTACGATGTTACCCTTCATAGTTTTAAGAGTAGCGGCGGGTTGTACGTCATGGATTCAAACCGTAGGCACTTTATTTTGTGTTATTTATTCCATCACCGCTGCTCTTAAATCTATAAAGAAGAACATCGTGAGGAAACCCGCTAGAACAAAAAAATTGAATATTTGTGACACGCAATGTGGCCACGAGGTGAAGTGTCCTCTCTTAGTCAGGAGGCATGAGCCCCAGCAGTGGAAACATTATAAAGCTGATTACTTCTTTGCAATGCTTTTTAATCAATCCATTTGGATGAAATTATCGTAGCATTAATAAGCTTGCCGCTCTTGACTCTACGATGTACAGTGCCCTTCACACCGCCAGAGACAGAAACAGATGGAGGAATATCATAAAGGTTAAAGTGATGAAGCAGGGAGGTCACGACCCTCAGCATTGAGGAATACGACGCAAGGAGGAGGAATAAGCTTAATCATACACAGCCATAATATGACTATAATGTTGTGTATACTAATAATAAGTATCGTAGAACAAATTACAACATAATTCCGTTCTACAGCAACCATTTTTGATAAGTCATGATCACGGTTTTCAGAGAGTTGAATTTAATATTGTGAGTCTTTATTGAGTGCCCATATTTTGTCGAAATGTATAGTCGTTTTACATGAAGCATGAGTTGATATGCTGCGGAATGGTATTGTAAATCGAGACCAAAATCAGGAAGACAGAGTGGCCAATAGTGGTTTAAATTTTATCTATCTGTTTTCTACATATTATTTTAATATACAAAGGACATTGACAGAATCAGTTTCTTAAAAAAAAGAAATTGACTATAAGAATTTACTCATAAATCATTAAATATTTTTATACGCCCTCTTAGCCCATATTATGATCTAAAACGAATATTAGGTTTACTTGTTTTTAATTAATTGCTTAGGTATTCTTTTTTTGTTTATGATGTGACAGTGTCAAAACTCTGTAAATATGTTTAAGAAATACTTATCGTCGGCGGAATTTAGAGTTTTTTTTTCCTACACTATTATCTAGTAGTACCAATATGTCAGGTGTCAAAAGGATCAAAGCATCGTAGTACTCGTATGACATTGACGTTTTGATATTTCAATTATTGTTGTTAGTTCAGCTAAATAAATATATCATTGTAAATACAGCCTTGCTTGTGCTGCGTGTTGATGTGGACGTGTTATTTATGTATTATTTACACCGATTACTGCAGCAGTTGTCGCTCATAAGTACTCACCATGTCCTGTAATCATGTAGCGAATGAGCAACTGGTGTTTCTGCTGTAGATTTTGGATGTCACTGACGAGGTGTCTGCAGTCCACATCTCCGCAATGAACTTCTGCTGAAAAGCTGTTGATATTCAGCGTGCTGAATAAGCTCGTCCTGGTCATCTTAAGACTAGAAAAGTTTGCAGAACCTGATTACACTATCAAAGGAGACCGACCTATACGATGTGCTTATGTTTATGGCAAAGCAATGTATAAGTACCCTCTGCCTCTAGTGTCTACCTATCTAATATTTTTTATTTTGTTTGGAGTAATTCTCAATTTTGTTGAAACTATTTTTTGCTGTCTTATTTGAATTTACTAAATGATCTACTTTTTTTAGACATTTTACTGCAAACTAACATCTAAACTAAACAGTTAATATAATAAAACAAGGAATTATATATACTGACATTTTACATCCAGTTTTTACTATCATACAAAATTACTCGTAGATATTATCTACGCTTCGATAGTCCATAGAAATAATTATGGGCAATCTACTTTATGAATAACTAATTTGTGTTAAGACCAAGTTTCGTGAACATGCTCTCAGCAGCTAATCATATGATTATAAAAGATGAATAAGGATGAGTGCCCTCTGGTACCCTTAACACAAGTCTTCTGTGGAATTGTAATGCTTATTTCTTACGTCTAGCTTTTTTTGCGACATTTAAATATGTGCACGATCTAATTTACTATTTGGTTAATTTTAATTAGTTATTTTAGTCTGTTTAAACTATTTATTGACATTTCAGGAAAGTTCTTACGAAAACAAAAAAAGTGACAGAAAAGCCATAAAGAAAACAGTTTTATTCATTAGGTACATCAGTAAACTACACTTTACCTTTTAAGGTTTATAACGTTAGTAACAGAACGACATCTATCGGGTCAACTAATATAAAATGAAACAAAGGAAAGCATTTTTGTAATTGTTTTTATTAAAACATTCACAATCATCGTTTACAGTATATCACTATAGGTAATGTCAGTCGGGTTCGCCTAATAATAAAAAGTATTTTTTTCTTTTATTTTTAACAACAAACAGGATTTAAAATTTATCAATTTCGTTTTTCAGTGCAATTATAAATAAAAATGTTGCATTCAATTAAAAAAAATCAAGTCAATTTACAATTACAAAATGAAATGATTAAAATAAATGTTTTTTTTTTAATTGCTTGCAACACAACACCTAATATAGTAGTATAATTTATTTTTGTATATTTATAATATCGTAGTAACAACTATATAGCCTAGGACATAGTCACTTTGTAACTTAGGTACTGCTCATTTAGAGGCTGTCTTGGCAAGAGCAATGCCTCGTCTCGATTCAAGCAATTCAGCGCTCGCAGAGTTTAACATTTAATAAATTGACTGCCACCAACTGACTGTCAAATACCTAATGATGACAGGATCCTCCCATAAAATATTATAAAAATTATTGATGAATGCAATTTAAACCAACTCCGGTTTACCGAATAACCGCATTAACGCTGATTGACGAAGAAAACTAAGTTTTTTCTCAAACTCATTATTCTGAAATAATTTGTCCAGACGGTACATAAATTTCCACGAAATATATTTCGTGAAAGTAATTACGATTTTTCAACAGTTTCATTTTAATTAATTTGAAGAGCGCTTCATTTCAAGTAATTTCCTATGGCTGGTTTTGAAAAGGTAAGTAAACGCGAAAACAAATTGGCATTATCTGACTCTAGTTTGTTCAAGTGAATTTTTAGATGAAATTCACAGAATAGCTCTACTCACACTAGTGGGAAGATACCTGTATATAGTTACACGCGTTTTTGGAGCTTATCACTCACTCCATTTGGCTTACTTCTTCATTCATTGACATAATTAGATTACCTAACTCCACATTTCATACAAATGTTAATTTCTATCTAACGACGCGCGTACGTCATGCCGCGATCAATTAATGAATTCAGTGAGTTATTAACATAACAAAATATGCTAACACATCGTTCCTAGCAGTTCAGAACGTAATTTGTAACTAGTTTAATTTATATTACACCTTAAATATTAATTTATTTAGTAATTAATTTACATACATCATTATAATTACTTTTCACAGAATGTACAATGTTTCACAGATAAAACAGCGACGTAATACTGAATAAATGAGCATACATTAAAATACGTATGAATGCACTGTTGAACAAAAGAAATATAAAAAATAATATCCATTTCCACTTAGAGCAATACAATAATGCGATGCATATAAAAATAATACTGAATTTTGATCGCAATGTTTACATTAAAGCAACAATATTGTACCAATTTATAGAAAAAGACAATACATAGTTATGTCTATACTTATGCAAACTACAAATGGTCACTGTAGTCCATAAAATTTACCGTGAATCAATACAGTTTATAAATTGTAATTATATTACTTTGCCGACTAAAAAAGGCAACAAATTAAATTTGTACAACAATAAAAATATTCCACTTTCAAAAGAGGTACAATAAAAAATAAAAAGCACAAACTATTAATAATACACCGCGATATATTCTGCAAAGCGTGTTGCACATAAAGGTAAGTACATCCGACCTCTTATTTGCACGAGCGTGTCGCCCGTGACCCGTCGGCGTGCAAAGCGTTGAAAAGCGTTGGAAAGCGTTGGAAGCGTTGCAAAGCATTGCACGGCGAGGTGCGAAACACGACAGGCGCTGTACAAAACGCAGCCACTGGATTTAATAGCCGTTTATGTAGCCGTACTGAAGTATAGTGCGATGACGTATAACGTGTGTTAACTGCGTATGTCGGGTTAGTTATAGTAGCAGATTTTTATTTATAACGTCGATAATAAAGGATCATGGCGAAGTACCGAACAAAATTTTGCTGGCATATTTTTTTAGCGTCTTGAGGTGAAAAATATGCAAAAGTATACAGAATAAATTTCTAAACAATTTTGTCTTAGACATTACTATTAATAGATAACAAGTTTAGATAACAGTTTAAAGTTGGTGAGATTACGTATATTATGCCAATAATACCTACGTAACTCCTTATGAATTTTAAAAACGCATTTTTGAACGAACGACAAGATGTCATGTCAAATGTTATGTTTTCTTTTTCTCTATGTCTTTAGACTGGATGGCTGATGAAATGTTCAATGCCATACTTTTTCTGGTGATGTGATTCTCGATATTGTATTTATTGTTGTGACGACATCATATATTGTGTCATTTTAGCCACTATATTCTAAGCACAAACAGTTATTTTTATGTTTATTATTTAATACGGAAATGTATTTCCGAAGTATTTATTATCAATGCATAAAGCATAGCATATTATGTTACTTGATTATGATTTATATTAGTAGCAACATTAAATGTCCAATTTACCCAAAAGCCATGAAAACCATGAGCATAAAAAAAAACTAAGCTATGATTACTTATTTTCATAAAAAATCTAATCAATTCAGTTTCCAATTATGACGATTTTTTTTGCAGTCTTTAGAATGGCCAAAATCTTGATTAGATAAAACAAAGCCAATTATTTTGTTGGTACATAATATCATGATAACTTATACAATAACAATAGTACTTATTATAAACAGACACTTAATAATTTCATCAACAATTTCCTCGTTGTTGTTCTTTGGAAACATATTCAAAAATGTGTGTCCCTTTTGCATGTTTTACGATGGAATGATTCTTTCTTTCTCTTAAAAGAAAAATCTTGCCCCACACTAGAAATTACTTCTACATAAACATATAAACTCATATACACAAGACATCCAGACCAACCTCTATTTGTATGCCACACAAATATTTGTTCCGAACGGGAATTGACCCCGCAACACGCAGCGCAGCAGCCAATAGCTTAACCATTGCGCCAATCGTGCCGCTACTATTGTAGTCATTAACGATTTCGGCAAAGATTATTCTGATATTTGTTCAACGAAAAAAAAAAGAAAATATGATATATATTTTAAAAGATCTTCAAACTAAAAAGAAGACTGTAAACTGATCTTAAGGGAATGTTCTTCGAAAAGGTCAGATGCATTATTATACATCAGACCCATACCTTTTTACTTCTGTACACATTCTTAACTAGCGCACGTGTATGACAAGATGTATTAACGAAAACGAAGCAACAAGAGTACGTAAGGATCACAATAGTTAGTGTTTTGTACTTTCAGCTTATCTCAAAAATGATAATAGGTGTATATCCAAACCGTACTAGGCCCGCGTGGTGGATTACGGCCCAATCCCTCTCCTAAAGAGGAGGTGTGAACATTATAAGGGGAACAGTGGGAACATTATAAGGCCGACTATGTTATGCTATGCTATATAGGTGTGTCTAATGTTAGACAAAGAATTCCATGAATGAGCGCATCCCTACAGTCGTCACTCATTATTGCCTCCGCACTAGCATCTTTAATAGTCGAACGGAGAATTCACGGTATTTAACTTATAGTTTTAAAGTCATAAATAAATATTTTATGCGTCAAGTCTGTGTTTATCTATAATAATATGTGTTACAGAACTATCACACAACGCCGTCACATATACATGTTATAAATAAATTACACCCAGACACAGAACAAATGATCGTGCTCATCACACAAACATTGTCCTGGGTGGGAATTGAGCCCACAACCTCCGGCATAGCAGTCACGGCCACTAAGCACTAAAACAACAGGTCAGTCAAGTAAGTATGTTTTTATTAAAAGTTTCAAACAACTGATAGATTTGGATCAATTGCGGCAGACGGATATTATACTATGGTAATAGATAGCGGGAATTTATTTATTGACGGCTACATGTTATTTTTCAGTCAGAAAAAAAAACCAATTCCGTGTAAAATCTATCTCAATCTAAACCGTTCGGGAATGTTGTAAAAAACCATCATCCTGTATATTTGTTGGTGGTTCTGCACACAGCCTTTGAAGCTGCTCTGACTGTTGTTTACTTCACAAACTAAGCACGCATGGCGTTGGGTGCATGCGTAGTGAACACATTAGATAACATTGAACTAGGTGCAAATGTAGGGTGGATATGTTCGTATGTTTTTGCTTACAATAGGCTGGCAGAAACGAAATTCAATCGCCAAGATTTGGTTTGGTTTAGGAAAGAGATGAATATATTTCTAAGATGTGTGGTACATGCGAGGTCACTTTGACCTCGTATCGCACGTTACGGGGTCTAATAAGCCCCTTACTGAAATAATGTTAGTTTTTAGTCGAGATTTTAAATGCCCCGTACCGTAGTAATGGAAATAATACTTACAAAAATTTCTCCCTCTGTCAACGTGTTAATATTTCTTATAACTACTGCTCTCTTAACGACGTGACGTGTCACGCGTGGGCATCCAATACCCAAATAATTTGAGATTTCTGACAATCGTTAGCACTGATAGGATATTGCTTTGTCTAGCCCTAGCTGCCCTTTTTTATTACAATCTTTTTATTTATCAATAGGCTCGCACTTGACCACTATCCCACTGATGGTGAGTGATTATGTAAGTCAACAAAGACACACTTGTGTAGAAGTAACTTATACACTCATGACTTAAAGGCCTCAAGTTTACAGTAATAACACAGACTCTGCCGGGGAATTTCACTCCTTATAACATTCCCACCACGCGAGCCCAGTGCGAGTTAGTGGATGTTACATTAATATCTTTGATTTTTTTGCAATAGAATATGCCAATTTCATGCTTCACCGTTTCGAGAACAGCGATAATAAAATAAATTACACACAGTACAGTTCCTACAGTTTGAACTCATGACGTACGATGCTTAAAGTCGTGGCCATTAACACTGAACCATATTTTATTAATAAGATTTGATTAAAAAATAGCCCGCGACTCAATCAAGCAGTGACACAGATACAGGAGCATAACAATTATATTATTCTAACATTATTATAATAACAATTTCCATCGTCAACAGCGCGGAAAGTTCGCAACCCCGCCGCGCAAAGTTTAAATTTAATCAATCACTTTGTATCCGCGTGGTATTTTACATAATCCATCTAATATTGTTTATTTTACAAGTTTATTATAACACCCTATACTTAACCAAAAGGCACAGGTAGTGCCTAATATTTAATGGAGAAGTTGAACTACGCGTGATAAGGTCAGTTTGAAAATAGGTAACTAAAAAGCTTTCTAGCTCAAATAAATAACTAAAGAATAAGGGCTCAAACACATAAACACGTTACGAGGACGCAACGTGCCACGGCACGGCAACGAGCAACGTAAATAATCACGTCACGACAACGCAACGTGGCATGTTGAACGACGTCGTATTGACGGTAGCGCATTTGTAGAATTGCCGCCGTTAATTTCGAGAAATGAACCACACTAGACGTGTTTTCCTCCTGCTAATATTAAGAAGACGGATAAAGAAGAAACAGATACAAAGATAATATTGGATCTATCCATTTTTTCCGTTACGTGGTACGTTGTGACGTCGAAACGTGTTTATGTGTTTGAGCACTAAATCTGTATCGATGGCTTAGAGTGAATACCTCGTAACTATGAAAAACGTAACTTTTTAGGAGGCACAAAAAAACAAATTAGACCTTTAATATCATGCAATTTTAATGTGCTTATACATGTTTCATTCAAATATTTAAAACTATTGGTTTATTTCAAACGCTTGTTTCTCTTGTTTTTATTTTTTTTTCCTCTTGTTTTGCCGCGTCGTCGCGAGGTGATCACACCATACTGACTTGGTCAAGACATGCATGCAGTGATTGCGAGCCGCCTCGTCGCGCGCCTTTCACGGGTGGGGCCGGACCTTTCGGACGGACAGTTCGGCTTTCGCAGGATGCGCTCGACGGTGGACGCCATCATGCGCGTGCGAGCCCTCACGACGGGGGATGCGGTGTCCCAGGGTAGATGTGTCGTGGCAGTGTCCTTGGACATTGCCAATGCTTTCAATTCCCTGCCCTGGAGTACGATCCGGAGAGCACTCCGGTACCACCGGGTGCCCGAATACCTCTGTCGAGTAGTCGAGGCCTACCTGTCGGACAGGTATATTGTCTACCCCGGTCACCAGGGAGACTGGAAACGTCGGGAGATGTCGTGCGGTGTTCCGCAGGGGTCGGTACTAGGGCCACCCTTGTGGAACATCGGGTACGATTACGTGCTGCGGGGCGACCTCCCTGACGGGGTCAGCGTGGTCTGCTACGCAGACGACACGCTGGTTCTAGCGCAGGGAGAGTCGTACCAGACGGCGGTCGCTCTAGCGACACACGGGGTTGCGATGGTCGTTGATAGGATCCAGGAGTTGGGACTCAAGGTGGCGCTTCACAAATCCGAGGCGATGTGTTTTCACAGTCGCCGCTCTCGGAACGCGCCGCCATTGAGTTCCCAGCTAACGGTAGGAGGAGTTCACATCGGTGTCGGGTCGACGATGAAGTACCTGGGACTCGTCCTCGACAGCCGGTGGAATTTCGTGGAGCATTTCCGACGTCTGGCTCCCAAACTCAACCGGACTGGGGCCGCTCTCAAGCGGCTCCTGCCCAACCTTGGGGGTCCAGACGCCTCCTGCCGGAGGCTCTACGCGGGGATCGTTCGGTCCATGGCCCTCTACGGGGCGCCGGTGTGGGCGCCGTCGCTGAAAAAGCGACCGGCGTCCATGCTGAACGCCTGCCAGAGGGTCATGGCAATTCGGATGGTGCGGGGATACCGCACGATTTCCTGCGAAGCGGCGAGCCTTCTGGCTGGCCTACCACCGTGGGATCTGGAGGCAACAGTCCTTGCACACATGCACGACATGCGCGTGGAGATGCAACGCCGGGGTGAAAGTCCTCTGCCGCGACAGGTCACGGCATGGCGGACAGAGCTCCGGCGGGATCTCATGGTGGAATGGCGTCAGCGACTATCGCAACCCCGTCATGGGCACGCCACAATTATGGCGATAAGTCCCCTCTTTGAGGCGTGGCTGGAAAGACCTCACGGCGTCCTTACCTTCCGCATGACACAGGTCCTCACCGGAAATGGCAAGTTCGGGAGGTTCCTGTTCCGAATTAAAGCGGAAGTAACGCCCGGGTGTCGCCACTGTGCGGAACGCCCGGAGGACACGGTGGAGCACACAATCGCGGTGTGCCCTGCTTGGGTGGAGCATCGCCGTGCCCTCGTGGGGGTGATCGGCGGCGGAGACCTCTCGCGCCGGGCCTTGGTCGAGGCCATGGTCCGGAGCGAGGAGGAGTGGCAGGCGGTCGCCGACTTCTGCGAAGCAGTAATGCTCGCTAAGGAGGAGGCCGACCGCATCAGGCAACGGCGCTCTCGCCGCCGCCGCCGGGATTCCGATCCCGATTTCCAGCCACCGTAGGCGCGGGCTTGCGGACAGAGAGCAATGGGTAGCTCGCTGTCCGGCCGTCCGTTAACCGTCCGGACCAAGCCCAAGTCGTCAACGGCGCGCGCTGTTCCCGCGCGCCTCAAGGAGTTGTCAGCAACAGCAGGGGCCCAGCCGGGTCGAAGCCTACTGGGGCCAGGGTAATCCGAAAGGGCGCTCGAGCCCCGGTATGAAGGCTTGAAGGAACGGGATGGGTTTTTTAGTCAGTAAGAGTCTGACACTATCTCCCGCTCCGCCCAAGAGCGGGGGTTGTCATAAGATGATTTTTCCCATCGGAAAAAAAAAAAAAAAAAAAAAAAAAAAAAAAGACATGCATGCAACATCGTAGATGGCGCTACAAGTATCGAACCAAAATTTTGCGTTTTACAATATTACAAAAGATAATAAAATAAAATTACCGAAAATTGCATATCCGAGGTTTTCGCTCTAAGCCATCCATGTAACTTTTTAATCAACAAGTTAATAGCTTAATTTTAGGAAAGCGTGCTCCCTTCCCACCCATGCTATCAGTTGAGAAACTGATCAAACTCAACCGCATCAACAATAAAAAACTGGGCAAGTGCGGGTCGTGCTTGTTCACGAAGGGTTCCGCAGGTACCGTCCGTGGAAAAAGACGACAAAAAAAATCACATTTGTTACAACAAAACTCCCATACGCGAGTCCGACTTAAATATTTATTTTATTCTGTTTTTAGTATTTGTGGTTATAGTGGCAATAGAAATACATGATGTGTGAAAAGTTCAACTGTCTATATAGTTATTACGGCTTTCAGCCTCGTGACAGACAGACAGATAGCGGTGTGATAGCAATCACAGCGTTGGATAGCGCAAACGGGTCCCGATTTTACTTTTTGGATTCGGAACCCTAAAAAAACCCACTAAAGAAGGCCCCAGATAACCATGCAATAAAGTACATTGACCTTTTCCTAATATCTCTGCGTAGGTACATGAAAAACAAACAATTTACTGCTTTTCATTACTATGTCATGCAAAGGATCACGATATATGTCGATTCAAGACAGCTTTATGACTTTATTTCCGTTTTCGAAATTAAGAATTTAAACAAATGTAGGAGGGTCAATGACCGTTATTGCACGTTTATCTGGAATATAATATAGTGATATCAAAAAATTAAAAAAAAAACTAACTGTTTCATAGTAATCACATCAATCAAACCTTACAAATAGCAATCCGTTTAAAACCAATATTAAAACATCTTCAAAACCATTTCACCACGTTTTTAAGTAGTAACCTATGTCCAGCAGTGGGCCATTGAGCTCCATTCATCTGATTGACTGGCTTTGCATATTAATGAGCGGCCGCGTCCAATATAGGCCATTGTTCAGGGCCATTAGGGACAATGATACTTTGTGTAAATGTGGGGAAGGACCACTGATACTACTGTGAATTATTGTTGGAAGGAACTGTTCTGTATGTTAATAAAGCCATAGAATGAAGCAATTATCAACGCTACGAATAAAAAAATGGAGTACCTACTAAGTACTTAATAGCCATCGCAAACTAGGCGACTTGTCGTCGCGTCTAGTCGTCGCGTCTTGTCGAGGCGTTGTCGTTTGCATTTGGCGTCGTGTCGCCGTGACTAGACGCGGAGCTGTCGCTAGCGTTGGCGACTATTCGTAAAACAGACGTCGTGCAGGAAGCAGAGTTGTCGCGCGACTGTCGTCGTGTGTGCGCGTACACGGCGTCACTAGACGCGGCGACAAGTAGCGAGCGCGCGCGACTCCCCTAGCTTGTCGTCGCGACTAAGTGTGCGAAGCTTTGAACAACATTTATGAAATTGTCGGCCGCAGCCTGTCGTCGCGTCTAGTCGCCGAGCTGTCGCTGTCGCGTGTCACCTAGTGTGCGTATAGGGTAATTGTTGGTGACTGTATGTGCTGTACATACATGTGAGATACATGGCCATTAAAAAAAAATACTACCCACTACTCTTGAAGAACATATAGTAATCATGAGACGACTTGATATAAACCGGAACGGAATCCATACAATGCTCATTTATTTATTTTATACCTTTTTTATGCACATAAAAGTTCAGAGGCGGACTTAATGAGGATAAAGAGGAATAAGTATCCTATTGTAGCAAATACCTTTTCCTTAACTTAATGGAGGGAGAATTAAGTCTCAGTACACTAAAAACAGAATAACGCCACCCTCAGGCCGCTAGCTTTCCCTTTAATGCAAAATTCTGAAAAATGACATATTTGTGCAAACAGATATGAATGCATTCATTCGCGATTCTAAAACTTTTGCAATAGAATAATGATTCTATTGCAAAAGTTTTAGAATCGCTCAAGCTGATCTATCTGCACATCAATACCAACTGGTATTGTCATAATCAAAAATAGGACATGGGAAAGAAAGAAGAAGAGAATTGCAAAGGAAGCAGAAAATAGAGAATGAGAAGAAAATTGATATTAAGATCACGATCATTAAGATTGCCCACCGACACAAACAATTTTCGGCTAACTTCCTAAAACATAAGACCCCAAGAGAAGTCTTTGTCTATGTAAATACCTAGGTATTTCACTGAGTCACTCTTAGGGAAAACAAAGCCTTCAAAAACAATTTGGAGGAGCTACGTCTAGTTGATTCTTGAGCGCAACCTAGGGCTGCCAATAATTAAGATTTTGTGAGAAATTGATTAAGTAAACTAATAATATACGATAATAGTTCACTCATTATTTCAACTTGTTTTTTTTTTTTGGTATATTTTCATTAAATTTATTCATAAATTCTAATATTATGTAATTTTACTAACTATAACATAACATAATATTGGTGGGTACAGTTATTGTCTTTATGACTTATTTTTTTCTTAAATTATTAAAATTTCTAATCAAGTTAGCCACTAGAGCTTTCTGGGTTATGGATAAATTTAGTAATGATACATAAACACAAAATCCCAAAAAAGCATTTTTCGCTCAACCCTGTACCCTGCTTTCAAAATTAAAACATTTACATTGAATGCAATACTAAAAGGTTGAGTTTATGGACTCGTAGCACCAACACTTTGGAAAATAAACTGAATTCCCAACTTTACAAAATAGGCTTCACGCTTCACAGGTAGGGTCTTATTTAGATAATAGGCAGCTTAAGTTAACTTTAATGTAATTTTAAGTTGACAGTGTTAGTTGACACTCTTGTTTACTTTCAATTTAACTAAGTTTGCGAAAACGTTACCTGACATTTTGTAATTAGTAACATCGAATTTAACTAAACAGATAAAAAATCATACCTATCGGTTTTCTATCGATTACATTTCGGGGAGTGTGCGATGGAATTGCATAATTTAATTCCGCCAAGTCCGTTCCATTATCGGACCACTAGACGCAAAGCGTTGCGCTATCGGTACACGATGGATATTCCTTCCATACGTACAAAGCGTTTTGGGAACACATTCATTATGCGTACAGCTAAGGAGTGGAATTCCCTGCCCGAGTCTGTGTTTGCTGATAGCTACAACCTAGGGTTCTTTAAGTCAAGAGTGAATAGGTTACTTCTAGGCCAGCGTGCTCCATCGTCAGCCATATCATCGCTTACCATCAGTTGTGATAGAGGTCAAACACGAGCCTAGAAAATTCCAATATAGGTACTACCAACGATTTGGTTAAGATCAATCTACAAAGCCTGAAGCTCAGGCGCAGGGTATTTAGGGCCAGCCTTTCGGTATTTTATAGGATGCATTTTGGAGAGTGTTTGTGGGAATCACATCCCCCATCGCCTTTTTACCCAACACACTCTTACATTGTTGACACCTCTACCACAAAAAAGATAGGTACAGAAGTCAATTTACATACAAAGCGCGCTCGAGCAACGCAAACATAGATACCGCTCACAGACACGATATCTCGGTCGCGTCTCGGACCACTCGTCGAACAGTTCCGGCTCAAACGCTCATTAGTGTGCGTCCAGCGAGCGTAGGTATAAAAAGTGAAGTATTTGTCTTATGTACCTGTATATTTTGTGCCTCTACGGTCTCGACTAAGCATTCTGCCATACCAGGTACATCGTAGGACAGTAGTAACAATTTGCTTGCTGCGGTCTTCCCGTCCGATAATTTAGATGTCTTTAAACGTTAAAATGATTAGGCTCTTAATAACTAGGGCATTTCTCCATTAACGATTGCATCACTGCTTAGTGCTTACCATTAGATGGGATCGCAGTTAAGCACTAGAATTTTACATTTAAAAAAATGATCTGATAAAGCTTTAATTAGATTTTGCGTTGGTATATTTTTGCCGGTACTTTTATTATACGTAATTTATTATTGAAATAGATTTTTATAAATATCTTACCGATGCAGTTAGGCTCAATCTGTTAGATTATTTTACAAAGTAAGTCCAGTAGGTATTATACATTCTTTAAGAGTTTTATTCAATAACTTATTCCAGTTTTCTTCGAAAACATCTCGTTGTTTCAACAGTTTTGCAAACTGTAAGATAACGTTATTTATGGCTTCAATTTGTTTCAAGATTCAGCTGTGTTCATCCCGTTAGCGATGAATTTTATTATTTATAATTGCTTTTTAAAAGTAATCCTACCTAATTTGATGGTCGACCTCAAAAAACGAAAACGCTTTGCAGAAAATATCTGGGCTATTAACACTTTATTACTATTAAAATTAGTGAGTGTTTGTAAGTATAAACAGGCCTGAAGTAGCTTCTTAATATTTCAAAGAACGCAACTTTACAAAACAGTGTTTGTCAAGTAAATATATATAAAATTATTTTTAGTATATATGCGAAACCTGGATATAATAATAATAAAACGTTTATTTCGACCATCATAGGATCATAGAGCACACACACAATGAAATAACAACAAAAACATATACAATTACAATACAAACGTACGCAAAATATTCAGACACGTAATTTGTATTTGCAGATTCCGATTGTTCGGTATGTGAACCATACAGCAATGGTTCAGATACTGACAATCGAATCTCTGCGCGAATGCCCTTAGGATGCTATTGGAGCTAGCCCGAACCCTGCACACCAGGGATGTGCACCGTTTTCGCATAGTAGATATATATGTAGTTTGTTCAAAATCAGTAACTAAATGGATTCCAATAGCTTTTACACCATGTTAATTTTTTTCCCAAAATTATTTAAAAAGGTTACAAAGACACCACCGACACCAAGTTCAACACAGGTCACAGTAGGTCATAGCGGACATTAATAAACAGCTGGGTGCAAGTGCAAAACAACCCCTCAGTTGCCTGGATGGCTCGGTGACTATGTATTTTTGCTGACATAACAAGCTTATAACTTTGTGGTTTTTTATGATTCTTTACATAAAAGTACTAGACACGTGTTTGGGGTTTCGCATATACTAAAATTAATGTTGTATAGTGACTAACACGGTGCCGATTCAATGAGAATTCGAAAGCAAAACGATGCGGCGTGAATGGAAAAAACAATTGATATAGGTATCACGTAAACCACCAGAATAGGGTAGGCTTTATTGTGGTAGCCTACGTGACCGAAAAATAGAGTATTTGAAAATTGAACTTTATTTTTGAAATATATGTTTTGTTATTCAAATACACTCTTTTTGAGTTAGATATTTTTATGATTAAGCATGATAGTTTAAGGGATGACCAGACAGTTGCAAATTAGCGTTCCAACCAAGGTCACCTTAGTTTATGTGTTTGGTTTGTGTTGCGGCTACATGGATGTAAACCACGCGCCAACACATTCGTTGGTTGGGTAAACGCGCCTCCCAATCAAGGGCGTTGAACGTTATGGGTTACAATTGCTGTTTACACAGACTGAAACTAGCAAGGTCACCTTGGTTGGGACGTTGGTTTGCAAACATCTGGTCAACCTTCAAGAACGAACAGTTTGATCCCTTAGACCTCAACGCCTTATGAAAAGCAGGCATTCGCTCTGTGAAAACTCAAGAGTGTGCACCCATCTTAGTAGACAGTGACAAAATTAACGAGGGACAGCAAACAATATTTATTTTCAATTACAATACAAATTGTCAAAAATGAGGGCGGGTACTAAAATAATTTTACGGTAGCTCGAAGGAGTGGGCGGATGTTTTTAATTAATTACATTTAAATTGTTTTAATTAATACAATTCAGTTATAAATATAATTCCGTTTACTTAAACCGTCGTATTACTAATTAAATTATTTATGTTCTACAACAGTTTGTTTTTTTTTTTCTTAAAAATATAACCATGCAAAAGGTATGATCTTTGGATAGGATTAAGTTAAAGTTAGTTTAAAACTAAATTGCACATTCTTAGGAATAACATGTGACTAACACTAAATAACTTTGGACATTGAAAGATACTAGGTAGACCTAAATTAAATACAATTTTTTTATATTTCGGTAGGTGTCTTAAGACAGAAGTATAGCAGATCTATGTACACTACCTATATTGACATCGTGTATTCATCGAAATTGTCGTACGATTTTTTTTTTTTTGGGAAATCATTAAATAATTCCCCAGCTCTTGGTGAGAGATGATTGTAAAACCCACCTGCGTTTTTTGGCTATTGTCTTTTGTTTTGCGTGGTAAATCTTTCGTACAATCCCGCAACCCTGACAAGCATCAGCCCTAGCAAAACTTAAGCCGTCAGGCTTACTGGACGGTGAGCTACCTATTGCTCGCCATTCGTTAACCCTAGGGTGGCTGTAAATCGCCCTGCGACTGCCGATACCCTAGGCGCCTCCTGTGGTTCCATGGATCCTACGGGTATCTATCTTAGTATCCGAACAGTGTTTCGGTATCAGTGTCAGCCTAGTTTCAGCAATATAACGAGTTTCGTCATAGTCTAGATAGCAGCCGAAACCAAAACTGAATTCGTGAGGTTTCGTGCTGTAATCGGACATTTTATGTAGTTAGTTTTTATTCGTCGCGTCTTTCTGCTTTAAAAAAAAAACATTTTAATCGCGAAATTTATCTAAATCTACCAATCGTAAAAAACCTAACTAACAATTTTGTCCAAGAAAAAACCCTACCCAAAGATCACACCTGCTCTTAATACAGTCACTATAAAGTTCTCACCACACGGTCACTTACAAACGCAGCGTTTATATGCAACTCTCTCGCACCTTTCTCGCTGTGGTCACCACTTCGGGCCTCCGTGCTGCCGCTATGTCGGCACTGCGAGCGGTGACACCACGGTTCACCACGCATATACTTACCGATGACTGCGAGGAAAACAACAAACATGAAATGTAATTGTTTCTTTTATAAAAACAAATTAAAGATACAAAAAAATATTAATACAGCCACTGCCAGGTTTTAGGACAAAAATAAAATAATAATACAGCTACTGCCAGTTTTTTGGACAAAAGTAAAATATAAATACAGTTACTTATTTATTTATTTAAACTTCATGTACAGTAGTGGTACATAGGCGGACTTAATGCAACAAGGCATTCTCTCCCAGTCAACCTTTGGGTTAAAAAAGACATAAAATACATATATATGCTAAAATAATAAACTAATAAATACTATGAAAAATAACAAATCTTAAAGAGAACATGATAACAATTCTGACGAAGAACAAGTCACTGCCAGTTTTTGGGACAAAAATTAATAATACAGCCACTGCCAGTTTTTTGGACAAAAGTAAAATAACAGCCACTGTAAGTTATTAGGACAAAAGTAAAAAAAATACAGCTGCTGCCATTTTTTAGGACAAACGTAAAATAATAATACAGCTACTGTCACTTTTTAGGCAAAATTTTAAAAAATACAGACGCTACCTGAATTTAGAACTAAAGTAAAAAAAATACATCCGCTGGCCTATTTTAAATAAAAGAAAAAAAAATTACAGCTGCTGCCTAATTTTAGGACTAAAGCAAAAAAAAATACAGCCGCTGCCAGTTTTTAGGACAAAAGTACAATAACAACACAGCCACTACCAGTTTTAAAGACAAAAGTAAAATAACATTACAGCCACTGCCAGTTTTTAGGACTGAAGTAAAAAAAAATAGAGCCTACTAATACGACCCAATTTTAGGACTAATGTTCAAAAAACCATTTTCGTTAATCTAAATGTATTTCTGTTACAATGAACCAATAAAATTATTTTATCGTTTAAGTAAAAATGTGAACATGAAAAGAATAATAATCTTGTATAAAATGTACAGTCAAGAGAGTTATTTATTACACACTCAGAAATATTCATATTTCCACAACACTGGCCAAATTTATTTTTATTTTGTGCCTTTGCTTATTCGAGTGATGTACTCTGGACACACATATTAACTGCCTACTCAACAAACAATTTATTTTATTGTATGCTGCTGACTTTTATCTTGTTTTTCAATCCATACGCCGAAAGTAAATGCTTTTTTTTTACTTTTGTGTTTTTTTTTTTGTTCATTTGCTATCTTCATTAATTAAACTTTGTTTCCGATATTGAATTGAATGTGTTGTTTCTTTGTACTTCAAATTTCTCTTCATTAAATGGTGTCTTTGTTTTCAAAAATAACAATATGAAGACCCCGCCATTAAATACGACCTCAATGTTACGAGGTACAACTTAATGAAATTAGCGAACCTCTTAATATAATGGAAAAATATTGTGAGATGAGAAATTTTAATCACAGGGAAATGAGAAAAAAAATGTAAACCTACTTACGTTAATTAAGTAGGTTTTGAAAGGTATTGTGATGAATAACGATCTCCATATTTTTAATAAATTTATTAAAGGGAAAGGTCACGGAATATCGTGTTACTAGAAGGTAATAATTGGCTTGTGAAAACGTGGAGGCTACACAGGTAATAATTGCTTCACGTAATATATCTAATGAGGCTCTACCATGAGTTCTCAACAATCCATTTGACAACCTAACCTAAACTGTTATAGGGACACGCCCGGTGGACACGGTGGAGGACATGGTGGAGGTGTGCCCCACTTGGGCAGAGTATTGCCGTGTCCTCGGCCATGGCCTGGGGCGAGGAAGAGTGGCAGGCGGTTGCCTCCTTCTGCGAAGCACTAATCCTAGCAAAGGAGGAGGCTGACCGCATCAGGCAACGGCGCTCACAACGCCCCAGCCGCTGCCAGGATTCCGATCCCGACTTCCGACCACCGTAGGCGCGGGCTTGCGGATGGCGAGTAATAGGAAGCTCGCTGTCCGACCGTCCAGTAACTGTCCGGACCGAGCCCATGTCATCGACGGCGCGTACTATTCCCGCGCGCCTCAAGGAGTTGTCAGCAACTGTAGACATGGAGAGCATGGTCGAAGCCTACTGCGGCCAAGGGTCTGCTTCTGAAAGGAAGGCTCGGCCACAGTTTGAAAGGCCAAGGGTGAGGATATCATTTGGATGATTTTAATCAACCGAAAAAAAAAACTATTAAAGGGATGAAGCTATATAGGGTAAACAACTTCATCCCTCTTACTCACTCGTACGCTTGACATTTTAACATGTTATAATGGTAAGGCCCCTGGCATCCTGTTGAGAGACCGAAAGCTGATGTTAACATGAAGTTGGAAGATGGGTAGGCAGATAATGAATTATTTAAGTATTAAAACTTGCAGTGATAACAATACTGTACAAAGGCATGATGACTATGGCATTATCCACTAGTCGACCTCAGGGTAGTGCAATAAGCATATAGAAAAGAAATAAATCTGTAAAATAATGAATACATACAATAACATCTTTAGAAGAGGGTCTTAAAGCCGTCAGTATTTTTTACCTGTCGATCTTCTTCAAAGTGAAGCAGAAAACATAACATAGCGGGTGCAACTAAATAGAAGAACACCAGAAAAGAAGCAAGTACAAAAATAAATACATACATAGATTTAAAGGATATTATTGTAAAAAAACAGCGAATCCAACCAATCATTGAATCAAATAATGAGGTGGCAAAAGACAAAGCAAAGCAACCTTAAAATACAATAAATAAAAAAAGTCTTGATTAGTTAAATTTTAAATTATAATAAAAAAAAGTTTGATTTTTTCTTTGAAAAGTTGATTTAGTGTTTTATATACTTACAGCACTGGCCGGTAAAATAGTTCTATCACTGAATATCCTGTGAGGGTCTGAGTCCAGCCCAGGAGTAGACAGCTTATTGTATTCACCTATTGGCTTCTTATCTGCAACAAAATATCTAAAAATATAATGTGAATAGAAGTTGATGTAGGCAAACGTCAAAATGAAATGATCGGCGCTGAATAAGACGTACAAAAAGGATGAAAATATGAAAATTATCTTTAGAAAAAGTAGAAAGACTTTAGTAACCACAATATTTATTATAATTTTAAACAAAAATAGTTGAGAATGCCGAAAAAACTCTGATAGAATGTGTCATACTGTTTAAAGTGACTTATTTCAAATTTTTGTTGTAATTTTTAGTAGACATGTTTTTAGAGGATGTAAACTTTTTATTTTTTTACATTTTAGTGAGAAAATCGTTACCTCGAGCCCTTTATTTTGATATTTGAAAAAAATCGGAACAGTCATGGAGACTGTTCCGATTTTTTCATACTCACAATTAGCACCAATTAGCAGCGATCCGTTTTTTTTACGATTCTGAACTAAGAACAATCTATTTAAGGTCTAGGGCGTGCCAAAGAAATATATGTACACACCTAAATACACTCGAAAAACCATAACCCTCTAGCAGGCGCAGTCGGGTAAAAAATAAAAAAAGCACCTTTTATTTTTGGAACAGTGTAAAAGTCACATCAGACCGAAGCGATGTAACAATGAATGCAACAGCAATTTTGCTATAAAATTATATCTGTAGAACAATTTCTACTATTTGTTTTTTTTTTATTAATTTTGTAAATATTTTTTCTTAATTATATTCTGTGGTTACACATTGAACCACCTTCTATTACTATATCATACTATGTAATTTATAATGTTTTACCGTTTATTTTCCCAAATAAATAAAATAAAATAAATAAATAAATAAAACGTGTTGCACTAGACGGAGGAAGCTTCAATGCATACCCGATTTTACATAATAACATCACGCTAAAACCACTTTCCGATAACCGTTAGTATCCACAACTTAATGTCATGAAGAGGGTCTACTCGATAATATAATAATAACAGGTAAGGACCTTTTCCTAAACCCTTCCATACACCCTTACTTTATCGTCGCGATTTTCAAACTATCAGATGAATAGGTAACTATTTTGGGACAAGGTAATGCATTAAGAAAATAACAATACACCTCCTTTGCAAACAATTCACTTGAACGTATCTACTTTTTGAAAATCGCAATGGTTAAGGCACCCGCCTCTAATCATGAAGTTGCGGGTTTGAAATCAGGCAAACACCTACTACCAATGTAAATTTTTCAATTCATGTATGATTTTTTCTAAGTTCATCTAGGACATTACTGCTACTACGAGACTCAAAAAGCATGTCAAACTGTTGGTACCGGTTGCCATAGCTCTTACAATCTTTACAGGTAGTCAGACGCCAGAAAATTTAAAAAAATCAGTCTATCCAACGAGTATCTATCATTTTGCCCAGTAACTGGGTTGTGGAAGTCTGATAGGCGGTGGTTCCATTTAAAGCCGATCCCAAGCTAGTTGGTAAAAGGCTAGGGAGATGATATAGTTTTTGAAATTAAGGCAGCCAGTGAAAATATACGGAATAGTTCGAAAAAGTTAACGCAGCCCTGGAAAGCAAAAGGTAACTGAAAGACGCTTGAGTTTTATTTACTTAGTTAAATTTTGACAGTCTCTCTTATTCTATCTAGAACAAGAGCTGTTTGATGATCATCATCATCATCCTGCCTTTGTCCAATGTTTGAGTTCCGTGCAACACGTTGTTTTCTTCCATTCTGTCTCAGTTTCGTCACACTATCACTAACTCCATTTTCTTTCATATCACTCCTCACACAATTCATCTGCGTTTTCTTTGACCTGCATCACCCTTGGCACCCCCCCATAAAACTGTATACCTACTCATAACTCTTTTAATAACCTGCGTTTCATCTCTCCTCTTCACATTACCTTATCTAGACCAATGATACTATCTCATCATACAAAAAGCAGCCAGTGATCCTAGATAAGGTGACAATTTATTAGTGTTACCGATTGTAACAAGACTAAAATGAATAACATTGACTACTAATTATATTCTTTACTCATGTTGGGTAATAATAGCAGTTTCTGAACATACTATTTTTAGAATGTGCGTTCACTATATTACATGTTATTAATAAGATAATTATTTTGTAATTTGAATGTCGTTGCTGCTGATCGAATGTCACTTTATCTAATTCCTCAAGGGAAAGTAATAGCTCTATACATACTACATACGAGTACATACTAGATACATAGGATTAGGGGGACAAAATGTCCCCCAACTTGACACGCAACGCTGTCAAACTGTTCAACAACATGTTTCTCTTAACGTAAAGACGTAAAATATTGGGGGGGGGCAAGTTGTGGAACACTAAGCAACGTTGCAGCGTCACATAGATTGAGCGTTGCGTGTCAAGTTGGGTGACATTTTGTCCCTTAATATATTTGAGGCTTAAAGTAATGTAAGCATTTATTTTCTTAATCACAAAGGTGCTTTATAGACTAATATTATGCGTATATAAGTAGATAAAATTATTCCTTTGTGGGTGATATGAGTAGTAATTATGATATATTAGCTTCTGACAGCGGTTCTGCCCTCGTGAATGTAGAATATAATCCCAAGAGAATACACATTTCTTGATAAAAAGGACCTATATTATGTTTTCTTTGAAGACATGGTCTCTCTGTAAATCAAAGTTCATTTAAATCTTTTCAGCCATCTCAGCGTGAAGAAGTACCAAGCACACACACACAGATGCACACACCATATTTTTAATCTTTTAAGTATTTACATGTTGTTTTTACATTGTGTGTATCTGTGTCACGTACGAAATGAAATATTTATTTTTCTTTCCTATACATACGCATCAATTTTCACCTTTATAGGTACGAGTATTATTAGTTTAATTAGTAGAATGTAATAGGCAACCGAGTCAAAAACAAATAGCAGTCTTTCTGACAACAAACAGTATAAATAAAAACTAGCTTATAACACCATTGGCAAAGCAAAGCCATCTTTGCTCGCATTGAAGTTGAAAATTATCTCATGAAAACATACTCCCTGGACAAAGAATCCTATGTGCTATTCCAAGATTTGTTTAACCAGTGAGGCAAATATCATCCATATTCGTTTAGCGTGAGAGCGTGACATTTATATCGCTTTTATAATTTTTAATGTGACGAAATCTTACCATAATGGCAGGGTATAATATCAGGGTCTGTGTCCTCCCCGCTGCCCTCCATCTTCAACTCGTACTGGCTGCAATAGTCCAGCTTGGGGGACCCGCAGTACGTGTTCAGGTTGTCTTGCTTCGAGAGGGATTCCACGCTTTGTTCCATGTACAGAGCGTTGCTGTGGAAGGTAGAATTAGCTGTAGTGTTTTAGCAAGAGTGGTAACGGCCCCGACTTACGAGTTGAAACCCGGCCAGGCGCATTATTTATCATCGTGATGAAACCGGAAAGTCCAAAACCAAAAATTCGAAGACATGCTGTTTTTGACATCCACCAATCCGCACTGGGCCCGCATGGGGTATTGCGGCCCATTCTCTCTCCTAGAGAGGAGGCCTAAGTCCCAGCAGTGAGAACATTGGCATTGGCACAAGGTCGACTATGCTATGCTAAGAAAAGACAGCACAGTAACGTTAGACAATAATAAAAAAAAAACACGGAAATTTAAAATTTATGTACTTTAACTTTTCAAATACCTTAATTAGAGACGTAATCGAAAGACAATGAGAGAGCGAACACAAGCGTTTGCTTGGGGTTTAATGAATTAATGGCCATCTTTATAAAATCTTCTATGTGATTAGATTCTAAGTTGAAATACAAAAAAAAAAAATGTTTATTCGGTCTCAAACGATAATATTTATTTACAAACTAATTGACCCGGCGAAATTCATACCACCTAACAGTCAATGAATGTAGTATATATTTAGTAACACAAGGGCGATTCTTTCTGGTAAATCCGAAACAGATACCTCCCAAAACACCCATATCTGAGGACCTCAATCAGGAAGAAAGTGAAGACGTCATGGTGCCTCTGTAGCCACTACTAAAGGAACAAAGAACTTACCACCGTGATTGTGGCGTGCCCAATCGTTTTAGAACTTATTAATAAAAAAAAAACTGAGTGATTGTTTATAAACACTGATTGGCAGGTTTCTCATTCAAAATTTTCTTGCTTGAGACTAGATAGCGTTGTGTGATAGTTGTAGAATATTATTATTATTAATTGTAGGATGAAACGGCGCAGAGAAAGCAACTGAAGTATTAAAGAACACTAAAAACTACGAATAACGTTAACGGTAAGAGTAAATCAATACAACATGATGAGTCACATCTAAATCACGAATGTCTAAAAATAAACAAATTTCCTTTAAATCTTTCACAAGCACGCCAACCGAAAATAGCAGAGATTTCTTTATACAATCAAATCTGTGAAAAGAATACTTCGAAAAGAAAATGGCAAATTGGAATTACAGCTTAAAGATAACATAGGAAAAAAACACAGACCCAATTTAAATTTAGTAACCTAACCTTGTTTAACGACAACGCTTTTAGATTCTCTTTAGATATCTAACACTGTTAGGGTATATTCACATGAGCTTAATTCAATTTCTATATTTTAATTAGTTTTATTTTTTATTACTTAACTGTATTGTGCTCTCACAATAAAAGCAACAAGAAGTTTGACGTGAATAAACACTTTTTCTTTCTTCTTTCTTTCTTTCTTTCTTTATATAACCAAGATTGTATGTTTCTTGCACGTTCTTCTCCATAGCGATCTACGCTTTGGAACGTGCAATTTAGATTTACTTGTTTGTAGACATTTGACTAATTCAAAAGTGACTGTAAATTGTCTATTAGAAATAAATGCTTTTGATTTTGAGCTGAAGGATTGTTCAAATTAGTTAAATCGGTTGCGCACTCTGGTAACTTGGCAAAATAGAGTTTTATCGACTCATTTGATACTCAATGCGAGTGCGGTGCCCCAGTTTAAAACACGAGCCACACGTTAGAATGCCCCAAGTGCCCATACACCTGCACTTTGGAGGATTTGATGAGTGCCACCGATACAATGCTACTGTTAACGTGGCCACCTACTGGGTTCCAACAATTTCAGCGAGTTTACCATTAATTCGAATAGAACTAGATGAAGTTACCCCAGAACGTAAAACGCAACCAGAAACTGAATGAATGAAGAGTAATGAATAGCGAGACTGAGTCGCGTCGATGGCGCGTCCCAAAGAGTTCTCAGCAAAACCGCAAGAGCCCAGCAAGGCCAAAGTTTATTAGGCCCAAGGGTCGACTTCTGGAAAAGTTATCCGTGATCTTAGAACGCAGATGGTAACTAAAGAAACATGGGTGTAATCTTAGTCAGTAAACGTCTGACACGCTTTCTCACTCCACCTTGAGTGCAGGAATTGTTGGATGACTTCCCATTTTAATAAAAGGTACATTCGGTCCAAAACATAGTGGAAACAAGAATTTTGCAGCATGATATTTCGATGTCAAAAGCCTATGTCACTACCAAGGAGCTATCACTAGTCACTAGTTCTAAGTTGCAGCTAATAGTGGAGAAGTTAAGGGCGGTGCTCACGAAGATCCAGGTGTCCAGGAAGGAGATGGAGATAGCAGAGCTGAAATCTACTCTCAATATTTGCAATACGCACAGCGTATTGATACACATATATATACATGCTTAGCTTTGCTTTGTATGAAAATTGGCGAGTTAAACCACTACGCGTATGATGCGACCCTTGGCCGGGCCGTACTCTTGAATGTGTGGCTAGCAAACAAATTAACCCCGAAGCTAAAACGGCAAACCTTCTCTGGCAAACTTTAGAGTGAAAAGATTTACTTCAATATCTTATAATCATTTTTGGAATGCCAGTTGCTGTTGTATGGTGTGTAGTTGATGGTTTCATTGTAGTTACGATATCTCCGATATCACCAAAATATTTTATTTGAACGAATCAATGTAATTGCAGTGAACAAAACAAACTAAGTGGGCCGGGCACATTACTCGCAGAACAGATTGTCGCTGGAGTCGAAAGGGTCTAGAGTAGTGACCGCGTATCGGAAGACGCAGTGTTGGGTTGTTGGTTGGTAGGTGAGGTCGCAGAAATTCGATGGATGCGAGATGTACAGGAACGGTCGTTGTGGCGACACTTGGGGAGTTATATGTCCAACAGTGGATGTCTTTCGACTAAAATGGTGATGATGATTTACATACAGTGCAAACTCATTTTGTGAATTGATCGTATTGATTCGATTGTAATACACACATGTGAAGTAGCCCTTATATATTCACACACATATATATTAAATACAAAAAGCAATCCTTCTACAAGGATAATCAGAGATTTAAAAATAAATATAATTTCCGAGGTTAAACGAACAAACAATATTCGTGAGGCGTTAGCACACGGTTTTGTTGGGAAAATACTGGTTTCCGTAAAAGATTAAATGATAATCAGCTTTGCTGATATTAAATCTTGTACCCGCTTTGAGAAAAAAATATATTATGATGGTTCCTATCTAAACGATGTTATCTGTAGTCGTTTCCCGAAGATACATACCCGGAAATTCAGCTTTAAATAACTTATGGTTATAGGATAAGTTATGGTGGTAAGTTGTTCTTTGAGGAGTGGCTGGAAAGACGTCACGACGTCCTCACCTTCCGTATGACACAGGTCCTCACCGAACATGGTAAGTTCGTGAAGTTCCTGTTCTGGATTCAGTCGAAAGAAATGCCCAGGTATTACCTTTGTATACTTATTTCAGGCTTAGTCATTTATTGAATGTTAATTTATTATTATTGTATTTAATTTTAGCACTTTATGCATGAAGCACAGGTTTACCCTAGTTTAGGAAAATAAGCTATTATGTACTTTTCAATACTTTTTAAAGATATTTTTAATTGAAAATATGCATTATATATATTTATAAATTAAACGATTACTGTTATTATTATTATTGTGTGGACCACCCAGAAGACACGGTGGAGTTATACCCCGCTTAGGCCGAGCACCCGGAGCCCTCTTTCATCAGGCCCATTTTTTATTTTATGTCTATTATAAATATAATAATTCACAGACAAACAATAAAAGCAGAAAATAAAATTCGTAATATACTTACGTAGAAGGCGGATGCTTGTCAATATCGTGCCTCCGGGCGGCGTGCCGTCGATACAGCGCGGTGATAACACCGCACACGCCTGTGCACAGCAGAGCTGCCACTGATAGCAGGGACACCAGCATCGGAGACAGCGGGATCGACGTGCTCACTCCTGCTGGAAAAGGCACTGGGTTAGTTTGTACAAGAATAGTGTAGCAAAGAGTCAAAAATTTATCCATATACAACATATAACTAGGATACATGTAGACGGATGGAGAGGGAGAGGGAGGCCAAAGAAAAGATGGATGTATTGTGTGAGGAGTCATATGAAAGTAAAGGGAGTTAGTGATAGTGTTACGGGTAATAGGACAGAATGGAATTCAGGACACTTTAGTAACTTAATCAAGGTTATTCAAGAATTTATCAAAAGACGATAATTTTTTTATCCCAAAATCATCAAGAATTTTTTTTGAATAAAACGTTCTGAATATATTATCAGGATGTGCGTTTATTATGATACATGTTGTATCGAGGCACAACATATTTAAATGTAGGTATAATTCAACAGAGTCTGAAGAATCTTTGACCTGGTTCACCACACAAATACAGAAGGCCGAAGGTTTTAATTGTTTTCTGTATTTTATTGATGTGTAGGTTATTGACTGATAAATTTTAAATTTAAGTACATATTTTGTTAAAGCAATTGTTATTGTTGTTATTGCAATTCATTTGATTCGTGATATAAAATCACGAATCAAATGAATCGCAAACGTTATGTACGCCTTTATTGTTACATACATCAGACTACCATGATGAAATCTTTCTTGTTTTTTTATGCTAAATGAATTGTAATAAGGCAGTACTCAATAGTAATAAATAAATATAAAAAGCCCCTTGGCCTTCTGATGATGTGTCCTTTCACATCATAAATACAAGACCACTTATTGTTCCAATCGGTAAATAAGTAAGACTGACGTTGTTTAATCAGAAAACTTTGTACAAAAATGCAGAATCTTAAGCCGTGTGGTATCATCGTGACATTACTCTTATTCAAGAACAATATTCGAGTTTGCAACACATGTTTAACAACAAAACAAAAGCGTTCATCACTACTTAATCGATTCCGACGTCCAGCTGTTCCAATATGGAAGATGGGGCGAGATAAAGTGACATTCTAACTGTGATTACCATTGTGAACCGTTCAAATTACTTGAGACTGACAGATGCTCCCGAAAAGACATTTTAAGGGTTCCACCCCAAAAGAAAAACACGTTGTTGTCCGTCTGCCTGTCTGTCTGTCTGTCAAGACAGGCACACGCGTATCCGAGACAAAGGGTGTCTCGGATACGCGTGTAGATATCGAGTTGAAATTAAAACTATAAACTCAAGTCACTGCAGACTGCTGTGAAAAAATCAAACTTCTAAGTTAACGAAAAAAAAGATACGGCCATTTATGTCACTGAGAGTGTCGAAACTCTCAAAGAAATCAAAATTCATAGGGTATTTCTCGGTGACCTAGAATTCTGAAATTTGGCTTGAAGCAAGGTCTCACAGCACAAGTATAGGTAAAATTGAGAACTGTAAACTAGTTGTTACATCACGAAAAAGCATATTTTTTTCAATTCCGAAAAATCTTCGTAACTTATTCGGGAATCGAACTGATTTCATAGGTAAGTTTATACGGAACCCCCAGTTTGCGAGTCTGATTCATACTTGCCCGGTTTTATTGTTTGGTTTTACAAAAGCTTTTAGCAAATACTAAGCGTAAAGTTTAGATAGAAAATATTTGATATAGAATTTAGTCACTTTAATTTCCAATAGAATAAAGACGTAACAATTCTATTTTTTTTTTCAGTACCTATTTGGCAGCATTATATATCTTGAGTAACTTTATTTAGGATAATACTGAAATAAAATTCTCAGCTCTATTTCGCCAAGATCGCGGCTGTGTCAATGATTTTATAAATTGTTTAACTGTGCAAACACTTTGAATCAAAACTACAGCAATGTTCCATCACAACGTCCTCTAGAAATTAATTTGTTAATATTGAAACTGCTCTAAACTTCATATGAAAAAACTCCTGCTAAACTCAGTTTCTTCCAATTCAGAAAATCGTTAACTCTGATATCTAATATCAATTTGTCTATAGATTTGTATTTTAGCAAAGATGAGACAAATAAATTAATAGCGGTCAATGACCAATTTACACATTACCGTAGTCGGCTTTATTACAAAGCCGACTAAGTGTTGGGACTCAGGCCTCTTCTCTAGGAGAGGGAATGGGCCGTAATCCACCACGCGAGCCCAGCGCGGGTTGGTGGATGTCACATGTCTTCGATTTTTTGGTTCCATTACATGCCGGTTTCCTCACGATGTTTTCCTTCACCGTTTTGAGAGCCGTGGTGATGAAATAAATTACACAAAGTAATGCGCTTGGTTGGGTTTGAACCCGTGACCTACAACTCGTTATTTGGGGCCGTTACCACTCGGCCACCATTGCTCCATTTACACATTTTTAATTTCAAAATAGGAAACCAAGCCGTCATCATACTCCTCACCAGTATTTACTAACGAAAAACCATGGGAGATTATTGTTTGGGCTTTT
The DNA here is from genome assembly GCA_910589285.2 of Mythimna ferrago. Lineage (NCBI taxonomy): Eukaryota > Metazoa > Arthropoda > Insecta > Lepidoptera > Noctuidae > Mythimna > Mythimna ferrago. Next base: position 25,032,198 of record OU342692.1, read on the forward strand.
ATAAAGAAGAGATAGTAGAGAGTTGGTAAAAACTATTATTGGCTAAGCTAAAATGACTCGAAACTACCAAGTAGAATGAGTGTAATCAAAAAAATGACCGTTAAATCTAGGTTACCACAGTCAAAAATTTAATTACCACTCTATATGATGCTAGCGCGAATGGTCTTGAGTGGCTGTAGCACTTGTTTTCACAGACGTATGTTTCTCTCAGCTCAAATTCAAGCCTCAGAAGCCACGAATTGCACAAAGATATTTCGCTAGTATTGCGGGATTTCTGATGCAGTAACTGCAACACTAGAACGCAATGGCCAATTGAAAGAACTCAGTCGTCGACAGCGCGCACTGTTACCGCGCGCTTCAAGGAGTTGTCAGCAATTTATAGCAGGGACCCAGCTGAGTCGAAGCCTATCAGGGCCAGGGTTAGCTCCGAAAGGTAGCTCGGCCCTGGTGTGAAAGGCAAGAAGGAACAGGGTGGGTTTTTTAGTCAGTAAGAGTCTGACACTATCTCCCGTTACGCCCAAGGGTGGGGGATGACATTTGGATAATTCTTACCCAACAAAAAAAGAGGAGTTTCAGTAAGGCTCCTCGCCCACGACTTTATTCGCTACTAACGCGCGTTAGCCGCATTACAAGCGCTATAGAAAAAAAATCAAATGCGCTACTATTGCGCTACAGCATTCCGACTGTATCGATGCGAACGCGCTACAGCATCGCGCTACTTGCGACTAACGCGCGTTAGTAGCGATGTTGTCGTGCGTTTACGAAACGCGCGTCACCATCGCTACAAAAAGTCGGCGTAGCGAGGGCCTTAAAAATAAAGTTTGCTACTCTTTTTCACTTCTCCCAAAGTGAGTGAAGATATCTGATGATTTCTCACACAAAAAATACCCTGAATGATGCATGTGTCAAATTATTCTCTTGCGGCATGAACCATTAATTAAATAGGCTATCAGACCATTAACTAATGACACACGATACAATTCGCCGCCTATTTCCTTCTAAGTACACCACAACGATTCCGCTTTGTAATCACAACAGCTCACTAATTACCAATCTCGGTCTACAGACCGCGGACCCCATGGGGGTCGTAAGAAGTTCCTAATGAAGTGTACCGGGGGAACATAGGGAATGGGCAGCGGCATCGACGTGTGTTAATAGCATCATTTCTACCTTCCAAGCACGATAATTATGGATCGTTTAAATAATAGGAGGGCAAGCAAACAGAGCATGTCTTCCGGATGGTATGAGAAATATAATGATGGCTTTTTTTTCGGATTGTATGCCGTTTGTGGGTTTTGTGTGACGAGATTGCGTAATTGGTCGCTGAATTAATGTTCTAGATTAAGTGAGAAAGGAAAATTGTTTGACAAAGCTGTGAATAAGCAGATTAATATACGGATAGTGCCTTTATACTTTTTTTGTATTATGCTTAGTGACTTTTAATTTATTGTCAACCACGGTGTGAAATACTTCTTTTTATATTTTATAGACTTGAAAGTGTCATTTAAAAGGCATAGTGGTCAAGGCACCCGTCTCTCATGCACGAGGTTGCGATATCGAAACCGAGTAAGTTCTAATGTGAATTTTTCAATTATTATTTATCTAGATCATTTCAGACACCTCATGCGTCGGAAACAACATAAAGCTGTTGGTCGCAGTTGTCATCTTTGACAGTTTGGCAGTCGCCACACGTAATCAGATGCCAGACCATCAGCCTATCTCGGAGTTTCATATAGTCCTGTAACTGAGTCGTGAAAGTCTGATAGGCAGTCGTTCCATGTAATTATTAGACTGGAAGCCGACCCTAAACTAGTTGAAAAGTTGCCAAAGCTAGATAATGTTTTTGTAATTGAAAAACTGTTAAGGATCGCGGGAATCCTAAGAATGCGAGATGCACAGGACCGGTCGTTATGGTGACATTTGGGGGAGGCCTATGTCCAACAGCATATATGTTTCTCTTCTAGAACTCTGTCCTCCTCTCGAGGAGAGTGAAAGAGCCGTAATCCAACACGTGGGAATAGTGCAAATAGACCCCATAGTAAAAGTTGTTTTTTTTTTCATTCATAATATCACCTCTTGAAATATGAAAGACACATGAAGAGTCATGAATCTCACGCATAGCATCCGTTATATAAAAGAACAAGGAAAATATACAAAACATATATCCCGCCAAGGTACACGACTGCAATACAGTTTATCAGATATCCGAATAGGCATAATTACATGAGACTTTTCAACATAGCACGAACTGTCTGCATAAACGTTAAAATTGTATGTGTTTAATGGACAGCCAAAGAATACACTGATTGGTTTAAAAATGTCCTCAATTGAAACAAAACCAGCCAAGTGCGAGTTGGACTCGCGTGCAAAGGGTTTTTATTTAATTCAATTTCTTTTATTTCAGACTAATGTGTCCATATAGATAAAATAAATTTTGAAATGTTCGTCCAAATGATTTTTCTCCCTGTGGGTTTGTTTGAACCAGCTCTCTCGGGAACTAGTGTCAAACTTTTACTGACAAAAATCCATACTATTCCTTCAGTTGCCTTTTGCAAATAATCCGCAGCTCTGGTAGGCATCCCGTCATTCTTGATGACATCTCATCTCACAATATGCCGTCATGTCTCGTCCTTACTGGACTACAAACTACTCATTGCCTGCCACAGTAGATGGTGGCTGGGAATTGCTTTACGACTCCCGACGTCCGGACTGTCAGCACCCAACATCCAAGTTACAAGGCCCAGTAGGGTTTTTTTTTTTCGGTGTGGAAAATCATCCAATGACAACCCCCGCTCTTGGGCGGAACGGGAGATAGTGTCAGACTCTTACTGACTAAAAAACTCACCCCGTTCTTTCAAGCCTTCATACTGGGGCTCGAGTTTCCTTTCGGATAACCCTGGCCCCGTACGCTTCGACCCGGCTGGGCCCCTCCCCTGCTGTTGCTGACAACTCCTTGAGGCGCGCGGGAACAGTGCGCTCCGTCGATGACTTGGGCTTGGTCCGTACAGTTACCGGACGGCCGGACAGCGAGCTACTCATTGCTCACTGTCCGCAAGCTCGCGCCTACGGTGGCTGGAAATCGGGATCGTAATCCCGGCGGCGGCGAGAGCGCCGTTGCCTGATGCGGTCGGCCTCCATCTTAGCGAGCATTACTGCTTCGCAGAAGTCGGTGACCGCCAGCCACTCCTCCTCGCTCCGGACCATGGCCTCAACCAAGGCCCGGCGAGAGAGGTCTCCGCCGCCGATCGCCCCCACGGCGGCACGGCGATGCTCAGGCCCAGTAAGGTCGAAGCCTACTGAGGCCATTGTGCGAAAGAGAACCCCGCGGCCATGGACCGAAGGCAAAGAAGGAATAGAAGTGGGTTTTAGTCAGTAAAAGTCTGACACGCCCTCTCGTCCGCCCATGGGCGGAAGATGTGATTTCCAACCTTAAAAAAAAGTATCCAGATTACAACAATTTCTCAAAAAACAACTCATCACTATCATCATTTCAGCCAATAGACGTCTACTGTTGGACATAGACCTTCCCCAAGTATCGCCACAATGAACGGTCCTGTGCCATCCATCGGATTCCCGCAACCCTTACCAGGTCATCGGTCCACCTTATAGACGACCTTCCAACGCTACGTCTTCCGGTACGTGGTCGCCATTCTAGAACCTTTTCGCCCTAAAGGCCATCTGTTCTGCGAGCAATGTGCCCTGCCCATTGCTACTTAAGTTTGGCGATTCTTCGTGCTATGTCGGTAACCTTGGTTCTTCTGCGGATATTCTCATTCCTGATTCGATCACGCTAGGAAACTCCGAGCATAGCCCTTTCCATTGCCCTTTGGGTGACTTTAAGTCTTCTGATGAGGCCCATTGTAAGCGACCACGTTTCCAGAAAACAAATCACCCGAATAATATCACCACAAACTTATATCTAGGCGGCTAAATATACAATAACCGTTAGTGTACTGTGCTAAGTAATCGTAGCGTCTAATTGTAGTAAGTTGGAAACTGTCGTGAATAATACCCGTTGCAACCCCAATGAATATTGCACCGCTACCAACAGATTTACGACCAGCGACTGGTTATTTAACTTAGCATTGTATTCCAAGATATTTATCGTATTACTTAGCTAGGCTTCTGCTAGCGGTTTGTCCGCATGAAAATGTATAGAAAACTAGCTCTTACCAGCACTTTTGTTCGCGTTAATATAGTTATTGCGGACACGAAGTAGAAGTTGAAAACGCAACATATCTTATGTCTATCATTGGAATTCAAGCTTCCTCCGTACCAAATTTCATTAAAATCGGTTCAGCAGTTTAATCGTGAAGACGTAACAGACAGACAGAGCTACTTTCACATTTAAATTATTAGTATGGATAATCCCGAGGATATATTCTCAGAATAAAAAATATCCTAAGTTTAAAGACTAGCTGTTTGAACGTGATGAAGTAAGCAACATACACACACATACACACATACAAAATTATAACTGGCGTTTAGAGCGTAATTCCACTTTAATCTAATGTAATATGTTTATATCCCATACACTACGCGCGAGCCTTTCATTTTTATTTGTTATAATATATGATGGGTTCGTATTTGACTAACATCCACCTGATGGTCAAAAAAAGATGTTGTTGCTTGCTTTGAAATTAACTATTTAGAAGGCTATTGAATCAAATGATTTTGAGCTATTTTTTTTAATTCATCCAGCCCTAAGCGCGGGCGTTCGCTCTCATTCTCATTCATTATTTTATCTATTGTGTTTCTAATTACGTAATTCGAAAAGTTAAGATGAAAAATCATCGATCATCATCATCAGTGTCAGTATCTTCACTCACATTTGCACGAAGTCTATCTTGATGGAATCGATTTTGTAGCGCAATTAGGTACTATTTTATTAGATTCTAGAAATATCTATAAAACCTTATCTGTCTTGTTTCGTCTTGTCTATCTAATAAAACTAAAGTATTTTCGCAAACGTCGGATGTTTACTGTAAAGTCGTCAGTCGCACTGAGCGTCATTCTCTCAGTAATAGTGCTACATTTTATAGAAAATAGTATGAATTATAAGGACTCAGTCTGGTCGCTGTTAATTTATTCCAATGCCTGGTTGTTCTAATCATTTGTGACGGTAAGAACTTTGAAAATGTATGCTTAAGTTAAAAGTTAAAATTGAACTAAAAGGTTTGAAAACAGTAAATTAGTAGTTACGTCACAAAAAATAAAACTTTAGTGTGGTTCGGAAAAAAATTTAAGACTCGATTCGGACGAATTATTATTATTATTATTTTTGATGAAATAAATTACACAAAGTAATGCGCCTGGCTGCAAAGTTCGGGGCCATTACCACTCGACCATCACTGCTCTCAAAACGGTGAAGGAAAACATCATGAAGAAACCGGCATGTCCTAGATGATTTTGAATAGATTTTTCTTAGATAAAAATCTAGATTTTATAACCAACCTATAACATCAGACCAAGTTTTAGCGGTCAGGGAGAAATATGTGAGCGTTGTTATTGGAAATTTAGGTGCGGAAAATTTTATAATTAGGTTCAAAATTTAGGTAAACAATGTTTACATCAGACTTTTAGGTTCAACAATTTAAATAAAGTAAGTATACTTATGTGATGTAATTAAAATCCACACTTGTATGTTCACAACATTACAGGCCTTTTTAGGTTCAACAATTCAAATAAAGTAAGTACCTATAATGTAATTAAAATCTACAATCGTGTGTTCATAACAAGCTTTATGGCTCAAAACATTGATGTTTGATGTTTTCTAATAGCTATTTATAAGTTGTGTTGTGGTTGTGTTGTGTTGTTGTGTAAGGTACAAATCTGACAAAGATGCATTATGTGAAGAGTGATATAAAAGAAAAGGAAGTTGGAGTTAGTGATAGCGTGAGCGGCGTCAGGACGGAATGGAAGAAAAAAAAGTGTTGTGCCGACCACAAATAATACGAGACAAGGACAGAAAGATGATGATGTACAAATCTATCTTTTCAATAACAGAACAGAGGTCTCATCTTCATGTAATGCCATTTGACTCGTTTAAACTCTAAAGTTTTTAGGTGGGAAATCATCCAATGACTTCTGCCACACTAGGGCGGTAGGAGGGCGTGAAGATTTAGTGCTCAAAACCCACTCCTATTTTTCCTCATTGCCTTGCGTTCTAGGACCCTGGGTTTTTCTTTCAGAAGCGAAGCCATGGCCCAAGTACGCTCTGGCCCGGCTGGGCTCTTACGGTTTGCCTGACATCTCTTTCAGGCGCGCGTGGAACACTACGTGCGGCCGACGATCCGAGCTCTGTCGGACGGCGAGCTACCCATTGCTCGCCGTCATTAAAACCCAAGCCCACGACTATGGTGGCTGGAAATAAACGTATTTACGACACTGAGATTAATGCCCATTTGGCACTAATCGATACAAATAAATAAAATTGGTGTGTCTGTTTGTAATATTGAAATAATTGCTTTTTACTACATGCGTATGAATATATACGGTACATACACCAAAATATCATTTTTTTACAATTTTTGTATGTCTGTCTGTCTGTTTGTCCGGGCTAATCTCTAAAATGGCTGGACCGATTTTGACGTGACTTTTTTTGGCAGGTAGCTGATGTAATAAGGAGTAACATAGGCTACTTTTATTTTAGAAAAAATAAATTTAAAATCCTGTAGTCCACGCGAACGAAGTCGCACAGCTAGTTTTGAATAAAATTACATAGTCTATTATAATTGTTACATTGTCTGTTGTTAAATAAGTCTTAACAGTCTCCATGTGACACTTAATTAAAATGTTGTTGAATAAATTCTGTGGGTAGCTAAAAGTTATAAATTGTAGTACTCTGTGGTACTGGTTAGTGCCTGAGCATTTATAATTGTACAACAGTACAAGTTTTCTCTGAAGAATCCCAAAATTTAAATGGCTGTTAGCAGGGCGCATTGCTCTCAGAACAGATGGTCGATGGGACTAAAAGAATTATGGCAGACAAAATGGCCGTGACACACATTTTTGAGTGACGACTGCGTCTCGGAACGTCTTCAGCATTTGAAGGTCTTCCACAAGGTAGACCGATCATCTGGTGAGGATCACGAGAGTCTACTAGATGCAATTTCGAACCGTGCACTAGCTTCTGACGTTTTATAAGTGCCCATGTAGGCCTATGTGAAATAAAAAACTTTTGACTTGACTTGACTTGACTTGACTTGAAGATGCACTAAACCAGTCGTTGTGGCAATATTCGGGAGAGGCCTATGCCCAACAGTGGACGTCTTTTGGTGGAAATTGTGACCATGAGTATAATCCTCATGGATTTTTAAATAATGATGAATATAATCTATCAGACAAAACAAAATGGCAATGAGATTGGATTGAACTGTTGCGAAGCCTCACAAATTGATTTTCTCCAGAAAAACAAAAGAAAATTTCAATAAGTCATTACGAAAACAATGTCTTAGCGATGGTGAAGGAGGTTGTTTTGTTCAAAGATGTCTTTATGTTTGGTCTGGTTTTCATCAAACTTCAATCAATAATCGTTCTATGTCTCTTCCGGTGAAATCTTTCAATCCTAGCCCGAGCCATATAGAGTGGTGTTGCTATATGACTTTTGATTTTTTTTATTTAGGAAGGAAAGGTCTTTAGTGAAGCTAGAAAGCCGTGTCAGACTTTTACTGACTAAAACCACACCATCTTATGTTCCTTTAATTGCCTTTTGCGTTCTAGCACCGCGAATATCCCTTTCATACTTTTCTCCATGGCCCTAGTATGCATCAGCCCTGCTAGGCACCTACGGTTGCTGACATTATCTTAGAAGCGCGCGTGGAACACTTACACTACGCTCCGTTGATGACTCGGGTTCAGTCCTTATAAAATGAACGGACGGCGAGCTACCCATTGCTCGTCGTTCGCAAACCCGATTTGGGTCATAAATAAGGTAAGCACTTAATTAAAAGTTCAAAAAGTATTAAGAGCATATTGTTATAAGGTAGCTATTTGTAGATAATTATTTTTGTTTTTGCAAACTAATTGGGCACTTCCTTGCAGGTTTTTTTCTTAGTAACTGCTTATTTAATTATAATAAAAAGCTTATTATAAAGAAATAATTTTCAGAATTAGGAGCAAGTTTCACAAAGTAAAATATTCGTGTGATTCTTTTTGGACCGACCCTGGAGGCGTTTTATTAAATTTTCTTTTGGAAACTTCTTGTTTAAAACAATTTAATTGTTATTCCAAATCGTATACCTACATGTTTTTCTTTCTGAAATAATGTTAATTATAAGTAGATAAGTTTCTAGAACTTGATATGAAACAAATTATCATTTATACATTCAGTATTTATTTTTATGATATAAATTAGTGCTTGACTGCGATTCGATGGTAAGCAGTGATGAAATCGTTAATGGTGAAGCGCACAAAATATTAGAAATAACACATCACATATTATAAGTATAAGAACAAAACTACTACCGGGGATTTCAAAATGAAAGACGATACGATTAAAACTGTTAAATATGCTATCATCAAAGAGGATCTATGCCATCTTTTTTTTTGTTATTGGTACATACCACCTGAATAGGAACACTAAGCATACGTAATAGAAGATATACGAACTGTTGCCTGTTGCATTAAAAGATGATCTTGCATCAGGCAACAGTTTCTGATGGTACAACTATGAGTCTATTGTAGTAGTACCCTGGAAGAAATCTTTCTCGAAGAATTCCACTGCTAGTAAAGTCTACTTTTTACTTCTAAACTTACCGGTATACTTATCAGGCGGTCTGATGGCGACAGTATACAGCGTGACCTCTTCGCTCCTCCCCTTGGCGTTGGCAGCATACAGGACTAGCGTGTAGCTAGACCTGCTGTCCAAGTCGTATACCTCAAAGGTAGGCGTGTGGTTTGATGAGACGTTGGCTCGGACCTGGATGACAAAAAAAATATATAAGCTTGCTAAGCCAGGAACTTCATCATCTCAGTTTTTTCGGGGAAATATGCAAATTTTAATAAATTTAAATATTAACCTAACCTAACATACTGAAATTAAAAAACATTTGTTTGATTCAAAAAAATTAACACAAAATTTTTAAAAGCACATAATCATTACAACAAAAGAAATTTGGAAACACAACGATACTAAACCATACTACAAATTCTGAAATGATTCAAAACTAGTTTTGAATCATCCATCGTGCTTAGAATCAAGTGCTGAATCCACCTTGTATGTCTTTCCTAAATGAGTATACTATGGAGTACTTTTACTACTTCCATATTTTGCTGGTTTTGAAGAGCTAAAATGTTATCAAATCTGACGAATGGCAAATAATTCATCTTCAAACCACTTGTCATCTAAATCGGCTAATACGACACGTCCATGATATAGTACACCTGTGGCAGGCCTACATCAAAGCTCTCCAGACACTCCACTAACAGCATGATGAAGTTCTGGTTCACCACCGAACTAATCTGCAACCTGTGGTAACACTTACCATTAGAGAGGGCAGCTCCAACACCTCCATGTAGAACATCTGCGGCAGGCCTCCATCGAAGCCTTCCAGGCACTCCACCAGCAGAGTGTCAGAGCTCTGGTTCACTACCGAGCAGTTCTGCAGCGCTGTGGGGTTCCCTGCTGAAACCCACTCGATTTAGGAACATTTTCATCAAGCCTTTAAAGTTTATAGGCGTTACCTTGAAGAAAGTAATTTGCGATACATAATTATAGAATCATTATGAGAAGAAGATTTGAAGCATATTAATTTTGTTTGGAAATTAAATACTGATTAAATCACTTTCAAACTGAGACATTCATTTGAGATCTACCTACGTGGGCAAACAAATAACATACTCGTACGAATATTTAATGTGACAATGTGACAACGATACGACACAACATCGCCCTTTACAAATTATTGTTCTGAAGACAACAAAAACATATAATTTGCGTGCTCGCGTCACTATCGCGTTGTCTCACCGAACTTGTCTTCTGGTACATTTATTGTCAAATTAGAAAAAAAATAGTAAACAATAATTAAATAATTTCTGGCACCACTGATGTAATAATAATTCTTTTTGAGAATAAAAAATATTACCAACATTTTTTTGAACTTTATCATTTTTGGGAAAATTCGAAGCAATACTTTAAAAGTGGCCAAATTAAAGCTTCGCACGATTTACTACACGTGCCAGATTTATTGCATCTACAGCATGTGTTCCACTCATATTACAATGGGCGACGATAAAGTACAAATACGAGCGATATAAACAAAGCGTCGCAAACTTTCTCTTGCAAGCAAACAGGCAACTTTGTAACGCGTTTTGCTATCACAAATTGAATAATACACACTTTGTACAAGATGAAAGCACCATGTAGGTATAAAGAGGTACGAGTATATTATAAAGCAGGTAGTATTTATTGGTTTCTAGTGAAAAATTACCATCTTTATTTCCTCCTGTGTGACGTTAGGAGTTATATAGTAAAGCATTATTATTCTAAGGAGACTGATGAAGGTCTGTTATTGCTCATTGATTTAAATCTTACACACCTCACATTCGGTATTTCATCCAAAGAACAGATTACTTTAAATTTTTCTTTTCTCTTCTGTTTTTAAATTCCTTAACTTCATCATTTCAGGCAACAGACGTTCAATTCTGGATATCTGCCTCCCCAAAATGTTGTCACAACGTGCGGTCCTGTGCGTCACGGATCTAACAGACAACCGCGACTCTCACCAGGAAAACTTCCAGAATTTCGAACCCTTCGGAATTTTCTGACTTACCTATTTTATTAAAAACATTGTCTCCACTTTTTCATAGCTTGAGATGCATCATGCTGAAATACATGTCTAAAGCCTAGTTCAGCAGTACCTACTAAATTAGGCGTATTCGTAACTGTTCAGTTATTAAAAGTAACAATCTTAAAGGCTCCCATAATGAATTACCTGCAGCAACAAGCTTGTACAAGCAGGGCGCCTCCTGCTTCCCCACAGAGTTGGTGGCCGAACATAGGACCGTGCCGAAGTCCATGTCAGTAGTTGGAGTGTAGCGGAGAGTAGAGGTGTTGCCGTAGGCCGTGTATAAACTGTTGAAAAATAAAGATACTTGTAAGTTGAAAACAATTCAATGGGCAGTGAAGATAAATTTTACCACAAGATCAACTCTGAAACGAACAAATATTGGTTTTCAATACAACATTGTAATGCACACGACCAAAATCATCGTTGGAGCCATTACAGCCATTGAGAATTTCTGAAAGGGAAGCCGTGGAAGGCAAAGGGCAACTAAAGAATAGGGCGAGGTTTAAGCCAGTATAAAGCTAACACACCCTACCATTCTACCCTAGAACGGGAAAAGTGATTGGATGACTTTCTGTCTCAAAAAAAAAACACGATCCAAATCAAGAGTAGGTAATTTATTAAAATACATTTAGTAGTCAGCGTCACGATTCAGGGATTAACTCAGCTGGGTAACATTGCGAATATATTTAGGAAACTTTTTGGATAGATCCTTCTGCCGGTAATGCGCAATACAAAGGAATATAGGCGAAATATCTTGAAACCAGCAGTACCACCATCTTTTGTGGTTAAAGATGTATCTGCTACTAGCAAAAATATGGATTTTGTTATACCTGATATCACACAATAATGCAAATGAAAGTAAAATTACTAAAACCAGATCCTCTCCAGTTGCGGAAATATTCACTATAGTAGCTAGAAGAATATTACGTTAATACATAACTTGTTCCGGGTCTGAATGTAGACAAGATTCTCTCACGGTAAAGATTATTACCCCAGAACGCTTGCCAAATAGTTGTTCAAAGAGTCAGGGTGTAAATGTCAAACCGTGTGAAGTGATCCTGAATCCAAAAATGTGTTAGATTCAGCATTAAGAAAGAAAACTAAGAAGAAGGATTTGAAACTTCGGAATTTTCTAATCCTTTTTCGCAGTAGATTCATATTTAGTCTATGTTTCCTGAAAGCAATCACAAATCAATACAATCTACGAGTCTTTAAGTCAAGAGAATTTTAAGCAAGTATACTCCATCATAGAACAAATCATTCCTTACCATCAGATGATATAGGTAGTGGTCAAACGCGAACCTATGATTAATAGGAAAAAAAAAATCTGCGAATTTGATAAACTTATTGTCTTCAGATTTTACTGCCAATATTTTTTTATGATATTTAATAATAATTATTATTCTTTATTTCAGGCTACTATGGCCCATAGACACTATACATAAAATAATCTTAAAAATAATAAACTAATACATATGAATAACATCTACTATATTAATTAAAGTATTGCACACGAAGTGACGGCACGGCGTCGCTTTCCGCTGCGAGCTCGGTATCTTTCACGAAATCGTCGATACACGACACCTTTTGTCCAAATAACGAGTCGGCACCCGCACCAAAAGGAATTGAAATTAGTGTTATGGCTCGGCTCCAACTGCTCGACTCTCAAAGTCCAGTTCATCTTGACTCGAACATACTTCACGACCCTTGGTGGAGTGATGTAGCCTCGAAATATGCAGCTGCGTCGTGGGCACTGCTGGACGCAGCAGCATGTTAGGTCTTGCCAGCGCTGTACCGCACTGGTTGTGATAAGTAGGCTTCTTCCTCTTCTTTTTCTCGAATTTTGTGAAGCTATCCTCATCGCCCTGTTTGCCCCCTTTAATTGCACACTTATCACAGTGCAGTTTTTTAGTCCAGAGATTGCTAGCCATTACTGTAGATAAAGTAAATCACGTCACCATCAGAATCTTCAAAAATAAATTCCTCTACTGGCTTTTAGGTATTTGAAACCCGTAATCAAGCCTACCATTCAAGTTCAAATGCCAAACTAAACTAGCGCTAGCTAAGCAAATTCAGTGGCACAGTGACAAAGCGCACAGCCGTCCACTTCAAAGCACTGCTTTGTACTAGGCTGTGGCATAAAATACTCGTAGATACAGAAGGTCAACTTCATACACGCACACATAGACGCGAACGTGCAGCGATCTCAAACAAGACGTGCGCAGAGGCTAACTGGTGATCCAGATTTGGTTAAGTCCAATCTAGAAAACGAGCACAGACTTAGGATAGCCAGCTTTGCGATGTTTTACAGGTTGCATTTTCAAGAGTATGCGTGGGAATTGAATGACTTGATTCCGCCACCTCATTTCTACTATCGGACAACACTTACGTTGTCGAAACCTCTTCGGTCCAGACTAAGCATTTTGCCTCGTCGTTTATACCATGTTCATCGAAGGACTGTAACAATTTACCTGCTGCAATCTTCCCGTCCGGTTATAATTTAGGTGTTTTCAAAGCAAAAGTGAATAGGCTCTTAATAAACTAGTGCGCCTCAACATCAACGATTGCATCACTGCTTACCATCAAGATTGCAGTCCAGCACTAGTTTATACCAATAAAAAAACAAATACCCTCTCTCGATTGCACTGGCACTCGCTGTATGTGAAGCTTGTGTATGTGTGCGTGCGTTTTCGGTCGTTGTATGAAGTTGACCTTCTCTACCTATATTTACTGTGGCTAGACTGTAGGCGTATGATACAACGTGTTGCGCTAATTTCTAGAATGCTCGCCCTCGATTAAAGATACTCATGCGTGCTCTTCCGTGTGAATGCGTTTTGTTGTGGCGTTCAAAGTATTCTTGTATGATCGGAAATAAATTGTATGATAAGTTTTGAACGATCTAAAACAAATTATTTAGGATTTTTGTGTAAGTCATCGTATGTGTAAGTCGGTTATAATTTTTTCAGACCACAGTTTTGAGGCACTTTTAAAACCTATGATAGGTCGCGTTCAAAAATAAAAAAAGCACGTTTCATACACATTAACTTTACAAAATATACATTTAGTATATTAGACCAGGTAAAAAGCGTGATAAGGAGACAATTCTCATACACTAACCCCGCAGGAGACGTCCCGGGTGTCTGACTACCGAAAGCGTGGGCTTGGAGACGGCGAGTTATACGTAACTTGCCGTCCAACAAGGACCAAATTTGTATTAATTGATGTCATGTCGTATTCCACACGAGCTTTAAATCTAAAGGGAACTGAAAAAACTCAGGTTTTAGTCTATAAACGTCTGATATTTCCTCTTATTTCGCCCAGAGCAGAAGAGGTTATTTGATAACTACTCACTAAAAATATATATGTGTAAGAAGCTTACCACACTAACAAACAAATCAGAATTTGAAATTGTCGTTCTACAGTCCATACAAATTAACGTCTAACAAGAGAATCTCATGAAACGTCCAACATTAGAGATGCAGTACCGCATTTACGCGCGAATCCATGTCGCCACATAAACACTTAATATGCATGAGTATCGCTACAAGTGCGAGCAAAACTGGCGTTGCATATAGACACACTATTGGCTCACGACCCGCGTCAAACGCACCCGCAGAAAAGGCTCATAGCGTTAAATCGCAAGCGCTTTAGCCAGTGCACTAATTAGAGTCCGAATATGGACGTATTAAGCGACCGAAATTCCTCCGAAAAGCTGCCTAGCTGACCCGTTAACAGCTTAAAACTTGAGCTTCGTTGAGCCGATTTTCATTACTGTTTTATTCAACGAACTTTTTCAAGCTTTGTTTAAGTTCAGGACAGAAATAAACCAGAATAGACGTAAGAAATCCGCGGCGATGGAGGCGTATTTGAAATAAGTTCGAAGTTTGTTTAAAGTCTGTTCCTCTGGTAAATCAATATTTTGACAGTTAAGTAGGTTGTTGTAAGGTCTCTAGGATATCGATTTCTTGATTTAATTAGGATTGTTTTATAAGACGTCAGCCATTTTATATTTGACACTAATTTCATCAATCTGTTCAGATGCCAAAATATTTTTGCTAATATCAGTGTACTTAATAATTTAAAGTAAACAACATCACGCCTCGTCTAAATATTTTAATCTAATTAGTTAGGTTCACAGAAGATGTCCTGTTTCATACAGAATATCTTCTGTGTCTTTGTCCAAATTCTAAAAAGAGTGGTGTTTCTTTACGTACTGTACTAGAACAGGGATCTACGTCAACACAAAGAGAAACTGTCAATAGTTTCGATAAATTCGCACAAAAACCATTACGCCAATCTGTATTTTTTACAAATTGCTTCCCAATGTCCAAACCAACAAATTGGTATGCTGATGGAAACATTCACCAAAAATTAACGCCACGTAGAAATTGTTAGTTATCAAATCGCGTTATTTGTATGCAGATTCAATTATCTATTGCACAGTTTGAAATTGATACAGTCGGCATACGAGCGGGTTATCAATCTGCGTCAATTTTGGTGTAAAATAGAAATGTTTTTGTAAAGGTTTTGTCTAAAACACTGCACGTTTGACAATGAATATGATATCTATTGCATGTTTTCACATCATATTTTTTTTTGTGAAACCTTTTATTGCTACCTACTCGTTCATGTTTGCTTGCGTATACATGCTCCGGGATCATAAGCAATAACTAGTTAGTGTTGAAGTGAAATAGAGTCAGAATTGACATAGCGATTACAACACAGATTCTGTGTTCGTTACACTAAACTCAAGAGAAATTCGTTTTATGACTGCGTAATACTCGTAGCATACTCATCGCACGGTTGGCGCAGTGGTTGATCAGTAGGCTGTTACGTAGCGTGTCGCGAGTTTGATTCCCGTAATTCACAAAACAACATTTATGTAGGGTGAGAAAGTAAATTTAAGTCGTGAATTCACACACCACGTAGTTTATTGAATTTTTCTTCACAGAGGACATGCAATACAACTGTAACGGCCGCCATGCCATCGAACGAGTTGAGCATAGACTAAACGATAGTTTTTCAAAATACTTCTACAGTACGCCCGTCGGATCTTGGCGAGTCTGAACATAAACGCCGCCTATATAAACAGTGTGAATAGTGTGCGCTTTTATATTTCGGCGTGTTTTGTCTTTGTAGTGTTCTGGATCTAGGTGTACTGGATACACATTTTATTTTTCTTTGTCTCTAATTTCTCATTTTTTCAATGTCATGCATACCTGTTATTTGCATGATTACTAAAATGTCATTTTTTAGATGTACTTAAGCTTTATTTGTACTTTAAGTGATTGTGCTGGTGGTATGCTTATTACAAATAAATAAATAAATAATTCTCGGCGCAAAAAAAAATGTTTGTGAACGCACTAACAATAGAGGACAAATTCCTTGTATGGAGTAATTTAAAAAGAAAAGTTTTATGTTCTAATTCACGTATGGAAGAAGGAGGTAAGACGGGGTAGCGGGTAAGACGGGGTACCCAGCGAAATTCACAGTTCAAATTGACCAATCACGCTCGATCATTCATCGTTTGACGCGCCGCCATGATACTTATCAGTCGGCCGTTGTTTAATAGTTCACAAGTGCGCAGTGTCGAAAAAAAATCAAAAAAGTGTATTACTGCAAATTGCTTCTCATATTTTATTCTGGTTTGACACGTGACTGTGGTTTGTTAAATAACGTTAGCTAGTGAGGTGTTGCTGTGATTAACGCTTAAAGTAACTTATAATAAGGTAGGCATTGTGTTTCCTTAACATTGTTGGCTGTTTTTTTTTTTTTTCGTTTTATATAAATGGCTCTGCAGGCTGGAATAGGGTACCGTTACCCCATCTCGTTCAATAGAAGAAAACTACTACAAAAGCTCAAAATGAAGAATCAAAAATAAATTGACAATTAGCGAAAACAGCAAAACGACGAAGAGTTTCATCATCTGGAGATGAAAGTGAAGAAAAGGAGGACACACCACTATGTATTGTGAGGAAGTTTATTCCGTTTCCATTGAAGGGTGGATATCATGCTCAGTATGTGGAAGATGGGCTCATAATAGCTGCGCAGGAATAGATGGTGATGATGATGACGAAACCATTCATGTCTGCGAGTTCTACTATCCCAAATAATCTTCTTTCTCTGTGATCATACTCATCACACCATCTTACCTCAGGGAGGTAACCCATCTTGCCGCCCTATCCCCTAAGTACTATCACTTGCAAAAGTCCATAAGAATTCTTAAAACTTATTCGTTTGACGTTTAGTTTGACTTACGACCTTTTATTTTCAAGTTTCGCCAACAAATGATTGAAATTCACAATTTCATCAACTTATCATAAGTCAAGATGGCCCAGTGGTATAGGCACACAGATTGAAGCGCAAATCAGTGTGCCGCAAGTTCAAATCCCACGCAATTATTGACTTTTTGTAAGTTCTTACCCGATTGGAAGTTATGTATTTGCATTACATATATTAAATTATTCTTTAACTTGTTCACACATTTCTTAGAGTTAGAAAGGTAGATCACAAAAAAACTAAATAAAGAATTAGATTTCTGCGAGGTAGACATGAGTTTTAACTTAACCGAAATGAACTGTCGTTTGGTTGTAGTTGTTGGTTAGTGACGTGAGGTTGACAGTATTGTAATATTCGCAAAATGCAGGCTAATATTAGTATTGAAGTGAGGGCGACTATCATTGGGCTGCATAAAAGTGGTCTTAATAAAACACAAATATCTGAAGAAACCGGACTGAATGTGAGTATAATAGCTATTAATGAATTGTAACTTTATTACAAATTAATCTTCTAATTAAAACGTATGCCATTTATGAATCCATTCATCGTATCTTTATGAGGTTTAAAAGAGAAATACGTAAATCGTTGGGTTTATTGGATTGGTTATTGGATTAATAAATGCAGTTTGATTTTAAAATTATATTCAATAATTATGATTATTAACATTTTATATAATGAAAATGAAGTGAAGTAGGTATAGCTGCCTAATATATATTTTTTTTTATTTTAGAAAAATACTGTAAATCTTTGGCTAAAAAGATATGAGGAAGAAGGTAGCCTTGCTAGTCGAAAGAGAAGTGGGAGACCGAAGCTTATTAGCGAGGCGCAGCGACGACATATGGTGGACGTATACGAAACGAATGGTTTCGCACCAACGAGACATTTTGCGGAATTATATGACACCTCGATGGATACTGTTCGCCGTGCACTTCACGCTGAAGGCGTGCATCACAGAAAACCTGCTAAAAAGCCGTACTTGACAGAGAGGCACAAACAAGAACGATTACGTTTCGCACTAAATATTTAATGTTAACTAAACTAAATGGCCTACCATTTTATTTTAACATATCTGTGATTATTCGTTAACAAACACTGTATTATATTGTGTTTACTTTCGTTTAAAACAGCTATATCTTTTAACTTGTGCCATCGCCTCATCTTAAGAATGCAGTGAACTCGCTATCAATTTTGTTGACAATAATCATGAGTCTATTTCGTTTTTTATTCTTCTACCCGCACTGTTTTAATATAATACTATAGTTCAATTTATTTTTCTCATCTAATTGACGATTATCTTGTGAGAACTAAAGTTCTTTTAACAGAAATTGAGGTTTGGTTTCAATCTTCTTTTCGTCAAGAAAATGAACAATTAAGCTATGACCTCAATACATTCATTGTGACGTTACACAAAAATAAAATGTTTACAAAGTCCAAATCATATATCACTTTTCAATAAATAACTGGATATAAACAATTACCTATATTTTATTTTATTAAAATTTGAATATCCGTTCATTGTTACGTTATTCATATTATGAATGGTCTAAGTGGGTATACTTCCAACAAACAATCTTAGGCGTAACATAGATAACGGTTACAAGATAACTTTTTGTCTAGGTAACAATTCGACGTCACAATTCTCATAAATGTTTAATTTGTAAATATAAAGAATAAACATTTTTATTAAACACGTCTTTTTATTTCCACCTTATAACATCGAAAAGATGTAACAACTAAATAATTGCAAATTACGAATGTGATTCTTCTTGTGGTTAATAGATCACATTCGTAATTTGCAACTATTTAGTGCAAAAAATGCAATAGTATTTTTCATAGAAATATAAAAAAACAACTATATCAACATAGATTGGGAATTTCAAAGTAAGAAATAACTGCAACGGACCGACCATGATTTGAACTCGGGTTACGTGATTTGCGAATCCAACACTTAGTTCACACGGCTACCAGCACATGACGTATGTGCGCGAATTTTGCTATGGTAAGAACAGAAAAGTAATAATGTTTTTAAGCTCAGTGCGACGACAGTTCCTTAGTGTGTGTTATCTGTGGAATGTGGATACTCATACATGCGCACACATACGCACGGCAGTATCGCGCTCGCTCGGTTCGTAGCAATGTAATCTTTAGCGCTCCTATGGACTTTTGCGGCCTTACTGTACCTATTTCATATAAAAATACTTGTTACATTTTTTTTTCATTCCTTACCTTGGAGATATCTCAGTCTGTTCCCCGGAACTATTGAAGAACCAGCTGAAGTAGGTAGGAGGTGGACTGGAGTCCACCACGCACTGGAGCACCACTGTCTCCATCTTGAGGGCTCCGTACACCTCACCTTCGTTCGTTGTCTTGCACATTGGAGCATCTAGGTGATGAAAAGTTAAAGTTAATAATAAAACCCTGAATTGTTTAAAGAATACATATGTATGTGTAATCGAATATATTAAGGTCTATTGTGCAAGCTTTGGAAGCCATAAAAAAGTCAAAAACTAAAACCCGACTACGACAAAAAAACGAGGCTGAAAAAGTATGAAACCAGATTTTCAGGATGCTGAAATAAACAAGGTAACTGGAAAAACAAGAATAGAACAAAAAGAAAAGCCGTAGTCACACGTTACAGGTACCAAATGAAACACTTTAATAACGTGTGACTACGGATTTTTTGGTGTCATATCGTTATATTTAAACAACATATGTATAGTTAAGCAATTTTGGTGTCATGTCACCGTGCTTCTATACTATTTATTTGAAAAAGCTAAATTGTCAAATTAAAAACTAGGTAATTAACATAAAACTCCTGTGAAGCAGTGAAACAGCTGCGTACACTGAAGCCCTTTCAAATGATGCCAAACACGACGTATTTATCTAATTTTTTTTTAACAATACTTTTTGTCCACTAGAGGGCGCCACATTGAATGTTGATGATATTATTTAATAAGTGCTAGTCAAGCCCTTTCAAATGATATCAAACACGGTGTTTTTATCTTAACCTTTTTTTTAAAACACGATTTTGTCCGCTAGAGGGCGTCACTTTAAATTTGAGTAATATTATGGAAATGTACAAGTGAAACCCTATCAAATGATACCAAACACGGCGTATTTATCTCCATTTTTTATTTTTAACACATTACTTTTTGTCCGCTAGAGGGCGCCATATCGATTTTTGTGACACGTCACGTAGCCTACGTTCAGTCGTTCTAACGATACCTCATATGTCGAATTCTGAAAAAGTAGATTAGGAGCTAAGAGGGAACAGATGAACATACTCACATATATACATACATAGCCTGTCAAAATCATAACCTTCCTTTGGCTTTGCCGTAGTCGGGTAAAAAGGCCGGCCAATAGTCTGTTTTCTTTTTAATTGTTGCTGTAGGATTGCAATCCCTATCCCCATCATGATTTAACCTAAATGTTTTATAGCACCTGGTGCTGAGATTTAATAACACACAAGAACACCTACGCGACTTGCATCTAAATACCATATAGTACGCACTACCTACTATAAGTATACAACAAGCAAAACATACATATCGTTTAGTCCCGGTACGCCTATTTATAAATAGCATATGTTGATTATGTTAAAATGCAACGTCTGAAAACAGCTCTTAAATACATATAAATAGTCACTTCTATTCCCTTGAGGATTGACAGAATGGTAAACTAAGTGCTCACTGCTGCAGATCCATTTATTATTCTTTTTGCTACCTAACTAGCTCTGCTAAATTAACATGTAAGAAGTCTCAAATAAATTATACTGCAGTATTGTAACCCATCTTACTACTATACAGTGATAATCTCGATGTTCGGTAGTCGATTACGCTTCAACGCCGAATAGATTTGGTTGAAACTTGTCAATTGAAATATTATATTTATTTTCGAAAAACATTTTTACATGACACGTAAATTTCATGAATTTAAAGCAGATGAGGCCGGTGTTTCCTAGCTACTACTACTTACTACGGAGTAGTCCGAGAAGAAACATCGAAACAAACTCAGGAGTCCAAATCTTTTTTAAAGTCTATACAGCAATAAGTGAATACTCGAGTAGATTATGTTTTAGGATGAGGAAATAGGATATTTTTGTTCCCGGGACTACGGGTCTCTAGCCCTTAAAGTTGTCAATAGATAAAAGGCTTAAATACGCAAAAATAATACTCGCAATATATTCCATCATATTATTTAATGCGCCAAAAAAAAAATGTATGTATTTTTCTTTAAACACTATGTAATTAATTATATATTTCATTGTTTCTTCCAGTTTCATTCTAAGTTACATTCTAGTGTCTTTCTCAAATGTCAAAACGGGCTTTTAGGTTTTTAATGAGTTTAAGATGATCTAAAAATTGAATGTGCCGAGGCCATTGGCTTAAAACGTTTCATTTGAATTACACTGTTGTTTGCACTGTTTGAGAATACTAAACCAACTTTTCACATAGTTCACAATAGTTTCTCCTTCCATTAAAATGTCTCCATTTATCTGATTCAAAGACATAACCACAAAACCTATCTCAATTTAAATTAGGTCCAGCGTATAAATCTGCACACCCTGACAATTCTGGACTGATTCAGTGCTCAATCTGCTCGTAATCCCCCGGGTTTCCACAAACTGTCGCAAACAAAGTCTACAAGACCACATTCATTTCATTTTGAATCTGGATTTCTTCCAGTTTTCTTACAAGTCACAGCTATAATGTGCCGTCACGTGTGATCCCAACGGAGCCGACAGGGGCGTAGATGAAACTACGCCTCTCTGTTTAAATGTCAGACTTAAATTACATTTTGATCGCTGTGTGTGGAATTTTATGGTTAGATACTTGAGTTTGTGTGTTGAAAATGGATCAAATTTTCGTTGTTATATCCGTATATAATAACAGGAAATCAACGACAGCGGGAATGTCTCCGTAGACATTCTCAAAAATTTTTTGATTATTTTAGGATAAACCAATTTTGATACCAATACCCATCAGTATAGTGTGTCGATTCCAACGTTATTTGCCAACAATTAGTAATTTCAGTTCTTAAATTATAATTATAACTTAATTTTCTAATTTGGTTATAAAAGAGTGTGCATTACTTTAGTTACTTACATAATATCTATCTAATTATTGTCATTTTGGAATGAATATATTAAAAGATTTTTATAATCATATTTTTAACTGGGATTAGTGCATTGGTACCCAAAGATTTTTTTTTGTTAGCCTGTTCTGTCCCTCTTTTGGGCAAAAGCCTCCCTCCACTCCTTCTCCGCTCCTCCCAAGGAATAATAATAATAATTTTATATACATTATTTATTTATTTTTGAGAATTTTATCCTTTTCAATCAAATAAAGTAAGGGTAAAGGTATACATATCAAGAATCCTAAAAAGGATCAAAATGAGTTACCTAGTAGCTAATTAATTTGGGTTTATTTAGTTGACTATTAATAGAACTCTTCAATTCATGATTACGTCTCCAAAATGTAGATTAACTACTCTAATTTATCAAAGACGTTGTCAGACCGTCGATACGAAGATGATAGAAAAAGATCTAGACGATGAAAAAGAAGAAGATTTATACGTACGACCTATTATTTCTTACCCAACTAATATAAACTTAATCTAGAATAGAAAGATCCGTGTCGAACGTGATTCAAGAGTGTGTATACAGAAAAACCGCTTATGTAGGTTGATCAAATAACCCTAAAGTAACTGAGCCACATAAACTACGTACTGAAATCAAACTCAAATTTACTCACAGCTTTGGTACAATTTCCAAGAAGTTGGACAATCTAGCACATTATTTGAAAAGAAAAAACCATAACACGCTATCGTATAAAAATCGAAGAATATATTAAAATTTATTGATGTCAGAATAAGGTGATATCTAGCAACTAGTTGTTGCAAATCTTTGGGATTGTCAGCTTCTTTTCTACCAGTGTTAACTAGCAACTAAGTGTTGTAAATCTATGGGATTGTCGGCTTCTTTTCTACCAGTCTTATATATGCATGTACGAATATCTACTCATCATCATCATCATTTCAGCTAAAAGACGACCACTAATGGACATAGGCCTCCCCAAGCGTCACCATAACGACCGATCCTGTGCGTCTCACATCCATCCGATTCCCGCAACCCTGACCAGGTCATCGGTCCAACTTGTGGGAGGCCTTCCAACATTGCGTCTTCCGGTACGTGGTCGCCACTCCAGAACCTTTCATCCCCACGTTTTCTGCGTGCAATGTGCCCTGCCCATTGCTACATAAGTTTGGTGATTCTTTGAGCTATGTCGGTAACCTTGTTTCTCCTGCGGCTATCTTCATTTCTGATGTGATCACGCAAGCAAACTTCTGCCCTTCCCAATACACTTTGGGTGACTTTTAAGTCTTTTTATAAGGCCCATTGTAAGCGACCACGTTTTGGAGCCATATGTTATCAATATCTTCTTGATGAATCACTCTGCCCATTGAAAACCGTTCAGTAGTTTTTAGTCTGTCGTGAATAAACAGACAGACGCAGTTGGTAACGTAAAAATGAGTGTATACTAATTTGGCTAGATTATAAAATTTCGTTTCATATCACGTCGCAATCACTTAGCATTGATGTTGTCGTAATAATTTGACCAATATGTTCTAGAATTAAGAAATTGTAGTCGCTCCTTTAAGCTTACATTTATAAGTTTAATGACTGGCCTGCTGGTCTAGTTGAAAGCGGTCCTGACTGCTATTCTCCGGAATAGCGTAGTGTAGCGTCGTG
This sequence comes from Mythimna ferrago, assembly GCA_910589285.2. Taxonomy (NCBI): domain Eukaryota; kingdom Metazoa; phylum Arthropoda; class Insecta; order Lepidoptera; family Noctuidae; genus Mythimna; species Mythimna ferrago. The sequence goes on from OU342692.1 coordinate 25,056,021, forward strand.
AGTTCGATTCTCATTCAGGAGAAATGTTTGTGTTATGAGCACGATCATTTGTTCTGTGTCTGGGTGTAATTTATCTATAATTATGTATGTATTCGAATGTTTAAGTATGTTCATCAGTTGTCTAGTACTCGTAACACAAGCTCTGCTTAGTTTGGGTCTAGACGACATTGTGTGATAGTTGTGGATTATTATAATGTGAAATACTCACAATTGATCTGCAGTGACACCGGATTGCTAGTTGCACTGCCTTCGTTGTTATAAGCCAGACAGCTGTAGTCTCCGGCAGCTGATCTGGTCACACTCTGCAGCACTAAGCTCTGGTCACTCAGGATGACTCCAGCGCTAGCATTATGTTGGATCTCTTTCGCCTGTGGGACATTTTGGATTTCAGTAACAATAACCAAATTATAATAGTAAATGAATTAATTAAGTAATAAGATGGAGAGAGACTACTAAGGTAGGCGCCAGATAACAATAAAATAACGGTCATTGACCTTTTCGTAATATCTCTGCGTAGGTACTCTAAAAACAAACAACAAACTGTTTTTATTACTAGAAAATGTAAATGATAACGATAGATGTTGATTGAAGATAGCTTTATGTCTTTATTTCCGTTTTTGAAATTAATGGTATCAAATGTGGTGTTATTTTGTCGTTATCTGGCGCCTTGTATAAGGTTGGCTTGTAAAACTTACAAACTAAACATTTTAAAACAATTGTATGCGCTTATAAAAATAAATAATTAAATTTTAGTGAGTTTTTTGTTTACTCATAGAAATCGACAGCTCGTTACGGTTTTGACTATAACTATGACAGCCTGGCCTCTCTGCCGGATAGAATTCAAAGCCAAAGTCTGTGTTCTAGCTATCACGGTTTATGAAATACAGCCTGGTGACCGAGAGCCAGATAGCGCGGAGTCTTAGCAATATGGTCCCGTTTTTGCCCTTTGATGACGAAACCGTAAAAAAGTTAATTAAAACGTGCAAAATTTTGTATATTTTTGTACACAATTTCTTTTTTATTGAGAAAATCAGAAAATAAGTTTTTGTTCTTCTTGTTTCACCAAGGATGTACAACATTATTTTTAGTATATGCAAAACATTACATACATTTCAGCTCATACAACATTTCGGCTCATTCATCGAAGCAAAGGCTCAACTGGCTGCCATAAAATTGGGGATCTTAGCAAGAGTGAGACGGTACTTCACGCCGGAACAGCTACTCAATCTTTTTCAAGCCAAAATTCAATCGTGTATGGAGTACTGTTCTCATCTTTGGGATGGATCTTCTAAGTACTAGCTTGATGCGCTGGAGTCGATTGAGAGGCGAGCCAAGAGAATCATCGACAATGATGCACTTGTAGAGCCGAAACTCCAAAGCCTTGAGCATCGCCGCCGAGTTGCTAGTCTGTCGGTTTTCTATCGTTTACATTTCGGGGAGTGTGCACTGGAATTGCACAATCTAATTCCGCCAAGTCGGTTCCATCATCGGACCACACGACGTACAGCGTTGCGCCACCGGTACATGGTAGACATCCCACCTATACGCACAAAGCCTTTTAGGAACACATTTATTATGCGTACAGCCAAGGAGTGGAATTCCCTGCCGGAGTCTGTGTTTTCTGTTAGCTACAACTTAGGGGTCTTTAAGTCAAGAGTGAATAGGTTACTTCTAGGCAAGCGTGCGCCATCGTCGACCACATCATCGCTCACCATCAGGTGAGATGGTGGTCAAACGCAAGCCGATCAATAATAAAAAAAAGAAACCTGAAACACCTGTCTAGTATTTTTATTAAATAATCTACATATTTACAAAATTTCAAAACTGTATTATGAAAAATCACAAAGTTATAATATTGAGTACAACCAGATATGGTACCTGGTTGGCGACGTAAATACATGGTCACCGGGCCACCCGGACGACTAAGGAGATATATTGTTTCCGCACCCAGCTATGCGCTGGCTCTTAATACCCGCTATGACATGTCCTGTGTTTTACTTATAGTTGGTGGTAGAAAAAATATAACATGGTGTAAGAAATATTGAAAACGATTCAATTACTGATACTGAACAAACTGTATTCAGGTTTCGCATTTACTAACAATAAAGTTGTATAACGAGCTCAGTTAAAACTTTTCCAACAAGAGCAGTTTTTTTCATGTCATTTAAAACTATTGGAGATTGAAAAAACGCAGTGCCGTCTCCATTTTTCAAGGAAAAGTGGTAACAAAAGGAGAACTAATTCTTTGTGCCGATATCTTTACTCGTCTTAGATGGACAATAGATTGAGGATTGAGCATAGTGGCATGAAATTACAGAGGACGGTGTCCAGCAGGGTACTGTTATAGGTCCCACATTGATTGACACAGTTTTCTTCCGCTATATAATAACTAGCTGCTGCTAGCGGCTTCGCCCACGTGAAAGTAAAAAATCCCAAGGGAACATACTCCTGATGTAAAAAGTATCTTATGTGCACAATAGCTCCAGTCTGCGGCAAACAGTAAAATAGTCAAAGTAGGTTTCTCCACATAAACTTCGGACCTCTGTTTCATCCATTTAGGGGGTGAATTTTGGAAAATCCTATTAAAGTGTTCGTTTACGTCATAAAAGGAAACCTTGTGAAACATTTTACAATTGCTGACACGGATCTTGAGCGCTGGCTTCAAGTTGCGCAGAAGTCAAATATTCGTTCTCTTTAGTGGTGCGAAGTGAGACGCGGGGGCGGGTAGTGTCAGTTATTGGGTCGCCTCGCCATCGCCTTGCTGCATGTATCTAACAACGACGACGATTGGCTATCCAATGTATGGAATGGGCAAAGCGATCTCCACTCTGACGCCGAGCGCTTAAGATCCGTTTTGGCAATTGCACGCTCCTAGTCCCAGTAATTTTAGCTGTTCGTTGATATGTCAGGCAGTCAATCTAATATATCAGTCTTCTTTTATATAATTATGTAGATCATAAAAGAGCATTTTGTATAGCTGATCCGACACAGTTAGCTATTCAAAAAAATATTGCTTTTAAATCATCTGGGCATGTTTTCCAGTTTTTAAGGTTCCATACCTTAGTTGGCAAAAAAAACCCGTAAAGGATCACGTTATTGTCTGTCTGTTAAGACCCTTTTTCTTAGGAACGTGTAAAAGTATGAAGCTGAATCTAATATAAAAAAAAAATACTCTCTTTTGTTTCTAACGTATGTCAAAAAAAACTTTTCTGCTATTCGGAATGATCTTCGAGTCTCAATTTGGGAATGGAATTATTTATAAATACTATGTAAGTTGGTACGGAAACTCCAAATTGACCGGTTTTTTTATAGCAACTGTCCAGCAATTGTTCAATAGTCCGTTGTGATTTTTTTCGGTTGAGATGATTATCATTATCACTATGATCATAATAAGTCTTACGTATAGCTGAGCTACATTATGAATTATGACAAGTTTATAGTCGACTGTACGTCTGTAGTAGGCTGCATTTAGGCTGAACTAGCCTGAAACTGAGTTTTCAAAGTATTAGAAGCCAACTGACACTAGATTAGCTACTATTGACATGTGGTTTACATGGTGTATATATGTACACATGTTCAAGAAACTTACCCCCTTGTACCACGTGAGTTTCTTCGCCTTAGGGTTAGCTTTGACGCTGCACTCGAAGTAAACGCCATCCCCTTCTTTGATGTAGCTAGGGTTCAGGTTTGAACCCAGTTTTAGTGTCACGATAGGCACATCTGTTAAAAAACACGGAATTTTTCAGAACTATCCTTGGGTGCTGAGGATTGTCAGAAATGATTGATTGGCCTAAATCAGTAGTTCATGCAAGGCTATTAACAATAAAAGTCAGGCTAGAACTTCTGCATGCTTTTGCTACATTGCCAAACGGAAAATATAAGGCATATCTATGCATATCAACCATATACCCAGCCCTCGTGAAGGAAACTTTTATGTATTATACTTTTTTAGTGTACAATAAAGTTTGTTCTATTCTATTCTACTCTACGATACAAAATTGTCTCCTAGTCTAAAAAAAACACAACTTTCGACTCCACCTACTCAAAGATAACTGTCTGCCAACTTTAAATGTAAATAAACTAAAATACTCGCATAACTTCGGAGACCCATTAATCTCAATAATTTGTCGATTATCATAATTTAAATACCAACTACATAACCATAGATTTAAATAAGTTAGTTTAACGATATTCCTCAAAAAAAATTAGTTTAGTAGTTCAGTAATTTGTTTGATTTTAAACAAAACATCAGTAAGTGTCATCGCACATGGGCCACATGCCACAGCTACTAACGCCGCCACGATAAGCTAGAAGCGACCACAAAGGACGACTTGTGGCCGGTGACTGCTACTTTTTTTAACCCATACGTGCAGTATCATAGTGGACTCTGACGAAGAAGCTTTAAATGCACAAGTGGCATGTGACGACGTTTTGTTTTGGCGTTTAGTGACCGGTTCGGGCCACAAGTAGCGAGCAGCGGTGTGTGGCGGCCACTGGCGTCAACCCTGTGCGGCGAATTCATTTAAAATGTATTAAACCTACCATGAAATAATGGTTGTGGTAGGTGGCCCGAGATACATATATTTGAACCATTAGTAGTTTTGTTAACATACACACAACCTACAGCTTTATCCTCATGTTGATCCGACCTTTTTACTTATTATTTCAATTACTTTATATTGTTATAAACTGAAAAGTATTTGCTAATGCGATATGTATTTTGTTTAATTAGTTGGGTACACTTTTGATGAAAAGTGCTAAATACCACTTGATAAAATTTAAATGAACTTAACGCCCTAATTTAGCAGTGTCAGGTTCAAATTATTTAGAAAAAAGGTCAGAGTCTAAAATTTAGTTGTCGGGCTTTGTAAAACACAAAATTTTCACAATAAAAAGAGGTCTATATTTTACATAATGTAAATTACTCAGCGTTAAACAAGTTAAACTGATGATATAAACTAGTACTTGACTGTATGGGGGAGGCCTATGTCCAACAGTGGACGTCTTTTGACTGATATGATGATGATGATAAGTACTTGACTGCGATCCCACCTGAAGGTAAGCAGTATAATGCAATTGTTGATGGCAAAGGACACTAGTTTAATAAGAGTCTATTCACTCTAGCCTTGAAGACACCTAAATTATAATCCTAATACTCGTAAATAATTATAAAAAAAACCTTTTGAAGCGGATATGTCTAATAACACCAAACTGCACAAAAAAAAACTTACATTGCACATTGAGAAACCACCGATCTTCTATAACAGCGTTGGGCACTCGAGAGTTCTCGGCGCGGCAGACGAGGTACTTCTCGTGGTCTTCCGCCATTGGTACCAAGTTCAGGGTGCTGACTGTTGCGTTGTTGTCCGAAAACTGTGTAAAAGAAATAGGAATGTTACTATGGGACATTATCCATCATCTAACTAGCATTTTGCCAAGTAAACTGGTGTCAGCTTCCAATCTGCCCTAATGCAGTAGATCTTACCCAACCTACCTTGTAGTAAGTTAGGTAAGGGTAGATTGGAAACTGACACAGTCGTTTCATATAAAATAGTGATAGACCTGTCAGTATTTAAATGGTGTAAATTCGAATAAAACTGAAAATTGTATTTCTTTACGAAAGTATTGTTTACAATGTTTACAGTGTGATGATAAATTAAGGTGTAGATTAATAAGTGAAAATTATTTATACAATTCTTGTTTGTTGCACTTGCGGCATCATCATTTCAGCCGGAAGTGTGGTCTCCCTCAAATTTCATCACAACGACCGGTCCTGATCATCTCACATCCATTTGATTCCTGTAGCCTTCGTCAGCTTATCGGTTTACCTAGCAGGAAGCCTTTTAACGCTGTGCCCACACAAATTGTGCGCACTAATGAATTATTACCACGTGTAAAGCAGTAGCGGAAATAATAGCACCTGTACAACATTATGCGGAGTAATTAATATATGCATTGAAGTTGTGTTGTCCTGCAGAAGAACAAATGGGTTTCAGGAAAAACAATCCAATATCTATTAACTTGTACATTTTCCTCGAAAAAATAATAAAGGGTATAGATAGCAAAAACGAAGTCACAGCTCTTTAAATGGATATGACTAAGGTCTTTGAGAGCGTCAACCATGAAGTGCTATTAAATAAGTTAGAATTTTATGGATTTCGAGGAAGTCTGATCTAGAAGATAAAAAATGGAAATATATTGCATTTTTCGTATCACTAAAGTTAAAACAAACACATGTCAACGCCAACAAAAGTTACCAGAGGGGTATCTCAAGGAAGCATCTTAGGTCCCTTGCTATTTATAATATACATAATTATTTAACCTTCCCAAGTCCACCAAATAACCCATCATTCTTTATTTTGACGATAGTACAGAGATGGTTGTATCTGAAGACCTTAACACGTCATGAATATATAATATATTTAAACTGTGCGTTATTTGTTTATAATTAGTTAGCTAAATTTAATTAAACTCATACAGTCCACTACTAACACTATCCGAAACATATATAATGAATTCCAAAAATTTAAATAAAAGTTAATGCACGTAAATTACGAAAAAATTAACATTGAAAATTAGATATTACAAAGTTTTTAGGATTGCACATAGACTCAAATATGACACGGATGACACATGTGTGGCAAGTGTGTATAAAATTAAGTAAATTTACCAACGCTCTACATCGCGCTCGCTCTTTCGAAAAGTCGTTAATCAGATTGAAACTCCCTATCTGCTTAACACACCTGTAGTGGTTTGACATTCAGATACGGTATAATATTTTACGGTAGTGGTACTGGCAGAGAAACAGTTTTAAAAGACCAAAAGAAATATATTCGTGTGATATGTGCATATAATACCTGCAGACTTGTAAGCTATATTTGATAAATAAATAAAAAAAACATTGCCATTATTACATAATTATACAAAATTTTAACTAGCTTTGGATGTAAGAAATTATTAATATAAAAATAAAACGCTTTAAAAGTACTAGTGATAGGTACCACCACTAGTACATTTTATTCAATAAGCTACAGATCATTATATTCGACAAGAGTACATTTTGAATGGGTCTAGAATATATCTGTGGTTTGGTGCTAATAGGGCCTAAATCCGAATTTTTGCGGGTGTTTTTTGAGCCCCGCTTCTGATTTAATCATTTCTTTTGAAAGATTTTTGATAAATTAACGCGCTTATAGCACAAAAATATTATAGTGTTTCAATAACCTTGCAACAACATCTAATATTTTTTGAAAACATACTTTGGATTTTTCAGCATTACAGCCACAAATATAATAAGGTATTGAGGCTGCAAGCCTTGCACCCTTTTATAAATCAGCGTTGACATTTTCCTATCATTTAACGTTTACTCTTGGTAGTACGCTTCCATGCAATGATAAAATTTAGTTAGTTATTCAGTACTTGAAAACATAGTCCCTGTTCTGGATACTGAGTACTAAAATAACACATTACCCGCACTATAACACCAAAGCTGCAGTGCCTAATCTAGCCAGAGTACTAAAATGTTACCCCATTTCTGTCTGCAATAAGTTTTACTGCTGGACCAGCGCTAACGTTTTCATTGTAAGGGGCCCTGTTTTATGGGTTTAGAAACTGAATGCTGTGCCAAAATAAGTGTTAAGTGTGCTTTAAAGTGTGTATAATGTTGGTAAACAACTATTTTGTGAAGATAATGCTAGGCTTGGCAAGAATATTAGCTATCGTAGCATGTGTCGGTTCTTATGTGTTAGTACCGACTCGCTCTAGACAAAGGTTATTTTGGTCATTTAAGATGGAATCTACTGGCCCAAGTTTAGATATGTTCTTGCTAGATGGCTCTTTACTCAATATTTAGTTTAGTTTTAGTGTATGGAAACATTATTAAGGGTGTTTTTAATATCGTGCGGTTTTGTTCAAGCATGCGGGCTTGCTTTGCACGCCTAATCCCCGCAAATATCAATTTCGTGCAAGTATGTATTGTAATGCGTGGAATACACACGCAGGACGCATTTTTTTTTTGCAATTTAAAACTTTTTGGATGCGGAACTAACCCGCATCGTGGTAAAATCCGCACGATATTAAAAACACCGAAGTCAAAGAAATGATTTTTTTTAAAATCGTACAATGCACTTTAGGTCACATAATTGTCCTAAAACTTTAATAATTCTGAATTCAAGTCATGAACTTTACCGCTGTATAGATATTCACTACAAACAAGAAAGTTGTTAGTGGTCAAACGCAAGCCTATCATTAATAATAATAAAAAAAAAAAAAAAAGTGGGCATAGTTTTTCACTTCAGTTATTTTTATTTTTGATTACAACAAATTAGATCTAGTAACTAATAAAATTATAATCCCTAGGCAAATATAAAAATAAAAAAAATCTAGCACCTAAAAACCCCGACGGAGGTACAATCGACAACTAAATAAAAACAAAAAAGTATTAAAAACAAAACAAATAATTTAGACAATCAATCACATCAATGTCCGGGCATTAGTCATTAGTCGAAAGCCACACGAACGCTGAACTCATCTGTACCTACAAAAAATAAACATATAAAAACAAAATTGACTATCTGTTGATCGAACGATGTTTAAACATGTCACAAATTGATATCTTAATTTAAAACTTCGTGAACGATTATTTATTTTTGTTTTTTTTTTTTTCTGTCAGTGCAAAGTGTGATGGATATAGATAGAATTTATCTATAAAATAGCCCTAAAACTTTTATGAAATAATTCACTACGAAATCCAACCGTTACAGTAAATATTCTAATAATATACTCTAACTGCTGCATAAAAATGTGAATTTCAGTATTGGTTACTAACTAGCATGATAACTCGACAAGCTTTGGCAATAAGTACTATTATAATATAGTCTTAACTCTAAATAATTCATAGTGCATAACAGTTAAAAAGTGGAATTTGCTACTGGAGTCCATATTCTCTGATAGTTACAACCTGGGGGTATTTAAGTCAAGAAGTGAATATATCAATCAGATCGTCGCTTACCATCAGGTAACTTATAGGTGACAAGCCTACTGATGACATAAAAAATATTTCAATATTCTTTTAGTAATCTTGTACTTTCCGATTAAACCTCCTCAAGCTACAGGGTAAGTTTCTTTTCCAATAAGTATTTTATAATCGAAAACTTTATCAATTAACTGTGTTGAAACGAAGCATTAAACGATCTGCGGTTAGATCAGCCATTAAAATTTTCACTCTAATAGTTATATTTAGTTAGTTATAGTTAGGACAGAATGGAAGAAGAAAACTTGTTGCGCCGACCCCAAGTAATATGTGATAAGGGCAGGAAGAAGAAGAAGAAGTTATATTTAGGTTTATATTGAATGCACTGCTTAGTTTACAAGTTTTGCACAGTAATCGTTTCTGAGATATTTTAGGTCGTCTACTCCTATGTATTGATACTTAAGAGAACGTTAAAAGTTGACACGGCCACTTTAAAACATTTTTTTTGGCTTCATATAAATTATTGGCGTACATATTTTTTTTAAAATGAATTTTAAATAAAAAAAAAAAATTATACTATTTTAGTATTTTTGGTGTTATTAATTAGTAATACTATTTAGTGCTTTTTTAATTTTTTTTTAAATACTACACTAAACGTATTATTTATTTTCTTTTTTATATTATTAATCAGTTATCTACAACATACTTTAGTTTCACGAATTTGGTAGGTATTTCAGAAACTATGGCCGTTGTTGCAGCATAATTTTACATTAATTTCCTGATGGAGAAGGAGAGCAAAGAAAAGATGGATGGATTGTGTATTCGTATTCATACGAAAAAGGCGATCAAAGCAGTTAATTCGAAGAAATCCAGTCCAAAAGAAATTGATTTCTCTCAGGAAATGAGTAGAACCATGTCGTTATATGTTAAGAAACAAATCAAATAATAAAACATGACGCTTCAAAACAGAAGAATTTAAATTCTTTTTTCTAGCTGCTACTTTTTAGCTTACATACTGTATCAAGGTGGCAAGAAATTAAGTAATACATTTGTGAATAAAAATTTTAAGAAATGAATATATTTTTAAAATGATAACTGAAACACTTTAAAGCAATGTTTTTAAGCGTAGTAATGATTATTATAAACTTTTCTTATATTTTTATTGATGCAACAGACTATCTGGAAGTATTCTTACGTCCAACCAACATTTAATAAATACCAAAAGATAAAAATATGCAAAAGTTAATTGATTTAGTCAATGTGCGTTTTCGTGCATTTGCAAAGCAATCAAAAGATAAACTATGCAAAAATATACTCATAAACGGTCCAAATTCATATCCTTAAACATACATCCTCATTCCGATGTGTGATATTAGAATGAAGCAAGGTATGAAAACGCTTGTAATAAAAACTAATTTGTTTGGACAAAGTTGGAACCATTTTGTAATAAAAGTGTGTATGTAGAATATATTTGCACATCAAAACTATATTCATTTTTCACTGTTACTTCTAGCAATGTTGAATTTCCTCGGATAGGGTTGCATCACGGTATACATTTTGGTTTTCGTTTTTCATTATTGCAATAATTGCATTTTTGGTTTTATTTATTTACATTTCTGAATATTTTCGGGTAACTAAGAGAACAACGGTAAAACTTCATTTCGATTGTATATTGTAATTACAACCGGTTTAAACTGCGAGTATATGTTCTCCTGGAGTTATCAGACTCCTAGATGTATGGCGATGAGCAACCAGTACATGAAAAACGTGTTGAGAAAACATTGATTATGCGTACAGCTGAAGTCTACCAACTTATTAGCTGTTGTAGCTACCTAGAACCTGGAGGTCTTTAAGTCAAGAGTGAATAGATTACTTTTAACGTGCTCCATCATCGACAGCATCATCGCTTACAACAAGATGAGACAGTAGTCAAACCAATTAATAATAATAAAAACGAACAGAATAAATTCAGTATTTACTGTAATAATGAATGAATTTAAGAATTTCTACGAAAAACGTGCTACTGTTACAAATGATGACTATTGTCCGGCATTTATTCCATAACGTATTGGAAACTCGGTTTTTATTTCAATCTTTTTTTTATATATAATTGCTTTTCCCGAGTACTATTGAATATGGAAGTTGATTAAAATTGTAAACGATACGGTTGAGCAGGTACTGAATTGTTACGAACTTACTCAATGCTCGGTAGTGTATTGCGATTGGATGAATTCCATTTTATGAAGTGTAAAATATGATATTTTTTTAATTATTTCGAGTTTACAATACCTCAATCTTTAGTTGTTGAGCTCTAACGTCAGCCTTGTCCAGTTGCTGACTAGGTAATATTTTAAATATTGCAAGAACGATTCCAATTTTAATCCAGTCGATACTAAGAAAATCCGCATTTACTACAAAGGATTTGAATCTTTTCACTATATCATCTTCATTTGCCTAACTCTTTTACAACTGTAGTTATTGGATTTAGCTTCCAGTCTAAGTGGACGTAGCGTTTAGACACCAGTATTCGCATGCTATCAGGTCTCCACATTCTATAAACCAGTTACTGAATAAAACACCCTTTAGTCTTTATCTAATCTCCTGAATTCAAAATTCTACAAATGAGACTGTTGCTTTTAGAATTTTCTTCCACACTCAATATGGGCTAGCCCTTGGTTAGACGTCTTCAGAGGAAGGGTCAGGGAACATTTCCTGTCAACATGACTCATATATATATACATATACACACATATATACATATATATATAAACCTAGTATGGATATATATATTTATATACAAGGTGTAAGGGACAGCCCTCCACAAACTTTAAGGGCTTGCTCAGTAAACGAAACTGAACAACCTTCCACAATTTTTTTTTTCAGGGAACGAAAAAAAAAATCGGCCTCGCTATACAAATTGTCCAATCAAGTTTATCATTTTGTATGGCGAGGCTGATTTTTTTTTTTCGTTTCCTGAAAAAAATTTTGTGGAAGTTTCTTCAGTTTCGTCTACTGAGCAAGCCCTTAAAGTTTGTGGAGGGCTGTCCCTTACACCTTTTATAGGTTTTATTACTTGGGTATTTACAGTATGTTTATACGTATTGTGTGCTGCGCACATATCTGTGTAAATTATTTTAGTTTGTAAGTTTCAATTCATCTATGTTAACTTAGTTTATGTTGTGCATTTGTTTCAGTTATCCTTTTATTACAAAATTTCTTGTAGAGATATTAAGGTTTGCTGTAAGAAAAGCCATTTTGGGCTAAGCTCGCCTGTGTACATCGGCTTTCTTACAATGTATAAATCTGTAAAGTTATGTACAATAAAGAATATAAGAAATATAAGAAACTTCTCAAGAAGACTTCTCATTCGATCATGTAAATAAACAATAGGAGGAGTGGCAGGCGGTCGCCGACTTCTGCGAAGCAGTAATGCTCGCAAAGGAGGAGGCCGAACGCATCAGGCAACGGCGTTATCGCCGCCGCCGTCGCCGGGATTCTGATCCCGATTTCCGGCCAACGTAGACGCGGGCTTGCGGACAGTGAGCAATGGGTAGCTCACTGTCCGGCCGTCCGGTAACTGTCCGGACCAAGCCCAAGTCGTCGACGGCGCGCACTGTTCCCGCGCGCCTCAAGGAGTTGTCAGCAACAGCAGGGACCCAGCCGGGTCGAAGCCTACTGGGGCCAGGGTTATCCGAAAGGGCGCTCGAGCCCCGGTATGAAGGCTAGAAGGAACGGGGTGGGTCTTTTAGTCAGTAAGAGTCTGACACTATCTCCCGCTCCACCCAAGAGCGGGGGATGTCAATGCATGATTTTTTCCCACCATAAAAAAAAAAAAATGTAAATAAACAATACCACTTTTTAATATTATAATTATGACAATTTTTGTAGTGTGTATGATTGATTGATTAATCACTCTTTATTGTATACCATAAATAAAATTATAGTAGGAGCTTAAAATTAATAGGGTGCCAAAATGAGCGGTCTTATCGCTAAGAGCAATTTTTAACAGACAACCTTTGTGTAAACCTAAACGTATAAATAAATATTATTTGCTCTTCAACGCTCAATCAGCTGAATGGATTTAGATGAAATTTTGCACTCGAGTTAACCCTGCCGTGGAACAGAAAATTGGATACTTTTTATTCCCTTTGTATAAATTTCTGCTTTTACAAGGACTATCGCTGGCAGAAACTCGTTTTTAGGGTTCCGTAGTCAACTAGAAACCCTTATAGTTTCGCCATGTCTGTCTGTCTGTCTGTCCGTCCTCGCTTAATCTCTGTGACCGTTAGCACTAGAAAGCTGAAATTTGGTACCAATATGTATATCAATCACGCTGACAAAGTGGTAAAATAAAATGTTTTATTAGGGTAGCCCCCCTATATGTAAAGTGGGAAGTGATTTTTTTTTTATTTCAACCCTAACGTGTGATATACTGTTGGATAGGTATTTAAAAATGAATAGGGGTTTACTGAAATCATTTTTTGATAATGTCAACAATTTCAGAAATAATCGCTCCAAAAGTAAAAAACAATGTGTCCCCCCCCCCTAACTTTTGAACCATAAGTTTAGAAAATATGAAAAAAAATCTGAAAAGTAGTACTTTATAAGGACTTTCTAGGAAAATCATTTTGAGCTTGATGGAAAGAACAGTTTTTGTACAAAAAAGACAAAAAGGTTGTACAAAATAATTTCTGGACTAAGTTTGTAGTATAATCGTATATGCAAGCATTTTTTTAACTTCGTTTACATATTTTATTATGCTGAAAGTATCTTCTTTCAAACAAAAAAAGAATTATTAAGATCGGTTCTCGCAATCCAAAATTACCACCAAACACTTCTTCTGGTACCTATGTATTAATTAGTAACCCAATTTCCCGAGAGATGGCGCTGTACTTTTTTAGTTATCACCGTCCTTTGTGGGCCCGTTTTTAGGGTTCCGTACTAAGTATGTCAACGTAACAAATAGCCTTTTTTTAAACTCATAAGTGAGAACACTTATTGTGACGGACGGGAAACTACGGAACCCTACACTGAGCGTGGCCCGACACGCTCTTGGCCAGTTTTTTTTTTTTCATTAACTGTTACCATTTATGCCATTTAGCTAGAAAAACAAAGTCCTTATTCATCCACTACGTCAATAATTGCACCATCAACTTCAGTTTGCGAGAAGTCGGTACTTACTGAGACAAAGGGGCAGCAACAGTTAGTCACTCACACCAGACGCTACGTCTCCAGCTGTTCCTACACTTGCATCTTTATGTTCGAGCCATTTCGACTTGTACTTCAGAACTATCTTATTGTTTCTCATGCAGGTATTCTGTAAAGTTTTTCATGTAATTTAATTAAATCTTATTCGATTAACTTGTGCATTTCGCAACTGGCAGGATACTGTGTGCTGTAGAATTAGTACCCAAAGTGCAATAGGCTATGCTCGAAGTTTCCTTGCGTGATCGAATCAGAAATTAGGATATCCGCAGGAGAACCAAGGTTACCGACATAGCACGAAGAATCGCTAAAATTAAGTGGCAATAGGCAGGGCACATTACTCGCAGAACAGATGGCCGTTGGCCGAAAGATTCTGGAATGGCGACCACGTACGTTTGAAATGACGATGGAAAGGGACAGGAAAATCAAAGAGAAGATGGATTGATTGTATGAGGAGTGATCTAAAAGAAAAGACAGTTAGTGATAGTGTGATGGATGACAGGGTAGAATAGAAGAAAAAAACGTATTGCACCGACTCCGAGTAATACAACAATAAGACAAGGGCAGAAAAATTATGATGAGGTAACTTTCCAACTATTTTGATAAACGATTTTTCTCTTACTGGATATCAAAGAAAGATCACATAGGTTAGTCAATACTACATTTGTGGTATTTTTTTTTACAGTAAATGCTGTAGATAGTGAATATTATATGTAAGGCACATATAATATTCAAAGTCAGTTTGTTAAGTGACATAGTCGAGTCTGAGTCAGAGTCGCAGGCAAAAGCTAGTAATATAATAAACTAGCTTTTGCCCGCAGCTTCGTCCACGTACATAAAATATAACCTATGTCACTCAGGAATAGAGCAGCTTTCTATCGGTGAAAAAATTTTAGCAATCGGACCAGTACTTCCAGAGATTATCTCCTACAAACAAAAAACAAACTTTACCTCTTTATTATATTAGTGTAAATTATTATAGAAACAAACACATTACAACGTCCATATTTGAGCAGCAACCTTAGCTGTAAACATGAGAATCCTTAACATTTGAGCCATCACAACGACTGCCTGAATACTAAATCTAAAAGGTAATATTATGCATTTATCAAAAGCGCAACTAAACTTGTCCACATTCGACCCACTTACAGTCGTGTTTACCTAACAAATGAGCATAAATCCTGCCAGTTAAAAGTTCAACAGTCACGCTATTTTATAAACTGGAATTTAACTCATAACTTCAATCTTCAAACTGTGTCAATAGCATTGGAAAACGTGCGCAAGTAACGTTTAGGTTCCTACAAAAACATAGTATGCAGGTCCACGTTTCTCCATACCTTTTTCTTACTCGTTTTAAATGATTTTTTTTATTGTTGATAAGTTTCCGCTTGACCGCTATCTCACCTTGTGGAAGTCGACGATACGGTTGATGATGGAGCGCACTTACCTAAAAGTAACCTATTCACTCTTGATTTGAAGATTCCCAGGTTGTAGCCATCAGGAAACCGACCCCGGCAGGGAAATCCACTCCTTAGCTGTAGGCACAATGAATATGTTCCCAAAAAGGTTTTAGCGTTTTGGCGTATAAGTGGAATGTCTACCATGTAGCAGTGATGTATCACCGTACGCTTGGTGATCCGATGATAGAACGGGCTAGGCGGAATTAGGCTATGCAATTTCGACGCACACTCCCCGAAATTCAACCGGTAGAAAACCGTCAGGCTAGCGACTCGACGAGTGCATCATTGCCAATGATCCTCTTGGCTAACCTCTCAAATGTCTCAAGTGCATCAAGCAGACTGTCAAATATATCGCATCCTACTTATTATCACACACTTGCTATTTTTTTTGCTGTGTGAAATCATTAAATGACTTCTTCTATTTTGAGTGGAGCGATAGGGAGCGGCAGACTTTTACTGACTAAAACCCACCTTTGTTCTTCCAGTAGCCCTTTGGATTTCAGAGCCCCGGTAACTCTAGCCAAATAAAGAAAGAAACCAAGAAAAAACTTTTATTCGTGCCTCACACATCGTATATACTAAAAATACAGTAATAAAATAGGCTCAAAACTAGTGCGCCTTACTATCAGAGATTGCACCACTGCTTACCATTCGGTGGGATCGCAGTCAAGTACTAGTTTAAAACAGATAAAAAAATAAAAATTTTGTCAGTGCGACTGGGCACTCCATCTCGTTTACACACGACCCTTGCGAAAAGGACACCACTCGTTGGACTAATCCGACGCACTGTGACTAACCACCCGTTAAGGGGTCACCTCACGAACGAAGTCACATAAATTCACGATCCCACATAAACAGTGGCAACAGACACTCAAAACTATGTGCGACTTGACGATGAAAAGAATTAATTACCGACGTGATGGAACATTGTATACCAGCGTTCTGACCCACATACTTCCATCACTCCATACAATAGCCGCCACGCTCAGTAACTTTCATAAATGATGCGAGAAAATTAGCAATTAACACATTTTCATCAAAATCCCCGTATGAAGCTAACTTTCCTAAATTAACATAATTAGAAATTTGTAATAACACTAAAATGTGGTATAGAATTATAATTGAAATTGCTGTCTAATTACCTAGATAATGAAATGGTACCACGATTTACTAATTTCAGTGGTTCCATCAACATGAAACGTTAAGTTCTGAAATTAAGTTACTTTTGTTAAACAGAATGAAATTCACAATCTGCTTAATTAGAGTTTTTTTATGTTCTCTGTATAGCGCAACTTTTCTTTGTCTAGGAAATGTAGGAGTATTCTTGAATATGCAACCCCACTCCCCAGCCAGTAGCAGTGTTGGTTTAATTGGAGATGGGATTAATCGAAAAGTGTTGATTTTTGTGAAGTACTATACTTCCTAACCGAATTTTGGATCTGGCAGCCAATTTCAGCAGAGAGTAGCCATGAATGGAGAGTTTTTATTTTTATTTTTTAAGTTTACAACTAGTCTACAAATTAGGTAGACATGCAACTGCAAGCGTATTTACTAAAAAAAATATTAAATACAAGGCTTCTCAATAATAGTGCAGCAATGCTAATTACCTGAAAATTTTAAAAATTTTAAGAAAGTTCATTGAAAAATATCTTATTTGCATAACTTTCTCCATTTTCACAAGGTTCTTGTGAAACGGGACAGAAATTGCAAGCCTTTCAGTTAAGTCCACTACCACTATATCAGGTTTATTCGCCACAATAGTCTATACGGTAAAGATGGACCAAACCCTTGACAGTTAATTAAGACGTTCTATAGTAAACCCCTGTAGCCTGATTCACGTAAAATCAAACAAGCCAAATATCGTTGAAGTTTTATAGTCGTTCGATCGAAGTCCTATCCAAAAGCGGTATTCACGATCTATCGACTTATTTCCAGTTACATTAATAAGAATTCTACCAGGATAATGTAATACCGACTTTTTTTAAATCGACGAATTTCAAACGACTTTAAAATCGGTGTCGTTCAAACTCGATTGATGGATGTGAATACGGAAATGGTCTAAACGATTGAATCGCTACGATATTGTTACGGTTTTCATTACCTACGTAAATAGGGCTACTGGAAGATATTTATGGTGATAATTTTGAAGAACCGCTAAACTTTAGTGGCAGTGAGCAGGACACATTGCTCGTAGAACGAATGATCATGGGGCCAGAAAGTTCTAAAGTGACGACCGCGCACTGAAAAACGCAGCGTGGAAGGCCTCCCACAAGATGGACCGATGACCTGGAGATTGTCGCGGGAATGCGATGGATGCAGGACCGTTTGTTGTGGCGACATTTGGGGGCCTATGTCAAACAATGGACGTTTTCGGCTGAAATGATAATGACGAATTTCGCACAATTTATACAGGCATGGCTTTTGTTGTTCCCAAAAATGTCAACGAAACACCGGTAGACTTCGGTCTCTAATTGGTCTACACTGAACCCATCACGGCTTCGGAGTACTGTCAAGCGCTACAGGTTTGCGCCAATTCTCGCTTGTCAAGGAAACTGGGATGGGTTCTGTTTCCACTTCGATGCGTATGGATACTCGGAAAATATTCTGTGAAATTGGTTTCAAATAAGCCACAATTCAATACGCTATCAACAGTGTTAACCGTGGTTAAGCTGTGAGGCTGATATACGCGTCTTGCTTGTGAAATGGTGCCGTCAGTTGAGACTGGTCATCTTTTTAATGCCAGGGTTATTTCAATTTTTATTTTTTTATTTCTTTTTTTTTATTATTTATTCGTTTTGCTCGCGTAATAGAAGTGACAAAAACTTTCTATGTAATATAATTTAATGAATGTCAATGGAGTTTCTTGCACTTTCTTCTTAGAGATTTACATTTTGGAACGTAAAATTTAATTTCACTTTTTTGACTGACCGACATTTTAACAATTCAAATTGCCCTTAGACGGTCTCTTTGAAATGTATGTTTTTGATTTGATTTAGACATTCAGGGAATCAGGTTCCGTTCGTTTAAGTTTATTTAAGTGCGATCAAAAAGTTTACCTATATCATGGCATGATCCAGACGTTAAAGGTGCACATATTGTTTCCACCCGATAGCAACCTATTGAACACCTTCTTCAGGCAGCCAAAGAAGCGTTCCTTCAACGATTACTTTCTGCTATATAGGGTGACTGGTAATTAGTGACCGATACTTATACACGATATTGTACACATGATTACAAACAATTTTCACAAAGAAATTTTATTTTATACTCATTAGTTTTATCACAATGACAAAATAGCTGTTCGCGCAAATACGAGCGCGCGCGCCTGCGACCTTTCAGCTGTTAGCCACGTAACGCCATTGTCTCATATACCCCACCTACAATACTGATAGTACACACACGCCGCTTGCAAACTTATCGGTGTATGTAATCAGTGTAGGTACCTACATGTTCCGGTAAAATAATATAAGTTAAATAATGAGTATAAAAAAGTTTCTTTGGGAAAGTTGTCTGTAATCATGAGTACAATCACGTGTATAATTATCGGTCACTAATTATAAGTCACCCTATACGAGTATAAGCATTATGCAACTAACGTAAAACTCTATTAACAATTGATATCTTAAACTTTACAAGTATCTAAATACTTATTAGTTTGGGTCGGTGAGAGACTCTTTAGATTTATAAAATCTATTCGTAGACATTCCTCGCTGTAATAGATTTTAATTAATTATTACTTGACTGATAAATTTACAACTAAACTCCAGTTTATATTTTGAGACCATTCGGCTCCAGCGCCATTAACTCAAGTATCGACTTTAGCATTGTATAAGCGAATAGGTATTAGTTTTAAATTGAATCCATACCACTATTGGACGCTCGGCGCACTTTGTACTTTTATTCTTCTTTACTTTGTTGTTGTTTTTGTGTTTGTTATTCTTATCGTTACCTACTTATTTTTTGTTAACTAAAAGTTTCTAGTTACTACTCGTTAACCCTTGCAATGAACTTGTATATGTAGCTGTAAAATTTTAATAAGCTTTAAACATAGTGTAAAGGTTGATATGCTCACTTTTCAATTTTAAGTCTGACACTATACGTGAGGACTTGTAATTGGCTTTCTGTCGTTTATATTTATTACTATTTTTAGTTTGTTAAGCTGTAAGTCCTCCAGGCTGTAATAAATAAATAAATAAATAAATAAATAGTGTTTATAACCATTGTGCTGTGTCTGTACTGAATGAAAGTATTAATTTTCTATTCTATTCAATTCACCTTTACCCTAAATTGATTATTATAGACACTATAAAATTGAACACAGACGGTTATTATCCAACAGATAATTGTAATAACCTTCAAATACGAAGTAAATATGATCAGAATATATTTATAGAACAACTTTTTTTTTCAGCTTTCAGTTATAACACACAATAGAAATTTGGAACAAGTGTATCTCGCACCATTGAAAGAAACTCCTCAACTGCGATGGCATTGAGGGTGTTTAAAACGTTTCAAATAGCCTATTCTGTGATATTTTTTATTTGCATCAAGTTAATTAGTAAATAGGATCGATAGAATGATAATATTAATTTTGAAAATAGGTTTTAAAAAGCACTTGTACACAATTTTCTCGTCAATTTAAACTAGACGAGGCCGGTGTTTTCTAGCTAACTACCCTGAGAAGAAAGACAGAAACAAACTCGGAGGTCAGTCTTTTTTTTTTTATTCTTGATAGGTTCGCGCTTGACCGCTATCTCACCTGATGGAAAGCGACGATGCGGTCGACGATGGAACGCGCTTACCTAAAAGAAACCTATTCATTCTCGACTTAAAGATTTTAAAGTCTATGCAGCAAAGATTTAATGTCATGCAGATTAGTCTCTGATATGGTTGGATTGGACTTGTCCAGTCAGTGCAAACATTGCTTAGTATTCGTGTAGCTCAACTCGGGACTATTAGGGACCTCAACGAAGGGACATTTCGGTTGGTCGTTTAACATACTCAAAACTAACAAACATATGTCACAATTTATATAAGTATTTCGCATAGTGCCCACGTTCACAAAAATAAAAACAAAAGTGTATTTTTTTTTAAAGTTAATAGTTATTTGTGACAAACTTAATTTAAAAAAAAAAGAACAAAACAAAATTTAAAAAATACTAGTGAGTACTTGAACAGGAAAACTGTTACGACACTTTGTTAATATTCAAATCTACCGTAAAATTTATCTCTAAACTACATTAGGTTTATAGTTTATAATTACTAATAAAACTTAGTTTTATTTTATAAAAGTTTTACAGCAAAATAGAACAAAAACATTATTAGTTGATCAATTTTTTTTTCTTCCATGTAAACTGTGCAATCAAGTTTATAATTTTGCAGGGAAAGGCCGACTTTTTTTCTTTATTTCCTGAAAAAAATCTTGTGGAAGATTGATCAGTTTCGTCTACTGAGCAAGCCCTTAAAGTTTGCTGAAACCTGTTCCTTACACCCTGTATAGTTTCTGGCAAAAGACTGCCCCAGCTCCGCTGTAATCGCGCATCCTAGTGGAACGTTTTGCTATGACATTTTCGCATAAATGGGACTCAATCTCTTGAAAAACGCGACTTGTGTCGGCTTTTAGGACGTCAATCGTCTATGGTTTGTCGGAATATACCAGGAAATTTGTGGAGCCACTCAGGAAATGCTCGAGCGTTATTAAGTCACACGATCTCTAAGGACAGAGTAAATGAAGGTACAGGGAGATTTAACACAGCGCACGCAATGGCAGATGAACAGATGAAAGGGGGGACATTGATTTTGAAACTTAATTCTAACAAATTCAACGCGTTGTTTAATCGTTTAATCACGGTTAAACGTGATGCCGAAAATATATACCCGCTATAAATAACTGTAACTTCAGCAAAATAGCCACTAGTACAATATAGGTGTGATTGAAAGTTATCTATGGAGTTTCTTGCACGTTCTTCTTCATAAAGATAGACCCTTTGCATTTAATAGCTTCACTTTTTTGAGAGACAGACAACTTTAGGAGCATGTGGAACAGGGAGTAAAGTCTCACATCATCATCATCACATCATCACCAGCCTTTTTTAATGTTCTCACTGCTGGGACTCAGGCCTCCTCTCTAGGAGAGGGAATGGGCCGTAATCCACCACGCGGGCCCAGTGCGGATTGGTGAATGTCACATGTCTTCGAATTTTTGGTTCTAGGACATGCCGGTTTCCTCACGATGTTTTCCTTCACCGTTTTGAGAGCAGTGGTAATGAAATAAATTACACAAAGTAATGCGCCTGACAGGGTTTGAACCCGCGACCTACAACTCGTAAGTCGGAGCCATTACCACTCGGCCACCACTGCTCTCAAAGTCTCACATAGTTCCGTTGAAAAATGAGGCGACGACCAGATGGGTGTTTTTTCTGGTCTGGGTAAATACCCGTATAGTTATTTTCGGATTGTTGTATTATGTTCTAATCGCGCGGTAAATTCTAATACCGCGGTGCAGGTTTTTGGATTATTTTAGTTCCTATATGACACCAAAGTGGTCAACAACACAAAACACAATTCAAAAATGTTACACTACAATTGCTATAGAATGGTGCATATGTTACAGCTGTCGGATTCATACAATGTAGCGAACTATCCTTTTCACTCATCATCGTGAACGTTGAACAAGGTTTAAAAGCTCGTTGCTTCATCTAACGCAATCCAACGCAATGTTTGATGAATAGGCAACGCGAAAAAAGAGAGATAACGCTTGAAAACTCTGTTAGCAGTTCGTGATTTACTGGAATATTTCACAATACGTGTTCCAAGAATTACGTGTTTTTTTAAAACCCTTAAAAGTTTTTGAGAAAAATAAATTGTCGTCATTCAGAATTTCGATTAAATATGCAAGGCTTCTATATCTTTTAATAAGTATATTAGTAAATTATGTAGAGCTAAAGTTTACGTAAAATAACAAATTTTCAAAGGCTTTTACTGGATTAGTTTTACACAAATTTATATTTTGATTTATATACAAGCCCAGATAATATCCACAAAATATCTGTTTATCCAAAATATCTGGAGAAAGATGTGTAATAACCTCATAATCACGTAAGAGCGGTTATATGAAAATGTACCTAGGTTTGGTCGCTCTTAATGATACATATTTTCGTCCAGCTGTCATCCCATTCTATGGGCCACCGTAGACGCGGGCTTGCGGACGGCGAGCTATGGGTAGCTAGCTGTCCGACCGTCTGGTAACTGTCCGGACCGAGCCCAAATCGTCGACGTCGCGCACTGTTCCCGCGCGCCTCAAGGTGTTGTCAGCAACAGCAGGGGCCCAGCTGGGTCGAAGCTTACCGGGGCCCGGGTTAGTTTCGAAAGATAGCTCGAGCAACGGTATAAAGGCTTCAAGGAACGGGGTGGGTTTTTAGTCAGTAAGAGTCTGACACTATCTCCCGCTCCGCCCAAGAGCGGAGATTTTCATTGACGATTTTCCCACCATAAAAAAAAAAACATTATATTTAAAAATATCGTAGTAAGTGGTTTAATTGAAATAAATGTTTTGAGTAACATTTTTTTAGTTTTGATACGCCGTCGTAGTTTGATTGAACTTATTGAAACACCTTGTAGGTGGAAAAAGGAAAAGAAATTCGCAATTGATTTCCAATCCCAAAAAATAAAGGTCAATGAAGGAAATAGAAATTTCAGGGAAAGAAAATCAGTTTATTTCAAACCCGATAACTTCAATTGCTCAAAGAGATGTTATTTCATGTGAGGGACCACGTAATAATAGCTAGAGGGTACATTTAGATGTAGTTGACTGATAAGATACGTAATTACTGATATCTAGGCCATCCATGTCACATTACGTCCTAGGAGACCAACAAAAGGGAATGTGTGCGGAAAATATATATAATAGTTTGCGACTTTTGCTACTAGATGGCGTCACTAAGATGTTTGAGCTATTTGGTGAGAAGCTGGGTTGAGTCAAGAGTCCATATGTATTTTTTTTTAAGCGTTACCTTGTACCTACTAGGAATTACTTTGGTATCGTGAGTGCTTTCATAATCCCAAGTCGTCGACGGCGCGCACTGTTCCCGCTCGCCTCAAGGAGTTGTCAGCAACAGCAGGGGCCTAGCCGAGTCGAAGCCTACTGGGGCCAGGGTTATCCGAAAGGGAACTCGAGACCCGGTGTGAAGGGGTCCAGCTGGGTCGAAGCTTACCGGGGCCAGGGTTAGTTTCGAAAGATAGCTCGAGCAACGGTATAAAGGCTTGAAGGGACGGGGTGGGTTTTTTAGTCAGTAAGAGTCTGACACTATCTCCCGCTCCGCCCAAGAACGGGGGTTGTCATTGGATGATATTCCCCAACAAAAAAAAGCGCTTTCATAATCATGTAAACCCACTTACACTAGACAATCAATTTCGGAAGAATTATCTGCAGGCAATACAAATATTAGTAAGCCCAACTTTTAAAACCCACAGGCATAGTGTAGCCAGCTTTTTGGTATTTTATAGGATACATTTTGTAGACTGTGAGTGGGAATTGTATGACTTGATTCCGCTATCTCCATTCTACCATCGGACAAACCGACGGATGGCGAGTATCCACCCTTACGTTGTTGAGAACTTTACGGTCCGGACTAAGCGTTAGTCTCTTCATGTACTTATGTACATCGAAGGACTGGAAAAATTTGCCTTATTTGGTTCTTTTACGATTACAATTTAGGGCTAGAGTGAATAGGATCCTAATAAACTAGTGCGCATCACCATCAACGAATGCATCACTGCTTACTATTAGGTAGAATCGCAATCAGGCACTAAATTATACCAATAAAAAAAAACGAAAAAAAAACCGGCTAAGTGCGAGTCGGACTCGTCCATGAAGGGTTCCGTAGCACTCTTAGCAGCAAGTAACATAATATAAAAGTTCTTGTAGTTCGTTGTAACTTTGATCGATTTTTTAATAATAGTGTATTTTTTAGATTTATGACGTATTAAAAAAAAACTACACTAGATCTCGTTCAAACCAATTTTCGTGGGCAGTTTGTATGGTAATGTACATCATATATTTTTTTTCAGTTTTATCATTCTCTTATTTTAGAAGTTAGAGGGGGGGGGGGGACACATTTTACCAATTTGGAAGTGTCTCTCGCGCAAACTATTCAGTTTACAAAAAAATGATATTAGAAACCTCAATATCATTCTTGAAGACCTATCCATAGATACCCCACACGTATGGGTTTGATGAAAAAAAAATTTTTGAGTTTCAGTTCTAAGTATGGGGACCCCCAAAATTTATTGCTTTTTTTTCTATTTTTGTGTAAAATCTTAATGCGGTATACAGAATACATCTACTTACAAAGTTTTAACAGTATAGCTCTTATAGTTTCGGAAAAAAAGTGGCTGTGACATGCGGACGGACAGACAGACAGACAGACATGACGAATCTATAAGGGTTCCGTTTTTTGCCATTTGGCTACGGAACCCTAAAAAGAGCGTTTCGGGCCACGCTCAGTGAAGAGTTCCGTAGTTTCCCGTCCGTCACAATAAGTGTCCCCACATAAGAGTACGCCATCTCTCGGGAAATTGGGTTACTAATATATACAAACTAGACGGGTTATGTATGTTGGGTTTTCGGTGGTAATTTTGGATTGCATTAACTGATTTTAATCATTCTTTTTTTTATTTGAAAGAAGATATATCTTCTTATATATACGGTTAAATTACAAACTTAATTCACAAATTATTTTGTACAATTTTTCAAAAACTGTTCAATCCATCAAGTTTAAAATAATTTTACTAGGAAGTCTTTATAAAGTTCTACTTTTCAGATTTTTTTCATATTTTAAACTTATGGTTCATAAGTTAAAGGGGGACGACACATTTTTTTTTAACTTTTGGAGTGATTATTTCCGAAAGTATTAACTTTATCAAAAAATGATTTTAGTAAACCAATATTCATTTTTAAATACCTATTCAACAATATATCACACGCTAGGGTTGAAATGAAAAAAAAATCTCTCCCCACTTTACGTGTAGGGGAGGTATCCTAATAAAACATTTTTCTACTCTTTTTATTTTATCACTTTGTCGGCGTGATTGGTATACATACTGGTACCAAATTTCAGCTTTTTAGTGCTAATGGTCACTGAGATTATCCGCGGACGTATGGACAGACAGACATGGCGAAACTATAAGGGTTCCTAGTTGACTACGGAACCCTAAAAAACTAAACAGCCAAGACAAGAAAAATACTAGAGGTAAAAACACTTGTAGTTTTTTTTTTAAAGCGTGAGAACATACTCGTAGAAGTAAAGACACATAATTACACATAAGTATAGTATGTATGGTGCCCAAAAATCATACAGAGCTTTCCTCGTAGAGACAAAGCTTTGAGCATCTCATTAATAACGCTTGCTTGCTGCATTTCCGCGTTTTTATCATATTTTTAGTTTTAGTCGCCGTAATTTTCCGTAAGAGAAATAATAGGGATATATCACACTTAGTGGGCTTTTATGGTGAGGCAGCATTTTCAATAAGACCCTGTCAGGAAAAGTTCTAGATACCAGTTTTTTTTTATAGGCTATTTCGTGTGCCTCTGCCGAGATTGCTGGGCAAAGGCCTCTCCTTTCTCCTTTCAAACATCTCTGTCTAGCGCAAAGTTTGCGCGGCGTGACTTGAGATCAGCACACCACCTTCGCCGCGATCGATCTCGACGGCGTCGACCTCCCTCAGGCGTCCAGTGAGTGACAATCATCGCCAGTCTGTCCGGGTGCATTCGTGCGATGTAGCCAGCTGACTTCCACTTCAGCCCGGCTGTTTTTTCCCTGACATCTGCTATTTGAGTTATGGAGCGCAGCGTAGTGTTTCTAACGCGATCTATTTGCTAAACACCTATTATATGGCGCATAAAATAATAATATATTGAGTTAACTATAATTTCTATGAAAACGGGTTGTTATATCGTCACGTGAAACCTTATCTAATGGTGTTACCTCAGGCGTACGACTAGCTGTGCAGCCAATTATTATATTATATTTTTAGCGCCGCTGGAGTTGCGCTAGCGTAGTGCCTAATAAAGCTTTATAGTACAGCATGTTGGCCTTATATCGTTCCCACTGTTGGGACTCAGGCTTCCTCTCTAGAAGAGGGAATGGACCGTATTCCACCACGCGGGCCTAGTGCAGGTGAGTGGATGTCATAATTATGTCTTCGATTTTTTGGTTCTAGGAAATGCCAGTTTCCTCGCGATGTTTTCCTTCACCGTTTTAAGAGCAGTGGTGATGAAGTAAATTATACAAATAATGCGCCTGCCTCGGTTTGAACCCGCGACCTTAAACTCGTAAGTCGAGGTCATTGCCACTCGGCCACACTAAAAAAAGCTCTAACCAACATTAGCTACGAGTATCATCTCGGTTTGTTTTCGAGAGATAACCAATTAAGGTAAAAAATCGTATTATTCTGTACATTTAAAGGTCAAAGTCCTGATCCACTTATTGATTTATCAACGCTCAGCCTAAACTCTTGGACCCAGAAGGTTTGAATTTATTTGTGATTCGCATACGAAATCTCTTAGGTCATCAGATAACTTGAGACTCAAAATGCCGATGCATTCTACTACGTTTTTGAACAAGTCCTTTACTGTCCAGGCCACTCGTCTCTGGAATGCTCTGTCAGTTTCAATAAAACGCGCGTAGTCACTACATGTCAAACAAAAAAAAAAGTCATACAAGTTATTAAAAAAATATCCATTACGCTGCTTAGTATGCATGTATTTAAGTAGATATGTATTTTAGTGTTAAGTATAGTACTTTGTTTTTTTTCTTCACCAATTGTTTAGCTTGTTTTGTAATGCACCATGTGCAACCCCAATTTATGTCCAGTCAATTCTCTTTCCATACCACGTTGCCTGAAAGAGATCGCGGAATGCGATAAGTCTGGCATGTTCTAAATATAAGACTCAAATGTATAATTTATTATCTCGATGTACAATAAAGAATAATTCAACCCCTAAGAGGATTTAAAGTTGACATGGAGAAACCTAATTTCATGAGGGCTTAACCCGCTGGTAGAGGCTAGTCTATTTATAATTGATCTAGCTATTGCCCACAGCTTCACTCGCGTATATAAAATATAGCCTCAGAAATAAAGCAGCTTTCTAACAGCAATCGGACCAGAACTTTCAGAGATTACCTACAAAAAAAAAAAACTTTACCTTTTTATTTATTTATTTATTTAAGGACAACCAACAAAGCATACACAATTATACATGCTAAAGATTCAACATTGTTACATAATATCGTGTAGCCTTAATTAACCTTTTGAATGTCTTAAGTTACACAGTTCGACATAAGCAATTGTCTTTCTATTGTGTCTCTAATTACGGCATTCGATGAGTTAAAGGCTGCCACGGCATGCATTATACATAGGAGGAGATAGGAACTAACTTATGTATTAACTTTTTGATCGACGTTAAGCCAACCAATAAGAAAAAAAGAAGTATGATAAGAAAAACAAATTCTAAATATTTTAAGCTTTACACTTCTAAATAATTATTTATTTATTTGTGATAATTTTGTCCTTTTCACTCACAGAAAGTAGGTGAAAAGGACAAAATTCTCTTTTCACTCTTGTGTTTATTGCCTTATGCAATACAGACTTAAACTATTGGTGTAGATAAATGATATGTCAATAAATCTGTAATTAATTTAGTGATATAATATATATTAATTGCGACTATTCCCTAACGAGTACTTCCTTAATTAGTGGTTTATTAATTGCTAATTGTGTCACCACATTTTATGGTTTGTGGTATGTGAACTTCCGAATAACATGACAATACACGGATGGGAGATATTTCAAATACATAAATATTATTTTCCAATCTGACAATAAATATTTTTTCAATAATACATAATGCTACTTGCGTAATGTCTCTTCCTCACAGTTTCCGCCATCTCCTTCCCTTGCATTACTACTTAACAGAAGAAAAGGGAGAAACGGAGAAGGAGGTAACTGATTTCAATGCCCTCTTGCTCCTTATTATTTTCTGGACGTGAGAGGTCGCCACTGACGATTTCCTCGACAAAGACACGGATGCTCCTCTCAAGCAGAGTAGACCATCACTGTATACTCCACCGTGTTCTCCGAATGATCCACATAGTGGTGATTTCCGAAACAATCGTGTCCGTTGAGGACCTGTGTTAGGCAGAAAGGTTAGCGCCTCTCTGACCATGCTGAACCACTTGGCCTAACCCAGACCCATATTAACTGCCTATACTATTTTTTTATAAATAAATATTTAAATAAAACCTCTGGTTTCAAATTATTATTCAAAAGTTTTTATATCACATAGGCCTACTACATGGGCACTTATGAAACGTCAGAAGCTAGTACACGATTCCAAATTAGTCGTTTCGAGAAGAACTGGCATGAAACTCAATGATTACGCTTTTAAAAAAGTGGTTGATGTTACAGCAGTTTTCTACACAAATGCAGGGTAAAGGTGCCCAGTGCACACATATGTCACCATTAACTACAGGTACACTAACGTTATAACAGAGAAAATTTAATAACACAAATCACCTTTGCTTCTGGCAAAAGCCAAGAAGTGCCATAAACGGGAAATATAAAGGATTTCTACGTAACTTGTGCACAACTAGTAACTGCCAAGTTCCCAGGAGGGTATAAAGAAATAGTACTCAACTTCTGACACGAAATCGCGGAGCAGTAGTATAATAAGATAACTTTGTGAACGCTCCAAAAGCGTTCACTACCTTATTTTAATTTGATAGTTTCCTGCTCTGGCTGTTTCACTTATTCTTTCAAAATCATCAAATAACAACGTTAAATATAACTAACAGTAGTTTTTACGACGGCCATTGTCCTTGTCTCTGTCAAATCTACTGCTAGTTATATTGGCTTTTTCCATTGAAGATATGATAAGATAAGATTTGATATTAGAGCTATGCTCTGAGTTTCCTGGCGTGATCACATCAGAAATAAAGATATCCGTAGGAGACTCAATTTTTCCGACATAGCCCAAAGAATCGCCAGACTTAAGTGGCAGTGGTCAGGGCACATTGCTTGCAGAACAGATGGTCGATGGGGACAAAAGTTCTGGTCTAATGACCCGGAAGACGCAGCGTTGGAAAGTCTCCCACAAGGTGGACCGATGACCTGGTAAGGGTCGGGGGAATTCGACACGCACAAGACCGGTCATTATGACTACATTAGGATAGAGTCTATGTCCAACAGTGGACGTCTTTCGTCTGAAATGATGATGATGAAATTTTACAAAAAATCGTTGTAAACAGTCAAAACCATGACTATCTTGTTTAATAGCTCCACGAGTTATAGATACACTTTCAAAATCATCAAAATTAAACAAACTATATTAATATAACCAACGATGTAATCGCTCATAATTATAAACTCAAGTCAACACAAACCCAAAACTAGCATTCGTGGTTGAATTTAATTAAAAACATCCACTATTCAGTCTATCGTAGGCATGTTTACATTCGAAAGCAAATAGTAGATTATTGTACGGAGCAGATTATTAATGCTGAGCATATTTGTCATGTGGTAGTTCAATCAATGTGGGCTTTAAACGTGGCTTAGGTTTGTAATCAGTACTTGAGCGGGGAAGCCGCAAAGAGAGTAATTGGCGCGGTAACTGATTACTTAGACTCGTGTAAGGGAAGGAGAAAAATCTTAATTGAAGATGAAATAGGTATAAGGAGTTAAGCCGCTTTCACTTGCAATATTTCTGTTTTAAAGTTGATAAAGAACGTATTTTTCTAATTCTTGTTAGCTGTTGTAAAGTACTTTAAGCTTCTATAATTTAGGTAAGTGAAAAATAGTGTAGAATGAAAGATGAAAACGTTTGGCATTGATTCCAAGTTAAATAATATAGAATTATAGGTCAAAATCAGAAAGATGATGATGATTTAACCAAAATGCTAGAAAAACAAAATCGCATAGTTTTTTCCTAATTCATCTAACTTATTTCAAGCTCATGATATTTTTTGCTATCAATTAAATACAAAAAAAATACTAGATCAAAGATCAGATTGAATACCAAAAAAAATAAGACTAGACATATTCTCCGAAAAACATCAGATATGTCTATACAAAATAACATGAAAACATCTACAATATAAACATAATGATATAAACATTAATGTAGGTAATAGTCTAATATTAGATTTGTTGACAAAACAAAAAAATAATGATGATCCGTTGGTTCCTAACATTCCATTTTGACGTAATCAGAGACTTACCGAATAATGAGAATAAAGATATACCTCTAGCTGAATAGGTAGCCGTGTTGGCTATGTATTGTAATGAATATTGAGTTACACAACTATATTGTCTTAAACTAAAATAATTTCATCGTGATTCTCTTGTCCTTATTCTTTTAAGATAAGATTAATATTATTATCTTTTTCTGGAGAAATATTATGCATTAGGAATGGTCTAAGAAACACCACAATTATTTCAAGCCAGCTTAAGGTGCTAAATATCAACTTCCGTGCCTATATCTATCGGAACTGTTAAAGCATCTGTTTTGTTAGGTTTTTTATGTGTCAACGACAACAAAAGACCCATATTTTTAACACTCGTCTTGAGTTGTTTTCCTGCCGTCCACCAGATCAGCTGTGCCTACGGCTTGGAGTCTACAATCCTATACTCCACTTCTTATGTTTACTGATAGCTTATTTAGAAACTGTACACTTACGTTCTTAGCACTCCTCTTCAACTGTCTCCCTGCTTTCCACCAAGTAACCTGCGCCTCTGGTCTGGAGCCCACGGCCCTGCACTCCACCTCGTAGTTCCTGTCTGCTGACAGTTGGGTGCGCTTGTTCAGGATCTGCACGCTTAGTGGCCTTACTGCAAAAAACTGGACTTTTTGGTAGTGGTTCGACTGTGGGGTGGAAAGAAGGTCATTTTTTTTATGAGACTGACACATATTTTTTCTAAAGTATCCTTTTAACTTTGGTGTTATTTTGTAGACTCCCAACTTGTGAAACAGTGCTTCCACAATGTGAAACAGTCTGATGTTTTGTCTACACAGGTTTTTGAAGCTTATAAAGTCTAGTTTTAAGTCCCACAGCAAAGATACACAAGATATTATATAAACAAGTATAAGCAAACTCAAGTACTGCCGTCAAATTAAGTGGAAGAGGCTATCAGATTTGGATCACTACATCGAATTTGATGCCCATAAATATATTAGGTCACATAAAAATAACTGTCACAATAGTAAATAAGTAGGAGTGAGGTTTTGTCGGAAGCAATCAATAACGCTTGAGTTAATCACTAACAACCTAATAATAGTGGCCGAATATCGGACCACGTCGACAAAGATTTGTTCTTAATACGAGATATTATGACAAATAAATGTAACACTCCAATGGGAAAAATATGCTTGTCCTACTTTCCTGAAAGCTTCATACAAATTGTAGAAAAAAAATCGAATTCTCATCGCATGCTTTTCACATTCACCAACATTTCTGCCAACAGTGTGACATCCACAAGTACGTCATATTTACCGAACTGCAGCACAATAAGAATTCTTTCCATTACTATATTAAAATTCTCGTTGACAATATGAAACTGGAATTTCCCTAGTTTACTCGCAAGTAATATGTACTAAATTCCATTAGAAAACTTATAACTGTTTACATTTAACTTACTTCACCCAATCTTGTCCTTTCTCATAGATCAGCTTTATAAGTTTCATATCAGAAAGGTACATTTCCATAAAATGGTCGAGATCAATTTCAATATTCCGATCACAATATTATTTGCACGATCCTAAAGCTTTGCCGTCTGTCTGTGTATCCCGTAATTGAAACCAACTACCGGATTTGCTCAGTCGGAACTTCCAATTGAGTGCTTGCTTATAATAGACCCAAAAATGGCCACTTAACTTGGATCATGGAGATGGATACAAGGAAATGTATAATTTACTACAGAGTTGAGTATTAGTTTGCTTTTTGGGTCTTATCAATATTTTCACTGCCAAAAACAGCAGCAAATAGTGCCATATTCTAAAATTAACGGCTAACTTGTATTGTTTGTGGGAGCCCATGTAATTGGCTGTCAAATTATATCAGGTTTCCAGAAGTCAATTTTTTGGGAAAAATGACATTTTATACCAGTCAAAAAGTTGAATTCAATATCTACCATACTGTAAAGGAATAACGGGGTAGTGTCATATTTTAAAATTAACGGCTAACTTGTATTGTTTGTGGAAGCCCATGTAATCTAACTGTCATTTCACCTTGATTGAAATGATTGACATCTTACTTCATGTTCACTTCACTCAAGTTTGGTGATATTTTTCAAGAATAGCACTACTGGTCTACCCTTTTTGTGATTTTGAGATATCATAAAATATCTTCTCCCACTCTGAGTGGAGCTACTGGTAATGTCAGACTTAAATTGATCAAAATCCACTCGTTTTCTTTCCGACGCCTACTAAGGTTTACTTTAAAGGGAAACTCGTGGTCTTGGAAAACAAAAGGTAAAGAATGAACATAAATGTGGTTTTAATCAGAAAAAGTCTTACAGACCTTCCCGTTCTACCTTAGCATAGGAGAAGACATTAAATGATTTCCCTCCTAAAAAAAATCGTATTCCTAGTGTTGTACTTTGCGTTCCAGGGTTGCGATGACTTTCGAACAATCGTACATCTTAGCATCTATGCAGCCATATCCTGAAACTATTTCCAAAGTCCAATAAACTTACAGTTGATATCCAAGATCAGCAGCTTGGCCTCAGGGGCTGCGAGGTTGGTATTAGAGGCCTGGCAGACAAGCCTGGCGTTCAGGTGCTGTCTGCCTACGTTGGGGAACGTCAGCGTGTTCACCGTTACACCATCTGGACGCTGCTCGAACGAGTCATCTATCACCGTGTTTTCCAAGTACCAGGTGAGGCGAGGGCGGGGATCACCTGCGGGGAAAAATATAATCTTACAAAAAAGAAGTTCGAATGGCTGATAACTAAACTGTCGTTTTGCTGAGTAATTGTGTTTTGAGGGTCATTAAACTATACGTATATTTTTTACTTAGAGCGAATGCTGAAGCTGGATTCGGATCTAAGTTCATCTGCTTAAACTGACACAGAACCGATAGTTGGAAAAAGGCAAGGCCATCGCTATGATGTACATCTTACACAGTTGCAGTTATTCTCACAAAATGAGGAGCATATGAAATTATTCCCAGGCACAACTGTTGTTGAAAACACACGGATCAAATGAAACAGTACCTACTTGAATTCATCGCCATTCAGTCAGAACAGGTAAAATCCTATTTTTTACAATACAAGATTTTACAGGAATTTCAATCGTTTTATTGGAATGCTATTTCCAACTTTCATAACAACTACATATATTTTAAACATAGTACATATAATAGTGAAAAATGTGTTCTAAATTTCTTTAAAGGCGAAGATAGTTTTATTATTCCTAAAACCTGCAAGAGATACCTGTAGAGTTTAAACGTGTATCCGACTGTGTTCGTCGTAATGAATGACGGTACTTAACTGATAAATACATGAGCTTTACGTGCCCGCAGGGTCCCCGACCGAGGACGTATTTCAGCATCCTCAAGATTAAGAGGATCTTGGAGTTTGTTTTGTCAACGCTACACTTGGATTTATTTTTTTGAGAATAAGGAAACTGTTTGGACTGCAGTAGATATTGCTTTCGACATAATGATGATCGATACGACAGCTTAGTTTTTCGAGCTATGATAAATCATAATATTAAGTGCTATTTTTTTTAATATAAAGTGCTGATCTTTTAGTTTGTCACTACTGACTTTACTTAAATTGTTAGTAGGTCATCACAAAAACATATAATATAGATGTCGCAGCCTTCTGGTTAAATTAGCCATCCAATTGGACGCGTAGGGCGTTCGTTAAACGCCGGCATCCAATTGGATGCCTAGGCCGATAGTTGTTGCTTGGCGTATTGAAAGTTAGCCCTTTCGAAATGACTGATCAAGACTCAGCCAAATGATTCAAATCTAGTACCGCTATTTATTGACTTAATATTTTTAACCATTACTTGGTGAACACTATTACTAAACTAAAAAGTCATTTTATATAATTTATAAACTCATGATTACCTTGCTTAACTAAATGACTACACAACGTTCAGCCATCTGGTTAAAAGTTGTGGCCGGCGTTTAACGAACGCCCTAGGCGTCCAATTGGATGGCTAATTTAACCAGATGGTTGCGACATAGATATGTCAATACAGACCATCTAAACAAAATATAATAAATAGACTAGACCATTGTTAATGCAATTAATGTCAAAACCTGCTATTTGAGATAGTATCTAGGTTTATAAAGCTTTCAAAAGTAGTACTAATCCTTCAATACTATATTTTTTTAGGTTAGAAACAAATCCAAAGAAATAAAAAAAGAACAATCTAATAAACTTCACATGTGAATACACTAAAGCTAGAACCACATACAACATACAAGTATTAAAATGTACTTAACAATACAAGTATTTATTGTAATTCAGGAAACAAACTCGCGGGACGCGTGCGGGGCGGAGCAATCCCGCATGCGTAATGTAATCCGCATGATATTAAAAACACCCCAAGTGTAACTCTACAAGTCAAGTTGCCATGTAAAATGTATGGAGACACACGCGCCCAGTAGCCCGATTCACGTAATGAAAACCGTAACGATATCGTAACGATTTAGTCGCTTTGACTATTTCCGTATTCACATCCATCAATCGAGTTTGAACGACACCGATTTTAAAGTCGATCTAAAAAAAAAATCTGTATTACATTATCCTATTTATTATTGGTAGAATACTTATTAATGTAACTGGAAATAAGTCGATAAATCGTGAATACCGCTTTTGGATAGGACTTCGATCGAACGACTATAAAACTTCAACGATATTTGGCTTGTTTGATTTTACGTGGATCAGGCTACAGATCGGCGTGTGTGGCAACGTGTGCGCAGTGTAGTTATGGCATTATATATGTACCTAGTTATAAACTTAAGATAATGTTATCGCATAGAGGTAAATGTTGAAGGTACCCTTAGGCACCTTAGGTTAGGTATCGTTTAATATCTAACCAATCATTACAATGTATAGAAATTATAATCCTGAAAGAAATGAAATATCAAATGTAAAAATCATAAATGAGTGTGATCTTTACTTGGCACGTGTTTGAACCGACACATAAAGGCACGTGTAACTTCATACACGTGTTTTCGAATTGAAATACTCGTATACTCAAAAGTTGCCGTAATAAAAATAAATATTACGATTTATTTGTCTGTCAGAATAAATAAAAGTAGCTCAACCCCAAATGAAGGATCAGAACATTTCGCGTCTAATAAGTAATCTACTTAAAAGATTTAAAGTAGGCATCAAAAGTTCAGAGGAGGACAAAAAAAAAGATAAAATGTTTTGGCATTGCGGCCGTCTCGTCCGACTGCTTGACACTCTTATCTCTGTCAGACCTCTAGAGGCATCGTCACTTAGAGGATTTAAGAATTCATGACGACGTCTTGTTATTTTTTGGGACTCTTGTAATTAGTAATGAAAATTTTTAGCTTCCATTTTAAAAATCCTTTCAAAATCAAAATGTTTTTTATCTCAGAGATAAGGAGGCTAGTATAATGCTATGGAAAAGAAATGGCAATTAACGTCAAGTTACTCTTGTAGAAAAAAAAAATTGATTATCTTACAACTATCATCGTCATTTATCCATCCATTCATTGCATTCCCGCGACTCTCACCAAAACATCGATCAGTCCACCTCGTGGGAAGCCTTGCAACACTGCGTCTTCCGGTTCACGGCCGCCACCCCAGAACCTTTCGACCCCATCGACCATCGGTTCTACGAGCAATGTGCCCTGCCTACCGTCATTTAAGTTTGGCGATTCTTCGGGCTGTTAATTATATCTTACAATTTTTGCGAGGACAGTGTAGACCAGACAATGCTGTACTCAAAAAACTTTTTACAAAAAAAATTAAACCGACTTCAATGTAAAAAAACACTGCAAAGTAAAAAATAACTTTAATATCGGAAATCGGTGTTAAATAACGAAGAGACAAAACTATATATAGAAACACCGATTCGGTGTCGGTCGGAGTCGGTTTATTTTTTTTTTGTAAAAAGTTTTTTATTTTCACCTTTCTAGTTATAGTAACACCACTAAAAAGTACCCCTCAGCCAAACTTAAATACCTTATAACCAGAGTGCATCTCATAACGTTTCTAATAATCCCAAACACGGTTAGATACCATTAATTTACTACTTCCAGCTTCATCACCAGGACCTAGACCATGACGTTTAAAGTAAGATTGTTTTAATCTTGTTTTGGTGTGGGTAAGAGACAGAGCTATACAGGTTGTCTAGCGCCATCTCTTACCCACACAGAAATAAGATTAAATCAATCTTAACCAAGAAGCGCAGCTTTTTGTTTTTGTGCTCACACCTTATTTAATATATACTATAATGTCTACACGTGAGGACTTGTAATTGGCTTTCTAGTGATTATGGATTCCTTTTTTTTTTGTCTGGTTTATTAGCTGTAAGTCCTCCATGTACTAAATAAATAAATAAATAAATAAATAAATAAATAAATAAATCTTACTTTGAACGTCATGGTAACACCGCAGATCAGTTCGATACATCCCCTCCCTCCCCTCCCTATTTTCGTTCAGACAGTCATCGACTACACGTATAAACAAAGCAATTTTACTTGTTACGATAATTCTGCTGTGATCCTATGAGAAGTTCTGTGCCATATCTTCGAAGTTTATGATCAGATCATAACAATATTTCTATGGAACCGACTTGGAAGCGTAACCTTTCAATAAAAAAAAAAAATTCAAAATCGGTCGACCGAGAACATACATACATTTTGGCGAACATACATTTTGGCTAGTAAAGAGCAAATCCGGTCCGAACGAGAGGCTATCATATGGTAGAGCGTACGAATATCTCACTTCAGGCAGTCTTCAAGTGGGGTGAAACCAATCTGGTGGGATTCAACGCCGCCAAAACACAGGCGCGTCTGTTCACCGCCAAAAGGAGCCCGTTCACTTTGGCTCCTACTTTTCAGAATGTATCATTTTATTGTACCGACTTCCTTCAGCTCTTGGGTGTCGAAATTTCCTCCGACCTCAATTTTGGGCGGTTCATTGAGTCCAAAGCCAAAGTAGCTGCTAAAAAACTAGGCGTTCTTGCAAAAGTCTGGCGGTACTTCACACCGAGACAGCTTTTAATGTTTTACAAAGCACAGGTCCGATCGTGTGTGGAGTACTGCAGCCACATATGGGCTGGTGCTGCAAAGTGCCACCTGGCAGCTTTGGACTCGGTGGAAAGGCGTGCGAAGAGGCTGATTGGTGATCCAGATTTGGTTAAGTCCAAAGTCTTCAAAGCCTTGAGCACAGGCGTAGGGTAGCCAGCCTTTCGGTGTTTTACAGATTGCATTTTGGAGAGTGTGCGCAGGAATTGCATGACTTGATTCCGCCATCTCATTTCT
Source organism: Mythimna ferrago (assembly GCA_910589285.2). NCBI lineage: Eukaryota > Metazoa > Arthropoda > Insecta > Lepidoptera > Noctuidae > Mythimna > Mythimna ferrago. The sequence continues at coordinate 25,094,189 of OU342692.1, forward strand.
ACCATCGGACAAACCGACGCACGGCGAGTATCCACCCTTACGTTGTTGAAACGGACTAAACGTTTCGCCTCGTCATTTATACCGCGTACATCGAAGGACTGGAACAGTTTGCCTGCTGCAGTCTTCCCGTCTGATTATAAAGGTGTATTCAAGGCTAGAGTGAATAGGCTCTTAATAAACTAGTGCGCCTCACCATCAACGATTGCATCACTGCTTACCATCAGGCGGGATCGTAGTCAAGTACTAGTTTATAACATATTAAAAAAAAATCAAAATCGGTCGACCGAGATATCGGTGAACATATATTAAAAAAACACATTCAGCCGAACATAGAACCTCCTCTTTTTGTGTTCCCACATTTACATTAAACCTTAGACTACAATTCCAACTGTATTTCAACCATAAGCACATTATCATGAGTAAAATATATCAGAACATTTATTTCACATGTAAAGCATCTCGGTTAGTAAATAAATAAATCAAAGTACCTCACCACTTCCGTACTCCACGTTCCTAAGCCACTCACATCTTTCTTACGAAGGAACCCTCAAAACGCCAGCCAAGCAATACATAACAATATTACACAAATAATTTAGAAGCAAACCCTATTTATTACATTGCGAGATGCACAATACTAGTACATCAACATAGCACGAATATTTGGCAGATACACAAATATACAAGCATGGATTAGGTTTTTTCCTCAACCAAACAGTAAAATGATTAGTTGACCTACTTCTGGATATTGAGGAAAAATATATTGACTAATGTTAGTTTGGGCAGAAAGCACAGAAATGTCGCGGTGGGTCAGAGCTTTAGAAACTCTGTTATGGCCATTTCATGAGGTTTATGGCTTTGACACCCGTCTTACCCGTGTCATTTTTAAATTAATTCAATATTATTACTGTTGAACCTACTTTTATAAAGAAAATCATCATAAAGAAAAGAAAAGGTGTAAATCATCAATTAACTTCCGTGACAGACTTTTACTATTTTAAATCTACTTTAAAAAAAATGGTAAATCAATGACTTCTTCCGAGCTAAGACGAAGTGGGAGGGGCATGTCAGACTTATAGGACCCCGGGTTTTCCTTTCAGAAGCAAAACCATGGACCCAGTTGGCTTCTGCCCTGCTGGGCCCCTATGGTTTTGCTGACGTCTCCTAAAAGAAAGTATAGTGTGTATATTTTAAGTTTCTCATGTAATTTTTATTTTTGGTGTACAATATAGAATCTATCTATCTACGCTTGGAACACTACGCGCCGTTGGCGAGACGCGTCGGACTCGGTCCAGACTGTTACCAGACGGCTGAGCGGCAAGCTACTCATTGCTCGCCATATGCATTGTATTCTGTCAGTTACCCTTCATGTCCCAGAGCTACGTTAATTCTTTCGAACATTTTCGTAGCCCTTGTAGGCATCGGTCCTACTGGACCAGGTTCAAATTTCATCGCAAAAACTTGAATACATGGTAAAACACTCGAATGCAGCAAAAATAGACGAACAATAAGAGACCTAAAAATCACGAATACTCTAAAATAACGAGACCGATACATTGGAACCGATCAAATGAATAGCAGTGGAAACGTGGGTGTTATTGGTATCTTTTCATTGTTTCATCAATCCAACTAGCGTTGTTATTTGTTTGGATACCAATAGTTTTGTAGAGCAGTTTGAATTTCGTTGCCAAAATTACAAAAAAAAAAAAAAAAATAACACAAGCCGTTCCCATGTTATTTTTACAAGCTATTATTAATTCAGTTTCACCTATCCCGATGTTTGTCTGTAATCAAATCTTGCAAATTAAATTTTATCCACTTCCTGGCTACCGAATGAGGTGAAATTTTGCATACATGTGGAAATCAGATGACAATGAAAAATTATTAAGACATAGAGCTGTTCTGATGATGCAACCGGAAGGTGGCTATAGGAGCTTGATAGTTAAACGACACAACCTCATCGAGTTTAGGCTCGTATGATTCGTCATGATGAGTATTAATTATATAGGTATTATATCATGCTATAAAAGCTTGCTATGAAAAAATATTTTTATTAAAAACTTGTTCTTTATTAATAAACTCGCGTTTGACCACTATCTTACCTGATGGTAAGCGATGATGTGGTTAATAATGAAACACACTTGTGTAAAATTAACACAGATATACTTTTACTCTCGAATTACTTGTACCTCACTTGCACAGGATCGTTAATTGCGGCGACACTTGGAGGAGCCCGATATCCAACAGTGGACGTTTATCGGTTTGACAGTAACAGTTTATGATACTTCCACCTTTAAATTTGTTTCCGTTTTACACGTAATACTTTCCGTGGCAATTGTATCGGGTTGAAATATTTATAAAATATTTAAGAGGATGAAATGTAATCTGACCCATAGGCTATCGCTTAGTACGGATGCAGAAAGATCTAAGCTAGATTCAAACTATGCCAGTATCGATTTGTACATTGTCTATTTTCCAATTTTGTTTTGAAATGTGTGTAATTAATTTGGTAAAAAAAATTACTATTACCATCTTATTATTACTATATTTTCTTAATAATGGTAAATAAATCATCATCACCTCTCTAGCATTTCCCCAATTACTAGCTTGGGTTTGGCTTTCAACCTAACCGGGTGTGGCTGATTACCCGTTTTATACTCGTACAAGGTGCGACTGCTTATTTGACCTTCATTACCCAGTTACTGGGCAACACGATAATGATGATAAATTCCATACCGGTGTCTGTACTTCCTTATAGTTGCAACTTGGGATGTTTAAGTCAAAAGTGAACGAAAGAAAGAAAAAAAAAGTGTTTATTTACGGCAAACATGGCGCATACCTTAAAATAAAACAAATAACAAATACAACTAAAGTAGCACTTAAGCAGGTTATGCGTCACATCCGCGCATAACGGCAGGCTGAATAGGTTACTTCCAGGCAAGCGTACTCTTATCATCGGCCATATTATCTCTTTCAATCAGGTGAGATAGTGGGCAAGCGCGAGCCTAACAGTAATTTAATCAAAGCCGCATATCATTACGCAACTAATTTCATCTAATGATCGATCAGGCACTGCAGTGTCAGTGAATTTATGACATTACCTGTCACCCTCAGAACCTTTCAATATTGTTTCATCAATCTTAATCAAATCAAGATTGAATATTATATTTAGATTATTAACTAATAACTATAGTCAGTAATCCAAAGGTAAAGCCTTTCATGTTCAAGAATTTGATTAATTATATTTGATTAGATTACCTACAAGATCAAGATTAGAATTCCATGAATAATTCAAGATGATCAAGGCATTTAAGAAATTTGATATTTTTGTACATTTGCATAGATTTGAAGGCGTTTAGATAATCAATTGGAATATGCTTTTTCTTTTAAAATGGATAAGTATATAGAACAGCGTGGATTTAATCCACAAAAAAATGTAATAATATTTTTGATTTAGAAAGACTTGGTCTTTTGAGTTCAGCTTAATTACAATTTTAATCCAACTTTTTTTAGTGCAGCGTTTTTAGAGTTTTGTACCAAAAAAACGGAACCCTTATAGGATCCTTTTGCTGTCCGTCTGTCTGTCAAGAGCCTTTATCTTGGGGACACGTAGAGGTATAGCATTGAAATTAAAAACATACACTCGGGTCTGCGCTCCTTTGAATCTGTTAAAAAAAAAAAACAAACTTCTAAGTTAACGAAAAAACGGCCTCTTATGTCATAAAAAAAAAAAAACGTATATTTCGACACTGTCGAGGATAAATGATAAATGATCTTTATTTTGCAAGTAGGTTTTATAAAAACACTTTTACACGTCAATTTTTTTTTTTCGTCATTTAAAGCTAGATGAGGCCGGTGTTTCCAAGCTGACTACCCTGAGAAAAAACACCGAAACAAACTCAGGGGTCAAAGTCTCTTTTAAAGTCCATACAGCAAAACATGTAATGGTCAAATCATATGAGAACCATGCAGGTTGAGCCTGAGATGGTCTTTTGAAGAAAGAACCACACAGTTCTGCCACCAGACCAGTCAGTGCAAGCATTTATCAGTATGCGTGTAGCTCAACTCAGGACTACTAAGGAGCTCAACGACTTGACGAACAATGCCAAAGAAAGGACATTTGGATAGGCCGCATCAAATACTCAAAACTGCAGGCATCATGTGAAAATAAAAGAAAAGGAAAGAGTAATCCACATAGTTCTCATATTCACAATAATAAAATTTACAAAAGTGTAAATATTGCAAATTGTAAAAAAAAGTCTTCTTCTTCCTGCCCTTATCCCATATTACTTGGGGTCGGCGCAACACGTTTTCTTCTTCCATTCTGTCCTGTCACCCGTCAAACTATCACTAACTAATCCCTAGCAACATGACTGGAATAAATTGTAAAAAAAAGTATATAAAAAAAATTGACAGTCAAATAGTAAAAATAAACATGTCATAATTGTAAAAAAAATCCGCCTCACCATAGAAAATTATAAACTTGATTGGACAGTTTGTATGGAGAGGCCGAATTTTGTTTTCGTTTCCTGAAAAAAATTTTTGTGAAAGGTTGTTCAGTTTCGTCTACTGAGCAAGCCCTTAAAGTTTGTGGAAGGCTGTCCCTTACACCTTGTATATATATATATATACAATATCAAAATTGTAAAACAACACCAATCGTCAATGAAAAAAAGGCAGTTAAAACAAAAAAAACATTCAAATGAAAACAATTATAGTGAGTAGGTACTGGAGCAGGTCAATCCCAAGCCGTTTTGTCCTCAAGATACTCTTTTACAGTATAAAAAGCCTTTTGGCAAAGTTTTCGCTTAACAAATGTTTTGATTTTATTAATGCTAAGTTCCTGAATAGGGCTGGGAAGCTGAACTGGGAAAATGTATACTTTGGCATCTAAATGAGCGTCCTTTTTTTTGAGCCTGGTGGCAGGAACCACTAACTTGTGTTTGTTCCTAGTATTAACGTTATGAATTTCACTGTATTTTTTAAACATGTTTTTATTTTTATGAACATACAAAATATTTTCATAGATATACTGAGATGGCACAGTCAAAATATTAATATTTTTGAATTTATCTCTGAGGGAGTATCTGGGGAGGAAAACCAAATTCATAGGGTACTTCCCGTTGACCCAGAATTCTGAAATTTGGCATAAAGTCTTATAGATAAAGGTATTAAGTCTGAAACCAGTTTTGTTGTTACGTCATAAAAAATACTTCTTTTGCGATTCAGTAAAATCTTCAAGAGTCCATTCCAGAAATTGAACTATTTACATTGGTAAGTTTGTGCGGAACCCTCGATGCGTGAGTCCGACTCGCACTTGCCCAGTTTTTCTTTTGTACCGATGCTCACAACTGTTTACTTTAATATTGTCTTCACGCTTCGTGCACTAAAAAAACAAAGTTTATACTACAAAATGCCACACAAGTGGCGAGCACTAATTTCCGCGCTGCTCACAATGGGATAAAATAAAAGCGAAATACCTACTCACAGCAAATGCGGGAAATTCTAGCCGCAAAAACTCTGTGAATACAGTCTGTATTATAGTGCAAGTGGTTTGTTATAGAGTCAAGATAAAACAGTTTTTAGATAGCACTTAATACAGCTTTCGTCTAGAAAGGGATTGTTTGATCACACTGCTAGATAAATGGATATAAACAGAGTCTTTTTCACTTTAAAAGCACCAATGATTGATGTTATGCCCAATTTATTTAATACCACATAATATTTCACTGATTAGAATTGGAAGAAAAATTTCATTTTTTTTCCTTATTATCTATACTTATAATAAATCTGTAGAAGTGAAAATTCTGTACATTGAAAATATCAAAAAAAATAAATGGCAAGGGTGTTATTAGACCGACAACGAACCAAAAAATGTGATTAAAAATTTTTTTGGCTGTCCGTCTGTTTGTTCAGGCATCACGCAAAGACTACTGGTTCGATTACGATGAAACTTGGTATAATTATTCTTTAATATCCTGGGCACCATACTGGGTACTTTTTATCCCGGAAAAGTATATACAAGTAACGCAAATAATAAGTTTGCCTATCAGACCTGCATAATCCAGTTACTGGTGGGCTCTGCCATGGTGACCAATAATACAGTTGTCTCTATTAATAACTAGCTTTTGCCCGCAATTTTGCCAGCGTACATAAAATATAGCCTGTCACTCAAGAATAATGCAACTTTCTATCAGTGAAAAAAATTTAGCAATCAGACCAGTAGGTACTTTCAGAGATTACCTCCTACAAACAAAAAAAAAACAAACTTTACATGTTTATAAGACTAGTGTAGATTTCGATAGAAATGTAATGTTGGACTCACCTCCAAAGCACTCGCAAGCGAGTTCCAGGGTGTCTCCCTCATTATAGGGCTCCAGCAGACGCGTGTGGCTTCTGGTCTTTGCGTCCATTATAGTAGGCCGATTAGGTGGTGCTGAGGACAAATAAGTTGAATAATCAGTTATTCTGTATTATAATTTTAGAATAGTATGTATGGTAATAGTAGACTAGGAGTCTACATGTATCATCATCAGCCTTTTTAATGTTCCCACTGCTGGGACTCAAACCTCCTCTCTAGAAGAGGAAATGGGCCGTAATCCACCACGCGGGCCCAGTGCGGGTTGGTGAATGTCACATGTCTTCGAATTTTTGGTTCTAGGACTTGTCGGTTTCCTCACGATGTTTTCCTTCACCGTTTGTAGAGCAGTGGTAATTAAATAAATTACACAAAGTAATGCCAGGGTCTACATGTATACTACAATTATACACTACATTCCTTTTATAAAGGTTTTTAAATTTTCAACCGTATTATGAACGCAGGGCGCTAGCAGTGAGATGCAACATGTTGACTCACAGATTTGCTCGTTGTAGTAATGAGGTCAAAATTACTTTGTTCAAAGCTTTTTTCCAATCATTCTGCACGGGCAGTCTCTGGGTTAACTGTACGCGGAAGGCTCTAGGCCTTGCGGATTCAATATAAAAATGGGTTCAGGGAGCTGTTAGGGCAGCTTAGATACTGCAGTGCATCGGGCATGTTCGTTTGGACATGGACTGTAGCGCGTGTGGATGATTTCCACACAATAATGAGAAAAAAGGCATCCTCTGCTGACCAGCTCCAATGGCATTCTTCGAACTTAAGCCGAAAAGCCTAATGCGCTCAATCACTGTTTGCGATTGCTGACAATGGATTAAATTTTTTAGTGTTACTAACCCTTTAACTGATAAGTTTTTTACTAACCATTGGACCCATGTAGTCATTAAAAATAAATTATTTATTATTTACAGATTAATAAAGATTGTCATTAATAGTTTTTCCAAACCTAAGGTTTTAAAATTTTATAAAAACATTATCGCGAATAAAGACGCTGACAAAGTGCTAGCTTCTAACATAGGCTTAACGTATATTTTCTCCAGCAGATAGTAAGTTACCGATCGATAAGTCAACACATTGCTATTCGCCGTAGCACGCAGTACGGACGTAAATCAAACGGCTCTGTATTAATATCGCCTCGGGAATAACATAGTTACGCTTTGTGGTCTGAAGGTACCAACTTACCATCTTATACCCTACAGGGAATGTTATTGGAATTGATTATAGAGGAAAAAGTCAAGTGTGACTTGCAAAAACCTTCAAGCAAAAAGAAACGCCGATAAAATAACTTGTTTTGTGTAGGAACCCCCTTTAATTTTTAACTTTATTTTAATTTTATCACTTTTTTTTTACAATAAAAATACACCTGTGAAAATTTAAATTCTCTACTTGTTTTGGTTTATGAGATACAGCCCACTGACAGGAGGACAGACAGACAGAGATGTATGGACGGGTTGATAGTGGAGGTTTAGTAATACGGTCCCGCTTTTCTACCTCAGGTACGAAACCTTAAAAATATTGATAATTTGTCATCATCATCATCATCATTTCAGCCGATACACGTCCACTGTTGGACATAGGCCTCCCCCAAGCGTTGCCACAAGGAACGTTCCTGTGCGTCCCGCATCCATCGGTTTCCCGCAATCTTCACCAGGTCATCGGTCCACCTCGGACAGACAGTCTAGCTGGGTAGGTCTAACTTCGAGAAAGAGGTCAACCGTCGAATCCAACTCGGGTGGGCAGCGTTCGAAAAGCTACGCGGTATCTTCTCGTCCAACATACCACAGTGTCTCAAGACGAAAGTCTATGACCAGTGCGTGTTGCCAGTGATGACGTATGGCTCCGAAACGTGGTCGCTCACAATGGGCCTCATTAGGAGGCTTAAAGTCACCCAAAGAGCAATGGAAAGAGCTATGCTTGGGGTTTCCTTGCGTGATCGAATAAAAAATGAAGATTGATAATTTGTAGCCCGAATTAAATTCATTATTATTATAATTTTAGCCAAGGTGATAAACTTAGTTACATCTTCCAGTCCTGTATCTTCACTAGGTAATCAGTCTACCACATAGGAGAGTCTTCGCCGCTTCAGAACTCACCATCATCGTCATCTTTCCAACCGAAAGAAATATATTGGACATAGCCTCCTTCTCCTCAAGTGTCGTTACAATGACCGGTCCTGTGCATCTTAGTTTTTTTTTTAATTGCTATAAACTAGTGCGATCGTGACTGCGATCCTACCAGATGGTAAGCAGTGATGTCCATCGAATTTCTGCAACCCTCACCAGGTAATTGATTGGGCACGCCACAATTATGGCGGTAAGTCCCCTCTTTGAGGCGTGGCTGGAAAGACCTCACGGCGTCCTTGCCTTCCGCATTACGCAGGTCCTTAGCGGACATAGAAAGTTCGGAAGGTTCCTGTACCGGATTCGTGCGGAAGTGACGCCGGGGTGTCGCCACTGTGCGGAACGCCCGGAAAACACGGTGGAGCACATAGTCGAGGTGTGCCCTGTTTGGGTGGAGCATCGCCGTGCCCTCGTGGGGGCGATCGGCGGCGGAGATCTCTCGCGCCGGGCCTTGGTTCAGGCCACGAACCGGAGCGTAGAGGAGTGACAGGCGGTCGCCTCCTTCTAGGAAGCAGTAATGCTAGCAAAAGTGGAGGCCAACCGCATCAGGCAACGGCGCTCTCGCCGCCACCGAGATTCCGATCCCGATTTCCGGCCTCCATAGACGCGGGCTTGCGGACGGCGCTATCCGAATTCCGTAACGTCCGGTAACTGTCCGGACCTGGGCTCGGTCGGTTGAGTCGTTGACGGCGCGCACTGTTCCCGCGCGCCTCAAAGAGTTGTCAGCAACAGCAGGGGCCCAGCTGGGTCGAAGCCTACCGGGGCCAGGGTTAGTTTCGAAAGATAGCTCGAGCCCCTGTATGAAGGCTTGAAGGAACAGAGTGGGTTTATAGTCAGTAAGAATCTGATACTATCTCCCGCTCCGCCCAAGGGCGGGGGTTGTCATTAGATGATTTTCCCGCCATAAAAAAAACCAGGTAATTGGTCTAAGTAGACCAATGACCTGGTGAGAGGCCCACCAACACAGCGTCTTCCAGTACTCGGCCGCTACTCCAGACCTTTCGTCCCCATCGACAATTGAATCCAGAACTTTCTAATACCATTACCAGTAAAAAAAAAATCTGTTTATTATTCATTCGCAGTTCACGACCTCTTTGTTTTTTAAGGTCGCAGAAGCTGTCATGGAAATTTCCCACACAGGAAAATACCTACAATACATCTTACCTTTTCAATACATCGTCGGAGGTGTGTTTATAAAATATATAAATACGACGTAAACAAACAAACGAGTACTTTACTTTTGCAAACAATTTAAATCGCACCTGTAAGGTTTTCCTCTAAAATAAAATAAAACAATGGCCCTACATTCTGTTTTCCTCCCATTACAATATTTAATATAATCTGAAGATTATATTAAAACCTCACCCTGTATGCTTTCCTACTATTCAGCAAAACATATAATAAATCTGTAGATGTTTTTAGTTGTGCGCACATCACGTAAAATGTACGAAATCGATGTAGATAACATACATACATTTCTTTTGTCTTGGAACAGACATTCTGATGAAGTCACAAGAACCATTAACCAGCTAAGGGCTAATACGGCCGTTGGTTGGGATGGCATAACTCAGACCATTTTGAAAAGATATGCTCAGACTCTAGCACCTATACTAAGCCACATTTTCAATATTTGCTTTGATTCGGCTGTGTGGGAAACATACTTCTTTTAAAAAGGCTTATCATTCATCCTATCTTTAAGGGTGGTGACGGGAGCTTGCCAAATAACTATCGCCCAATTGCTGTTCTTAGTGCCCTATCTAAGGTGCTCGAACGCCTCATAAACAAACGACTAGTCTATTACTTCGAACACTTCAAACTATTATGACCGCAACAGTTTGACTTCCGCAGGAACAAATCTACTTGTGATGCTATCAACAATATTGTAGAAAACTTACTATATTATAAAAAAGTGCTTACTATATTCCTGGATCTTGCGAAGGCATTTGACACTGTTCCCGTTTCCACTCTTCTACTCAAGCTCGAAAGTATGGGTGTGAGGGGGGCTCCACTTGAACTGCTCAAGAGTTATCTCACTAATCGCTCTCAGTTGGTTACTATAGAGAACCACAAGAGTGATGAACTTCTTATTCACTATGGTGTGCCCCAAGGGAGTATCTTGGGGCCAACGCTGTTCCTTGTATTCATTAATGACCTTTGTAATCTCAAAATTCTAAATGCGTCAATAGTTTCGTTTGCGGATGATACCGCCATCACTTTCACTGCAAACTCATGGTCGTCACTGGCTTTCCTCTCACAGTCTGACTCTAAATGCCAATAAAACTAACTTCGTCACTTTTTCCATCTCAAAACTTTCCCAACTAAAAACCCCAATCTCTATAAAAGCCCATTCTTGTCCCTCATTGTCACAAGTCACGCATTGTGAATGTCCTACTTTAAACTCAGTGGAACAAGTTTAGTATCTTGGTATTATCCTGGACAAAAACCTAAACTTTGGGCCACACATTAACACACCGGTCGTATACGTAAGCTTATCTATGTCTTTAAAACCCTGCGACATGTAGCTAACCCTTCTATTATCTGAAACGTATACTTTGCCTTTGACAGTCAATCCTCATATTATACATAATCTCTTGCTGGAGTGGTGCTGCAAAGACTACACTCATGCCTCTGGAGATCGCTCACAGAGCTATTCTAAAAGTAGCTACATTCCGACCGATTCTTTTCTCAACTACCGAACTTTACAATCTTTGCAACGTACTTAATGTTAGACAACAATATATTCTACATATGGTCCTACTTCCACACAAAATAACTCCTTTCAAGCAACTCTCCAAACGTCGTAAAGACCTTATCTGCACACTCCCACCGGCACGTATAGCTTTTATTAAAAAAATTGCCAACTACCTTGGCCCATCACTTTATAAAAGTGAATGCAATCATCTCTATTTACGGCCTAAAAACTACTACCTGTAAAAAAAACTGTCCGCTTGTTCCTACGGAATCTTAATTGACGAAACCGAAGAATTCCTGAAGAAGTAAATGTCAACACAAACATGCATCACACATAACATAGAAAAAAAAAACCTAACATGCATCACACTGAAAACAAACACACTACAGAATAACTGTTACATTACACAATTTTTGTTTATTTTTTTTCCAATGTGCATCTTTTTTTAATTTTAATTTATTATTTTGATTTCGTTTTTTTTATTACTTTGTAATTATTTTTATTTTTATTTTTCAATATTGTTTATATATTTGTGACGTACACGTACTAGATATATGTCAACCATGAACATACATAAACCTAACATACTTGTGAAAAAATACACGTGCTAGATATAATTATGTCAACCATGAACCTACGACAGGGGATCGCAACTCTCTTTTAAACACAGGTTACCTCGTAACCTATCTAGAAAAGCAATAGTGCACCCACTAACTAGTTGAAGTGAACATGTGGCTGTGTAACTCAAGAATGTCCCTAAGCTAGTTCTAAGTAATTATCAATAAATACTTTACTTTACTTTACATTAAAATTGTGTGTAACTTGATATATTACTGTGATATCGAAAGGAGATCGCATGAGTTGCGTTTTTTATGTAACCAACGAACTGGCTTGTAAAATATAATTTGAAGGATTATGCTGTTCTAGAATAGGTTTGAAAGTTGGTAGAAAAAAAAAATGTGTATTGTTTTTTCAGTGTTGAAGTGATTTTTGTAAGGAAAGCATGAATTCGTTCAAATAAGTAAAAAAATATAAGAGTGCGCCGCCCGAAGTGTTTGATTTCATAGAAGAATCCCTAAACAAGCCTACCGACGAGCTGAGCTGCGTTACATTACTTAGGCTTTATTTCATTGCAATTGGTTGACTATATCGAACGATATACTACATTCATTGACTGTGTTATGCGGAACGAAGTTTTCCGGGTCAGCTAATCTAAACCAAAACTATAATAGGTAAAGTTTGATTTTTTTTTTTGGTTATAGGAGGTAATCTCTAAAAGTAGGTACTGGTCCGATTGCTAAAATTTTTTCACCGATAGAAAGCTGCTTTATTTTTTTTTTTCATGTACGCGGGTGAAGTCGCGTGCTAAACCTAGTCATACAAATAATGTGAAAATCGGTGTGATTGGATGTACTTAGGTTTTTCTATTTTACTTTTGACAGGCTCGTGCTTGACCACAATCTACTACCTGATTAAAAACAACGATGTGGTTGAGGATGGAGCACGCTTACCTAGAAGTCACCTATTCACTCTAAACTTAGACTCCAAGGTTGTAGCTATCAGGAAACATCAACTCCGGCAGGGAATTCCACCAGAAGCTGAACGCACGATGAATGTGTTCCCAAAACATTTTGTGTGGTGGGAAGTCTACCATGTAACAGTAGCGCATTGCCGTATGTTTGGTGGTCCAATGATGGAATGGGTTTGGGTTTAAGGTTATTTAATTCCGAAATAGACTCCCCAAAATGCAACTGGTAAAAAACCTCAAGGCTAGCAGCTCGTAGTATGTTTATAACGCCTTAATAATATCCACAGGTTGAGGATATAGTGGCATAGGTTTTTAATTTTATCGTGGGTCAAGTTATTATCATAAACTAATACCATAAAAGTTGTTATCTACAGAACTCGTCATGATAATATATAGTTAAGTCGTCGTCGTTAGTTTAAATCAATCTTAATTACGTCTTAAGAGGCAGCGGGCAAAGCACATTACTCGCAGAGTACACAGTCGATGGGACCGAAAGGTTCTGAAGTGTCGACCACGCACCGGAAGACGCAGCGTTGGAAGGACTTCCACAAGGTGGACCGATGACCTGGTGAGAGTTGCAGGAGCTGCATGATGGATGCGAGACGCCTAGAACCGTTCGTTGTGGTGACACTTAGGGAGGCATTTACGTCCAACAGCGAACGTCTTTCAGCTGAAACGATAATGTCTAAATTACTAAATGATTTAAGAGTAAGTAAATAAGAAAGAAGAAAGAAAGAAAGAAAACATGTTTATTCCGCCTAAATAGACGCACAAATCAACGCAATATTATAAAAAATATAACAGCCAGTATCCTTATCAGGCCATGTGTGTAACGGGCATAACACTATTGCCCTTGTAACCTGCACAGAGCATGTAAACAGTAAATAATGTAGCTAAGTAAATAACAACGTTTTATTAACAACATTTGGAATAGCACATAAAAGTATTCCAGATAAACTAATATTGACGACATATATCACAAAGTACAAAGCTTTTGAACAAATAGTATTCAAAAATGTATATTACATTACACCAATTTGAATGGGAAAATGTAAAATGTGAATGTGTTCTAAGTTTGAAACTCAATTACTGACTGAAAGTAATTTGAATTGAGTGAAAAGGGAATGAGTAATAACGGCCCGTAATCCTACTTATATAATAAACTAGCTCTGCCCGCGACTTCGTTCGCGTAGACTACAGGATTTTTAATTTATTTTTCTAAAATAAAAGTGGCCTATGTTACTCCTTATTACATCAGCTACCTGCCAAAAAAAGTCCCGTCAAAATCGGTCCAGCCATTTTAGAGATTAGCCCGGACAAACAGACAGACAGACAAAAATTGTAAAAAATGTTATTTTGGTGTATGTACCGTATATTATGCATGTAGTAAAAAGCAGTTATTTCAATATTACAAACAGATGCTCCAATTTTATTTATATGTTTAGATGCGAAAGTATGTGAGGTGGATGGATAATGTATGTTTATTACTCTTTCACGCAAAGACTACGAAAGAGCGTGAGGGCCGTTTCCTCACGCGTGCGACCGCTTCCTTCGCTAACATTACTGCTTTGCAGAAGAAGGCGACCGCCTACCATTCATTCTCGCTCCGGACCACGGCCTGTACCAGGGCACGTCGGGAAAGGTCGTTACACCGATCTTCCCTATGTGGAGCACACAGTCGAGGTGTGCCCTGCTTGGGCAGAGCATCACCGTGCCCTCGTGGGGGCGATCGGCGGCTGAGACCTCTCGCGCCGGGCCTTGGTTCAGACCATGGTCCGGAGCGAGGAGGAGTGGCAGGCGGTCGCTGACTTCTGCGAAGCAGTAATGCTAGCAAAGGAGGAGGCCGACCGCATCAGGCAACGGTGCTCTCGCCGCCCGGATTCCGATCCAGATTTCCGGCCACCGTAGGCGCGGGCTTGCGGACGGCGAGCTATGGGTGGCTTGCTGTCCGACCGTCCGGTAACTGTCCAGACCAAGCCCAAGTCGTCGACGGCGCGCACTGTTCCCGCGCGCCTCAAGGAGTTCTCAGCAACAGCAGGGGCCTAGCTGGGTCGAACCCTACTGGTGCCAGGGTTAGTTTTGAAAGATAGCTCGAGCCCCGGTATGAAGGCTTAAAGGAATGGGGTGGGTTTTTAGTCAGTAAGAGTCGACACTATCTCCCGCTCCGCCCAAGAGCGGGGATTGTCGTTGATGATTTTCCCACCATAAAGAAAGGACACGACGGTGTTTCGTGTACTTTAAAAGTACCTAATACAGCTCTATACATCGGAAAAACATAATTAATAATAAGGCGATAATAATAAGATAAGTTCAAGTAAGTTGGAATAATCCAACTCTCTGAGGGCTATCTTGCCATTTACTACATAAACCGTTGGACTTACATAAAGATAATGTAAATAAAAGCCCGCGGCAGTATATAATCTACCTTATATGTGGAAGTCAATCAGTATCCCAAAAATGTAACCCTTTTAAACTTATAAACTAGTATGCCTCACCATCAACGATTGCATCATTGTTTACCACTAGGTGGGGTCTTAGTCAAGTACAAGTTTATATTAATAAAAAAAATTGAAAAAGTGCCCTATTTATTTATTTATTTATTCAATCTTCATGCAACACAAAGTACATAGGCGGACTTAATGCCTTGGGCATTCTCTACCAGTCAACCTAGAAGGTGGTGAAGAAATAATATATCACTATTTCATCTACTTAAAGAAGCAAATAGTAGTCAACTCTTATTAAAAAAATATGTAAATAGTATAAATTCAATCTAAGTTGGAGTTCAGGGACTGGATCACATCATAAGCTTAATCGGTCTTACAATGTCCCCACTGCGTTCCAGCAGGCCTCCTCTCTGGGTGAGAGAATGCACCGCAATCCACCACGCGGGTCTAGTGAAGTTTGGTAGATGTTACATGTCTTCGTATTTTTGATTTTAGGACATGCTGATTTACTGTTTCGAGAGCAAAGGTGATGAAATAAATTATAAAAAGTAATGCGCCTGGCTGGGTTTGAACCCGCGACCTACAACTTGTATATCGAGGCCGTCCACCACCACTTTTCCTATTTCAGTATTGGATAGCCTATTTATCGAGGAAGGCTCTACAACGCTATGATTCACGGAAGTAGAGCCAAAAAACCAGTAAAACATAAAACTAGCCATTTAATAACTCAAACAAACACTAGTTCTATGACAGGTAGCCCATTACTAGTTCCATAATAGTTTGACATTCATTCGTTTATCTCCATAAAATCAAGCCGCAACATAGCAAACTTAAATCAGATTATCCCTTCAAAGTCCCATAACGGTCGCGCAGTCAAGCCAGCCTTCGGTTATAAGTTGAGCCGCAAACCGCGTCACACGGTAACCTACGCAAAACGTTTAGGCAAAACTTTTTATCTGATTCAATTTAACGGGTTTCGTGTGAAAACGTTATAAACGAACAAGAAAACTTTGCTCTTTGCTAATGTGGATTTATCAGTTCCAAGTCTAAATGTAAGCCTTGCTTTCAGGAAAATCGTATTTGGAGTAACGTGGAAAGTTATACAGTGATGTCTTGCTTCCACTGCTTTTTAGAACTTGGTTAAGGAGAAAATTGAAATGGATATGAAAATATTCATCGTGAAGAGTGCATGCGTGAATGTAGGAAATATGTAGATGAAACCTTTTGCTGACAATAAAAGTGTTGTTCATTGTTGGTTTTGAAACGATGGGCTATAATACTTGAAATAGGTTGTAGGCTAGGTTTAATCGGCATATTAATGGTTTTTCCGATCAAATATTCTGAAATAATTAAAAAAAAAATCCCGCAGCTTGCGTGGTCACCGAAAAATATTTGAATATTTGTTTTTTTTTTATTTGATGATGATGACGAATCAGTTCAGCCGATAGGCTCGCGTTTGACCACCATCTCTTCTGATGGTAAGCGATGATGTGGTCGACGATAGAGCACGCTTGCCTAGAAGTAACTTATTCACTCTTGATTTAAATACTCCTAAGTTGTAGCTATCAGGAAACAAAGACTCCGGCAGGGAATTCAGCTTTTCGTCCTTTGTAGCTAGCTCCGTCCCTCTCTCTCTCTTACACCAAAGTTATGATGACTTCGAGATAAATTAATATTAGGGCAGTATTTAAACATAATTTAACTGGAATAATGCCTTAAACACACCAATTACCACAATTCTTGCACTGAAATTATACTTATAATGCACTTAAGCAGGATATTGCTTAAACATCTTAATTAAAATGAAATGGAAATCGACACACTACATAGGTATCTATTGCAACGGCGTTGCTATGTATGCACATACAAACAGATACGTTAGTGACAGAATCGAGATTTATCAAAAATTTCCTATTTTAAAAATAGCAAAAATTGATGCAGTTGCCAATTCACATACTGCGGATATGTTACAGTTTGTATGGAGTAATCTCTGTTAAAATAAAAAAAATACTTCTTTACACGAAATTACTTTGAATAAATCCAGAATAGTCGCAATAATTTTCACTACAAATGTATTCCTGCGTATTTACAGTAGTGTAAAAATCTGCTAAATAAACTCCAGCCTTAAACGCGGAAGAAAATGTTCTGTTTTTATATCGCAGCGCTTCAACTGAATGTAAACCGAGATAAATGAGCTTCAATGTTGTTGTTGAGCGATAAACTAACCACCTGCTGGTTCCCGCACTTTCTCGATGTTCCAACGTTACATTATCACTGTTTGTTTACTACTAGACTGCTGTTGAGACTAGAGGTCCTACCATACGAGTTCGACTTAAAGCCCAAGCGCCCGAAAAGTGCCATAAAACAGTGACTTTCTGAAGCTTACTCTTCGGTAACGGACAGTTTAATAGGTTTGAAAAAAATATATGTTTATTATAGATTCATGAACAACGTTATCAAGATTTGATTTTTTCGTGCTATTAATACTTTTGTCTAAAGAAAATATTTAGCAATTTCGCAACTTTTCGCAACTTTTCCCTACTTTTTCGAAACGGCTTGGATCTTTAGAAACATTTTTACATATAAAAATTAGTGGTTAAACATTCTGCAAAGTGAACATTGCATATGTATTTCAATCAATATTTCGCAAAGAAAATGGATTTAAAGGTCTGCCGCGCGCTTTCCGGGCGCTGTTGGCCGCAAATAAATGCACAGATTTGTGTAGGTACTGCCGCCTAGGAGGGTGCGAGAGGTGCGTCCACATAATTTTGGCCAGATGGTTCAAGGGACTATAAGCCTTAAACTGAATTGTCAAAGGGATGGAGCTATAGAATCCATTTCTCTCTCTCGCTCGCACGCCTGACATTTTATCCCCAAGATTCCTTTATCTATTTTTTTACTTGTGTTGAACTTGTGTATGACGGTCTTATTAAAATATTCAAAGCTTGCTGGGTTATTTATTAATTCATTGAAGGTACATTCACGTTCACAAATATTGTCGTGGAGCAAGATGACGCCACATACTAATCTATAGAGTTCCTGAATTCGCTTACCTACTGCAAGCTTACACCAGCAGAGCATGGCGTGAAGTTCTGCAAAGCTTAAGGTCATTGTGTATGGTGGCGTTGGCAAAACTGTATATCCAACTATTTGTCACTTACTCTCAACAAAGACGCTTTCCAATTCAACCATGTGCAGGTTTCTTGTAATTTTATGAGTACCATACTCATAAATATGTCATTGGGCAGACATTGAAGACTGCGAGTGACCTTAGCATCAGCTTTGTCCTGACTCTTTACATATTTGATACTGAAAGCAAGATTAGGCTACAAACGTATTAAAGAAAAGTTTTGGGATATTCTATTTATGACAACTAACATCACTACACAGCTACAATGGTATATTGTTCACTCAATAAAAATAATTATAGTGCCAACAATATTACAGTCCACTGCATTATCCGTTATTTTAACAAACACATACCTATTTGGTAATGATTGTCACAAGGGCTGACGGAATATTTGGAAGAGTCACAGTGGCCCTGGAACGTAAAGGACAACTAAAAGAATGGTGGGTCTAAGTCAGTACAAGTCGGACACTTCCTTTTTTTCTACCTAGAGCGGGAAAAGTTATTTGGTGATTTTCGACCTCAAAAAAAGCACAAAACAAGTTTGTAAGCATTTTCTTACTACCACGCCACTGTAATTGGCTTTTAGCCGTTACATTTTTTCCTATCCATTACTGTCCCACTGCTGGGCAAAGACCTCTCCCAAGTCCTTCCAGACATCTTTTCCTCTGGTGGGGAAAATCATTTTTTTTTTTTTTTTTTTTTTTTAATTTGTATAAACTAGTGCTTGACTGCGATCCCACCTGATGGTAAGCAGTGATGCAATCGTTGATGGTGAGGCGCACTAGTTTATTAAGAGCCTATTCACTCTTGCCTTAAAGACACCTAAATTATAATCAGACGGGAAGACCGCAGCAGGCAAATTGTTCCAGTCCCTCGATGTACGTGGTATAAACGACGAAGCGAAATGCTTGGTCCGGATCGTAGAGGTTTCAACAACGTAAGGGTGAATATTCGCCGTTCGTCGGCTTGTCCGATGGTAGAAGTGAGATGGTGGAATTAAGTCATGTAATTCCTGCGCACACTCTCCAAAGTGCATCCTGTAAAACACCGAAAGGCTGGCTACCCTTCGCCTATGCTCAAGACTTTGTAGATTGGACTCAACCAGATCTGGATCGCCAATTAGTCTCTTCGCACGCCTTTCCACAGAGTCCAAAGCTGCCAGGTGGCATTTTGCAGCACCAGCCCATATCCAATGACAACCCTCGCTCTTGGGCGGAGCGGGAGATAGTGTCAGACTCTTACTGACTAAAAAACCCACCCCGTTCCTTCAAGCCTTCATACACCGGGGCTCGAGTTCCCTTTCAGATAACCCTGGCCCTAATAGGCTTCGACACGGCTGGGCCCCAGTTGTTGCTGACAACTCCTTGAGGCGCGCGGGAACAGTGTGCGCCGTTGACGACTTGGGCTTGGACCGGACAGTTACCGGACGGTCGGACAGCGAGCTACCCATTGCTCACTGTCCGCAAGCCCGTGCCTATGGTGGCCGGAAATCGGGATCGGAATCCCGGCGGCGGCGAGTGCGCCGTTGCTGATGCGGTCAGCCTCCTCCTTTGCGAGCATTGCTTCGCAGAAGTCGGCGACCGCCTGCCATTCCTTCTCGCTCCGGACCATGGCCTGAACCAAGGCCCGGCCCGGCACGAGAGGTCTCCACCACCGATCGCCCCCATGAGGGCACGGCGATGCTCCGCCCAAGCAGGGCACACTTCGACTGTGTGCTCCACTGTGTCCTCCGGGCGTTCCGCACAGTGGCAATACCCAAGCGTCACTTAGACTTTGATCCGGAACAGGAACCTCCCGAACTTGCCATGTCTGGTGAGAACCTGCGTCATGCGGAAGGTAAGAACATCGTGAGGTCTCTCCAGCCACGCCTCAAAGAGGGGACTTACCGCCATAATTGTGGCGTGCCCAGCACTGGGTTGTGATAGTCGCTGATGCCATTTCACCATGAGATCCCGCCGGAGCTCTATCCACCATGCCGTGATCTGTCGCGGCAGAGGACTTTCACCCCAGCGTTGCATCTCCACGCGCATATCGTGCATGTGCGCAAGGACTGTTGCCTCCAGATCCCACGGTGGCTTCGCGGGAAATCGTGCGGTATCCCCGCACCATCCGAATTGCCATGACCCACTGGCAGGCGTTCAGAATGGCCACCGGTCGCTTTTTCAGCGAAAGCGCCCACACTGGCGCCCCGTAAAGGGCCATGGACCGAATGATCCCTGCGTAGAGCCTCCAGCAGGAGGCATCTGGACCCTATGGTTGGGCAGGAGCCGCTTGAGAGCGGCCCCAATCCGGTTCAGTTTGGCAACCAGACGTCGTAAATGCTTCTCGAAATTCCACCGGCTGTCGAGAATGAGTCCCAGGTACCTCATCGACGACCCAACGCCGAAGCAGACTTCTCCTACCTTTTATTGGGAACCTGATGGTGGCACGTCCCGAGGGCCGCGGCCATGAAAACACATGGCCTCGGATTTGCGCAGCGCCACCTCGAGTTCAAACACCTGGATCCTACCAACGATTATCGCAACTCCGCGTGTCGCTAGAGCGGCCGCCGCCCGGTATGACTCTCCCTGCGCTAGAATCAGCGTGTGGTCTGCGTAGCAGACCACCGGTGGTACCGGAGTGCCCTCTGGATCGTACTCCAGGGCAGGGAATTGAAAGCGTTAGCAATGTCCAAGGACACTGCCACGACACACCTACCCTGGGACACCGCATCCCCCGTCGTGAGGGCTCGTTCGTGCATGATGGCGTTCACCGTAGAGCGCATCCTGCGAAAGCCGAACTGTCCGTCCGAAAGGTCCGGCCCCACACGTTTTAGGTGCGCGACGAGGCGGCTCGCAATGACTCTTTCAAAGAGCTTGCCCACCTCGTCGAGCAGCACAATGGGCCGGTACGCGGACGGAGAGTCTGTAGGGCGCCCTGGCTTCGCGATGAGGACCAGTTTCCACGTCTTCAAGCGAAGTGGGAACTGGCCCCTCTCCAAACATGCGCTAAAGAGCCCTCTTAGTCGAGGCCTGAGAGCCTCCATGGCCAGGGCCCAGGTTTTCCCAGGCAAGCCAAGCATGCTGCCCTCCAAATAGCTCTTTGGCAAACCCTAAGGCGAAATTTTTGCAATTCTGTGAGTGAACAGGTCTGAGCACCGTAGGTTAGGATGGGCAGGATACACATGTTGATGAATTTATGATTTAGGGAGATTGGCAGATCACCCTTGATTATAATATTCTTGGAGTAGTCGCTTTTCCAGACGTTCTGGATGCGAGAAAGCACAGAATAATTAGTTGCACTTGTGCAGTTTTAAAAGCTTGACGCAAACGAAGTCACGGGCACGGGTTATTTTCAACTTTATAACCCTTCCAAAATTATTAATATTTATTACCATAGTAACTGCCCTCATCAGAGTAAAGAATAATGAACCATATCAAATTAAAATTCCCCTTAATTATACAGGTAATACCTATACTACTAACAGCGGTAGTGTGGCGTGTACGTGGCGTAAATGTTGCGTTAACGTGGCGAAAAAGTAGCGTGATCGTGGCGTGAACGTGGCGTGTACGTGCGAAAATAATCACTTCACAAGATGTTAACGACTTGTTAAACATTTTAATTTGAGCGTCTCATGTGTACGCCATTAATTGGGGATCCGTTAGACTGAATTATAATCACGCAGTGCGGCAAACAGTGTGTCAAGTTTGTACCGAGAATATATTGCTTACGTGATTTTATTTATATGGAGGTCGGTTCATTTTTCAGGCTTGTATCTCCCGAGGGGCTAAGCAGAGTCTATCGCAATATTTTCAGCCTTAAATTATTCCATGTCTACCTTGTCTCAGATTTTTTGAGTTGTACTATGTAATGGCCCATGTTTTGTTACGGCCCATTCCCTCTCCTAGAGAGGAGGCCTAAGTCCCAGCAGTGGGAACATTAAAAAAAAGACTAATGATGACTATGTAATGGTATTCACGATATTATTTGCTGAACCTATCTGGTGGCTTTTAAGGGCCAAGCGCCCGAAAAGTGCCATAAAACAGTGATTTTCTGAGGCCTACTTCTCCGTAACGGCTAAGTCAATTGGTTGGAAAAAAATATATGTTTATTATAGATTCATGAACAATAATATCAACATTTGATTTTTTCGTGCAATTAATACTTTTGTCAAAAAAAAATATTTAGTAATTTCGCAACTTTTCGCAACTTTTCCCTACTCCTTCGAAACGGCTTGGACCTTTAGAAACATTTTTACACATAAAAATTGGTGGTTAAATATTCTTCAAAGTGAACATTGCATATGTAAATCAATCAATATCTCGCAGAGAAAATGGATTTAAAGCGCTTTCCGGGCGCTGCTGGCCGCAAATAAATGCACAGATTTGCGTACTGCCGCCTAGGCGAGTGCGAGAGTTGCGTTCACATAATTTCGGCCAGATGGTTGAAGGAACTATGCGCCTTAAAGGTCCTTTTACAAAATAAATTCTTGCTTAAGTACTACAAACTATTACTTTACAATGTGAAAACTAAGAGTTATGCACACTTACAAGATACCATTTTATAATAAAAACTGTAATCAATCAACAATTTGGTTTAAGCAGGAATGGTGGACATCCTACCCATACGTACAAAACGTTTTGGGAACACATTTATTTTGCGTACAGCTAAGGAGTGGAATTCCATGCCAGAGTCTGTTTTTTCTGATAGCTACAACCTAAGGGTCTTTTAGTCAAGAAAGAATAGCAAGGCAAGCGTGTTCCATCGTCGACCACATCATAATTTACCATAGGTGAGATAGTCACAAAGAAGTCGAAGAAGAAGAATAAGATGCTTTTTTATTATTAATAAATAAAATAATTAACCTATAATTCCAACACCTAAAAGCATGGAATCACTGAAGAAATCAATAACAATATTATGTTAATTGAATTTATAGGATTATGTATAATTGTAAAGCCATGTTTTATGAGGAGAAATAAATGAAATTATTATTATTATATAACATAGACTCAAATAGACCTAGAGTGAACCTCCTGCTCTAGCTGGACTGTGCCAAGGCGGCATAATCCTCGCTCCTGCTTAAGACACGCTCGCTCTTTGTTCCCGGCGCCAGAAACTCTTTGTCTAACATAATTACATCGCTCATTGTAACACTGTATCTATTTAAACAGCAAGTAATAATTTACGCAATTTACTGTATTATTGCGGAAAATTGAACGCGTTAGAAATAGAAAATTTTTGGGTAATTTCAGTGGACGAGGGTTGTAATTGATCAAACACGCGATTAAGAGGAAGATCGATTTCCTTCCTTAATATTCTGCTGGGTTTTCTATGGTACAAAAATAAGGGATTAGTGTGTGATGTGAAACATTATTAAGAAATCGATACGAATAAAAAAAAATGATTTGTTTAATTGTCGAAGAACATTGGGGTCCAGGCACATTACTTTGTGTAATTTATTTTATCGCCACTGCTCTTAAGACACTGAAGGAAATCTTTAGAGGAAACAGGCATGTCTTAAAACCAAAAATTCGATGACATATGACATCAAACTAATCGCACTGGACCCACGTCGTGGATGACGGCTTATTCCCTCTCATGGAGAGGAGGTCTGAATCCCAGCAGTGGGAACATTATAAGACTGATTATGATTATGCTTTGCTATTGAAACCAGGTACTGTTCTAATTAAATACAACGATAGTCAAACCTACCTTATCAGATCTGCTTACATACTCGTAGTATCTAACACGATGCCAAAAAATCATAAACTTGTCATGAAAAGTTAGGAAATTTCTCTATAAATACAGAGAGACTAATCTAAGCCAAGGACATGCTACACGGAAGACCAAACATTAAGAATGCAAGCAAACATTTAATTTATTCACATGTCGCAGTCTCCACACTGGTCCAGGCTTCCCCAATGTCTCACACGTCGGGTCCCAAATAAATCCGGATCCCTTAAACCCCAAAGAACGGAACAACAGCTGTAATCGCCCGCATAAATGAATAACGGGCCGTGTCCCGACTGTATCCGGGCCGTATCCCGGCGCACTTAGATTTTGGACCCAAACAATCCCGAAAGGGACAGGGTTTTCTTAATGATGTAAGGTGATGGACTGGCGAGGTCCTTTTTCACGCGTATTTTGTCTTCATAGGGTTCTGTCTTCGTGTGATGCTACCGTTATTGCGTCTGGAGGTTTGAGTGAAATATCGCAATTTGACACAGTTTATTTGCTGGCGAGTAAGACTACTGGATGAAACGAATGTATGAATACACATGAATAAGTAAAATGGAATGCGAAAGCACCATAATGTGAGCTCCATTATCGGCCACATCATTGCTTACCATCAGGTGAGATAGTGGTCAAACGTGAGCCTATCAATATAAAAGAACCATTTAAATTAATATACTTTTTTTTTGAGTTGGGAAATCATCAAACATTTTTGTCCACTCTGAATGGAGCGCGAGGGCATGTCAAAACTCACCTGTGTTCCATTCGTTGCGTTTTTTTTTTTTTTTTATTAATGATAGGCTTGCGTTTGACCACTATCTCACCTGATGGTAAGCGATGATGTAGTCGACGATTAATGTTATTAATGTTCCCACTGCTGGGACTCAGGTCTCCTCTTTAGGAGAGGGCATGGGCCGTAATCCACCACGCGGGCCCAGTGCGGGTTTTTTTTTTTTATGGTGGGAAAAAATCATGCATTGATATCCCCCGCCCTTGGGCGGAGCGAGAGATAGTGTCAGACTCTTACTGACTAAAAGACCCACCCCGTTCCTTCTAGCCTTCATACCGGGGCTCGAGCGCCCTTTCGGATAACCCTGGCCCCAGTAGGCTTCGACCCGGCTGGGTCCCTGCTGTTGCTGACAACTCCTTGAGGCGCGCGGGAACAGTGCGCGCCGTCGACGACTTGGGCTTGGTCCGGACAGTTACCGGACGGCCGGACAGTGAGCTACCCATTGCTCACTGTCCGCAAGCCCGCGCCTACGTTGGCCGGAAATCGGGATCAGAATCCCGGCGGCGGCGGCGGCGATAACGCCGTTGCCTGATGCGTTCGGCCTCCTCCTTTGCGAGCATTACTGCTTCGCAGAAGTCGGCGACCGCCTGCCACTCCTCCTCGCTCCGGACCATGGCCTCAACCAAGGCCCGGCGCGAGAGGTCTCCGCCGCCGATCGCCCCCACGAGGGCACGGCGATGCTCCGCCCAAGCAGGGCACACCTCGACTGTGTGCTCCACCGTGTCCTCCGGGCGTTCCGCACAGTGGCGACACCCGGGCGTCACCTCCCTATGAATCCCGTGCAGGAAACTCCCGAACGAACCATGTCCGGTGAGTACCTGCGTCATGCGGAAGGTAAGGACGCCGTGAGGTCTTTCCAGCCACGCCTCAAAGAGGGGACTTACCGCCATGATTGTGGCGTGCCCAGCGGGTTGGTGAATGTCACATGTCTTCGAATAGTTGTTTCTGGGACATGCCGGTTTCCTCACGATGTTTTCCTTCACCGTTTGGAGAGCAGTGGTCATGAATATCATGAATAAATTAGACAAAGTAATGCGCCTGGCTGGGTTCGAACCCGCTTGGCCACCACTGCTCTCCATAGTTGTGATACAAACAATTCTATTTCGACACTGCTCCTTTCTCACGAGTACTTATGTTAGTGTTGTTTTTCGAAGTCTTTTATATTTTCCATTAAATCATCAAAGCACCTATAAGGAAACAACAACACAAACACCCAGGTACATGAGTAAGTGGCCAAACTTACACCAAACAGCGGCCGTAACTAAACAACGCAGTCGTGTCCCGAATTTTTGCCCATCAACCTTCGGATAAGACCCAAGACGTCCAAAATAAGAAATTTGTTCACGTATGAGTCCAAAAAACGTCCGCAGAAGTTAAATTTAATCGCACAACTAGTTAGGAAGAGAGGGCACGTAGACGCACGTGCAACGGGCGAAATGGGAAATTGTCCTTTTGCGAAATAACCTATTCATACTGCCGAGCTAATGTGCCGTGAAAACTACTATCATGGACACATGTCTGGGAATTACGCTTATGTGTTGGAATATTTCGGGCACGCAGAGGCTGGTAATTTTGCCACAGAAAGATTGAAGGTATTTGAGAAAAATGGATGAATATCAAGTTAATCTGACTGGTGAAAGATTACCAATTTCGGCTGATTATTACTAAGCTTTTCATTGAAGAAATTTATTTCCGACGTATTTTTCATTCTTCAATACGCAGCAAATTTTATTTTTGGCATCTCGATTCAATCTCTTTTTAATCACATTAGTGGGTCCCAAAGGACAATCACTTTTTTAGCTATAGCACCAAAAGTAAATCCCTGTATGTAGGAAAATGTAGCCTGTATTTTTCAGCGTTGAATTTGTGTCGTACCTCCTATTTTTCGTTCCTTATAGCATGATGTTGTCGCATGCAGCGAATGCACCACTCGCAATGTGGCCTTTGCCACCACAAGGCGAACTGCTCCCGACAAGCTGTCATGTATACCAGCGCTGAAAATGTACAACTTCACCACAAAGCAAGTAAAAAAACTCCTCGGCAATTTTTTATCAAAGTGCGGTTAGGTTTATTGGCATGTGGACGAATATACCCGACTTTGAACGAAAAGGATCGCTTCAAATGAGAAGACGAATGAGTTAGCTACATAAAATATACTTACTCAATAAATAAATATAAGTTATACGTACATAAATGCGAGTAACATAAAAGGAAAAAATGACGGACGCGACCTCAACGGTTGGTCTTAGAAATGCGAGTTTCTTTTCTGACGTGAGCAACCACTGTGACGAATTTACTGAATTCCCGTGGGATCGTAAAGAAATGGGATCGTCAACTTTAGACGCGGAATCGAGGGTGACCTCTGATGTAGGGATAATTTATAACATAACCTTTTATGAATATGGATTTGTTTATGACAGAACACTTCCAAACATTAAGATTTTTCCTCTTTATTTATAGGCAAGAAACATTTAGGTACCAACCAATATTAATTTATAAAGGCAATTTGGATTCATAGAGGGATCAAACGGGTATTTCGTTTCGCTGAAGGTCAAAGTTTTACCCAATTAGCCAATTAAGCCTCAATTTCCTCTCAGCCGTCATTTACGACAAACAAAAAGGAAAAATAACAGATAACATTATATTCTATGATGTTACTTTACGATCGCCGCAGTACGTACCTACTAGTATACTCGTGCAGTAAAATTAATAACATAATTGGCTACTGAAACTCCTTCGAGTTTCCGTAATAAGGCGTCATTAGACAATGCCAGGAAGTTTCTTTTGTTTCATTCTGAAGTCAAACTTCCATCGTTACAACACGCGTTTTATTAGACCCAACTTTTTAAACACACTCTCTCTAAGCGGAAAACAACCGTTTCTTTATAAACATTTACAATTGTTCACGAAATACTACTTCAAAAGTTTTCCGTTCTCGAGACTCCAGAACGCAAACAGAAGATAAATTAAAAATGTAGAATAAGAAAACGGGCGTAAAAACATTTATTTTTTTTAATATTCCATTATTCGTCGGCTGAATGTCGAATGGAGCCGAAACGCTCCGGAACTAATTTCGTTTCGGAATTATTGAAAATGTCTGTAATGGTATTTCGGCGGACGTTTAGAAATGGAAAAGTTCTTTGATCGCACACGTTTAATGAAACACAAAAGACTCGACGGGTCCTTCTTATGAGAAAAATATGACATAAAATATTCAGACTGATTCAGTTCTATTTCTAAATTACTGGATTTATACCTCCATATTTTGTAATCAACAACCGAAATAAATAAGGAGAATTTTAATAACATAATTTTTTTTTACGGCTTCATTTTTTTTTATTGAGATATAATGTGAATGATTTAATACTTTAATAAATATAATTATTATACATCGTAACCATTAAATATTATAAATTAATTTTATATCTCTCTGTTTTATTTAGAGCTCTGGAAATAGAAAATTTTAATTAACATTTTCGTCCTTACAAAATGAAATCGTAAATTACTTGTGTATAAAATTTGCATATGTGTGTATTCTACTTTTTCTGAACACTTGGTAAGTCAAGAGATTTTTTTTATAAAAATTATTCTATAAAATTGTCTAATTCTGTTACTATTTTTTTCTCATTATTTTCACAGTTATGGCATCATAATTGTATGCACTGCTTACATTATAATACGATGTAATAAACTAGCTTTTACCTGCAGCTTCACCCGCGTACATAAAATATAGTCTATGCCACTCAAGCATAGAGCAGCTTTATAACTGTGAAAAAATTTTAGCAGTCAGACCAGTAGGTACTTTCAGAGATTACCTCTTATAAAGAAAAAAAAAAAACTTTACCTCTTTAAAATATTAGTGTAGATGAAACCGAAATTGAAAATAACAATTTGATTTTAGGTTCACAGTTTTGTAATTACAAAATTACTATTCCAAAAACTAATGTGTCCAATTGTATACTATTTAACACAAAAACATGGACGTTAGGACCAAAAATATGTATTCCAATTCTGTTACTCAAACATGCTCCAACAGTAACTATCAACTAAAATATTTTCATTTCATTGGCAATAAGTACTAATTGGACACTAATTGGCACATTTACTTGTCATGCATCATTTATTTTCGCTTTCATCACAAAAATATGATCAGACAAATAACATTAATTTGAAATGATATGTGATTGTTGAACTAAAAAAAAAAGATGTTAATAAAAAAGACATTAATATGTATTAAAAAGGCAAAACTTTGTGTGTGTATTTTTGGTAATTCTTTATTTATTTATTTATTTATTTAAACTTCATGTACAGTAGTGGTACATAGGCGGACTTAATGCAACAAGGCATTCTCTCCCAGTCAACCTTTGGGTTAAAAAAAGAGATCACTGTGGTAGGTTTGCACAATAAACAAATAACAAATAATGAAAACGGAAAAAAAAATTAATAAGTTATTTATATATAATATATAATAAAATACATAAATATGCTAAAATAATAAACTAATAAATACTATGAAAAATATCAAATCTTAAAGAGAACTTAATAACAATTCTGACGAAGAACAAACTAAGGTTGAGAGGACTTTAAGTAGTAGTTCCGAATTTTACGTTTGAAGGAATTCTTTATGTTCAAATGCCTAAACGGATTTTGATGTAACTTGGTACATGGGTAGAATTAGAATAGTACAAAGAATACTTCTTAACCCGGATTTGCTTGTGGCAATTTTCTATTTTCAACCGACCCCGCTGGCAGAAATTAGTATTTCATAACTGACCACTTTTTAATTTTCACGTTTTCCTTTTTATTACTATACTTTAACAATACCTACGGTAGAAATAAAAATGTATTCGTAATAAAAATGTTCAATTAGTTTTTCACGCCGTATCATATTATTTTTTCATAAAAGGACAACGAGATTTTTTGTAATACAGTTACTTATTCATTCATTTTACCCCGTTAACATAAATGAAATCTTTTCAAATATAACTGCAACAAAATGTACACGGAAATAAAATTACCATACTCGTAACTACTGCAATGAATTGGTGGCACATTTTTAGGTGCTTTTTTTGCCTGAAAACGCATTTCATATTTGAAACATAAATGATATTACGCTTGTATTCCTACATGGGTTGGGTAGAGAGGCGGTCGCCGACTTCTTCGAATCAGTAATGCTCGCAAAGGAAGCCGACCGCATCAGGTAACGGCGTTTTCGCCGCCGCCGCCGCCGCCGGGATTCCGATCCCGATTTCCGGCCACCGTAGGCGCGGGCTTGCGGACAGTGAGCAATGGGTAGCTCGCTGTCCGGCCGTCCGGTAACTGTCAGGACCAAGCCCAAGTCGTCGACGGCGCGCACTGTTCCCGCGCACCTCAAGGAGTTATCAGCAACAGCAGGGACCCAGCCGGGTCGAAGCCTACTGGAGCCAGGGTTATCCGAAAGGGAACTCGAGCCCCGGTATGAAGGCTAGAAGGAACGGGGTGGACTTTTAGTCAGTAAGAGTCTGACACTATCTCCCATTCCGCCCAAGAGCGGGGGTTGTCATTGGAGGATTTTTCCAACCATAAAAAAAAATGGGTTGGGTAGAGACACACCCGGCAGTACACGCACATTTTGGTAGAAGTTATCAAATAACGAGAGGGAACTTCCTCTGGCGTGGCGTCACTTAAGAACTAATCCTGCGAAATCATCGGGTAGTTGTTTACCAGACATAACACCCGTCTGGTCGGAGGAGCGTTTTGGGGAACTTTACTTTCTGTTCCGTATACCTCCAGAAACGTTTATACTGAAAATTAAAAGAGCAATACTGCTCTTTGCATGCCATGCCAATTCATTTAAACAATCCTGTAATTGGATGAGCCTTTTGCTTTAATTGAGTCAAAATTACAGAACTCAAACTGCTTGTAAGCAATTCTGTCTATACCTTAGAAATTATATCTATAAATACCTTTAGCAAACACAGATATCGTGTCGAGGATTTCATGCTTAGCAGCAGTGCTTACCACCACTGACCCATCTTTCCATATTGTATCTAATAATACAATTAGACTCGTAATGTTCCTACTACTGGAAGTCAGGCCTCTGCTCTGGGAGAGGGAATGGGCCGTAATCCATCACGTGTACCCAGTGGGTTGGCCCATTGGTGGATGCCACATGTCTTTGAATTTTTGATTCTAAGACAATACGGTTTCCTTACGATATTTTCCTTCACAGTTTTGAGAGCAGTAGTGTTGAAATAAATTACGTAAAGTAACGCGCCTGGCTGAGTTTGAACTCGCGACCTACAACTTGTAAGTCAGGGCCGATACTACCAATGCTCCTAAAAACGAAATCAAACCGAAGACACAATGCTTAGCAGCAGTGCTTATGACCACAGACCCACAAGATAGGTTATGTAGTTTTTAATGATCCCTACCCTATTAAAAATCACTGTTTAACCGTTCATCTAACCGTTACCTTCAAGCGCTCACCGCTCAAGTAATAATCGTAAAACAATAGAAAAGAGCTCAAGCACAGTTGTAAACGATCTCCCACTTTACCCACTGTATTGGAATCTTTCCAATTTGTAATTGCCGTACTGCTGTAGCGCTGGAAACCACTTTCAGACCTGTTACTGATTGCAGCCATTATCGCAGGTAGGGACGTGACCGATGCTCTTGAAGCCTCCTTTTTGGTCCTTTGCCATTGCGATACGGTTAGTAGTACCCGTAGGTACTTTACGCAAAGTGATTTTTTGTGTAATACTATTATGATTCGATTCTTGATTTGTTCTTTTTTATATTTGAAATGGTAAAATTCTGTTTCCCTTGATTGATATAGAAATATGAGATACATAAAAAAGGTACCTTTTTATAAAATGTCGGCAATTTTTTTTTTTCCTGATTGTATGTCACGATGTGGTCGATGGAAAAGCATGCTTGCCTAAAAGTAAACTATTCACTCCTGACTAAAAAAGATCCTTAGGTTGTAGCTATCAGAAAACACAGACTCCAACAGGGAATTCCACTTCTTTACATTGTATAGCTATACACACAATGAATAACGCGTTCAGCTAAAGAGTGACGGTCATAATATGAATTTACTATATAAAACTGAATTATTTTTATTTATTAGCCTATTCTGTCCCATTCTTGGGCAAAGGCCTTCCTTCGACTCCTTCCATCTTTCTCGCACCCGGGTACCCTTTTGCCAGTTCTGGTGGAATCTGTCTAGTTCGTCACGCCATCTCTTTCGTGGTCTGCCACGACTCCGTCGCACTGTTTCAGGGCACCAACTTTGTGCTACCTTGGCACTCAGTTTGTTGGGCATGCGGCAAACATATTTTGCCCAGTCCCATTTCAGTTTGGCAGCCTTTTGAGCCACATCAACTATTTTCGTTTTGGAGCGCAGTATAGTGTTTCGAACTCGATCCGTTCATTTAACACCTAGTATACAACGCTCCATTGCTCGTTGGCAAAACTTAAGTTTGGACTCCTGGATGTTAGTCAAAGACCAAGTTTATGTGCCATAGGTTAATTTTTGATTAATAAATTACGACTAAGTATAATTTACGAGTAAGTAACAAATAAATTAACATTAAAAATTATCTTATGACTTCTGCCGCTCTAGGGTCTTTACTGATAAAAACTCACCTGTGTTCCTTCAAATGCTCTTAACGTTCCAAGGCCAAGGTAATTCTTTCAAACATTCTCGCAGCTCATGCGTAAGGCCTCGTCTTTTTTACATATTTTCAGCTTTAATATTGAGTACAGGGGTGCTATTCTCTAAGTAAACAGCCTTGAGTTCAGCGCTGGCACAGCGACGAGTCATGAGCGCAGTACATTGAATTAACAACCCAATGCCCCTTTACATTGGATTGTTAATTCAATGTACTGCGCTCACGACTCGTCGCTGTGCCAGCGCTGAGCTCAAGGCTGTTTTCTTAGAGAATAGCACCCAAGTTTCCTAATCGATTACCTATTTTGAACATAAACGTTCTCAGACTTGTAGAGACAGTCTCTCACGATATTGATTGCGACATTTTAAAAGCGCTTGTCAATCTGACAGAATGATATTTAAGTCTTCGCCCTTAGGTTAACCTTTGGACATTGTTATTACAAAAGTTTTCTGTTTCATGAACGTGACTGTGATTGAAATACCTATAGTTCGATAAACAATACTGACAACTTAGCTTAGTACCAAGTTGTCACTTTGTATTAGAAACTTTACCTTAGCCGTTTAAAGTTTCAAACTAGAAATGGTTCAATGGTTTAAACCTAAGTCTGAAGATCTTTTTTTTCAAGTCAATAGTTAATTCTTTGACAGTTTGATGATTGGCCATGTCAATAACAGTGTACTTACATAAACATAATAAACCTTGTAATGTTTCTACTGCTGAGACTCATTCCTCCTTTCCAGAAAAGGAAATGGGCTGTAATCTACCACGAGGATCCAGTGCGGGTTGGCGTATAGTATAGCATATCTCCGAATTTATGATTCTAACAGATGCTAGTTTCCTAGTGATGTTTCTTTTTACCGTTTTAAGAGCAGTGGTGGTGAAATAAACTACAAAAAGTAAAACGCCTGCATAGGTTTCAGCTCATAGCATTAATCAGTCATAAAATGTTCCCCCCAGCTTAAACTCAGTGTCCTCTTTAGGAATGTGGGAATTTGCTGTAATCCAGGGTCATATGTAGATTGGTAGATATCACAGGTCTTCAAATTTTAAACGATAATTTTCTACACCATTTTGAGAGCAATGGTAGTGAAATAAATTACACAAAGTAAAGTGCACTCGTGGGTCTAAGATAACGACGCACAAATCATAGGTTTTAGTTGTCACCACTGGGCCACCACTGCTCATGTGGCTCATGGTGATATCGGAAAGTGCCAACTCGTGCAAACTCGCACGAATTACGTAAGCAAGTTGAAGAACAAGTCCTCACAAAAGTACAAATGTATGCACACTTGAGGCTCACCAATAAGGCGTTCTTACAAATCAATTGGAATAAAAACAAAGCGTTTTACAATACCTGACACGTAGAATAAACTTAAGCTAAACATGAAAGCCTAGGTTGGAATTTCCGAGTACCGTCGGAAACACGCTGTGACATAAATTAGGTGCAATACTCTTGCGCTTGGCAATGTTGGCAATAGGCCAATTGGACGAATAATGAAGTCAGATGGTAGCTTTATGAGTGAAAAGATACGATTGATCACTGTCGCCTAGATGTCACACTGCCATCTATTGTAGCTGTATTTTGATTAGCAGTTTATTTGCTTTGTAAATTATAGTAATATCAAGCAAAAAGTAAGCAGTGGGATAGTTTAAAAGAGTTACCGAGGTGTCTTCAAGGCTGGAGTGAATAGGCCTTAATAAACTAGTTTCACCATCACCAATTGTGTCAACATTTACCATTAGGTGTGATCACAATCAAGCACTAGTTGATTACCAACTATGTTCGGGTCAGTTTCGAGTGTGTGAGAACCGGGTGCAGCTGAGTCTTTTTAAATAGAGCGATGCTCCACAACCCAGAGACTTAGGTAACACTATACGTATACCACTGAGTAAGACTGAGACTACCCTCAATGACTGTCAAAGATCTTCGAAT
This sequence comes from Mythimna ferrago, assembly GCA_910589285.2. NCBI lineage: Eukaryota > Metazoa > Arthropoda > Insecta > Lepidoptera > Noctuidae > Mythimna > Mythimna ferrago. The sequence goes on from OU342692.1 coordinate 25,128,569, forward strand.
GATAGCTGTAAAAGATACGATTGATCACTGTCGCCTAGATGTCACATTATCGTCTATTGTAGTACGAATCTCATTAGCAGTTGCTTTGTAAATTATTGGACTATCGAGCGAAAAGTAAACAGTGGGATCGTTCGAAAGAGTTCCCGAGACCCTGGAATACAAGGGGTGACTGAAGGAACACAATTTATGTATCTTCAAGGCTAGACTGAATAGGCTCTTAATAAACTAGAGCGCTTTACCATCAACGATTGCATCTCTGCTTACCATCAGGTGGGATTGCAGTCAAGCACTAGTTTTTATCAATTAAATAAAAATCTCTCGGTCTAAGTAACGCTAGCCAAAATGAATTACACATCAAAACTCCTCCTAAATTATAATCGGATGGGAAGACCGCAGCAGGCAAATTGTTCCAGTCCTTCAATGTACGCGGTATAAACAACGAGGCGAAACGCTATTGTTGCTGCTAATACCATCCATGAGCTCCTCTAATAATCAAGATCATATTATAATGCAGACTATTAATTTGGCAACAAATGAGTTAATAATTAAGTAAAAGGAGTATCGACACTATTGACAAGATAGGTAGTAGGTGTTTTTCTCATCACAGGTAGGCCTGCTTACCATCAGGTGGGATCGCAGTCAAGCACTAGTTTATATCAATTAAAAAAAAACCGCTCCGGACTTCGAACAATTGGCAGCGCTGTTATTCTTTTTATGAATCATCAGACGAATGCGTTCTGCGTATTTTTTTGAGATAGTTCGGAATGCCTAACTTCAGAGTGGCCAACATATTTTCGACCGTACTGTAGATTTCGTTAGGAATAGAAGTGTGAGGAATGGCACAAAGATAAGAGGCATGTTTCTAAACGTAAGCTAAGACGAGGCGTGACAATGAATTTCACTGAACTGTCAGAATTTACCGAATCATTGTTAAAATATGCCAAGTTTCCATTTTTTTACGTGAACTATTACAAAATATTTTGTAGATTTTTATTCTAACATTTTTTGGTTTTACTTAGTCACACCTAATTAATAATCTTTCAGTACAAAGTCAAGTCCTGTAATTTCCACGCGATAAGAAACAGCTGACGCACGCAGAGCACAGCCAACAGCCTAATCGGATTGAAGCAAAATAGGTTGGCAATTATATAATATTCTATTTCACAAACGACATTAACAACATGTTTTATTAATTACATTGAAATCGCCTCGTCAGCGTCCATTGTTTGTGAGAATAGATCATGATTAGTCGTCCAATGATGACGCTGACAAGCGGACAGCTTACAAATTATATTTATTGTGTTACAAACGTTGACAGTTGAATTAATTTGAGTTTTGTTTTTATCACACTTTTTATTTTATTTTTTGTCCTTTTATTATTCAAATTATTACAAATTCGAAAGTGAGTCGTTCTCAGTTTCAATTGCTAAACTAACAAATGATAAAATTGGGCTTGAATAATAAAAACAATTGGAATTTTTTAACTTGGAATTAGATCTGGAACTGGTAAAATAATAAAATTTACGTTTAGCAAAACGATGAAAATTATATTTGGCTTCTAAATAAAGCTTTGCATTGTATAAAGTGATTGAAAATAAGTAATTTCTAAGCCCTGCTTTCATGGTAACATCTGATTAGTTTTACTCAGATAAATAAATTAATTCTCCTCGCATCCCTGTAATCCTGCGACACTGGGTATTTTACTTAGCTCACCACACATTCCTCAGCGGCTGCTTCCAGCCAGGCTTTAAACAACCACTATTTAATTACGGCTGGCGTGACATAGAAAACTCATTTAACAATCTTGAAATCCGCAGGAAATTAATTAGTAAAAAGTTGTTAGTTTTCAATGTGGTCTTGCTTTCTTGGGTATAGGATAGATCTTCATGTGGTACGTTTTTATTGATTTTAAAAGGGTTTACTGTATTTAGAATTTGCATGTAGGTGACATTCAAATGTTTTTAGATAGCTAGACGTTTTAATTTATCTCCGAAAAAATTCTGGTCTAGAAAACACCGCTCGGTGAATGTGTTATGTATGACTTTCAATATACTGAGGTCACTAACATATCCAAACGTTAACGTGATGATGCCACTATACCTACTGACCTGTGTGGACGACAAAGCCATCATAATATATTTGAGGCACGCCTTATGAATAGTCCTGAATTTGAATGGTTTTATAAAAAGCGCGCTACGCTTGATGTCCGGTCCTTACTCATCGCATATTCAATTTCTTGTGAAACCCCTCTCATTTATATACATGAAATTTTTTCTTGGTGTTCAAGTCAAATTCTTCATATTTAATTAAAATTCTGAAGAGAAGACTTATATTTCTTGTTACAAACTAGATTTATCATTCTAAATTGTGACAGTCGGGGTCATGAATAAAACTTTGAACTTAAAGAAATTTTTGATTTTAAAAGTTGTTTTAATGAAAAACAATCTGTTTCTAAAACCTTGTAAAGTTACTGCCTATTATTTATTGTAATTTTAATTTTCCTGTGTTCTCTCAGAACAAACAACTTAGTTACGAAGAAATTAATCAAATTATAGTTCAATCAAATCAACCTAAAAATATTTTGTGACCTAAAATTTGGGACATTGGAGGAAGGTTTTTTACTTTACCCAACACCGCCTTATTTATAAGAATACGACGTTTTTTTTAAATCGCCTCGTGTAAGGTCAAGATATAAATAAGATGACATTTGTAGCCATTTTTATTTCCCACTCACTGTCTGCTAGATAAATATCGTCCCTTAAGACTGAATTCTGGAGTTTGGACCAAAGATCGATGTTAGACGATACATATTGCGTGGCTACACTCGTAAAATTCAGATAACCCTTAATACTGTAAATAAATAAATCCCGTTCGTGTGGTATTCGGAGAATATTGGATGCTGTGCCTAATAGATATCACATGTATCTCGATTCATTTTCGGTGGTTTATGTACCTAAGGATATTAATTATTTAATAAACAAATGTATAATTAATAATTAAATATATAATTATTAATTTTTATTATTTTATAATTTTAAATATTTTTATTGTTTTGCTTGTACAATAGATTACATAGTCGGCCTTATAATGTTCCCACTGCTGGAACTCAGGTCTCCTTTCTTTAAAGGTAATGGGTGATTTTTTGGCCTAGAACATGTCGGTTTCCTTACAATATTTTTCTTAATTGTTTTGAAAATAGTGGTGATGAAAAAAATTACCCAAAGAAAAGCGCTTGCTTATGTGCAACTTTGTGAGTTAAAGTCGTAATCACTGGGCCACCACTGGTTTCTGAAGGGGATTTTAAGCAGTTTCATCATAATTTTGCATATACAAGGTGTAAGGGATCTGTCCCTTCCTTCGTTCCTTTTCCCAGGTCTCCGCGAAACGAAAAAATAAATCGACCCCTCCGTACTAACTGCCCAATCAAGTTCATAATTTTGAATAGAAAAGCTGGTTATATTTTTCGTTTGCGGAAAAGAAATTGTTGTGGAAGGTAGTTCAGTTTCGTCTACTGAGCAAGCCTTTAAAGTTTGTGAAGATCTGTCTCTTACACCTTGTATTTTGAGTTCATATTTTACTTTCAGTGACAGCTTTATCTTAAATTCCGAATAAAATATTCTAATAGTATTATTATTACGCAATTTAGAATATCGGAAATAAAACTGACAAACATACAGAAATATATCGATAAGTCTAAACCTCGAAGCGTAGTTTTTCATGTAGACATACCTAATATGTTATATTCCATTTACTAGCCCGACCCTTTTCACCAACCCGCCCAACACGTCGCAACGCAATAAATAAAAATAACTCTAACCTTAAGATCGACTAAAACCTTTACATAACTTTTATTTATAATGCATAGAATATTTTATAACATTAGCATATTTAAATATTACTTTTGCTCTCTTTACGTGAACAGAATAATTTATATTTTAACGTGATTTTTAAATTCAAACGGTACAACACTTAAAATTGAGTTTTTAAGATAAATCAACATTTTAAGATGATCTTTATTTAAGATGCTTTCTGAAATTATATCTCGTGTTGTAAGCGTTGAAGCCTGGCTGAGAACATTTTCTTTTGACTACTGAAGTCTTGATTCATATAATTTTAGCTACTAGTTACGTTATCAGAAACGCTTGCTAATTATTATTTATAACCACATTCTATAAAACTTCACTGTGAATTTAGATAATGTTTTCACCATAATCCAGGTTATGTAATGTGTGTAGGACTACAACATGTAACTAGAATACATAGTGCACATCCGTATTCACCCCAATCAGAAAATTAAGTTACAATCATAATTCAAGCTTTGTTTACTTCAATACAGTTAAGCTGTGTTTTATAAAGAAATTAGTTGTCCTAATTGCAGGCAAATAATATGGAAATCGACACGCTACGCTGGTAGTGTATCGGTATTGGCATTTACGCAAACACGATAATGACGTAATCAAGAATTTATCAAAATCGGTATTTTTACATCCTGAATTAGTACTTGGTTGTTTTAGTATAAAAAATACCTACTTTAAAAATGGTTGAACAGTACATCTGTAGGATCCTCAAGAATCAGGGTTTTTTTAAAGTGGGAAATCATCAAATAACTCGTTACACTCTGGGTGGGAACGAGATAAGAAGTGTCCGACTTAACGCACTGTAACTCCCTTTGTGGTCCTCTCGTACGGTGACTCCTTCGAACAATTCTTCGCCCAAAATACTGTGTATATCAAACAACAATCTTCTAGTAAGCTTCATAACTCTACCCTAACCTTAGCTCTCTAACTCTAGTTAGCTTTAGCTTAGGTTGTCTGGTAGAAATTGCCCTGTGCAATAAGACCGCCTATTGTACACTTATTTTTGTTAAATTTTATTCTTTATTAAGTTAAGGTGTGCAATAAAGATGTATAATAATAATAATAATAATCTGTGGTTCGACTGTCAACCTGAAGTGTCGAAAAATTTTTTCTCCGAATTTTTGCAAAACACAAATACTAAATACCTTACCAAAATGAGATTATCCAAAGAAAAAAAAGGTCTAAAAGTACAATAAAACCACCGTTATTGTGAAATACGTGTACCTATCTGTGTAAAATGGCTTCACGTAAAATATACCATATGACATATTTATGACATAGAAAAATATCGACAAGGAAACACAAATGTTGACTAGAGCCGCAGCTCGACGTGCACGCCCACCACCTCCGGCCTCGTCGCTCAGCTCCGCCTCGCCGCCGCCGGATCCCAGCCCCACCGTGAGTGCTGTGACACCGGCCGTGGCAGCTGCGTCGAGCTCGAGCGACGAGTACTACTCGCCGCCGACGACACCACCACCTGCGCGTCGCCGGGGAGGACGCCGGCCGCCGGCATGTTTCGGACCTCAAGGCCCACCGGCCTCTGATAGGGTCCCAGCTACCGGTGGAAGTGTGCCGCGCATGCGATGGACGCAATCGACCAATGAAAACGTCATGCGCGCATACTATGGGGCTACAAGGGGAGGAAACAATCTGACCGCGTACCGTGTTCGGATGCTCTCTTTGTTTCAGGTGCTTGAGCCAGCCGTCAACGTTTCAGCCCAACGACTATCGGATCAGGTGCGGGTCATCCAGCGTAATCATATGTTGGACGATACTGTACTTGATCGCCTCCGAACGGAAATGAGTAACCATGTCATTGCTCCTTCGTCGCAACCAGTGGTACCAGTGATGGTACCACCGTCTAACCATGTCGCCAACCCTGCTGACGTGGAGAGTACTGACATGGTTATACAAGTAAGTACCCAGTGCACTAATGAATTGAGGAGTGCTTTGGAATGCGCTATTCGCGAGTATCGAAACATGCCGTCCGTACTTAGGCCGCGCTTACCTCGCTTGCCCATGCATAACAAGAATAAGGCGCTGGTGGCTGCTCTGGATATGCAATTGTCAAATTATTTTGACAACTGCAAAGATCTCACTGATGCACACTCGATCATGTACTGCGCGGCTGTAGCGGCATGTCGTGTAGCTCACGTCAAATTTCCAAATAGTGATGTAGCTACACGACCAAAACCAGCTGTGCCGGCCTGGCAGTGCAGGATCGAGCGTCGTATTGGTGGGGCCAGAGCACTCATCGGCAAATTAATCTGCTTCAGGGAGGGCAACACTCGCCCAAGAGTGATGCGCTTTGTGAGACGGGCATTTTCGGGGACTGACATCTGCCCCCGAGACTATATGCTCCGTATCACAGAGCGCATCGACTTCCTGAAGCAGAAGGTGTATGCATGGGCAAACCGAATCCGCAGGTATAAGCGGCGGGTGGAGCGGTACACCCAGAATCGCGCATTCCAAAGTAATGAAAGGTGGGTATACAGGGCTTGGGAGCGACCGGACCAAGGTGTGACTGACACGCGCCTTCCGGATGATGACGCCATGTGTTCGTTCTGGCGCAACATCTGGTCGGTGCCTGTCAGTCATACTGAAGGTGGTTGGACTCGAGAGGTCGAACAAGCGTGCGAACCGATAACAGAAATGGGGGCAATCACAATCAGCCCCCAGGATGTGGCCCGTGCAGTCCGTCCGTTGCCTAATTGGAAATCTCCAGGGCCGGACGGACTGCACAACTTTTGGATAAAGTGGCTTCAAAGGTCGCACGCTTGTTTGGCATCTCAGTATCAGGCTGCCTTGGAGTCTAGTTCACTACCCGAGTTCCTAACAACAGGAGTTACCCACCTGCTCCACAAATCAGGTAGTACCGCGGAACCTAAAAATTATAGACCGATAACGTGCTTACCTACGGTCTATAAAGTTCTTACATCTATTTTGAGAGATAAGATTAACAACCATATTGACAATAATTCAATCATGTCTGCCTCTCAGAATGGATGTAGGAAAGGGTCCCGTGGTACTAAGGAGCTGCTCCTCATTGATATGGCCATTAGCCAACAGGTTCGGCGCTCCCGAAAGGATCTGTCGACATGTTGGATAGACTATAAGAAGGCCTATGACTCAGTTCCTCATACATGGCTCATGAGGGTGCTAGAATTGTACAAAATTGATGCAACACTACGCACCTTCCTGATGTCGTGTATGAGGCAATGGAGGACGGTCCTTCGCTATCCAGGATGTCGAAATATTCAGAGGAGCAGTGAACCGGTGAGGATTGAGCGGGGTATATTCCAGGGTGATAGTTTGAGTCCGCTTTGGTTTTGCCTAGCCTTGAATCCTCTAAGCACACTGCTGGAGAATTCAGGCCTAGGCTATCAGTTGAGGAGAGGTGGTCAGGTTACATCTCACCTCCTTTACATGGATGACTTGAAACTTTTTGCCCCCAACAAGCTTCAACTGATGGAGCTACTGAAGGTAACTGAAACCTTCAGTAGTGCCATCAGGATGGAGTTTGGTGTGGACAAATGTGCGGTCATGCATGTAAAGCGAGGGGAGATTGTGGAGTCCGTGAGTACTCAACTCTCGGACTCCATAAGCCTGAGATCCCTCTCTGCAACTGAAACCTATAAGTATTTGGGTATGTCGGAAGCTTTAGGTATCAATGCCACTGACATGAAGCAATCGTTGAGGGAGCGCTTCTTTGGACGCCTGAAGAAGGTATTCAATAGCCTTCTTTCAGGCGGAAACAAGGTGCGCGCCTTCAACGGTTGGGTCATGCCGGTATTGATGTACTCTTTCGGCGTACTCAAATGGACTCAAACAGAACTGGACGCCCTGGACAGGCGAGTTCGTTCACTACTTACTGCAAACCGAATGCATCACCCACGGTCATCGGTGATGAGACTGTATATCCCGCGGAAGTGTGGGGGTCGAGGCTTTTTAAATGCTAAGACCCTGCACAATCGCGAGGTATGCAGTCTCAGGGAATATTTCCTAGCCGCCGACGTGGGTATGCATCGTGATGTAGTAGCAGTGGACAAGGGACTCACCCCGCTCTCCTTTGCTAACGAGAACTGGCGCAAACCTGTAATGCTTGACACTAACGATCGCAAGGAAGTATGGCAGAGTAAGGAACTGCACGGACGCTTTTTCCGGGCCCTTCATGGGCCCGATGTAGACCAACTAGCGTCCGTAGCCTGGTTGCGCGTCGGTGACCTCTTTGGGGAAACCGAAGGTTTTGTCTGTGCAATTATGGACGAAGTTATCATGACGAAGAACTACCGAAGATTTATTGTGAAGGACGGTACGGTTGACATCTGTCGGGCATGTCACCGTCCGGGTGAATCGATCCGCCACATTATTTCAGGTTGTTCTCGTCTAGCTAACGGGGAATACTTGCATAGACACAACCTTGTAGCCAGGATTATCCATCAGCAACTTGCTCTGAAGTACTCTCTTGTGGAATCGGAGGTGCCGTACTACAGGTATGTGCCCGACCCAGTTCTCGATAATGGCGATATCACAATGTACTGGGATCGGTCCATCATCACTGACAGGACTATTGTAGCCAATAAGCCTGATATAGTGGTGGTGGACCGAAGCGAGAGGCGTGCAATGATTGTTGATATATCCGTTCCGCATGACGAGAACCTCGTGAAAGCTGAGAAAGATAAACAAATCAAGTATATCGACTTGGCTCGCGAGGTTGTCGACATGTGGGATGTAGACTCGGCAATCATTGTACCGATAGTCGTGTCGGGTAATGGCTTAATAGCCAAGAGCCTCGACCAACATCTGAGGAGGCTCGCGTTAGGTAGCTGGATCAAGGGCTTGATTCAGAAAGCGGTACTCCTGGACACGGCTCGTATTGTTAGGAGGTTCCTTTCTCTGGAGCCCTGACCGCCGGTAGCTTGGACCCTGTTCCCGATACCGGTGGGTAACTATTTTTTATATTTTTAAATGTTTTTTTTTATATTGAAATATTTAAAAATGTAATTTATATATAATATTTATGAATAAATGAGAATAATAATAAAAAACTGAAACTTTCAGTAGTGCCATCAGGATGGAATTTGGTGTGGACAAATGTGCAGGCATGCATGTAAAGCGAGGGGAGATTATGGAATCCGAGGGAATTCAACTCCCGGATTCCATACACCTTAGATCCCTTTCCTCGACCGAAACCTATAAGTATTTGGGTATATCAGAAGCCTTAGGCATTAACAATGCTGACATGAAGCAATCGCTGAAGGAGCGCTTCTTTGGCCGCCTGAAGAAGGTATTAAATAGCCTTCTGTCGGGCGGAAATAAGGTGCGCGCCTTCAACGGTTGGGTCATGCCGGTTTTAATGTACTCTTTTGGCATACTCAAATGGACTCAGACCGAACTTGACGCCCTGGATAGGCGAGTTCGTACATTGCTGACGGCAAATCGGATGCATCACCCACGATCCTCGGTGATGAGACTGTACATCCCGCGGAAGTGTGGAGGTCGAGGCTTTTTAAACGCAAAGACCCTGCACAACCGCGAGGTGTGCAGTCTCAGAGAATATTTTCTTAAAACCGATGTGTGTATGCACCGAGATGTGGTCGTAGTGGACAAGGGACTCACCCCGTTATCCATGGCTAAAGAGGACTGGCATAAACCTGTAATAATGACTACTGATAACCGCAAGGAAATATGGAAAGGCAAGGAGCTCCACGGGCGCTTTTTCCGGGCTCTTCACGAGCCTGATGTAGATTTCTTGGCGTCCGTGGCCTGGTTACGTTTCAGTGACCTCTTCGGGGAAACTGGGAAACTGAAGGTTTTGTCTGTGCGATTATGGACGAAGTTATCCTAACGAACAACTACCGGAGATATATAATGAAGGACGGGACGGTTGACGTGTGTCGGGCATGCCACCGTCCGGGTGAGTCTATCAGACATATTATCTCTGGTTGTTCTCGTTTGGCTAACGGCGAATATTTGGACAGACATAACCAAGTAGCCAGGATTATCCACCAGCAACTTGCTTTGAAGTACAACCTAGTGGATTTAGAGGTACCGTATTACAAGTATGTGCCCGACCCAGTTCTCGAAAATGACCATGTCACTTTGTACTGGGATCGGTCTATCATTACTGACCGGACTATTGTAGCCAATAAGCCGGATATAGTGGTGATAGACCGATCAGCGCGCCGTGCAATGATAGTCGATATCACCATCCCGCATGACGAGAATCTCGTGAAAGCTGAGAAAGAGAAACAAATGAAATATATCGACTTAGCACACGAGGTTGTCGACATGTGGAGTGTGGACTCGGCTGTCATTGTGCCGATTGTCGTAACCGCCAATGGTCTTATTGCCAAAAGCTTCGACGACCATCTGTCGAAGCTGTCGTTGCGCGGTTGGATCAAGGGCCAGATACAAAAGGCAGTACTCCTCGATACGGCTCGCATTGTGAGGAAGTTCCTGTCTCTGGAGCCCTAACCACCGGTAGCTTGGACCCTGCTCCCGACATCGGTGGACTACTGTTTTTATATTTTTAAATGTTTTTTTTTTTCTTTTTTTTTATATATGAAAAATATTTAAAAATATCAAAAATATGTAATATAAGAAAAATAAAGGAGATAATAATAATAATCTTCCTGGAAGTGGATAGAGCAATCATTGTGCCGATAGTCGTGACGGCCAATGGCTTAATAGCCAAGAGCCTCGACCAACATCTGCGGAGGCTCTCGTTAGGCAGTTGGATCAAGGGCTTGATCCAGAAGGCAGTACTCCTAGACACGGCGCGTATTGTCCGGAGGTTCCTATCTCAGGAGCCCTGACTACCGGCAGCTTGGACCTTGTTCCCGATGCCGGTGGGCTACTATTTTTTATATTTTTAAATGTTTTTTTTTAATTATTTTTTTTAAGGAATATTTAAAAATATAATATAATATGTATTAATGTTAAATAAAGGAAATAATAATAATAATAGCTCAACCGAAACTTACAAGTATTTGGGTATGTCGGAAGCGTTGGGCATCAATGCTGCTGACGTGAAACAATCGTTGAGGGAGCGTTTCTTTGGCCGCCTGAATAAAGTACTGAAAAGTCTTTTATCGGGCGGGAACAAGGTGCGCGCCTTCAACGGTTGGGTCATGCCGGTTTTGATGTACTCTTTCGGCATACTCAAATGGACTCAGACGGAACTCGACGCCCTGGATAGGAGGGTCCGCACTCTGCTTACCGCAAATCGGATGCATCACCCACGATCATCGGTGATGAGGCTGTATATCCCGCGGAAGTGTGGGGGTCGTGGCTTCTTAAATGCCAAGACCCTGCACAACCGTGAGGTATGCAGTCTCAGGGAGTACTTCCTGGAAACCGACGTGGGGATGCACCGAGATGTAGTGGCGGTGGACAAAGGCCTCACCCCGCTCTCCTTGGCCAACGAGAACTGGCGCAAACCTATAGTAATGGATACTAATGAACGCAAGGAGGTATGGAAGGGCAAGGAGCTTCACGGGCGCTTTTACCGGGCCTTACATGGGCCCGATATAGATCTTTTAGCGTCCGTCTCCTGGCTACGCTTTGGTGATCTCTTTGGAGAAACCGAAGGTTTTGTCTTTGCAATTATGGACGAAGTTATGATGACGAACAACTACCGGAAGTATATTGTGAAGGACGGTACGGTTGACATCTGTCGGGCATGCCACCGGCCTGGGGAATCAATCCGACACATTATTTCTGGGTGTTCTCATTTAGCTAACGGAGACTATTTGCACAGACACAACCTTGTAGCCAGGATAATCCATCAGCAACTTGCTCTTAAATACAATCTTGTTGAATCAGAAGTACCGTACTATAGGTCCCAGACCCAGTTCTCGAGAATGGCAGCGTCACATTGTATTGGGACCGATCTATCATCACTGACAGGACTATTGTTGCCAATAAGCCTGACATAGTGGTGATAGATCGACTAGAGCGTCGCACAATGATTGTTGATATAGCGGTCCCTCATGACGAGAACCTCGTGAAAGCTGAGAAAGATAAACAAACTAAATATCTTGACTTGGCTCGCGAGGTTGTCGACATGTGGGAAGTGGATAGAGCAATCATTGTGCCGATAGTCGTGACGGCCAATGGCTTAATAGCCAAGAGCCTCGACCAATATCTGCGGAGGCTCTCGTTAGGCAGTTGGATCAAGGGCTTGATCCAGAAGGCAGTACTCCTTGACACGGCGCGTATTGTCCGGAGGTTCCTCTCTCAGGAGCCCTGACCACCGGCAGCTTGGACCCTGTTCCCGATGCCGGTGGGCTACTATTTTTAAACGGTTTTATTTAGCTCACCCCGTTTGTTTTATTCTTTGATCAAATTTAGTAATTCAAATTTCACCCTCTTCCTGTCAACCGATTAATCTGAAATTTTGTATACACTTTGGATTTTGGTGACAATACAATTATGTTTATTCATTATCATTATAAATTCAAGATGGCCGCCGCTACAAAATGGCGGATAATTTATGTTTTATTAATCCCATCAATATGGGTATCAAATGAAAGGGCTCAACAAGCAGAATACAATATACTATAAAAAATTGAAATCCAAGATGGCGGCCGCTACAAAATGGCGGATAACGTAGGTTTTATCAATCCCATCAATATGGGTATCAAATGAAAGGGCTCAACAAGCAGAATACAATATACTATAAAAAATTGAAATACAAGATGGCGGCCGCTACAAAATGGCGGATAACGTAGGTTTTATCGATCCCATCAATATGGGTATCAAATGAAAGTTCTCAACCAGTATAATACAATGTACTATATAAAATTAAAATCCAAGATGGCGGCCTCTACAAAATGGCGGATAACTTAGGTTTTATCAATCCCATCAACATGGGTATCAAATGAAAGGTCTCAACAAGTAGAATACAATTTACTATGCAAAATTGAAATCTAAGATGGCCGCCGCTACCAAATGGCTGATAACAATTTTTTATCAATCCCACCAATATGGGTATCAAATAAAAGGGCTTGACAAGAAGAATACAGTGCACTATACAACCTCAATATTTAAGATGGGCGCAGCCACCAAATGGCGTATAATAATAAGATTTAAATTTAGAAATTGAATCTGTAATTTAGGTATCTGATTAATCCAGCCTGAATCCACCACCCAAGTCAAGATTTTGTATCGTGTTGAGGACTGTGTGGCGTTAGGGTGGCTAAAAATTATACGTCGTTAGCGTTTTCCCCTCAAGACTCAGGCGATAATAATAATACGTAATAATAATTATCATACAGAATGCGAAATAAAAACTAAAAACTAGAAAATAAAAATAGGTAAAAAAACTTTTTAAGTTAAACGGTTTTATGTTAAACATACATTGCTGCAATGTTTAAGATAAATGTACTAAAAACCAAAAAATAATAAAATAGATACAGTCGTGGGAATTATAAACATATGCATAGACTAGACTGAAATAAAACCGTGGGGCACGTCAATTGTCTACAATCGTTGATTAAAATGTTAATTAATTTGTAGACAATTGACGTGCCCCACGGTTTTATTTCAGTCTAGTCTATGCATATGTTTATAATTCCCACGACTGTATCTATTTTATTATTTTTTGGTTTTTAGTACATTTATCTTAAACATTGCAGCAATGTATGTTTAACATAAAACCGTTTAACTTAAAAAGTTTTTTTACCTATTTTTTTATATTTTTAAATGTTTTTTTTTTAATATAATTTTTTGAAGAAATATTTAAAAATATGATAAATATGTATATAATAATAATGAATGGAATAATAATAATAATATTTATTAGTGGATTCAGCGATTATTGTACCGATAGTCGTTTCAGCCAATGGCTTAATTGCCAAGAGCCTCGACCAACACCTTAGGAGGCTCTCGTTAGGCGACTGGATCAAGGGCTTGATTCAGAAAGCGGTAATTCTGGACACGGCCCGTATAGTCAGGAGGTTCCTTTCTCTGGAGCCCTGACCGCCGGTAGCTTGGACCCTATTCCCGATACCGGTGGGACACTATTTTTTATATTTTTAAATGTTTTTTTAAATATATTTTTTTAAGGAATATTTAAAAATGTAATTAATATGTTAAAATAGATAATAAAGGAATAATAATAATAACAATACTCACTAATAACAGTAAAGTTGACCCTAAGGTTCCTGGTGGGGGAGTTCTTGAAGTCGACCCTGCAGCGGTAGACCCCTGCATCAGAGGACACCACGCTGTCCACGAACAGGACTGCGGGGTTGGCGGCCGCACGGAAGTAGGCGCGGGTGCCGAAACCAGACGTTGAAGACCAGAGTTTCGGTTGGGTCGCCAGCCGGCCTCGCACGTCGTAACTGGAGACAGAGAGCAGTGGTTATTTTTATGGACAAAAAATATATATCGGTACATTTGGCTCGTCTTGTTGATTAAATAAATTAAGAAAGAATAGGTACAAGTTTATTTGGCGTGATGTAGAAACAAAACAAATATGTAGAAACTTTTTTTTTTTATTTACCTCATTATTATTTTTAATTTCTGCAAAACCTGAATATAGTTTGTTCAGAATCAGTAACTGAATGGATTCCAATAGTTTTTACACCATGTTATATTTTTTGCCAAGAATATTTAAAAAGGTTACAAGTTGGATACCACCGTCACTATAATAAGTACAACACAAGTCACAACAGGACATAGCGGGCATTAGGGAACAGCAAACAGCTGGGTGCAAGTGCAAAACAACCGCTACGTCGCCTGGATGGCCCGGTGACTATGTATTTTTGTTGACATAACAAGCATATATCTTTGTGATTTTTTATGATACTGTCATGAAATTTTGTACATAGATTCAAAAAATTTAAAAATATTAGACACGTGCTTCGGGTTTCGCATATACTAAAATGAATGTTATATACTAAATTAAGGTGTAGTACCTACATGATAAACAATATACAGTTGCCATCACGGATCTTGAACACTAGCGCAGAAGTCAAATATTCGGTCTCTTTAGTGGTGCGAAGTGCGACGCGGGGGCGGGAAGTGTCAGTGATTGGCTGGCCGCGCCATCGCGTCATAGACGTCACTCCTCATTCGTTCACTGCGTTGCTGCTTGTATCTAACAAAAAAGACGATTGGCTCGCCAATGTATGGAATGCGCAAAGCGATCCCCACTCTGACGCCGAGCGTTCAAGATCCGTGATGGCAACTGTACCTAAGTGTTTAGTATTATAACAAAATACTGAGACAATAAAACTAAATAATATCTAGAACAATTAGTAAATCTGACAGTGTACCATCAGATTTCCGTGCGATTAACAGAAACCGCAGTTTCGATCGATTTAACCTCAACACACCGGCATCAAACCGCGTTTAAAGTATTCTTTTACACCAAGTTTAACCGTTCAATATCCACTGTTACTGTTCGATTTTCGCGTGTATAGGTGTATTATTTTTACGTAATTGTGCTTTTTTTACGTAAAATCACCACAAAAAAGAAAAAAAAAACTTTTCCTGGATTTTTCTGGGAAAAACGAATATTTAGAGACCAAATTTTCGGCCGAATAAATTTTGTACACCCGTTTGTACAATTGCCAAAACAGATCTTGAGCGCTCGGCGTCAGAGTGGGGATCGCTTTGCGCATTCCATACATTGGCTAGCCAATCGTTGTTGTTATTAGATACATGCAACAAGGCAGGGAACGAATCATGAGTGACGTCTATGACGCGATGGCGCGGCGAGCGAATCACTGACACTCCACGCCCCTGCGTCTCACTTCGCACCAATAAAGAGACCGAATATTTGACTCAAGATCCGTGCCGGCAATTGTACAAAACGACAATTAAGCTTTTTTCAAGGTCACTAAAGTTGTACAGACGTATGTACAATCGGCGCTCGAAGGATTAACTCCTATAATAAGTATGCTAAATTAATTGTTTTTCAATTCTTCTACGCCATAGTTTTACGTTGGATCTATTTGTAAGTATTTATACTCGTAGATATTTTTTTTTATCCCAAAAATATTTAAAAAGGTTACAAGATGGACACGACCGACACTATGGACAATACAGGCCATGGCAGGTCATAACGGGTATTAGGCGCCAGCTAACACCTGGATGCAAGTGAAAAAAAACCGGCCAAGTGCGAGTCGGACTCGCCCATGAAGAGTTCCGTAGCAGCAAGTAACATAATATAAAAGCTCTTGTAATGTGTTGTAACTTTGATCGATGTTTTAATAATAGTGTATTTTTTTCGATTTATGACGCATTAAAAAAAAACTACTTACTAGATTTCGTTCAAACCAATTTTCGTTGGCAGTTTTTATAGTAATGTACATCATATATTTTTTTTAGTTTTATCATTCTCTTATTTTAGAAGTTAGAGGGGGGGGGACACACATTTTACCACTTTGGAAGTGTCTCTCGCGCAAACTATTCAGTTTAGAAAAAAATGATATTAGAAACCTCAGTATCATTTTTGAAGACCTATCCATAGATACCCCACACGCATGGGTTTGATGAAAAAAAAATTTTTGCGTTTCAGTTCTAAGTATGGGGACCCCCAAAATTTATTGCTTTTTTTCTATTTTTGTGTGAAAATCTTAATGCGGTTCACAGAATACATCTACTTACAAAGTTTCAACAGTATAGCTCTTATAGTTTCGGAAAAAAGTGGCTGTGACATACGGACGGACAGACGGACAGACAGACAGACAGACAGACAGACAGACAGACAGACAGACAGACAGACAGACATGACGAATCTATAAGGGTTCCGTTTTTTGCCATTTGGCTACGGAACCCTAACAACCCCTCAGTCACCTGGATGGCCCGATGACTATAACAAGCTTATAACTGTATAATTTTTCATGCTACGGTTTTGAAATTTTGTACATACTTAGATTCTTTACATAAAAATAATACTAGACAGGAGTTTCATAAAAATGAACGAAAAATATTAATTTCATTGTGAAAAAAGCGTGGGGTGCTCGATTTACGAAAAATATGGCACAAAGCGCCCCACGCTTTTTTCACAATGATATTAATATTTTTCGTTCATTATTATTATTTTCTACCAATATTGAAAATTATTTTACACTTTTTAGTTTGATATGCTGTGAAAGCGTGTTTTTTTTTTAGTTTTTCAAACTATATTTTTATTTTTTACTAAAAAAAAAACGGATTATTGTACTGTCATCAGTCTTTGATGGGTGTGCAAAGTTTGAAGAAAATCTGATCGCCCAAAGTAGGTCAAAATCGAGCTCAAAGGCGTTGGTTACAAACATACAGGTGAAGCTAATATAAGCGTGTTAGTATAGCATGGTGTCAAAACTATAGGAATCCATTCAGTTACGAACAAATTATATACAAATACCGGCACGAATCTTGAGCGCTCGTCGAAAGAGTCAGGATCAATTTGCGCATCGTACACATCGTCGAGCCAATCACTGTAACTACAAAGATGTACTCCCAGCTCCCGCGTCTCACTTCATACCATTAAAGAGACCCAATTAAATACTTCACTTCTCATTCAAGTCGCGATTTCAAGTTCAAGTCAGCGCTCAAGATGCGTGCCGGTATTTATACAGGTTTCACACAAACTAAAAATAATATACACTAATATAATAAAGAAGTCAACTTTGGTTTTTTTTTTTGTTTTTTTTGTCTGTAGGAGGTAATCTCTGGAAGTACTAGTCCGATTGCTAAGCTTTTTCATCGATAGGAAACTGCTTTATTCCTGACTGACATAGGCTATTTAATGTAGGTACGCGGGCAAAACTGCGGGCAAAAGCTAGTTGGAAATAAATAACTTTTATTATTACTTCCTTTATTGTTCTATTTTACATATATTTTACATTTTTAAATATTTAAAAAAAAAAAACGTAAAAAAAAAACATTTCAAAATATAAAAAATAGTGGTCCGCCGGTGTCGGGAGCAGGGTCCACGCTACCGGTGGTTAGGGCTCCAGAGACAGGAACCTCCTCACAATGTTATTATTATTTATTATTAGGTCGGTTAGTTGCAAAATTAAAAAGTTACAATGCGATTAATCCTCAGGAAGGGAAGGACTAAAGCTAATTGTTATCCGATGGATAGTGAGTAATGAACCGAGCGGATCTAACTGCCCCTTATCGCCATCTCAGGGTTAGTTAAGCGGAAAGTGGTACTTGGGACAGTGGCTTCGTTAACTTCGCGGTACTTAGGAGCTTAGTGGTTGGACGTAAGATAATTATTGGTAAAATAATACTACACTCTAATAACTAATACTCTCTCACTCAGCAGTTGTAGCCTAATGGTAACTAACTGTCCTTACTTACGATAAAAGATAAAAGTCTTTTTTTTACGTGGGAAAATTATCTAATGACATCTCACCCGTCAAGTCTTGTAAAAATATAGTTTTATCCTTACATATTAATATCTTAAAACACAAATTTACAACAATATGCTGTATTTCACAGTTATAAGTCTGTATGTATAGGTTTAATGCTCATACACTGATATACAGCTTTTATACAGCTTAGAGTGTACAAATGGACCTTTATGCAGCTATCATGCAGGGGTTAAACAGCTACTGTACAGCATCTATTCTCCACTAACACATAATGCTGTATAATTTGGGGCCCTTGTTGCAATTATATCAGCTGTATAAGCGCTTATACAGGCTTTCTACAGTTTACTGAATAGCTTAGAGTGTACACCTGAAGCTTTAGCCAGTTGATATGCAGCTTGGTGTGCTAGTAGGGTCGCTCTTGGGCGGAGCGAGAGGGTGTGTCAGACTTTTACTGACTAAAAACCCACACCTGCTCCTTCGTTGCCTTTTGTACCAGGGCCAAGTATTCATTTCAGAAACAAACCCTTGCGCCCAACGCTTCGACCCTTTTTTTTATGGTGGGAAAATTCATCCAATGACAACCCGGGAGATAGTGTCAGACTCTAACTGACTAAAAGACCCACCCCGTTCCTTCTAGCCTTCATACCGGGGCTCGAGCGCCCTTTCGGATAACCCTGGCCCCAGTAGGCTTCGACCCAGCTGGGTCCCTGCTGTTGCTGACAACTCCTTGAGGCGCGCGGGAACAGTACGCGCCGTCGATGACTTGGGCTTGGTCCGCACAGTTACCGGACTGCCAAACAGCGAGCTACCCATTGCTCACTGTCCGCAAGCCCGCGCCTACGGTGGCCGGAAATCGGGATCAGAATCCCGGCGGCGGCGGCGGCGGCGGCGATGACGCCGTTGCCTGATGCGTTTGGCCTCCTCCTTTGCGAGCATAACTGCTTCGCAGAAGTCGGCGACCGCCTGCCACTCCTCCTTGCTCCGGACCATGGCCTCAACCAAGGCCCGGCGCGAGAGGTTTCCGCCGCCGATCGCCCCCACGAGGGCACGGCGATGCTCCGCCCAAGCAGGGCACACCTCGACTGTGTGCTCCAACGTGTCCTCCGGGCATTCCGCACAGTGGCAAAACCCGGGCGTCACTTCCGCACGAATCCGGTGCAGGAAACTCCCGAACGAACCATGTCCGGTGAGGACCAGCGTCATGCGGAAGGTAAGGACGCCGTGAGGTCTTTCCAGCCACGCCTCAAAGAGGGGACTTACCGCCATGATTGTGGCGTGCCCAACGCTTCGACCCTGCTGAGTCCCTACGGTTTGCTGACATCTCCTTGAAGCACGCGTGGCTCGGTCCGTATGGTTACCGGACGGTCGGACGGCAAGCTACCCACAGCTCGCCGTCCGCAAGCCCGTGCCTGGAAGTGAAGGTTTTGGTTTCAAACCCAGGTAGGCGTAGGTATTACTTTGTGTAATTTATTTCAACACCACTGCATTCAATACGATGAAGGAAAATGTTGTGAGAACCAAATTATTTAATTTATTTGACTGTTAATATACATACGCACAAATAAAATAAAGACAAGACGAATGAGTCAGCAAAATAGGTACAAATATGATATCTATGTATTTCTATAGAAATCTCTTCCAGCACCACCTGCCTCTATTTGCTTTATATAGCCAAATACTTTGATTCAAATATTTCACAGAAAAGTGTTTATGCAAACATAAATTGCTTCTATTAGGTATTTTGTATTTCAAGCAATTTTAAAGTTGCTCATGAGTACTTTCACCTCTTGAAAGTTTGTCAATTAATTACAAGTGACTCTGTATTATTTCACTTTATTAAGCTTTAAGTGCTTACTAAAAGTTAGTGAAGCTCAAACTCTAGAAATAGTTAGAAGTAGTAACAGAAGTTTACACAATCTGGATAAATAACTACGTACAATTAAAACGCACTAACCCCAGGGTAGTAAAAGACCTTTCGAAATGCATAAAACAAAGTAGTTCTGCAAACGCCAGAAAACAGAAATCTGTCTCCAACAAAATAATTACAGTTGTAAACTCGATGTTTATCTGTACTAAGCTAGTCGATAAAATGTCTGAGCCTTTTAGTCTTCACTGCAGTCTGTGAACGTGCAGCAATCAATCTGGGAGCTTTTAGCATTCAATCGACGAGAGAGCTGCGACCAATACCTACCTAACGATAGTCGAATAGTGTTGCACCTAACTTTAGTACTAACATTTGTTACCCTATTTGAGTATAGCAGTTGCATTTTAGAAAGACAGTAACGGTCGTTGACCCATTTAGGTTTTTAAAGTTATTCTTTTGATAAACAGAAATAGAATCACCACCGACCGCTACAGGAGGGTGTCGAGAATCGCAGAACGATAACCGACCACCGTAGGCGCGGGCATACAAGAAATGTGTAGGTTGCCCATCGCCCATCCGCAACGGATTAAGTCCGAGTCATCAACGCGAAGTAGTATTCATGAGATATCAGTATAACCGTAGACGCTACA
Source organism: Mythimna ferrago (assembly GCA_910589285.2). Lineage (NCBI taxonomy): Eukaryota > Metazoa > Arthropoda > Insecta > Lepidoptera > Noctuidae > Mythimna > Mythimna ferrago. The sequence goes on from OU342692.1 coordinate 25,149,261, forward strand.
AGGGCCAATATATATAATAATAAAGCCACGGAGAATTCCTGGAAAAAAAGTCCTGGTTCTAGAATGCAAAGAACAACTGATAGATTCAGATGTAGTTTTAGTCATAAAGGTCTGACACGCCCTCACGCTCCACCGTACTGCAGAAGAAGCCATTGAATGATTAATTATCTCAAAAAAGAACCCTGGCAGCTCAATAAAAGCCCATTTAACGAATACAAAATTCCCTTTCACCTCTGTTTTGTAATACTGAAATGGAATATAGGTTTATGATTTTTAAAAATTGTGTCCACTGTGGCAAATAAAGCACTGAATGTTGTTCAATTGCTGAAATGTAAAACATTGGAATTGTTTGAATTGAAATTTATCGTGATCCGTTGTATTTTAAATAATAAAATAAAATACATAACGTTGTGGTTTGAAAGTGTTCTTTATTTAGGTGAAGGATAGTGTGTGCTAGAGGGTCAATGACTGATATTGTCGCGATAAAACGGACCAGCTATAACAAACAGTCAAGTGTCTGAAATCTCTTTCACTTTCGCTCTACTTTCGGAGCTTCTTTAAATATTCAGTCTTTTCTTATTGTACTTTGTACGTACCGCGACCTTTTCCTACCAGTTTGGCATTCCATGATATTGTTTTTTTTTCTTTCATTGCAGTGTTAGCTGAAAAATTCAGTTGTTTGACATTCTCAAGATGGTTGCCGGTTCAGAGCTTGTTTATATTTGCATACAAGTTTTTTGAACATGTCATTTACATTGTTACGAGTTTGTACTTTATATAAACGACTGTAAGTTGCGAAGTTATGACATTAATTAGAGCCAAGTGTGTGTAATATTGTCCTAGTTTGTTACGTGTTGCGAACTTCTCCGAGGTACTTCATGAAACAATTTTATTAATTTATACTTTAATGCTGTTTAAAATACGCATTCGGTTTTGGTGTTGAGAATCTTTAAAACTTTGCCTAGTTACTGAACAAGTATATAAATAAGTAAATTACTTTATAACTAAGCTGTTCTTTCAGAATTTGGTTTTCTTTCTAGAAAACATATACTTTATTTTAAAGGCGAAAGTATTTTTCGTTTCTTCTTCAAGGACAAACATATTTGCATGGAATTTGGCACAAGGGTGGACCATACTTTTTTTAACACGCTTATATTAGCTTCACCTGTATGTTTGTAACCAACGCCTTTGAGCTCGATTTTGACCAACTTTGGGCGATCAGATTTTCTTCAAATTTTGCACACCCATCAAAGACTGATGACAATACAATAATCCGTTTTTTTTAGTGAAAAATAAAAATATGGTTTAAAAAAACTAAAAAAAACACGCTTTCATACATAGCATATGAAACTAAAAAGTGTAAAATAATTTTCAATATAGGTAGAAAATAATAATAACGAACGAAAAATAGGTATTAATATTGTAGTGGAATGTCATCCATACAAAATATACCTACATTTTAACAAATATGTGTTCGAAAGAATATTTTAAATGTACCTACATCATTTTATTATTTTATAACAAATCTGTATATAAGGGCAAGTTTTTCGAAATATATTCATTCCATATTCAGCCTGCATTTGTGTTATTATTCTAAAACCTACACGCACTACAGTGGTGACCCCGACGATTACAAAATGTTCCCGAACAACTCAAAGTCGAACGTTGGAAGCGAAGCTACGCCGCCGCTGCCACAAAATTCACAAGAATTATCAGCTGTTTCATACAACCAGCGAATACCGCCCCTGTGGAGAAACAGAATCAAACTTTGGTTCTTGCAGTTTGAAGCAATCGTGTCTGCTGGGAAACTTACCGACAAAGAACTATCAGAGCTGCTTATTCGCCAACTTGACCTGCCAGACCTTGACGAGATACAAGACATTATGTTCGACACGAAAATTGCAACGGAGAACAATCGGTACGCCGCCATGAAGTTGAGGCTCCTCCAAACCTACGACGAGAGCGACCACACCAAACTCGACCGCCTGTTGTCCAACGTTGAACTAGGAGACCTGAAACCGTCACAACTGCTACGCCGTATGCAAAATTTAGCTGGAAACAATATTGCTGAGAATACGTTGCGTGTTATATGGACGAAACATCTACCCCCATCCGTACGCGCCATCCTAGCTGTGAGTGAAACAATAGCGAAGAAAACGGAGCTCAGCGAGTTAGCAATAATGGCTGATAAAATGCTAGAACAACTGCACCACCAAATATCTTCAGTTCACAACACTACATCGCCGGCAACCGCAGTCACTCCACCTATGGCTACAAATCATGAAAACGCATCACTTCACGCGAAGATCGACATGTTAGCTAAAGAAATATCGGAATTAAAAACGCACCACAATCGCTACGGACGGCAGCGCGGGCGCAACTGGCGAGGCATGCGTCATCGATCACGCAGCTCGTACCGTTCGCCGCATGGTAACCGCTCAGACTCAAATCATCGACACAGGACTGAACATAATGACGACTCGGTTTGCTACTTTCATCGAAAGTTCGGTGCTCGAGCACGAAAATGTACAAGACCATGTACCTATGAAGATAAGCACCACCCCAATTCGGGAAACTAAAGCAGGTGTTAGCAGAGACGGAATCTGGCGCCTGAGAAAAATCACACCGTCTATTTCTGAAAGACAAGAAGACAAATCTAAGCTTTCTAATCGACACTGGCGCAAACATCTCGGTCATCCCCAGGAAACGCACCGAAATCCTAAGACCAACCACATTCAAACTATATGCAGCGAACAACACAGAAATAACTACCTATGGTGAAAAAACGCTAGACCTAGACTTCAACCTGAGACGACCGTTCAAATGGAAGTTCATAGTAGCAGCAGTCAGCAAGCCCATCATCGGCGCTGATTTTTTGAAACACCATCACTTATTAGTTGACCTCGCTGGAAAATGTTTAATTGACAAGATAACTAACCTGTCAGTTAAGACATCCATATGCAGATCTTCCGCACCAACCATCAGAACCATAGACCTGGAAAAGGAGTATCACGACATATTGGCGGAGTTCCCCGATATCACAAGACTTTCCACGATGAAAAACTCACCAAAGCACAACGTCGAACACCATATCGAAACAACCGGTCCGCCATTATATTGCAAAGCACGCCCACTGCCACCTCACCGTTACCAAGCTGTCAAGAAGGAATTCCAAAACATGATGGACCAGGGATTGTGCCGGCCAAGCAAGAGCCCCTGGGCCAGTCCACTTCACGTTGTACCCAAACCAAACGGAGACTTGCGGGTATGTGGAGATTACAGAAGATTAAATTCAATAACTAAACCAGACCGCTACCCGGTCCCACGCTTGAGAGATTTCACCTACCAGTTGCACGGGAAGCAGATATTCTCCACGATTGACCTAAATAGGGCATACCAACAATTGCCTGTTTTCGAAGATCACATCGAAAAAACCGCCATCATCACGCCATTCGGTTTATTCGAGTTTCCCCGGATGTGCCCAGGACTGAAAAATGCAGGACAGACCTTCCAACGCTTTATACACGAAGTACTCCAGGGTCTCGACTTTGCCTACCCCTTCGTCGATGACGTCATCATAAGTTCAAGTACCGAAGAAGAACACAGACAGCATGTACGAAGCGTCCTAGAACGACTGAACAAATATGGCATCACAATAAACCCATCAAAATGCGTCCTAGGGAAGAAAGTGATCAAATTTCTAGGGCACACTGTCTCGCCGGACGGCATCAAACCACCACCAGAAAAGGTAGAAGCAATCACCAAGTTTCCACTACCTACAACAATAGAACAATTGAGAAGATTCCTTGGCACCGTCAATTTCTACAGAGATTGCATTTCAAAGGCAGCCCAAATTCAGGCACCACTAAACGCCTATCTACATAACAGCAAGAAACGAGACAAAACGAAGATCGCGTGGACTGACGAAGCCAAAAAGGCATTTGAGTTATGTAAAGTTGCCCTACAAAACGCAGCATTACTCGCTCACCCCGCTCACGACGTACCTATTGCCTTAATGACTGACGCCTCAGATAAGTGCGCCGGAGCAGTCCTGCAACAATACGTGAACAACAAATGGCAGCCACTCGGCTATTTCTCAAAAACACTGTCAAGCGCACAAATCAAATATAGTACATTCGATAGAGAATTACTAGCCATATACATGGCCATGAAACATTTTAGAAAAATGTTTGAAGGTAGACACCTCATAATATTCACCGACCACAAACCGCTCACCTACGCAATAAATAAAACATCGTCAGACAGCGAGACGCCGCGCCGAGCAAGACAACTTATATACATAAGCGAGTTCACTAACGACATACGCCACATTAGCGGACGAGATAATGTAGTTGCCGATTCATTATCACGGATCAACATCGATACCATCACCTGTCCGACAACGATCGACTATACGCAGCTAGCTACAGCGCAAGAAAGAGACAGCACTATACGTGACCTAATGCAACAAAGTAACTTACAATGGAAGCGCATAGTCCTACCAAATACAAATTGCAAAATATTATGTGAGACATCAACACAACATATTCGACCGTATATACCCGAAACATTTCGCCGAGCAGCGTATGAAAGTGTGCATAACCTCAGTCACCCCGGCACGCGCACAACAAGAAAAATACTCAGTGAAAAATATTTTTGGCCTTCAATGAACGCCGACGCGGGACGATGGACGAAAACCTGTGAAGCCTGCCAAAGGTCAAAGGTCAGTCGACACACAACGAGTGAAATCGCAACATACCCACCATCTGACCGATTCCAACATATAAACGTCGATCTCGTTGGCCCCTTGCCACCGTCACAGTATGGACACAAGTACCTGCTCACCATTATCGACCGGTGCACGCGATGGCCCGAAGCATTCCCTCTCCACGACATAACTGCAGAAACAGTCGTCAAAACGATATATGAAGGGTGGATAACAAGATTCGGCTGTCCTGTTACGATAACGAGCGATCAAGGCCGTCAGTTTGAGAGCCAACTCTTTGCTGAATTACTGAAGCTAATGGGAATAAACAAAACTAGAACTACTGCATATCACCCACAGTCAAATGGGATTTTGGAACGCTGGCATCGCTCCCTCAAAGCCGCGCTGACCGCGCGCTGCACTGCTGCAAATGGGAAGTGGATTGACGAGTTGCCGACTGTCTTACTCGGACTGCGCGCAGCTACACGCAGCGACACAGGAATCAGCCCCGCACAATACACCTATGGAACATCCTTGCGATTACCCGGAGATTTTTTTGTCGAGACAAAAGGTAGCCGAATGACTCACGATTACGTCGAACAGCTGCGTCAGACAATCAACACATACCGACCGGCAGAGGTCGCGCGCAGCAACCGTAATGTGTTCGTTCACTCCGATCTACGTACTTGTGATAACGTATACCTACGTAGAGATTGCACGAAAAAACCACTGCAACCGACATATGAAGGACCATATCCCGTATTGGAAAGATGTGAGAAATACTACAAGCTACAACTTCCAGGAAGAGTATCCAACGTCTCCATCGACCGGTTGAAACCTGCCTACACCATGAACGAACAAAATTGCGATGACGTACAGAAAACAACGCGATCAGGAAGAATTGTGAAACCAGTAGTACGCTTCGCGTAAGGGGGGTGTACTGTAGTGGAATGTCATCCATACAAAATATACCTACATTTTAACAAATATGTGTTCGAAAGAATATTTTAAATGTACCTACATCATTTTATTATTTTATAACAAATCTGTATATAAGGGCAAGTTTTTCGAAATATATTCATTCCATATTCAGCCTGCATTTGTGTTATTATTCTAAAACCTACACGCACTACAATATCATTGTGAAAAAAGCGTGGGGTGCTCGATTTTTTCACAATTATATTAATATTCTTCAACACCTAAATTATAATCAAACGGGAAGACCGCCAGCGACAAACTGTTCCAGTCTTTCAATGTACGCTGTTCCATATCCTGTAATAACACATAGTATACTTCTTATCCCAAGAGTATTTTTATTTGCGACAGTTTTTTACTTTCACGTAGGCGATGCCTCTGGCAGCAGATAGTTATGAATAGAAATTACCATACCGGTCCACTAGTTCTCAAATTCTGCCATTACAAACAACCGAAATTTCATTTATATTTAAATAAGAGATAGAAATATAAGCCAAAAGCTTCCAGAAATATTAAACTACAGTATTTTATTCTCTCTTTTTCCTATTTCGTTTGATTAATTCGCGTCATTTCAAAACGTAACAGTCTACTAACATTTTTAAACCAGTGATCCGACATATAAAAATGCAATGTCAATATTTCATGTATCGACATAAAACAAGAGAAATAGGTGTGACTGGTAAAACCTTCCGCTCCGCTGCAGCCATTCGGATATTTTATTTAAATTTAGTTTTGCCCATAAAAAGAAACGAGCTTGAAAATATGGTTTGCCGAATGGTATGGAAATAACCGGAGCGGTTTAATGCACTAACCAAATAACTAAGTAGGTTTTAACTTATTCTCTGTCTATTTAAAAGCTGTGCTTCGAGATTTTCTGTTGTATCGTGTTCATAGACACAGTCACGCTCATAGACTCATTCATAAAATCTGTTAGAGTACCTAAGAGGTTTCTATATCTTAGACCGAAATAAGTAGGTAATTGAATAAAGATTTTTACATGAAAAACCGTTACGGTTGCCTAATCTTTATTTATAATATCTAACAATATGCTTCACAAGAAGGCTCAAAATTACATAAAGGAATATAGAGAGGGCTATGCTTAGAGTTTTCTACAACAAAATTATTCGCAGGAGAACCAAAGTTCTAAACCGAAAAGTTCTAAACTGGAGACCGGAAGGCTCAGCGTTGGACTGCAACCACCCATAAGGTGGACCAATGTCCTAGTGACATGCAGAAGTTCACACCAAAAACACGATTACTGCTTAGAAGCATAAACTATACAATAAAATGTATTATAGAGTAATAATGTGTTAAGTGTAGTAATTAAGTAACTCAATCATTATAACTTAAGTAGTAGTTTTTTTATTTAATATTACCTGTATAAAGGCTCTCCATCAGTTTCTTTGAACCACAACACCATGGAGACATGGTCTTCTGCAGCCAAGGGCTGGATGTCACATGGCAGGGCAGCTTTCTTGCCAAGCACGCCCTGTGCGTGTGCTGTGGGTACTGAAACAAAGAGACGTACATTATTAGCTATTGAAATGAAACTTACATGTTGATATACTATTGTTTTATTAGGCAGATTAAGCTACTAGTTGGTGTTCGCGACTTCGTCTGTGTAGGATTAGTACTTCGAATAACTTTATTTTCTTCTCCTAGGTAATATCTTTAAACCAAAATTTATCAAATTAGTTTCGGCGGTTTAGTCTCGAAGGCGTAACAGACAGATAGAGTTATTTTGAAAGACCCTTGTGAGGATGATCTCGCTATTAGGTATTTTTTTTTTTTACTAATTCACACTTACAGTTCAAATAAAGGAGTATACTCCAGATGCAAAAAATATCGTATGTGTTGTTCCTGGAAATAGTCAACTCGTGGGTCAAATTTCAAACAAAATTCGTGCAGCCGTTCGCAAACGACGAACCACAACGACTAAAGCAAATAAAATATATTTATTTCTTATTAGCCTATGTTGCGTCCCGCTGCTGGGCAAAGGCTTCCCTTCTGCTTTAAAACCTCTGCCTTGGGCGATCTTTGACGGTCTCTGATAGTTTTTGCCCCACGAATATGATTAGATCGTCTCACCACCTTCGCTGCGAGCAACCTCGACGATCTCGTTTTCCTTAAGGCATTCAGAGGGTAACAGTTTTGCCTAGTTGTTATAATGCCAATTTTAAATAGTCCAAGAAAATCAACGTTACTTAACACGTGATTTAAACAAATCGTAACAATACGACAACGACACTGCAGACCATTAGACCCTTCTTATAAATTATTCCACGGATATGTTACTTGTGGAACAATTTAGGGAAAGCATAGCTTTAGACAGGGTCGCGCTTCTGTCTTGTAAGAAGTTCGAAGCTTGAGACAGTAACAGAATTGATAATGATTTTTGAATAGGGACAGACAGTGTGTTTTGTTACCGTCTTCCAAAAAAGGAAAAGGTTCTTAAGTCAGCTGAATGTATTTTTTTTTGTATTTTGTTCAGCAATATCTTCGTCAAATGTCCGATTTTGTTTGAGAGAGGTTTACTCCCAGATGGTCCATTTAAATTTGGTGAAGATCTGATATAGAACTTTGGAGATAGACTATGGAACTATTCAATAAATGATAGCAATTTTTTTTAAATGATATTATACTAGTGCATGACTGCGATCCCACCTGATGGAACTGAAGTGATGCAATCGTTGATGGTGACGCCCACTAGTTTATTAAGAGCCTATTCACTCGAGCCTTGAAGACAGCTAAATTATGATTGGATGGGAAGACTGGAGCAGGCAAATTATTCCAGTTCTTATGATTATGATGTACGCGGTCTAAGCGACTACGTGAAACGCTTAGTCTGAACCGTAGAAGTTACAACAATGTAAGCGTGGATACTCGCCGTACAACGGGTTGCCCGATGGTAGAAAAGAGATGGCAGAATCAAGTCATGCAATTCCCGCACACTCTCCAAAATGCGTCTTGTAAAATACCGAAAGGCTGGCTATCCTACGCCTGTGCACGAGGCTTTGTAGATTGGATTTAACCAAATCTGGATCACTAATCTAATTGCTGTGATAACATGGCTGTTTTGTAAATTATTATTATATTATAGCTAGCCCATACTGTCCCATTGCTATGTAAAGGCAACCCTTCATTTTTTCATGGTTACTCACTTTCTCATTTCGTGAAAACTTTTTTAAATATCATGCGCGCTAAAAATAGCCGACATAAATACGTACTCTTCCCCATTTCCTCGTACTTAAGCTGGGTAAAAGAAACTGGATCACGTCGTTTTTACTTAGCCATAGAAATAGCAATGCGATTAAAGTAATGTGACCCGGTAATGGATTCATTATTCTAATGTCCGTAATATAGGGAGACAATAAACCGGTTGGTACTGTAGTGATTCTTTCATCAGGACCTCTTTATATGGCTTAGAACTCATCATCACCAGCCTTCTTAATGTTCCCACTGTTGGGACTCAAGCCTCCTCTCTAGGAGAGGGAACTCATATCACATTATAAACATATAGGTGTACAAGCGGTGCCCTGTTCGAAAGTTGGCTTTACGTCAGTTAGACCATGCAGGGACTCGCTTAAATATAGACACGAAATTTGATCTTTTGAAATTCATTCAAATCCGTTCCATCGTTCGAGCATGAAGAAGTTACAACAATTAAAAAGTTAAAACAAGAAATATACCCACACAAACAATCACAAACTTTAGCCTTTATAATATTAGTATAATCATTTCTTATTTTGCCTTACCTATGATGAACTTAGCAACCTACAACATCACATAAACATAAAAATGTAAACGATCTTTACAAAAGTTCATTCATCTCAGCCTAATATACGAAAAATATCATATATACAGCGACAAGATTATACTTACTGATGAAATCATCAGAAAAGTAATCCAATATCAGAATCTTTTATCATGGCAGGTAGTAGTTTCTCATGTAATATATAAAGAACATCAAAACAAATGTACGTTATAATGATATATAGGAGAAACCACGACTGCCATACGTATATCGTAACTATGGACTGATTATTACTAGGAAAATCTTTTTTTTGGCTCATGAAATAACTGAGGGGCAAGAACTTTTAGCTGTCTGTCCAACCATCCGGTAACCGTCCGGATCAAGTCCAAGTCGTCGACGGCGCGCACTGTTCCCACGCGCCTCAAGGAATTGTCAGCAACCGTAGGGGCCCAGCTGGGTCGAAGCCTACTGGGGCCAAGGGTCTGCTTCCGAAAGGGAGGCTCGGCCCTGGTATGAAAGGCGACGAAGGAACGGGGTGGGTTTTTTAGTCAGTAACAGTTTGACACTATCGCCCGCTGTAATCTGGATGATTTCTATCCACCGAAAAAAAAGGGGCAAGAACTTTTCGACATGTCACAATCACGGTGATAAGTCCACTCTTTGAGGAGTGGTTAGTCACAAACGAAGGAGGTGGTGAAAAGTGTGAAGAAGAGGCAATCTTCAGCTGCTGCAAGGTCGCCACAGGTGTCGGGAGTCGCAGGATAATTTCCGGCCACCACAGGCGCGGCCTTGCGGACGGATAGCAATGAGTAGCTAGTCGTACGATAAGGATCAGGCTCGGATCAGCAAAGAGCTGTCAGTAAGTATACCCATATGTTTATTTTGCCTAAGTTGGTACTACTGATTGGAATACCTTAATAAAAAGTGATTTTTAATCTATACGTTTCAAAGCCTTATGTTCCGATCACAGAATTAAGAGACATAACACGACGCACTCTTATTCGGATTACTAAACCGAATATGTTTTTTTGGGCCACTCGGCTCTAATATTAACAAACTATAATATAATTGCCAAACTTAAGTGGCAGGTCACATTGCTCGAAGAACAGATGGAGCTGAAATGTTGAAAAAAATGGTCTGGCCACCGTGTGCTGGAAGACACAGTTTTAGAAGACCTCCCATAAGGTGGACCGATGACCTGGTGAGGGTCTAAATTCATCACAGTGTAATTTTTTATAGATAATTAAAAATAATATATCACACTGTGACGAGTTTTACAAATTTGTGGCACATCAACTGTGACGAATTTACAATAACCCTATGAAACGCCTAGGGCTGATCATTATGGCGATGCTTGGAGCCCTACGTCCAACTGTGGACGTCTTTCGGTTGAAATGATACATATATAATCTACATAATTAGTTCTAAGCATTATTTAATTGCAGCCTACTTAAAACTAACCAAGAGTATCAAAATACGTGTAAAGAAACCAAGATGACATCTTCAAAAAGAGCTTAAACCTTTTAGATTAAACTTGAAGACAGAGTTTCATTTAAACTAAGTTGATGAACAAAATCTTATAATATAGACGAGTCTAATATATAAGAACAGACGAATAACATTGCTCCTCCCTTTGATATCATTTTTAATCTTACTCGAGACGGAGTACACTTAATCTGTAACGTATTTAAGTTTCGTATAGTATTTGATGTTTGTAACGTTAATTACAATGACTAAAACGTACTCTTTGATGAGAAAATTAAAGTTTCCGCTTCGTAGACCTGGATCTTAAGACTTATGAAGAATTCAACCTATCGTCTCAATGTCATCATTCTGGTTTTGGTGTTTACAGTTACTGTATTATAGTGATCAATACCGTGCCTATACATAACATATTTGTTTGAACAAAATTTTTCCATTAATAATGACTCTAAGAAACTTAAAAGGTATTTCTGCATAATTTATATCGTTATTAGTTAAAGTTATCAACTTTTTTTTAAAACATTACTTACATTTATATAAAATTAGAGTTAAATTACTTATTTGTCTTTAAGGTTAGATTGTAATCAATTTATTAAGATACTTGGTCTTAATAATAAAGTAGGAATGACACCAGAAAACATAACACCTATATTGATTTTTGTTAGTCTAGGACTGAACAAAATCAGAATTAACCGTATTCAGAAATTGATCAAATTAAATACTTGTAGTTTCAAAAACTATCATAAGGGAAGATGACAAGCTAAGTGCTATTGATATAACAGTGTACGAACACATACATGTATAATACATATTACTCCCAAGATAGACACATTGAAATTAAATCAACGATTAAAAAAGTGTGAAAAACAAAACTGTTGCCAAGGCAATTTAAGAAACATCGCTGAGTTTTAAACAGTAAAAGTGTTACTCTCCCTCTCGCTTCAACCAGAGTTAGAGGTGTTACTTAATGACATTAAATTTTATTTTATTTTGTTATATTTTATAATTAATTGTATTTATAATTGTAATTAATGTAGTTTTAAGTAATTTTAAACACAATACAAATTGTTCTTGAATAAATGAATTGAATTGAATTAATGATTTACAGGCTCAAAAAAAAAATGTAAGACCAACGCGTCTTCTATCTTTACAAGTGAAGCAGCATATACTTTCAAACTATATTAAAGATTGTCAACATCAAAATTTACTTCTTTAATTGCAACACACACAGCAAAAAGTCACAAGACTTGATTCCGCTTATCACCTTTCTACCATCAGTAAACTCGACGTACGGCGGGTCTCCACCCTTAAATTGTTCATGCCTTTTCGGTTCGGGCTAAGCGTTTCGCCTCATCGTTTACACCGCGTACATCGAAGGACTGAAACTATTTTCCTGCTAAGGTCTTCCCGTCCGAATATAAAATGTGTCTTCAAGGCTCAGGTCATCGGTCCACCTTATAGGAGGCCCAACGCTGTGTCTTCCGGTACGCGGTCGCGTTTCCCCAGAACCTCCTACGACGTGGATTGATGACCTGGTAAATGTTGCCGGAAATCGATAGATGCGAGATGCACAGGGTCGTTCAATGTGGCGACATTTGGGGGAGGCCTATGTCCATCAGTGCACGTCTGTCGGCTGAAATTATGATGATGATCTTCAAGACTAGAGTGAATAGGCTTTTAATAAGTGCGCCTGACTATCAACGATTGCATCACTGCTTCCCATCTGGTAGGATTGCAGTCGACCACTAGTTTCTAACGATTAAAAAAAAACATCCTATAGAATGTTAACATCAAAACTTATTTCTCCTATCATTGCAACAAATGCCCAGCAAAAAGTCCATCTGTTTCGGCGCAGACCAGCCGTGCCTGACGCTCAGTCGCGCGCGACAGGCGACTAGTCTCACGGTACTCGTATCTCGTATCACTGTCGACTTCTGTCGCCATGAGAACGGCCACATTCACCCGATCCAGTTACACTGGACACCAGTTTTAATTAAATGTTTTTCAAGCCTTTGTCGCTGCGTGTACGCTGTTTTATTTGAAGCTTTTTATTTCTGTTTAATGAAAAGTTGGTACATAATGAATTTTGTTTGCTCGTGAAAAAGCTAGGTTTATAATAATAAGATTTACTATTTTTTTCTGCAGTTTTGGTTGTGTAGTCTCACAGCAACAAAAAAATAATAATAATATTTCTGACTGGCCTGTTGGTCTAGTGGTTAGTCACCCTGACTGCTATGCCGGAGGTCGTGGGTTCGATCCCCACCTAGGACAAATGTTCGTGTGATAAGCATAATCATTTGTTCTGTTTGGGTGTTATCTATAATATGTATGTATTTAGAAATATATAAGTATGTTTATCAGTTATCTAGTACCCATAACATAAGCTCTGCTTAGCTTGGGACTAGACGGCGTTGTGTGATAGTTGTGGAATATTATTGATTGTTATTGATATTATTTGTTTAACCATAGTGTAGATTTCTATCAGTGCTAACAGAAATTACCTTTTACAAAAGTACCAACAATTTAACAATCAATTTCACCCCTTTTAGTATTCATTTTGGACGTAAGTAAAATTTGAAACGTATCTTATTATATTCTTGAAACTATTCAAATTAGATTGTATTCACTCTCAAATCTAATATAAAGTACATTTAGTTTTACGAATTGAATTAAACCGTCTCTACTTATTTCAAGTAAACTCTATTACATGAAACTAGTTTTCCAATAACGTAATAATGTTCTTTAATAATAAGCAAACTAAATGACTATAAAATTAACCAAAAAATTGCCTAAAGTTTGGTTCATTTATCATCATTTCGCCACCGGTACATGGGAGACATCCCACCCATACGCACAAAGCGTTTTAGGAACACATTTATTATACGTACAGCCAAGGCGTGAAATTCCCTGCCGGAGTCTGTGTTTCCTGATAGCTACAGCTTAGGGGTCTTTAAGTCAAGAGTGAATAGGTTACTTCTAGGCAAGCGTGCTCCATCGTCGACCACATGATCGCTTACCATCAGATGCGATAGTGGTCAATCGCAAGCCTATCAATAATAATAAAAAAAAAGTTATCAATGGTTGGACGTAGGCCGGACCTAGTGTCGCCACGACAGTTCCTGTGCGTTTCGCATCCAACGAGTTCCCGTGACCCTCACCAGGTCATCGGGCAACCTTGTGGAAGGCCTTCCAATGCTGCATCTTTCGATACGTGGTCGCTATTACAGAACCTTTCGGCCCTATCGACCATCTGTTCTACGAGCAATGTGCACTGCCCAAACGTGTCTACGGGCTATATCAGTAACATTGGTAATATTGCGGAACCTAGCTATTCTTAAGAAAAGGGTAAGTACCATACTTGTCAGATGATAAAGTTTATAGTCAATACTCTTGCGCCTTTCCATCTTCCTAGGTCCTCGTGTTATGCTGGTGCTGCCGCTGCGGCTGCGGAGAACCCCAAGTGGCAGAAATATAACGAACATATTGGAAATAATATTTTCGAACCGTTTGGGGTTGAAATTCTGGGTTCGTGGGGTCCGAATCCTCACAACTTGTTTAAAGATCTGTCGAAACGTCTAGTTGACACTTCGCGTGACCCAAGGGCTGGCTTTTACCTCGGACAGAGGATAAGCATTGCCATACAGCGTGGCAATGCCGCCAGCCTTTTGGGCACGTAACTAATCGACAGCGATGTGGAAGAGTTTTTTGACGCCATATTTTAGTTAGTTATAATTAGCCTGCCTGTAAGGTTTTTTTTTTTAATTTTGCTGTAATATTATAGTTATTTAGATTTTAAATAGTACTCGTAATTTTATATAATTATGATTTCTAATTGATTAAATATCAGGTCATAGTAATTGGTAGACCCACCACCTAAAGTAAGAATCAAACTCTAGAAAAAACACCGCCTATCACCATCCTAATTCTTCTTCTTTTCGTGTCGATGCTCTCAAACTATACTTCTTCTGACCAATATTTGGCAACCTGTACAGCTCTATTGTTGGCCTCATGTAGATCCTGAAAACTGCAGGTCGTTACGCAAGATGGGCAGCATAGCAGGTGGCGCATGTCTTGTGGAGAGGCTCCACACTGGCACTGTGTTAGTGATGGGTCGAGGAAACCCCATTTGGCCAGATTGTTTTTACATAGGCCAATCAGGGTTCGCAGTCGGTTTAAAGATTTCCAAATTGGCCACTGCAGTTCGTGTCCAGGGGGAAGATGTTCCGATAGGGTGATGAAAAGTGGAGGAGTTGGATGTTCGATCCTACTTCTTAAAACAATAGGCACATATATCATTTGTAATTTGATTTTTTCTTTTTCGTTGCTTTCTAAGGGGTAGTGAACCAGAGTATTTCAAATTTTAGCTTAATTCTACAACGTAAATGAAAATAGTTTTGACCAACGGATAACAAAGTGCTTCTGTACAGGTAGGATCCATTTTAACCAACTATGGTACTTACGGAATCCTAAAAAAGTACTCGTAGACCATGGCTTATTATAGATTAGTAATCCTATCCCTTATGATAGTTTATGTCCCATATTATATTATTATTATTGGATGGCCACCAGTCAGTATGCATTTAAGCGAAAGTTGCGGCATTACTTTCAGAGCAAATAGCGGAGTCGTTTCAAAACCCCCCTTCTTCTACTTTATATAAATATATATGTAGGTATATATTATATTAAATATATATGTATGTCTATTTTAGTTATATATATACATTTGCACTCTTATTTTTCTTAATAATCAATTTTTTGTTGTTTTTTTTTCTTTGTGCACCTGCCATGTTTTTCTCTTCACCACCCTAGGTTGACTGGTAGAGAATGCCTAAGGCATTAAGTCCGCCTTTGTACCTGTGCGTTGCATAAAGTTCTAATAAATAAATAAATAAATAAATAAATAAATATATCCATATATATACGTTCCTGTGAGATAATTTTCGACTTTTACGCTAGCAAAAGTTAGGAATTACTATTTTTAGCTCCCTTTCACAATAAGCACCAGTGCCCAATATTTTCCACGGTACCAAACTCTGAAAAAAATATGAAAATTGCGCCACACTTTCGGTCACAATTACATTACAACTGAAACAGTTTTCATTGTTATTTCAGCATTTTATGACTAATTGTTTGAAGCAAAAACTACATAAACAGAAAGAGGTTCTAGTTTCTGAATAGCATTAACCAAAGACTTCAGACCACAAATATTAGATTAAATACCTAGATAGTCTCTACTCTCCAAATTTTAAAGCCTCACTTTTACATTCCCAGTATAATCTTGGAAATATCAAAATCATAAAATATTATATACATATTATTGTATAAAATATTATCATGAGGAAAAAATTTAATCTGTTTATATAAATACTTTGAAATTCTAGGAACTAACATTAGCATGGTTCCTGGAACCAGTCTCTACAAACTAGGAGGGCTTATTTAGATGTCAATGTTTACACTTTTATAATACACTTCTTAGTTACATTCAAGAACTATAAGCCTGAAAAAATTCAAATCAATAATTGAAGCGGAAATATTGCCAGAACACCGGTGTAATCTAATTTTAATGAACGAATAAAATGACACTTAAAACTGTTATTTTGAACCAATTTACAAAATAAACATCATAATTATATCCTTTGATTGAATTAGAAACTCATTCTACCATTTACTGAATAACTTGATGATGGCTGTCACACTAAGCGCTTCCTAGAATCCGAAGTGCTCCCACTGTTACGCCTATCTTCACTAAATGACTGATTACTCAAACAACAATATAATACTCACACGAAAGCCTCTTGAGTTATATAATCCTCCCGAACGAATTCCGATCATGGTGGCCAATCTCAAAAGACATTAGTCAAGTACGCAGGAGATAATTATTATAGTGTACAAGTGTATGCGTAAACACAAGTGCATTATCTGTTTCTTTACTCTCGTCATTAGATGAGATGATAATGCATCATGGCTGGATAGAGCTCAGGGCCTTTCTTTTTATGGTGGGAAAAATCATCCAATCACAACCCCCGCTCTTGGGCGGAGCGGGAGATAGTGTCAGACTGTTACTGACTAAAAGCCCACCCCGTTCCTTCTAGCCTTCATACCGGGGCTCGAGTTCCTTTTCGGATAATCCTGGCCCCAGGAGCTCAGGGCCTGGACCAATGGATGTACTTGTTTTCCGAAGGACGAGGTTTCAGACCACAAACTATAAAGAGAACTCTTAATAGAAAAATACAATAGAATTTTTTTCTCGATTAATACTCGGAATCGATACGTAGCAGCCTCGCTTGCGACCACAAAACCAATGAGGCAGTCAAAGCCTTTTGAAATAATCAAAACGTGATATTTCCGCAACATTCATTGGCAATGTTTCCTTGACTTTAAACCTCTAATCCATAAATACGTAAGAAGGTACTTATATCTGACGCCAAAACATCTTTTGATCATCTCGGAACACGACCCTCAATATCCATTAAGTAGCTCATCAATTATTAATCTGATAAATCAACTCAATTAGCAAGCCTTTGCCTTTTCACTCCACAGAAAATAGATTTTGTTGTAAGCGATACTATTTTGATTTCGAGCCAATCTTAACGGACGATCCAATTGAAACAAACATTTGTAGACGGATTTCCTTATTTACTGAAAATAACTTTGGTAAGGAGAGTTTCGGAGGGGGTCGAGATAAAAGGAATTTTTGGGACAATAAAAATAATCTTCCATTAATATGGTAAATATACTCTATAAGTCCCCTCTCACTCTTTATTCGTCTATAAAGGCGTTTTGGGTAAATAAAAGCCATGATTATGTTCTTCTTAGAAAAAATATATTTAGCATTTCTTCGGTTCTCTTAGCAAGAGTTTATTTTCGTCAAAAAAACTAGTTATAACGTTTTTCGATTTCGAATTAATTATTCATTTTCTTTTACTACGAATTGGAAGGAAATAAAAAACATGACATCTATAATTTATATACGAACGGAATTGCGGATGACAGCCCTCATTTGTATTTGTCATTTTAGTGCTCTATAAAAATATGATTTGGCGAAAACATTGTGTGCCAAATAAAAAGAGATATTTTAATATCGAAGATGTAGAAGTTAAAGGACTGTTTGATATAGTTTTGGCGGAGAGCCAACGTCACATAGACGACAAGGCACTTAATATTGTTGCCATACATGGCTTAATTGCTTGCTAACCGGGTTTAAACTTGGTCGTGCAGGATATAAACGAATTAAGACGACGCGATCCTCCATGACTTGTGAAGTAGGAAAACTAAAAGAAGCGGAGGACAAGTTTTTTCAAGCTGCACTGCGACTAAACAGTTAATTTCTTTTCCGAGAACTAAAATACTTTATTATGAACTAGTTTCTTTGGATCTGGAATTTATTAAATGGAAAAATAAGGAGATATTTTGGTGCCAAATGAAACTGTAAGGCTTGGCAAAAAAATGTTTAAGTGCATTTTATTTAAGTTGGAAATTAATCTAGTAATTATGATGATAAGATACTCAACAAGAGTGTTACCGATACAATTTTGAATTTTAGTCGTTGCCAGAATGCGGTAATAGAAATATATTGAGTTAGTTTGAAAACAACACCAGCAACAGAAAAATCTGTTGAAACTAGAAAACCTTTGTTATTAAAAGCATGATGCTGCGATAAAAAAAAACATGACAAAATAAATTCAAGTACGTGTCAGACTTTGAGATCAGAGGCCAAAATAAAGATGGATGGTACGAAAGATGACACGTCTCATAAAAAGCCTCCCAGTGACGACCCCAATTAAATTCAGATACGAAAAGAAAGATAACGATAATACAGAGACTATGACATATTGAAAAAGAGCCAAGAACCAAATCATAACGTCGGAACATAGATCTCGGGGCCGACAGTCATAACAAATGACTTGAGGGGCTGGCGGCGGCGCTGGATGTATTGGCCTAATAATCGAACTTGGCACGTGTGTAGATAATCTGTGTGTTTTATTAGGACTTAAAGGTGAAGGAAGATAATTTTGTTTGTGAGAGCGCTGCTGTAGATGGACTTATTACTGACTAGCTGTTGTCCGCGACTTCGTCCGCGTATATAAAATATAGCCTATGTCACTCAGGAATAAAGCAGCTTTCTATCGAGGAAAATTTTAGCAATCGGACCAGTACTTCCAGAAATTACCTCCTACAAACAAAAAAACAAACTACATCTTTATTATTTTATATTATTGCAGATAGTGTAGATTGACTACTGCCAGCAGCTTTGCCCGTGACCAAGTAAAAAAAAAATCCCTAGAGACCATACTCTCGTGTACCAAATGGCCAAATCAATTCAGTCGTTTGAGTGTGGAGGAGTAACGAACAAATAATTCTACACACACACACACAGAAATAGAGACTTTTACTTTTATATATTATAATATTAGTGTGAGACTACCCTTTAATGTCATCATTACCTAAACAAATGATAAGCTCGCGTTTGACCACCATCTCACCTGATGGTAAGCGAGGATGTGGTCGACGATGGAGCACGCTTGCCTGGAAGTAACCTATTTACTCTTGACTTAAAGACCCCTAAGTTGTAGCTGCCAGGAGACACAGACTCTGGCAGGGAATTTTACTACTTGGCTGTACGCAAAATAAATGCTTAAAACGCCCAAAACGCTTTGAGCATGTGACTTCTGCTGACTTCTTTAGTCTATCAACTATGAAGACAGTGTATCAGATTTCTCAATAGAATTTGCATTTTCATATCAAGGTATTATATTTTCATTCCCATTTCATTCTTCAATGTTCAAACTCCCATTGCAACAACACAAAACCGGAACAAATCTTGCATCAGAATCTTTCTCATATTTTATAAAGCATAAACTGAGTCGGTTTTATTAGATAGACTTGGCCGGCGGGACAAAGATATCTCGGTGTCTTTCAACTATGCCAAGAAACTCTCAGATACCTCCCGATATAAAGGCGGAGACCAAGACCTCCCTAGAGGGATCCTGAGGGATCCTGAGTTATCCTACTCTAGCGGACGGAGTGCCGTAAGCACACGATGTCTAGTAACGGCGTAGGCAGATAACAAGACGGAGATGGCTGCATTAACAAAGTAAGCCGCGTTTGATCCGAATATCATAGACAAGAGACGTTTCAGTTGTGTTTACGTATAATTGGCTATGATTTGCCTTCGATGAATAAGCTACAGTAGCGAGAAATGATAATGAAGGGATTACTTTGTTAAGATGAGTATTTTACGATTTATCTATATTCAAGCTTAGGAAATTACACGGTATTATCCTACTGCTCGTAAGCAGCCCTGTAGTAAATATTATGTCACGGTTTTGAACTAAAAATTGGCTGCCAATATTTTTATAGTCAAGCTCTGCCTTTGAGAGGCAGACAATCTCAAATTCAAACTATTAATTTATTTCATCAAAATTTCTATCCCTGCTCACCACATTGATCGCCTCGACGTCAAAGATTATCAAGTTCATAACTCCTTCGAGCGAAACAAAGGCGATTACAGGCCGAAGTAGATCCATGCCTTGGAAAGCTCAAACCTACTGCTAAACCGCTGAAACAATAGGGATTAGGATTTCAGAACTTTAAACACCCTTCAACCTCAGTTTATTGATTCGTGGCTTGATCGATTTGCGTGTCTATTAATTAGTCAAAACACCGGAGAGCTGAGACTTACGCCACTGAGTTGGCGATTACATGCTGGGGACACACGTGCTGACAGATTGGTTAGCAAGTTTTATAAAGTTGGGAATTGAGGAAAAGAAATGTCGCGCGGAACTTGTTATAACTTTGATTACCTTGGATTTATTGTAACTGGTATTATATTTTCTTACTTTTGATGTTGAAGTACTCATCATGTTTTTTCCTTAACCATCATTAGAATTCAGAATAACATTATTACAACCCCATAACAGTTATGATGTGATTTTTATTAAAAAAATATGAAAATTTATAGCTATCAATTGTGTTTAAAAATTAATCACAGGAAAAAACTAGTTTCTAAAACAGTACACTAGTGCCAGACTAAAACACATGGAACCATGACACATCACACTTTTAAAACCATACGAACACAAATTTCCACGTGCAGCACAACCAACATAAGTTCCAAAAACGCCACAAATACAGGTAGGCAATACATCTTACTTCCCCGCTCTGCTAGCCATCGTCCATTCCCGTGTGCTGCCGTCAACTGACCACGTGTGTCGTAAATAAACAACACCGGTCGGGCCTGTTCGGGACTCGTCGGGCAGTTCCGTCGGTGGTCGGAAACTTACAACTACCGTCCATCTTTACGTAATGATGAACGACGGCGTACTGAATGGGAGTTGGGTTTACTAGGAGTTAGTTTTAACGTTTCTTATTGGTCGTAAACGTGGTGTTTTAAGGTTACTGCTTAAGTTGGACGGCGTTATTTTTTTGTTTAGGTATTAAACATACCTTAGTAGTTTTATGCTGAAAAACAACGTACCTTTCTTTTAATTTTTTTTTATTTTAGTTTAAAACTTCTAAAATGTTTTATGATTTTTTTTTAAATTATAAGTGACGTGTATAATATAGAGAGAGATAACAGTGTTTCAAGACGAAAGTCTATAATCAGTGCGTGATGCCAGGAATGACTCATGGTTCTGAAACGTGCTCGCTTACAATGGACCTAATCAGAAGGTTTAAAGTCATCCAAAGAATAAAAGGGAAAGGGGAAGAGCTATGTTCGTAGTTTTCTTGCGTGATCACATCAGGAGTGAAGATATCCGCAGGAGAATCAAAGTTAGCTGGTATAGCCCGAAGAATCGCCAAACTTAAAGGCAGTGGTACATTACTTGCAGAACAGACTGATGGACGATGGGGCCGAAAGTTTCTGGAGTGGTGACCGCGTACCGGAAGACTCACCATATGATTGGTCCAACTTCCACAAGTTGGACCAATCATATGGTGAGGGTCATGGGAATCCGATAGAGGCGAGACGTACAGGACCGTTGGTTACACAATTAAGGAAGGCCTATGTTCAACAGTGGACGTTTTTCGATTGAAATATTGATGACGAATAGCTCAAACAGTGCTTAAGTTATGAATAGTGATGACAAAAATAAATTGAAATATCTTTATTTTATTAGCCTTCATCCTCTCTCTTAGCTTTGCTGTGCCCGACAGGGTCCATATTGATCTTTTTAACTTTATTTTTATATCATCTATAATGTACATGGAATGCAATAAAGTATTGAGTATTAATAATTATGATAAACTAGCTTTTGGCCGCGGCTTCGCCCGCGTACATAAAAGACCTTCCCTCTTTCTCCCCCTTTTCTCACTAGCCTATGTCCGTCTCCAGGGTCACAACTATCTCTGTACCAAAATTCATCAAAATCGGTTTTGCCATTTAGGCGTGACGACGTACCTAACAAAAAAATAAACAAACAAACTCACTTTTGCTTTTATATTATTAGTAAGGATGAATCAAACTTTTTAATATATGTATATCATTCAATGCCAAGTAAAACATTAGTTTGTAGCGACATCTATGGCGCCACATAAGAACTACGAAGAATACACGAAATCCTGCATCGCACAATCAAAGTTCTCCGCGCGATTTGAACATATACGACAGCCCAAAATAATCTACCGGGCAGTCGCCCACCAGACTATAACACCTGTCTGGTCGGAGGATCCTCCCTTTCCAACGGAGGTTTGCGGGACTTTACTCTCTGTTCCGCATACCTCCAAAAGTTTATTTGTTATTTAGTTCGCTAGAACTAGTTTCAGATCAGTGTCAGGTTCTATCTTTATTTTAGTTTCCGAGAGAAACAAACGATTGTTATTTATTTATGATTGTTTATTTCCATTTGTTACTTTATCTGTCTTAAATTTTATTTATTTTATTTAAATCTATTGGCACACCACACCGTTGCCGACTTCTTTAGTCAATATTGTTACCGGCCCAAGCTGAAAACCAGCGCTGAGGACTCGTCGTATTTTTGCATGTGGACACAGCATTATGCTGAGCGTACGGCCGTTTTGCTCGGACGTGGCGCATATTTTCTTATGACTATTTCTGTTTTTTTTTTTTTTTTTTAAATAAAAATGTATTACGTTCGGACAGCGAGCTAACCATTGCTCAATGCGCGCAAGCCCGCGCCCACGGTGACCGGAAATCGGGATCGGAATCCCGGCAGCGGCGAGAGCGCCGTTGCCTGATGCGGTTGGCCTCCTCCTTTGTGACTGACGACATCGCCGACAGAAAGTCGCTTTATCTGCTGTTAACAAAATACTATTAGTATTTCCCATGGGCAAATTGTTATAGGCTCTACTTATGCGAATATTCGCCTCCCCTTTTCAAATGAAAACTTGTTATTGCGAGAATATTCACAGAATACCTACTTTTGGCATAACGAAATTCTCAATAATAGCCGTGTTTATATTACAGGTCGAATATAAGAAGGTCCTATTACCTGTTTCTTGTTAGCATTTCTAAGAAATGTTTACGTACGAACAGTGTAACGCGATTCCAAGAACCGAGATATATCGGAACTTATTAGTAAATACTACAAAATAGATAGTAGTCAGAAGTCAATCTCATGTACCTATGTACTTCACTTTTCATGCCAACGCTCGACGGTTGCGCTAGGGTCGGCGCCGGCGCTGCTATGTCCGATTGCGCTCGGGTTCGGTGATAAATAACTAATATGTATTGTAAAAATATTACTTGGTCACAAAGGCATGTTCACTTTCTTTCTCGGCGTCGGGCTGGTGCCCACTGAGGCCACTTTCACACAACTGGCAAATTTACCAATTAATATTAAATTTAAACAAAAGTCCAGTAAACAGTTATGACTTTTTTTTTTGTTCCTCGATTATTGCACAAAAAAGTTCACAGACGCGTGTCTTAAACGGATGGCATTAGCGCTCGCACTGGTTCCAACCGCGCTGAGATACCGTGTCGGTGAGCGGTATCTGTGTATGCGTAGCTCAAGCAAGCTTTTTATATAGATTGACTTCTGTACCTATCTATTTTGTGGTTACTGTACCTCGCTGTTCCAAGAACCGAGACCGATCAGGAACTTAATACTCCCACACTACACTACTCACACAGTACCACAAAATATATAGGTACAGAAGTCAATCTATATAAAAAGTGCACTCGAGCAACGCACACATAGACACGATATCTCGGGGCGCCTCGGCCCGCTCGTCGAACAGTTCCGGCTCAAACGCTCATTAGTGTGCGTCCACCGAGCGTAGGTATAACAAACGCAGAACATATTTTTTTGTTATGGTGGGAAAAAATCATCCAATGACAACCCCGCTCTTGGGCGGAGCGGGAGATAGTGTCAGACTCTTACTGACTAAAAAACCTATCCCGTTCCTACAAGCCTTCCTACCGGAGCTCGAGCGCCCTTTCGGATAACCCTGGCCCCAGTAGGCTTCGACCCGGCTGGGCCCCTGCTGTTGCTGACAACTCCTTGAGGCGCGAGGGAACAGCGCGCGCCGTCGGCGACTTTGACTTGATCCGGACAGTTACCGGACGGCCGGACAGCGAGCTACCCATTGCTCACTGTCCGCAAGCCCGCGCTTACGGTGGCCGGAAATCGGGATCAGAATCCCGGCGGCGGCGGCGGCGGCGAGAACGCCGTTGCCTGATGCGGTCGGCCTCCTTTGAGAGCATTACTACTTGCTTGCATCGATGCGTGAAGTACATACATGAGATTGTCTTCTGTACCTATTTATTTTATGAGAGTACATTCTTGTGGTAGTATTATTATTTAACTTTAATTTAAACGTTATTCGATTACAATGAAATTAATGACTTCATAATTTGAGACGGTTTAAAATAAACAATTAAAAGCTCTTCCATCTGTCAACGGTCGACGTTAAACCAATATTATGCAGTAGGTATTAATTTAGTTTATTATTTTTGTTCACAGTGAAACAATTATAAATGCGAATACAAAAGAACTGCTTATTACTATAAAAATTAGTTCCAGCAGACTGAAAGGATCTACGCTAATATAATAAAGAGTAGGGAAATTTATTTTTTTGTGTGTAGGAGGTAATCTTTGAAAGTTTTGGTCCGATCGCAATTTTTTTTTTTTCACTAATATAAAGATACTTTTTCCTCAGTGACATAGACTATATTTTATGTAAGCTTTCGGAGCTACGGGCAAAAAGTAGTTAAAAATATATATAGAAAAAATTATGTAAAAACTAGTATCAACAGACTAAGCTTCACTAATACTATACGACATTTGATGCTGGTTTTTTAACACTCGTCTGATCGTCAAAAATTGAAAATTTAAATAAGTGCTATAAATTAAAATGCCTAGTTTAGACTGGCTTATTTCAGCATACTTTTTTGAGGCCCAAGAAAAAAGAAAACAAGTCAATTCTGCGTAAACGGGCGTACAATTATTTCTATCAAGCATAACCGTTTTGCACCTTATGACCATAGATAATACAGTACCTAGTCTAGGTTGTCTATTGCATCTCCAACGCCGGCTTCAGCTGAGATAAAAATAACCAAAATAAATAATAATAAAAGAAAAAAACATGATTTTGTTAAATACAATAAAATGTATATATGTGCGTCGCATCCAAGCAAGAATGGAGCATTGCTCAGCATATACCGTGACGCTGGGCAAACCCAGTTATCTACCTACGGTGCTGATTTTTAGCAACCATCATTGAGTGACAATTTGGCGAAAGATGAAAAATTATCGAAGCACTTTTCCTATCTGGGGTGGGACGAGAGGTCGTATCAGATGTTTACGGACTAAATAAACTTATGGCAACATCTCAACATTGTCATATTATACTAAAAATCTACGGTTTGATATCTTTTGTGTAGAAAAGACGAGAAAACTTCGTATTTATTCTCCATATAAGAACAGAAATAGTCTTAAGATGACGTCAATCAACCCAATCGATCGATGTCGACCATCTGTGTTTAATAACACCCTCAGAGCCCCGTTCACATGGTCCTACAACTCTATAAACACTAATCCATGTTCCTCCCACATCGTGCTATGTACAGGCTATCGCATCCGGAGGGAGTTACCGGAATTAGATTATGGAAATTAGTTTAGTTCGATGGACTGCATCCACCTGAATCTTGATTACATCATAGTGTAATTTATCAATTTGTACATTGTTGTAAATTGGAGTGGACGTCAGGCATAGAGTGAAGTAAAACCTACTGAGCGAGTACAACATTATTGTGATATTAGTTGTTTAACCGAACTTTTTAGTTTTTGTTTAGTGACATCTATTGGCCAAAGATGTTTACCGGTCGCGCGTTGGGCAGTCTTAAAACTGTTAAAAACCCACAGATGGAGTTGGTCAATTACGTCACTTTCTTATAAGTCGCAAATGAGATTCTCTGCGATCTGGTTAGGTGTCTGGAAAACAATATTGTCGACGAGAATTAAATAGAATTAAGTAGAATAAATATAGAATAAATAGTGATCCAATAGTTCTTCATTAGTTTTTTTTTTTCGGTAGGCAAAAATCACTCAAATGACATTCCCTGCCCTTGGGCGGAGCAGGAGGTAGTGTCAGACTCTTACTGACTAAAAAATCCATCCCGTTCCTTCTTGCCTTTTATACCGGGGTCGAGCCTCCCTTTCGGAAAAAGATCCTAGCCCCAGTAGCCTTCGACCCAGCTGGGCCCCTACGATTGCTGACAACTCCTTGAGGCGCGCGGGAACAGTGCGCGCCGTTGACGTCTTGGGCTTGGTCCGGACGGTTACCGGACGTTCGAACAGTGAACTACCCATTGCTCGCTGTCCGCAAGCCCGCGCCTTCGGTCGTCGGAAATTGGGATTGAATTCCCGGCGGCGGCTGGGGCGTGAGCGCCGTTGCCTGATGCGGTGGGCCTCCTCCTTTGCTAGTATTACTGCTTCGCAGTAGGAGGCGACCGCCTGCCACTCCAAGATTTCTGAATATGAGGCTGATGGCTGCGTTACGTGGGCGCCCATTTGTGGTTTCATACAAAAGTGCTGCGTCCATTCCACACGGGCGTCCGTCGTGGGCAGCCGCGCCCCGCGCCCGTTTTGCCACGTAATAGTACCTACATTAAAGTTCTCCATCGACATAACTAGCACACCGTTACAGTTGCGACACAGCGCAGGTTATAATCTAGTTAACGCTACGGAGACCCGCGCGGACATTCGCCCTGCGATTTTAAAATCAGGAGACTAAAAACTTCTCGAAAGTTAAGTTCTGTTAAAAGTATACCGAACACTTACCCGAAATTCAAACAATTTTGTAGCGAAACAACGATTATCACTTTGGGGAATAAACTTATTTTATAATTTAATGCCTATTCTACTTTTCTGGGTTGATAAAATTTCTATCCACACTTTAGGGATAAATTGTTTTAGAATCCTACGTCACTGTGACATGTTTAGGGTGCTTTCAATTAATGCGTACTGGCGATTGCAGTACGTTAGCACTCCGACAACAAGTCAGATACGTTAATTGAGTAAGTAAATTGAAAACGTATCTGACTGCTGTGCGTTTATATACCAGTGATGCGCTATTCAATACCAAATTGAACACGTGGTGCATGTTTCGTTGCCGTCCTGTTGTCAACCGTTCGCCGCACGGTTGCCGCGGTTGTATGAAAAATACGATCGTCCAAACGCAGTACGATTAACGCACCGCATCCGTACCGCAGCAAGCCGTCAAAATAAGCATAAATTGAAAGCGTCCTTATCGACTGTACTTTATAATACAATCACACCAAAATAAAAGCCTAATATACGTACGCCGTGCTTAAAGCTTCGGAAAAATCATCCTCCTCTATTATTGTTGCCTGTTCTGCATACAACATAATCCGCTCGCAACGACCTGTCGCCGACGTTTAGAGACAATGCGACCGAAGAGATTACGTAATCCTAGAAGCAAGGTGAGGTGCAAGACAGATCGAGTTGGCGTCACATTGTGGGTCACTGCCTCACATGGGAGACAATATGGTAAGGGTACTTTCCCACCAGAGATGTACAATAATGTGAAAGCTAAATTACGAAACTATTTGATTGATTCGACTGATGCTAAGCTTTTTATTTGCCGGGGTAAACAGGATGTGGTAGAATTTTGATTTCCTTGAGATTGTTGAATCCTAAAAAGTACCTTAAAACTTGTAAGGGTAAACAAACTGAGTCAAAACATCTATTAAATAGACTGTTTAATGAAAACAACAACATCGTGCATGCATAACATAATTGTAGTTAGAACTTTAAATACAAGAAACTGAGCGTTTTGTTTGTAATGCGGCACGGCGGCTCGGGCGTGAAGATATCCGTTCCCTTGCACGTGTGGCCGTCTCCTTCGCTAGCATTACTGCTTCACAGAAGGATGCCGTTCCCTCTCGCTCCGTACCACAGCCTGAACCAGGGCCTAATCAAGCTGACTTACCTACTAATACTTTTACATCTATATTATGAAGTACGAGAGAAAACCAAAACAACAATTAGAAGACAGAATGTTAGTGCTAAAATTGCTGTCATGCAATATCTGGAACAAAGAACCTACTCCTCCAAAGCAGACTCCAGTCAGAGAATAGCTTAAGTTCATTTAATGTTCTGTGCAATTAACCTATTACTATTTACTTCACCAAATACAAAGCTAGTATTGTGAATATACCAACAAGTAACCTAAGAGCACTCTGTCTAGCCGGAGAATTGACTACTAAAAGCAATAGTTAGAGATATACCTCGCATTATAATATAGACCATATCGTTATAAGATTAGATATACATGTATAGTGTGTCTTTGATTTAGACGGATTCGAATTTGTTATTCGAATTCATGGCAATTTGGCAATTGGAAGGAATATAACAGTCCACTATCGAGTCAATCTAGGCTATTCTAGATGAATCTCAAAAGATAATGGAATTATAACCAGATTTAAAACAAATTTTTAAAATTAAATACAGCTGCTACTTTACATGATACGGATATAAGTGGCCGTAAAATAAAATTAACATAATAATGCAAATTAGATTGCAAATTTTTGTGGAAAAGGTTTTTATCGCTGTCCTACATTATCATATGAGCATGTTAAGTATGATGTTATAATAACAAATAAACCAAAAAAAATATATATTCGCGTGATTATTAGATTGGTCGAGTGATAGAATTTTGCTTTTTGTGTTTACAGCAATATAAAGCTGGGAAGGATTGTTTAAATGAATAATATGATTTTTTTTTTTTTGTTATTTCAATCTCTCTGTGAACCTGAACACGGATCAATCACTCAATTACTTCTCCAACCGTGACATTACTAGACTGAATGACAGATCCCGAACAAAAAACAGCCATATTATGAAACGCCACCTCGATAACATTTGCCTAACTCTGACTCTTGAACGAAATGGACAAATTATCCCAATTTAAGTATACTTTTGTTGGTAAATTCTCTCAAGTTATCAGCCAAACAAGTGGTCGCGATGTCATTTGTTAGAAACAAGAATTCAAACACATTTTCTAATTTATTGTACGAAAGGGACACATTCAAAATGAAGAGCTCCCTGGAGTCTATATACGGAGCAAAAATATCTACAATTTAAGAAGAATATAAATTGGGTCGTGTTATGTGGTAAATGTCATACAGTAAGAGCAAAATTGTGATTTTGTATACTCACAACCTCGTTTTATAATTGAACCATTACGGAGCTATTGGCCACTTGAGGGCGACCAACCTTGATACCTATAATTGTAGTGGAGATACCGACTGCTTTGTTTTCGATTCAGTTTATGTTTGTAATGAATTCGCAAGTTATGGATTCAATATTGTTTGTTTTTTTTTTACATTTGTTAGACAATTGATATGCACTTAGGAAGCACTTAGTAACGGTTGCAACAAATCAATATACTGGACAGGTTTAGTTAGGAGGGGCCAGGCCGAGTGAGATACATTAACATACAACCGCTCTTTCGTAATTATGGCGATTTAATCGAAATTCTGATTGACGAATTTCATTTTCCTGGAACAAGATTTGTGAAATATTTGAGTGAATGACGGTTACCAATTGCCAACAGAGCGTTCAGGCGTTATCTATATTATTTCGCATAGCCTTTTTATCAAACATTGCGTTTGATTGCTTTTAAACCCTGCTCACGTTGACGATAGACGAGTAGGAAAGGGCTCTTTTAAGTGCCTATTAGCTACATCGACATTGTCTTTATCTGAAGTATGACTTATTTCTGATTTCTATCTTCTTCTATGCTGCCCCCCTAGCCAAGTTACAACCGTATCGTGTCGAATTCCATTCTCCAATCGGTAACGCTTCGGTGTCAGCAATTGTAAAAAACGATAAGTAGGTAGCCATGTTGATGCACCTGCATCGGCCGCTCGTTCTACAATGTAGCGTTTGTTCATCAAAGGATGTAGCGTTAAACGTTGTAAAAATTCATTCTATCATTTTGAACGATGTGAACTTGGCTACGAATTTTCTATTCGTTTGCTCCGACCACGCGACTTTACGTTAAGATGACGTCTTTCCCATACGTTTCACTACTTTTGTTAACGATTGCAGAATAATAACTTGGCTAAGCGTACTGGAAATAAGATCTACATCAAAGGTGACGTAAGTATTTACTCATTTCAGAATTATCATTATTATAGTTTTGGCAGACATTGTGTGAATGTTTAACAGGACCAGCTCTACCCTAGAGCGGGAGAAGACATTGGATGGTTTCCAACCTAAAAAAGGCACTGTTTATATTTAAGACTAGCTTTTGCTCGCGGCATCGCCCACGTACATAAAATATAGCATAGGTAAGTCACTCAGGAATAAAGCAGCTTTCTATCAGCAATATTTTAGCAATCGGAATAGCACTTTCAGAGATTATTTCTTTCAAAAATGAAAAAAAAAAACAAATTTTACTTCTTTATAGTCTAAGTAGGGGGTAGGATTAGTGTAGATTTATATTAGGTCTTTACTTTTTTAGTTCTTTGAAAAAATGTCACTCTGTGCGGCGACAACTTCAAACTGATTTTTAAAACCACGAATAAAAAACGTAAGTCCGAGATTATAATTTTCCTTGCTTATAAAAATGCTCATGTATATATAAAAATACCTGCAATATGTTCAACAATCACAACAAATTTATTTTCATTACATGAAATGAAGCTTAGATTTAGAATCCTCAAACTTTATCAATAAATCGAACAACATTATCAAGAAGACATGTGATTGCAACCAATAACAATACAGGTATCAACTGTCGGCTAAAGCCGGCTACAGTCTTGGCAAACACCGGATCCGGACGGCAAGCCCCGGCAATACGAACGGATCCGGGTTGTTTACGGCCGCTCGTGTCCCAGGAATAATCTCGCGGTTCGCCGCGTACGACTGAATTGTCAGCTCGACGGCCCACTCTGTGATCAATTGCGAAGGAAAGGTACGAGGGATTGAGATTACTAAACATCCTGTGGAGAACCTTATATTATTTCCTAAAGGATTTGACCACAAGTAACTAATTTCATGTTGAGCGTCTCTTTTGAAAATTTCCACTTTGTGTTAAAAGATTATCCGGAGAAATTGGTATCCATGTTGACAAAATCCTCAATGACAGACTTTATTGCTTTTTTTTTAACAGATGG
Source organism: Mythimna ferrago (assembly GCA_910589285.2). Taxonomy (NCBI): domain Eukaryota; kingdom Metazoa; phylum Arthropoda; class Insecta; order Lepidoptera; family Noctuidae; genus Mythimna; species Mythimna ferrago. The sequence goes on from OU342692.1 coordinate 25,180,785, forward strand.
GAGATAGAACCGGACAAAAAAGAATTGCTAAATAATTTTAATTCCGAAGATCGTCGTCTGAAAATGAAGAAAGGTTTAGTTTTTATAAATCACTTTTTATATGTGATAGGAACAGATAGTCGATAAGGACGAAAGGTTCTAGAATGGCGATCACATAATGGAACATTATATCCGAGTTACTAACCCCATCATAATTGATAAAAGTATGGTATAACAGGGTGAACAGTATATACAAATACTGAGAGTCAGGGTTTACATACGTAACGTTATGTTTTGACACGGAGTAAACAATAAACAGATATGCGATAGCAGGAATCCCAGAAGCCTTGCTGTCATTAAATAAAGAGTTCCAATGTTTATCTTAGTTCTTTTTCAAATATTCACTAAATTGAAACGACTTTCTAAAAAGGCTATAAACAAAGAAAGAGTACGCGAAATCGGTTCACAATTGGCGAGGATAGTGACGAAAAGCATACAAAATAAAAATAAAAAGTTGGCCAATAGCCTGGTGACAGATGGACAGCCGAGTCTTAGTAATGGGATTTTTACCCTTTGAGAAACAATCTGGCGATTTGTAAATTCCTTTCTATTTTTGAAATATAAACAAAATTGTGATCATAAAATCTGGCATGGCCCTAAAAGACGACAGCAACGCCTACGCGTTAGAATAGTGACAATGATGGACTTAGCACTCAAACCAATACCCACTTTACCTTTAGATATATAATATTATAACCTCAGCCCCCTAGCCAAGTTACGACCTTTTCATTACGAATCTCTTGCGTCGCGTCGAACGCTTCGAGTCGCCCACGCCTCCGATTTTTTTGTTCTGACCACGTGGCTGAGCATTAAGATGACGTCAGAACAAAGGAATTGTAGGCTTGGCCAATTCGAGGCATTCGATGCAAGAGAATCGAAACGAAACGTTCCGGAACCGGCCTATCAAAGTTACTACCTTGGATAGGCCGGTTGATATAAACTTTTAATGTTATCATAGCATAAAAAGAAGCCGACCCTATTGCTACAACTTTCATCTAGGTCAGTCCAACGCTAAAACCATTTTAAACAAATAATTTCTAAGTTGGTAACTTTTAAAAAGTTCTGTCTCGTCTAAATCGATTTATTTTGCCGTCTGCCCGTTGAAAGTCCGTTGTGAAAGGAATTTCTATAATTCAACCCTCAGAGCCTTACAAACTTGTTTGATTGCTCATGTCTTTGCCAACATTCGGAGGGTTAAGAGCTTGTAGTGTGTATGGCTCAAAACTAATTGAATAGCTCGTGTTTCTCGAAATGCTTTTTAAAGTCTACATTCTTTTGAAAGTTGGAATTAGATTAGTGGACTGCAGTAAATTGCATGTGGATTATTTTGTTTGGTATAGAACTTAGGAAATGCTTTCATTTATGCCTTATTACTTTTTTTAGTTTGGTTATTAGGCATTTTTAATAAGCCAGGAAGGCTAATTAAAAATGCGAAAATCACTCATTACAATTTGTTATCAAAGAATTTGTATACGTACATTGTTTAAAGTGTTAGACATAATATATAAAATAATGTTCAAATAGAATTTGTATATGCAGAATCAATTTATACAATTGAAATTAAAACCAAACAATGTAAAATATTGAGTTTATTCATTAAAAATTAGTTTATTTATTAATATTTTTTTTACATTCTTCGTTCGATTTTATATTCACCTTAAAACTGACGTGGATAACATTGACACACTTGTTGAAGTACTTTCATCGGTATTGATTGATAACTACAAACTAGGGGTCTTTAAGTCAAGAATGAATAGGTTATTTTTGGGCAAGCGTACTCCATCGTAGGCTACATCATCGCGTCATCAGGTGAGATCGTGATCAAACGCGAGCCTAAACATAATAATAAAAAAAATATACCTAACAATATTGAGCATCAAAAACTTCCAACAAAACTCGTTTCAGTCGTCTAATACGCAATGTCGACAAGAGACCACTCGCAGCCTCTCAAGAGACATACATCACAATACTCAATCATCTAACTCAAACACCACTGATTGTTCATCAGAACAACACGTTGGCTACCGTTGCTAACCAGTTATAAAAATAAACATACCTTACAAAAGCCATTTCTTCGGTGTACACACCTGACAGTTTTTTGGTTCTCAGCTGTCAACTGACAATGTTGACAACGTCAAAGGGATTGAAGAAGACGACAATCAATGAGTCAACAAATATTTCGTATCGACACGATATGAAAAAGAAATTACGGATTTTATTGATACACTCAGCGTTAATACTTTTGGCCCAAGCCCTAAATTCATGCTTGTGAACCAACTAAAGTTATTCTATGTACTTTTTTAAATTATAATAGAAGAATAAGAAACACGTTTATTTGGCACATAAAAACACACAATGAAATAACAGTTATAGAAACAGTAATAGTTGCTAAGAGTGAAATAAAACAGCAACTCATTTCAATTTAACTTCCACTTTTATTAATAAATCACTCGGTACGTACACATCTCAACAGCAAAATGTAAGTACATAAATATCAGCACAACTGTTCAACTCGGCCGTTTGAAACCCAAGAGAGTCCTCTCAGCACCGGTAAGTACTGCTTGCCCCACTCCCCCCACCACGTCACGTGACGCGAGTGGTGAGAGTGCGGGAGCACGATGTCGATAGCCGAGTCAATAGACATACCAATAAAAGTTATTTAAATTTTAAATACGTGTAAATAAATAAAAGTAGTACTGAATATTACTATTTGAATTGAAATTATAAAAATATATTTTAAAAAATCATGACATTCGGCCATCAGACATCGTGCCGACTCCTGGCGCACGTCTTACTAACAGCTACCGTTCTTATACAATTGCATCTTTTGCTGATACGCAGGGTTAATTGAATGTTACATAATAAATCTACATTACACTTAGCATTACACCTAACGAACAGTTAAATCTACTTGCTACAATACAATATAATAAACAAATTAATTTAAAAGTACAACTCATAGCTTAGCGCGCTTTTTAATCTTACATTTATACATAAATCATGACATTCGCAAAATAAATTGCGCTGTAAATAGTAATTAAGTACATATTTAAGACAGTGGAAACCGATTGAAATAAAAATATTAAATAAAGCGATTACATTCCAATAAATTAATTATGTAAATTCACAATCGATAATATACAGTAAATAATTTATATTTGTTACGATTATTTACGGGACTTGGTAACCTAGGTACCAAAAAAATAAAATAAAATAATAGTGAACAGTTTAAATTGATTTAGTATAAGACCCTGTGTACATTCAGCCGCTATTATGGTCATCACTATGCTCACTAGAGCTGCTATTGTCTGAATTATGTACCTCCAAAGCTTTTATATGTATCCAGGGTCTAATTCTGTCTGCCGCTATCACAGTCTTATAGGGCTTGCCCGTTCTATTGAAGCCTGGGACGTCGGCTATCCTATATCTATCATTCCCTAGAACCTCTACAATTTTATAGGGGCCTATGAACTTTGACAGAAGCTTTGTGCTCTTCCCATCATTAGCAAAATTGTTTCGCGAGATTTTTACTAGGTTACCAACTTCATACTTAGCAGCAGGAAGTCTATTTTTATCATGTCTTAGTTTCATCTTTTCTTGCTCTCTCTGTATATTAGAGCTAATGTCTTGTCTAAGTTCTTGTAAATTAGAAGTCATAGATTGATCTTCGATATTGAGTTTATTCGCCAAATCGTCTCGCATTTTAAGCCCAAACAAAGCTTCTGTCGCCGTTTTTTGTGTTGAGGCATTCACTGTGTTGTTAATGCCCCATTGAATTTTTCCCAGACACTTGTCCCAGTCGCGCTCGTGACCAAAAGAATTTTGTGTCGCTAGTGAATTAAGGATAGTCTGGTTGAACCTTTCGGCTTGACCATTTGCTCTGGGACAAGCGACCGCATTCAATACATGTTTAATTCCATGTCCCTCACAAAAAATTTTAAAGGCTGTTGACGTGAAACAAGTACCGCGGTCAGATACTATCCTAGCCGGAACACCGAAATCATAAAATATTTTTTCAAGGACTTTGGTAGTGGTTTTTGTTTTAAGGTCCTTTACTGGTCTTACGAACACATATTTTGTGAAAGCGTCGACTACGGTCAAAATGTGAGTATTACCATCTTTGCTGCGAACAAATGGCCCGAGATGATCCATGTGGACCGTATGAAAAGGTATATTTACCTTTTCAATTGGGTACAAATGTCCAGACTTTTGTCTGGCCGCAGTATCTTTATTGTATGCACACTCTAAGCAAGCCGCTACATATTTCTTTACATATTTTCTCAATTTTGGGAACCAGTAAATACCTTGTATCCTTTCTAGTGTTTTAGAATAACCGTGATGCCCTATCTCGTCATGATTAGCGCGACATATTTGCCACCTCGCACTACGTGGCACAACTAAACGACATTGGTTGTCTATTTTCCTATAAACAATGTGGTTTCTAACAACGTAATTTTTGGGAATATCCTGGCACTCTAGGTCGTCTTCCGGTTTTAGAATTTGCAAAATACGCGAGATATCAGGGTCTGCTTTTTGTAAACTTAGAAGCCAATTGTCCTGCTCTATAGAATAAATGTTAACGGATATATGATCATCCGAGTCCGCGGGTAGAGTGGTATTTCGGCTGAGAGCGTCCACATGCTGCATTTGTACCCCTGGACGATACTCCACACTAAAATCAAATTCGCTTATTTGCAGCCACCACCTCGCTATCCGCGGAATTAAATCCCTCTTTGTTAAAGTCGTTCTAAGTGCAGCACAATCGGTAAAAATCTTGAAAGGTATGCCCAAAAGGTAAACCCTAAACTTTTTCAAAGAACACACGACGGCCAGGGTCTCTAGCTCATAGGAGTGCAGATGTCTCTCCTCCGGTGTTGTTTGGCGACTAAAATATGCCACTGGTTTTAAAACATGCGATTCTTTTTGCCATTGCATCAATATGCCTCCTACGCCCAGAGAACTGGCGTCGGTATGTAATTCGGTCTCTAATTTTGGATCGTAAAGGGCCAAAACGGGACGACTGACAAGACTTTCCTTCAGAAGGGAAAATGCATGGTTCTCGATTTCAGACCACTGCCATTTTGCCTCTTTCTTTAATAGAGAAGTCAACGGTCGAGCGATTTCCCCATAACCCTTAATAAATTTTCGAAAATATCCAGTTAAGCCGAGAAATTGTCGAACTTCGTGAATATTTCTAGGTGTGGGAAATCCTTTGACTGCTGATACCTTAGCCTCACCGGGTTGTATGCCTTGTGGGGAAATCTCATATCCCAGGTAGCTGACTGTGACATCGAAAAAACGGCACTTGGAAAGCTTTAAAGTTAATCCGTATTCTCTACAAAGTTTAAGCACCTCTTCCAGTCGCCGAAACATCTCATCCGCATCCTTTGATGGTATCAGCACATCATCCAAATAGGCCAACGCATATTCAAATCGCCTGTTTCCGAGAATTTTGTTGATCATCCTCTGGAAGACGGCTGGCGCGTTAGCGAGTCCAAAGGGCATTCTTAAAAATTCATAGTGCCCATCAGGCGTGACAAATGCAGTGAGATGTTGGCTACTAGGAGCCATAGGGATCTGATAATAGCCAGATGCAAGATCGAGGGTTGTAAAGCAAGTATTGCCGCTAAGATTAGATATTTGATCTTCAATGAGAGGAAGGGGAAACCGGTCCTTGATTGTTTTATTATTTAAAGCCCTAAAATCTACACATAGTCTCTGCTCACCGGTTTTCTTTTTGACCATTAAAATTGGACTAGCATAATCAGACGTTGACTCTCGAATGATATTGTTTTGCAATAGTTCATCAACTGTTTCTCTAACCTTTTCGCGTTCGGAATGAGATAGGCGGTAGGGTCGGTAGACAATCGGTTTGTTATCCATGAGATCGATTTTCATCTCCACGTCAACCGCGCATCCTATCTCTCCCAAATTGGTAGCGAAGCAGTCCCGGTATTTCTGAAGCAACGAATAAAGTGCATCTGCTTGATTAATGTCAAGCCCTGGCCCAATTTTAATGTCGGTTTTATCGAGGGGTTCTAACGTAGAGGCATTCTCTACAATCCTATTGACCCGGTAAGTGTCTCGTTCAACAAAGGGAATTGCTCTGGCTATCAAAGTGTTCCTTTCGAAAGTTATAGTGTCATCGGACAAATTGGATACAATCACCTCACCCTTGCCACAAGAAATATGGTAAGCGCCCTGAAACAAACGGTATTCTTTCCGTGGTTCTGCTGCACTATAGCCCTCAATAAAAATATCCCCGGTAAAATCATGATCAACGTCTACAGGGACAACACCGGTTTTCGAAATATCAGTGGCATCGGTCACGTAAAGTTTTAGTGTAGCCCCGTTACTATCAAAAGGATTTTTATTAGGACTTCGGTAAAATGTCAGACTGTGACTATCTTTTAAGACTGTAACGGATGACTGCTCTGTGAAATTTTGTCCGATAATCGCAGAAGTCTGCATGTGTGCGTCATCAACCACTAATACCTCGATAGCCGATTCGATATCATCAACCCTCGCGGAAACGGATGCTTTATACAAAGGTACTACCGAAGACTGACCAAACCCCCTTACGATTGGAATATTGTCATAGTTTTGCGAGAGTTTCAAGTGTTTCGCATCTGTTTTACGTAGTAGAGTACATTCACTCCCAAAGTCTATATACGCTTCGAGAGAGTGGTCATTGATTGTGATGGTTTTGAAGAACTTACTATTAGCGTCATTAGTCGTGTTGATTTTTAGAGTTTTCTTCTCAGAACTTTCCTTGGTGTTGTTTGAATTAGGATTTGTGGATGTTAAAGGGTCTAACTTGCATTTGTCACTGTTATGCCCTATCCGGTTACAACGTTTGCATCTTATAATCGGTTTACTGCATTTAAAATAGGGATGACCTCTAGTGTGACAATTGTAACAAATTGTATTGGCACCCGAATTGTTGGCATCCGTATTGGAATTCCCAGAATTGTTAGGCTTTTGAAATATGCGTTCACGTGGTTTATTATTGTAACTCATAGCCGGTTGTGGTCTTTGGGAAGAAAGGTAATTGAGCAAATCTTCGGGTTCCGTACTATTAAGAGCCTGTGCCCCATTCCTAATGGATCGGTCGCTAATGCCGTACACAATGCAGTCAACAGCCTTTTTACCAGTAATTTCGCACCTACTTAACAAACTCAACTTATCATAGAAATATTCACGCAGGTTCTCGTTATTACGTGAAGTACGACTCAACATTTCTTCTAAAATACGTCCGAAATTTTCCTCACTGGGAAATGCCTTGCGTAATTTCAGTTGCCACTCGTCCCAAGTGTATTTGACTGTCTGCAAAGACTCAAACCATTTCTTTGCCAGACCAATTAACTTTTGTAAAGAGTAGTGAATTGTTTGTTTATCCTCCCAACCGTATATAGAAGCACACTCATTTACCTTTCGCAGCCAGCAATCGATAGTTTGAGTCCCGTTAGACGGATCAAATTCCGGAATAACATTGTTAAAATTATTGTTACTACCAAAAGAATTCTTACTTGATTCTCCTTTCCATTTCGATAGTAGTTCCAGCACGTCCCTAGAGGATAGCCTGCTTGAAACCTTACGAGTCTTTCGCGGTGCCGGCTCATCACTGGATGAAGACGAGGAAGACGAACTCCTTCGACTCCTTCGTTTCTTTGCCTTCTTCGGCCGCCGCCGTCGCTTTGGAGGCGTATCAGGCGGCGTGTGTTCATCATGATCGGATGGCATCGCCGTTAAATTCTGAAACGTTTTAACATCATCTGAGACATAATCCGTTTATCATATAGGTACCATACCTACATAGAAATAAGCTGACAATCGTAGTAAAATTATTTTATACTCACTAAAACAGAGCAAGTAATCAAAATAAAACTAGAATTCACACAGACTCCAAAAGTAAAAACATGCTTGGTATATCTTGTAGTGATAATATATCTCTTATCTACCGGGATTTCTATTGCTTGGTTTATCATTTTTCACATTTATAGGCATAATTAAGAATAAGAGAATTTAGCAAGCATACATAGCTCACTATCAACCGGCAACGATGCGCCTACACACAACTAGTGGGTAGCGTACTTCCTAGTAAGATCGTACACATATGTACACTGGTGAACAGGTCATAGCTCACCCCCTAACATAATCCGATGAACATACATAGTCCACCCTTAACATAATCCGATGAATATACATAGTCCACCCTTAACATAATCCGATGAACGTACATAGTCCATCCCCTAACATGATCCGATGAACATACATAGTCCATCCCCTAACATGATCCGATGAACATACATAGTTCACCCCCTAACATAATCCGATGAACATACATAGTTCACCCCCTAACATAATCCGATGAACATACTTAGTTCACCCCCTAACATAATCCGATGAACAAACATAGTTCACCCCCTAACATAATCCGATGAACAAACATAGTTCACCCCCTAACATAATCCGATGAACATACTTAGTTCACCCCATAACATAATCCGATGAACAAACATAGTTCACCCCCTAACATAATCCGATGAACAAACATAGTTCACCCCCTAACATAATCCGATGAACAAACATAGTTCACCCCCTAACATAATCCGATGAACAAACATAGTTCACCCCCTAACATAATCCGATGAACAAACATAGTTCACCCCCTAACATAATCCGATGAACAAACATAGTTCACCCCCTAAATCATGTCTCGATATAAAATATTTAAAATCAATACCATACTTTATCATTAGATAGTGATTTAAAAAAAATCAGCGTTACGATGTATTAACAATTACCCTGAATATTTCATGTGTTATTATATAATGCGTCATATTTAGATAATGCGTGATCGTAATGCAGCGGTGGCTCATTATCATGGCGTTGAACATCGTGCCGCGCGTCGGTTTTTTTTTTTTTTTTTTTTAGTATTGTGGGTACTAAGTTATTTTTTTTTTTTTTTTTTTTTTATAATTTTATTCAATGAGGCACAAATTTTATTTTATAATATTGCGTTGTTATTTATCAAATAGTTATTTATGTAGTCCGTGCGTCACTGCGGGGTGCCTACCGAAAACCAGCGCTGGGTGTCTAACGTCTAGCAAATGCTGAGGTGGTCACCCTTTCGGTGCGGGCACGCTCGGCGTACTTTGTACTTAAATATAACCGTTGTGCTGTGTCTGTACCGAATAAAAGTTTTTCTATTCTATTCTATTCTAATGCAGTATATATTGTCGATGTGAGCAGTAAAACAAAGAAATCAAAACGCTACCAGAGTGTAGCTCTGGCTCTCTCTCTCAATTTGTTTATCTAACACATATTAAACGTCTCTTAAGATGAACGTTATCGGAGTGTAGCCCCGACCAAACGCTTATACAAGAAATAGTACACAAAATGTACATTAACTAAAAATTTTGTAGGTTATATCGAGATTATTTGTTTGCTGACAGTTTTAATATGAATAGTTGATAGATTAACGATTATGTATCTATGTGATACATAAATTACCATTGGTGGGCGTTGAAGCAACATCCCAACAGACAAAATTTCTCGATAAACGTTATAATATTTGTTCAAACATACCTTTTTGTCTGGTCCGTGTCACTTCTGAAGTGAAATAAAACAGCAACTCATTTCAATTTAACTTCCACTTTTATTAATAAATCACTCGGTACGTACACATCTCAACAGCAAAATGTAAGTACATAAATATCAGCACAACTGTTCAACTCGGCCGTTTGAAACCCAAGAGAGTCCTCTCAGCACCGGTAAGTACTGCTTGCCCCACTCCCCCCACCACGTCACGTGACGCGAGTGGTGAGAGTGCGGGAGCACGATGTCGATAGCCGAGTCAATAGACATACCAATAAAAGTTATTTAAATTTTAAATACGTGTAAATAAATAAAAGTAGTACTGAATATTACTATTTGAATTGAAATTATAAAAATATATTTTAAAAAATCATGACAAGAGATAGATCTAAACCAATATAATAAAGAGGTAAAGTTAGTTTTTTGTTGTTTGTAGAAGGTAATCTCTGGAAGCAGGTACAGGCCCAATTGCTATAATTTTTTAACTATTATAAAGTTGCTTTATTCCTGAGTGACAAAAGCTAATACATAATATACTCTTTATTGTACATCATACAGTAGGAGTTTAAAATGAACACGGTGTAACAATCAATGGGCGGTTTCAGTAAATGAATGTTTCACTTTGTTTGTTAAATAATTTCACTTTGTCTCCCTCAAATCTTTACAGATGTTCTTCTCCCGCACCATTTTGAACTAGTCCTCTTGGAACGCGTCTATAGCTTCTTCTAGGCCAACCTCGAAAAGGAGCATGTAGACGAGGGTAAAAAGGCTGCCAAGTTCAAATAAAATTGGACGGGTCACGTCAGCCTTATGCACAGTAACCGCTGGGCACTATCGCCGCGTTTTGAGATCCTGCAGAGCGCAATTTCACATTAGGTGACTATTTTAATTATCTACGTCTAGTCAAGGATCACCAGAGCTGATTTAACAGTTCCTCAGAAATGTAAGTTATAATATTTTTCACTTTCAAGCTGTATATGTCTTTATTTTTTTATGACTGGTTATTAATGTATCGGTTATTACGATCATGGAAAGGATACGCTTTAAAGAACTATGTTTTTCACCCGGTTCTGCTTGTTAATAGTCCAAGAGTGGAGTGGAGATGTACGTCACTCATAACTCTTATAGTATGAAAAGGAATCACGAAACTTGGCTATACGTGCCAACCAAAATAAACAAGCACGAACAAATAAACAGCACGAAGTGAATATAGTGCAACGTGAACTGTTAGATACTAACTAGTCTTAAGTCTTCTTTGCTTACAATAAGTTGTATGTACGGTATGTAGTCTGTAAGGAATAAATGATTATTATTTTTTTTTTTTTTTTTTTTTTTTTTATTGTTGATAGGTTCGCGCTTGACCGCTATCTCACCTGATGGAAAGCGACGATGCGGTCGACGATGGAACGCGCTTACCTAAAAGAAACCTATTCACTCTCGACTTAAAGATTCCCGGGTTGTAGCTATCAGGAAACACAGACTCCGGCAAGGAATTCCACTCCCTAGCCGCACGCACAATGAATGTGTTCCCAAAACGTTTTGTGCGTGTTGGTGGGATATCCACCATATACCGGTGGCGCATAGCCGTACGTCTGGTAGTCCGATGATGAAACGGGCTAGGCGGAATTAGGTTATGCAATTCCGACGCACACTCCCCGAAATGCAACCGGTAGAAAACCGACAGGCTAGCAACTCTGCGTCGATGCTCAAGACTTTGAAGCCTCGACTCGACGAGTGTATCATCGCCAATTATCCTTCTGGCTCGCCTCTCAATTGCCTCAAGTGCATCAAGCTGGTATCGGGCAGATCCGTCCCAAAGATGAGAGCAATACTCCATACACGATCGAACTTGCGCTTGATAAAGTTTGAGCAGCTGTTCCGGCGTGAAGTACTGTCTGACCTTTGCGAGAACTCCCAGCTTTTTTGCAGCCAGTTGAGCCTTTGCTTCGATGTATGGCCCAAAGTTGAGTGTTTATGTCAGCGTAACACCAAGAAGGTCAAGATGGTCGGTTATCGGCACGGTTACACCCCGGAAAGTTGGAGCAGGACTGAATTGGCTCCTTTTAGCGGAAAATAGACACGCCTGGGTTTTTGCAGCGTTGAACCTGACCAAATTTAATTTAAAAAAGCGCCCGTGACGAACTCTTCATTAAAATGCCTGTCTTAAAACCCGATTTTACTCTGCTGTTTAAGCAATGGAATGAGGGGTGATTTTCTCTCTTTTGGTATTATTTTATTAAAAAAAAAAACATGAAAAAGCTTTAGTTTAGTCAAAAGTTCGATTTTAGAGCTCCAGGCAGTACACATTTGTTACCACCAAATGTCCATACCATCCGGGTGATAATTTTATAAAGACAGGTTTTAGTGTACCTGCACACGGGCCGCACAAAAAAACCACAAAAAAACGCCGCCACAAAAAGAAGCTAGAAGCGGCCTCAAAAAGAAGCTTGATGCGGCTTTTTTTTGTGGCCCGTGTGCGCCCACTTAATGGAAATTATTTCTGAGCATTCTACTTTATAGCGAGGTGAGTTTTGACACACAAAATAGATAGGTACAGAAAAATTATATCATTTGTGGGATAATTTTCACGTTACTGTTAGAATAAATAGGTGGTTAGACGACGACGCATATAAAAAATAACTAAACAAACGAAGCTGATTTATGAGGACATGATCGTTTAGAGGAGCTTGTAGCTAAGTAATAACAGTAACAACCCGCGGATGGGTAACCATCTAGCACATACAAAAATTCCTACTTGCTTTGGGTTACGGCACGTTAAGAGGGCCTTTCCCGAGCCGTCTATCCTCAACGTGAGTGTGATTAAAAAGCTTGTTGTTTAATCCAACGCAATTCAACATAATGTAAAAAAGATATAACGCCTGAACGCTCTGTTGGCATTCGGTAAGTCCATCAAGTTCGAATAATTCAAAAACTTGTTCCAATATTATTTTTTCCAGTAACCTAATAAGTTTTAGAAAAAATTTCGTCATTCAGAGATTCGATTAAATGTGCAAGGTTTCTACAACATTATTTTTAGTTTTAAAAAAAAAAACCTGAATACAGTTTGATCAGAATCAGTAACTGAATGGATTCCAATAGTTTTTACACCATGTTATATTTTTTCCCAAAAATATGTAAAAAGGCCACAAGTTGTACACCAGCGACACTAAGTAAAACACAGGTTACGGCAGATCATAGCAGGCATTAGGAGTCAGCAAACAACCAGGTGCAAGGGCATTAAGAGTCAGCAAACAAATAGGTGCAAGTGCAAAACAACCCCTCAGTCGCCTGAATGGCCCGGTGATTATGTATTTTTGCTGACAAGCTTATAACTTTGTGATTTTTTATGATACAGGTATGAAATTTTGTACATAGATTATTTACATAAAAATACTAGAAACGTGTTTCTGGTTTCGTATAACTAAAACTAAGGTACTACAGATATATTTTTTAAATTTATTACGAGGGTTTATGTAAAATAGTAGCTTTTCAGAGGTCTTTACTGGATTAGTTCAATGTTTTATGTTTTGATTTCTATAGAAACCTAAATAATATCTAAGATATAGTTTCCAAAATATCTAGAGTAAGATATGTATTAACGTCATATTCACGTACGAGTAGCTGTATGGAAATGTATCAACTTCAACTTATAGTCTTCGTTAATGGCATTTGTGGAAGAGTCACCACAATTTTGCCAATAACACGTGCGAATAGACCGCCAAACGCTGGAGAATATTTAGAGAGTAATAACAGTAAATCTACACTAATGTAATAAAGAAGTAAAGTTTGTTTTTCTGTTTGTGGGAGGTAATGTCTGAAAGTACTGGTCCGATTTCTAAATTTGTTTCACCAGTAGAAAGCTGCTTTATTTTCGAGTGACATAGGCTACTTTATTTTTGAGAGCAGTGGTGGCCGAGTGGTAATGGCTCCGACTTACGAGTTGTAGGTCGCGGGTTCAAACCCTGTCAGGCGCATTACTTTGTGTAATTTATTTCATTACCACTGCTCTCAAAATGGTGAAGGAAAACATCGTGAGGAAACCGGCATGTCCTAGAACCAAAAATTCGAAGACATGTGACATCTAGCAACCCGCACTGGGCCCGCGTGGTGGATTACGGCCCATTCCCTCTCTTAGAGAGGAGGCCTGAGCCCCAGCAGTGTTCCCATTGAAAAGGCTGATGATGATGATGATGAAATAGGCTAAATTTTATGTACACGGACGAAGCCGCTGGCAAAAGTTAGTAAAAAATATTAAGGTCCGGGTTAGACGCTCTCAAGTTATTGTACCCGGCTGTCATTTGGAAAATCTTTGACAGTTACGACAGTCAGATAATCATCCTCTTAAGGAGTACCGCGTTCCCAGTTACTGTGTTGTGGAGTTCCGACAGGCACATCTATTTAGACTGGAAGCCGACTCCAATATGTTTAGGTCCTTAAGGGGCTCAGCAGGGTCGAAGCCTACTAGGGCCATGGGTGAAGCGAAAGAGATCCCCGGGGCCCTGGAACAATGGCAAAAAAGGAACAGGATTTGGTTTCTAGTCAGTAAAAGTCTGACACTATCTCCCACTCCACCCGAAAGCGGGGGATGTCATTGGATGATTTTCCCACCATAAAAAAAATATATGTTCGGGTAAAGTTACACTGATTGATTGCTGTTTTTTCTGTTCCATGATTGTATGTAAATTATAAAGCAAAATCAAAGGAAACCCACTCATTATATTTCTTTTCGTAAAACCTGGCTTTACAAAATCCCAGTGCAGTTTACGTACAAATAAAATTGTTCCTTTGTAAACACAATGTTTTCTGGTTGACTTGAAAATAAAAAAAAAACCCTAGTTCAAAGCCACTCACACAATAAATAACATAAATCGTCTTTCATGATTACGAAAGAAACATTACTTATTATTTTTATTGACTGCTAATCATATTTTATTTACGTAAAACGTCAGAATTTTGAACCTTTGAATCTTGAAGACGCCACATTTTTACTTTATTACGTTGTAAAAATCACTTATTAGCTGGAATACTTATTTGATATATTAAACGAGGTCTGTTGCCGACCGCTAAAGGTTAGATTACGTTGAGGCTGAGCGGGAAAATGCTTAACGAAAAAGGGAGAAATTGTATCTTTACTTTATGATACAATTTACACAGTTCCAATCCGCTACTTTCAGCTTTGTTCTCCGCTCAGCTTCTCAATATAACCTCACCCAAACTCTTGACATTTTGGGTTCGATCTCGGAGCGAGCAAATATTTGATTAGGTTTTTCTTTATCTCGATGCGGCTTATACAAACTAATATGACGGATATAAGTCGCGTCGGTTCTTATATTCGAGCGCGGGTAGCTTTGCTTACGAATAGTAAGTAGTATGGTAATGCAGAACTGTTCCGTTTCTACTTACTTCAGGGTATCAGCCGGTAGCAGATGCAAGTCGTAGTTTAAACGGTGGGTAATTTATAGAACTGAGGAAAACGTTTGTGTAATAATGTCGTTATTTCTCGATGAATTATTATATTAAAAGGAAATGAGAAAACATTTTCTAAATGTAATGTTTTGTGTTTAAAACCTATTTAGAGAATACAAAGAGGCTTTGATTTGCTAGTAGTCATGCGTGTGTAGTAATACTCGTAATTATATCAAGCGCAGTCGGTAGGAATAAGGACATTAGGTTTTATTGTTTGCCAAATTAGATCAATAAAATTAATTCATCACATAAATGTAACACATTTGCGTGTTTTGAAATAAACTTACGTATATTCCTGGAATAAATTTTCAACTCTTTATTTCTTTTAACTAAACACGAAGGTAATGTGAATGACTGGCGTGTAAATTCAACTTTTTTGTGTTCGAATAAACATCAAATCAAATGATTCCTCCAAAGTTTGTCAGACTTTTACTGACTAAACCCATCCGTATTTTTTGACCGTGTGAAATCAACTAATGACTTCTCCCGCTCTTGGTTGGAGCAGGAGGTCTAATTGACTAAAAGCACACCTATGTTTCTAAAAAAAAAAAATCTTCTTTGTTCTTTACGTTCCAGGATCACGGGTTTCCCTTCCGGAAGTCAACTCATGGCCCCAGTAGGCTTCGGCCCTGCTGGGCTCCTACATTTTTGCTCACATCTCTTTGAGGTGAAAACAAAAACAATTCAAAATATAGAAATTGAAATAAGCCCCTGGCGGTTAAGAGATGACCAGTCTTATACATGGACACGACGCGTATATCAGCAATATTCAGTTCAACCATTTTGAAGAGATCCGCATGATACTTACTATACTACACAATGCCGCAACTATGTGTCCACACATTAGAAAAAGTTCTTGCAAAAATATACTAAGCATCACATAAGTTTATGTTCAAGGCACTCTAGAAACAAGTTACAAGCAAACATCTAAACCTTAGCAAATATCACTCTCAAGCCAGTGTAATAAATCTTTCATAGCGTAATAGCTACGTCCTGTATATTGGCCTCTGCTCCCACATCCATACACAAAGTGAGCCTCAACCGCAACTAGTGGCCACAAAGTGCGATTGATTTTCAAAACAACTGCAACCTACGTCCGTTACAGGTATACCTGTTATAAAAGTATACCTGTACCTGTAATACAGGATGACAGGTGTGTACAATCCCGCACACTCAACCCACGTAGTGTATTACTGAATTAATTTCTGCAGAGGATTGGCTTGAGTTGAGTATCGTAGAGGTTTGATACTAACACTGCGACGCCTTGAATTTAGAGTACTCTATCTCGGTTGTGCTCTGTGCTATGATGAATATGTACTAAGTTTAGTGCTGTCGACCAACATAATAAACCTAAACCTGATATTTCTATATGTAACAATTATGGCGCCTTCAAATTAGCTGCAAAGTGCCGTGCGACTGTTGTGCTACATCCGCGCGACTGCTTTGCTACACCCGCGCTGCAGTCGCGCAGCACGCTACTTTGTTATTTACATGGAATAACAAAGCAGCGCGGTGGTAGCGCTGCAGCCGCCCTGCTGTGGCGCGGCACTTTGCGGCTAATTTGAAGGCGCATACTAGAACTGATGCCTGTTACGACCTCAGGATTGTTTGGAAGAGTCACTGGAGCCCTGAACACGTCTTAGACTGCAAAAGACGAGTGAAGGACACAGGTGTGATTTAAACCAGAAAAATTTGATACGCTTTCAGGCTGCTACTTTTGATCTCCTGCTCTAGTGTGGACTAGAGCAGGAGATCAAAAGTCATTGGATGATTTCTCACCTCACAATCAAAAGCCCTGGAATGCAAAGGGCAAATGAAGAAACACGGTGGATTTTGGTTATTAAAAGTCTAATACCTCTCACTTCATTTGCAGCGGGATAAGTTATTTGATGAATTCAAACAGTGCCGACCGCGCACCGGAAAACGCAGAGTTGGAAGGCCTCCTACAAGGTGGTCCGATGACCTGGTGTAGGTTGCGGGAATCCGATGGATGCGGGACGCACAGGATCGTGCATTGTGGCGACGCTTGGGGGAGGCCTATGTCCAACAGTAGACGTCTATCGGCTGAGATGATGATGATGATGGAAAAAACCTTAATATTTTGATGGTATTTTTAGGCTATCTACCTCAAATACCGAGCAAGGAGGTTCAAAAAAAAATCATGCAAAAGCCTGTATATTTGGGTGTTTGTAAATTAATCACGCCTAAACGGCTAAACTTACATGGCATACGGCCAAGCCATAATATAAATTAGAATACAGAAGGTATTTATCCTGTTTGTGGCTACCAGAAGGCATAGTTCATTTATTAAAACGCATTGCACAAAGTAATAGTAAAAACACTCCACAAAGGCAACTCAATGCCCTAGGCGTTATTTACCAGTCGACCTTAGGATGGTGCAGAAACAGAACATGACAAATGCAACTTAATAACAAACGAAAAAGAAATAATTAAAATAATCATTATACGATTATAATCTAAATCATTACCATTATTTCAACCGAAGTACAATTGCTGTCACGGATCTTGAGCGCTGGCTTCAAGTTGCGCAGAAGTCAAATATTCGGTCTCTTTAGTGGTGCGAAGTGAGACGCGGGGGCGAGGAGTGTCAGTGATGGGCTCGCCGCGCCATCGCGTCATAGACGTCGCTCCTGATTCGTTCCCTGCGTTGCTGCATGTATCTAACAACGAAGACGATTGGCTCGCCAATGTATGGAATGCGCAAAGCGATCCCCACTCTGACGCCGAGCGCTCAAGATCCGTTTTAGCAATTGTACGTCCACGCTAGGACATAAGTCTCGCCCAAGTGTCGCCACAATGATCTGTTCTGTACGTCTCACATTCGTCAGATTCCAGCGACCCTACCAGGTCATCGGTTCACCTTGTGGTAGACCTTCCAATGCTGCGTCTTCCTGTGTGCAATCGTCACTTCAGAACCTTTCGGCCCCTTCGAATATGAACAATGTGCCCTGCTTTCTGCCACTTCCAGGATTATGTTGGTGACCTTATTTTTATGCAGATATTTTAATTCCTGATGAGATCTCGCACAGAAACTCCGAGCATAGACTTTTTCATTGCTGTCAGGGTAACTTTAAAACTTCTGATGGGGCTAAATTGCGAGCGACTACGTTTCAGAGCCATATGTCATCACTGGCAACAAACACTGATCAGATTTCCATCTTGAGACTCTGTATGTTGAATGAGAATAAACAACAGCTTTGTTGTTTTGACTTTATTATTTAAGCTACCTTAAGCTACTTATATATAACTAGCTTTTGCCCGTAGCTTCGCCCGCATACATAAAATATAACCTAATAATACTATTTATTACTAGATATTACTATACTTTCCAATGGAGAATGAATTTTTGAATTCGACCCAGTAGTTTTTGAGTTTATTCATTAAAATATGTTTGTAATGAATAAACTGTAGGTATAAATGAACACACGCACACAAAAATACAAATTGTCCCTCTTTATAATAATTGTGTAGATGAGCATTATTTATTTATTTATTTAAAGCTTTATGCACAAAAAACTGTACAAAGGCGGACATTAGTATTTAAGTATCGTTCTTATATGCAACTGTTCAGCATGAAAAGTTTCTTATGTTAAGGTTACTGAGGAAAACGGAAGCCGCGCGTTAACAGCGCCATAAAGTTTAGTTACAAAAGGGTTTATAAAAGCTATGAATGTATTACGTACGAGTATGTTTCAAGTTTTGTTTGACTCGGGTAGTCAAGGTTTATAAAGGAAGAGTTGAAAATTAATTTAAACTTGCTTTTACTAACGTAAATGTTGAAAAGTGTCAGACGGTAAAATCATACTACTGGGCTAAAAAATATTTTATCTTTGTCCTGAATCAGGTCAAGGTTTGTTTTAAATTACACTAAACTCGTTAAAAAATTAAAGGGCCGTTTTGTCATTTGAGAAAAACCCTAGTATATAACTTGGAACAATAAAATAATAGTTGGGGTCCGGTGTAGTAGTAATTATTTTAGTAGTAGCCAGATAAGCCGCTAGGTAGTCAAAATACAAATGTCAAAACGGGCTTTTTGTTTTTTGACAACTGTATGTATGTTTGTTACTTGGTACCTACTCGGGTAGACTAAGTCTTGGAGTAGCACGTAGGATACTGTTTACCCAGAGAACATTACAATTACCGTCACGGATCTTGAGCGCTCGACGTCAAAGTGGGGATTGCTTTGCGCATTCCATACATTGGCGAGCCAATCGTCGTCGTTGTTAGATACATGCTACAAGCGTAGGGAACGAATCATGAGTGACGTCTATGACGCGATGGTGTGGCGAGCCAATCACTGACACTTCCCGCCCTCGCTCACTCTCACTTCGCACCACTAAAGAGACCGAATATTTGACTACTTCGCAACTTGATGCCAGCGCTCAAGATCCGTTTCGACAATTATTTGTTCTCTTTGGATAATTTTCTCCTATCACGCGGGCGAAGCCACTGGCCTCAGCTAGTGTATTACAATACAAACCCGTGTAACCGTTGAGGCGTGATTGATTATCAAAATTTATAGACTGGGATCCTGTTATAATATCACGTATTAATATAAAACCATAGTTTGTATGTTTGTGTGTCACTTTTACTATATCTATGTAACGCTAATATGAGAGAACACTGACTTCTGAAATACAGGTGTCTTCGTAACTCATAAGTAAGGGCTTTAAATTTCTTTTCTCACTGCTAGGACTCGGACCTCCTCTTTTTATTAGGGAATGAGCCGTAATTCACCGCGCGGGCCCGGTGGGGATTGGTGGATGTCATATTATGTCTTCGAATTTTTGGCTCTAGGATATACTGGTTTCCCTACAATATTTTCCTTCATCTTATTAAGACTTCACCGTAATGTCATGAAATATATTACACATAGTAATGCGTCCGGCTGGGTTTGAACTCACAACCAACATTTGATTCGATTTGTGTATGTTTGCTGCCTCACACGCTAAAACGGCTGAAGAGATTTAGACGAAGTTTGGCACACATATAAACCATAACCTGAACTAGCACATAAGATACTTTCATCCCAGAAGTATGTTCGCTTAAGAAAAATTTCTTAGAAGGCAGAAGATAAAGAATTTCTTTTTTTTATTTAATACAAATCAGTGCTTGACTGAAATCCCACCTGATGGTAAGCAGTGATGCAATCGTTGATGGTAAGGCGAGCTAGCTTATTAAGAGCCTTATTCACTCTAGCCTTGAACTTGACACCTAAATTATATTGGCAGGGGAAGACCGCAGCAGGCAAATTGTTCCAGTCCTTCAGTGTATGCGATATAAGCGACGAAGTGAAATGCTTAGTTTCGGACTAAGCATTTCGTTTCGTAGAAGTTTCAACAAACGTAAGGGTGAATACTCGCCGTACGAGTTGTCCGATGGTAGAAAGGAGATAAATCAAGTCATGCTGGCAATTCCCGCGCACACTCTCCAAAATGCATACTGTAAAATACCGAAAAGCTGGCTACCCTATGCCTGTGCTCGAGGTTTTGTAAAATGGATTTAACCAAATCTGGATCACTAATTAGCCTCTTAGCACGCCTTTCCACCGAGTTCAAAGCCGTTAGATTGTATATTTATAGGTACGGTGTGGTTACCCTATTCTTATAGATTTAAAGTATAATACCATAATCAGCCTTTTTTAATGTTCCCACCGCTGGGACTCAGGCCTCCTCTCTAGGAGAGGGAATGGGCCGTAATCCACCACGCGGGCCCAGTGCGGGTTGGTGGATGTCACATGCCTTCGAATTTTTGGTTCTAGGACATGCCGGTTATTTACGATGTTTTCCTTAACCGTTTTGAGAGCTGTGGTGATGAAATAAATTACACAAAGTAATGCGTCTGGCTGGGTTAGAACCCGCGACCTATAACTCATAAGTCAGGGCCGTTACCACTCGGCCACCACTGCTCCCATATTCTTATAGATTTAACGTTTGTTTTTCTGAAGCAGATTCTATCAAAGTCTAGTATATACGAAGCTATTTCAATCGAAACAAAAGCGACTATAATTTGATACTCTATCGGACGGCAGGTAGGTACCTGTACAAGACACTAACCTATGTAGCTGACAAGGGAGTTGATGCGGGGTCGTCGGGACGATAAATACGGAGCACAGGTACTCATTTATCAGATAAAAGGTCTCGTCTTACGTAAACAACTCACTGGCCGAATGTTTTTAATATTGGCACTAGGGAGAAATAAATCTAGAAAGGTATATTTTGTGGACTTTTGACAGGCTTCTGTATGAAATATTGTGAGTTAATAACAGAAACATGTTAAACAAAGTTTTAATCCCTACTGCAGTTTTAAAGCTGGATAAATTTATTTATTTATTTATTTAATCTTCATGCAACACAAAGTACATAGGCGGACTTAATGCCTTAGGCATTCTCTACCAGTCAACCTAGGGTGGTGAAGAGACAATATGGTAGGCGCACAAAAAGAAAATTATGGTATTAAAACAAGAGTAAAAAGTATACATAATTATAGATAAAAATACACATACATGTATATATAATATAATATATATATATATACTACATATATATCTATACATATAATAAAATCGTAGGAAAGTCAAAACTGTACATTGAATATTTTTTAAAAAGAATACTTGGGGCGTGATCTACAATCGATATCGAAGCCAAAAATATAGTTTTTAGAATTTTTGTCTGTTTGTCTGTTTATCTGTTTGTCTGTATGTATGTCCGGGCTAAACTCAAAAAGTACTGCATGGATTTACTTCAAATTTTGCATGAATATTACTAAGAGGTCGGGTCAACATATAGGCTACATATTATCACGCTATCACCTACGGGGGAGGAGCTGTGAATCTTTATTTTTCTTAAGCATTCTGTGACAGCGTGTAATCTAACGATGCATATTTAAATGTTGTTTTTGAGTAAGCCATGCTATTATCTAGCTTTACACTATAAAAACTACGCCATTTAAGTAACTTGGGCAGAGAAACATAGTTTAATGAATGTTAGTAGTATAGATACAATTTCGAAGCAGCGCCATCTATGAGATTTCATAAAAATCAAATCAAGTTACATGTTAACACTTTTTGGAAATTAATAATTTAAATTTGATCATGTAGTTAATTATTCTTAAAATTCATAGATGGCGATGTGATGTGATGTGCATTTTCTTCATAAAGTTTTATCATATTCCATATAGGTTTTGACAAATTCAAGTTCCAACAAAACCCTGAAAAAACTTGAGTAGAGTTGATTAAGACAATTAAAAAACAATGCGGTGTTAAGTGAGTTATATAATATCAAAAACGGCATTCTCCACTTTACTTACATTTGAAATAAACATGAAAAACGTGTTATGATTTATTATTTTGTTAAAATACTTTATATTTCGTAAAATTATACTTACTAGCTATATGTTTTAGTAATTTGAAGCAATTTGATAGAAATATCGAGAAATTATTTAAAGAAATCGATAAAAAACAAATGGAGATTGCTGGCTTTGTTACGCATTATTGGAAACTTCCGGGTTTGATAGTAACTGTGTTGGAGACTGCCATTTTTGAAACAGTCAACGCCATCTTTGAAGTCAAACAATACGTGAGCAAGTTATCTTGATACTTTGGGAAATCCAAAGTTAATATCAAGGAATATAAAGAAAACGCATGAAATGGTTTGTATTATTATATTGACAAAACTATACGTCATCTAGGTAAAAGTAAAACAAAATTAAAAATTTATAAGTACAGGAAAAGTTTTTAATCTGTAAAATGTTTACTTTTAATCACAATAATAATGAAAATAATCATATTCGTAAAATAGGTTCCTCATTCTGAGATTCGCATAAAACTTCATCGACATCTGTATCCTCTGTCTCAACTAATGATTTATAGTACATCAATTCCTCATCTTCCGTCCAATTGTCTCCGTAATGTTTTATTATTAAATTTTTCACATCTGTTAACTTATTCGCATTTACACGCCCAGAAGAAATAATTTCACCAACAGTCATGGTATGAAAGTTTTTATTTTTTTTTGTTATCCCTCTGTACATTCCGTCACTTGTTTTATAAAATAAATCTCCCTTTACTACTACATCAACTTTACTCTTTGTTCTTTTAATAAAAAATCTTTTAGACTTTTGGAATTGAAAGTGCCACTGACCGACATCTTTGACACAAGCCTTCATAGCGCTTCTCCAGTCATAAACTTTGAAGTCAACTCCTAGTTTAATTACAGTACTGTAATTTTCAATAATTTTCAAGTATTCTTCGGGATTTTTGATGATTTCTTGTTTGCGTAAGTCTTTTTCAATCATCCCGAATACTCGATCCGGCGGTATAAATGAATGTCCTACTATGGGGAACACTATTTCAACAACTTTTACTGTTTCTGGGGCATAATTTGTCAGCCACTTAGCTATCATTGTCACCATTGACGAGTTTTTATTTTGTCCACCGCAGCCATCCGCAATCAGACGTACTGTTTTTATCCCAACAAAATCTGTTGAACAAAGTCGGTGGAATACAATAGAGGCTATTTCATTTGAGCCTTTCGCAAAAGTGTCTTCAGTCCAGCAGTAAGCAAAAGTATTTTCCTTTGAAAGTTTTGTCTTTGAATTTCCCTGGATAACGGTACAGTTATAAAGATATAATTGTCTAGAATAATACGTGGTTTGATCAGGAAGTTTCGGCATGGGACAATTTTTTTGACAATCAAAACAAAACGTCATCATATCAGCTTTCTCTTCGCGAACTAAATCAAAAAATGCTTTGGCTCGCAATTTGTGAACCCTTTTTTCTATCATAATAGCATTTCGTTTTGATGTATCTTTCTCTACTTTTAATAACTCATCATGCTGCAAACAAGTTGAGCAGACGTCTGTTCGAGGAGAGCCAAACCCTAAATTAAAATACGTATTAAATATTTTTCTGAAATATTCCTTCTTCACTTTTAAATTATTTTGTGCTTGAGTGTTATACATACGCCACATCTTGTTAATGTTAAGTTCAGCGGCTAGATAAAATCTTTGTGTTGTCCCCCGACAATAATGAGGCTCATCGCAATTGAAACTACAAATAAATCCCTTTACAGCAGCAACTTTTTCTCTGAATGGTAATTCTTTGCGGTTACCACCACGCCGTTCAGTTACCAAAGAACCAGTTTTAAAAAAATGTTTCATTATTGTTTGAACTCTATGCTTTGTAATTTGCAATATATTAAGAAAGGCTTTCTGACAAACAGGAACAATGCACTTCTGACTGAAACAAAATACCTTAAATTTAGTCTGTAGTAATTTTCTTCTATTTGAATTCTGCTGCCCTCTGCGCCTTTTTATTTGTTTTGGTTTGCAGTATTTTAAAAGAAATGCATCTTGAGTTGTTTTTTCGGGTTTTTTATAAAATATGTTGTGAAAATACTTGATATCCGCCATAGATAATGTTCCGCATTTAAAAGCTTTTGTGTTGTGTTGACAAACTGGACGCTCTGGTAGACCCTTAGAAGAATACCTGTAATATAACAGAATCTGATAAAATACGCATTAATAATAACATAACAAAATTGTTTTCAGAATATTTATATTTTATTAAAAAGTAGGTGCTTTAAGTTGTTACTCAATAATGTCTCGAACATTACTGTATAGTGTAAACTAAAGAAGAACGTTGTCGCCCAGAATGAATGTTTTACTCCTAACAACATTCATTTGTTTTGTAGAAATAGACAAATAAAAATTACCTTGTTTTATTTAATCAATTTTCTAAATAAATCAAAAGTCACTACCAATAATAGTTTAAAACAATATTCAAGTACCTAAATTGTGTAAGCACTATATACGCACCTTGCCCGTTTCTCGATGTTTACAGTCCATTTTTCTGGATCCCTCTGCCGTTTCCTTGACTGTACGGGTAGACAAGGTGTTACAGGATGGTCCATAGTTTAAAATAAACACACGTTTTACTTAATTCACTAAGAATATCCTAATAAAATCTTAAAAATACCACGAGCAGTTTCACTGTGTAACGACGCCGATCCTATACTAAATACTCCGCTCTGATGGAGACTGCCATGTTTGAAATCAACGCTCTAGGAGATTGCCGCTTTTGAAACTTACTCAAAACTTTAAAATCATTTCTGTAAAAAACTTATTAATCAAGATGGAAGATTAGTTACTAGAGATTATTTTGGCATTAATAAGTTATTTTCTCTTAAATGTGGAGATTGCCGGTTTTGATACTATATGACTCAAGTATTACATGGTGACATTTTTCCAGCTCTGTGAAGTCGACCAGTTTGCGAGATCCCTTACGTATGACGAGGTGCCTTCATATTACACGTACCACAAACAAAGGGGTGTATTTAACCGACATCGACGAGGAGGTGCTGTGGAAGGTTTTCCGGGAATTTTCAAGGACGCCGCATTGGGTAGGGTTTATACCGTGCATCCAAATAATGGCGAATGCTATTTTCTGCGGTTGTTACTTCACACTGTACGAGTCCCAACGTCTTTCGCCTTTCTGAGGACATTTGATGGCGTGAAGTATCCCACTTACCACGCAGCCTGCGTAGCACGTCACCTTCTCGACGGTGACCAAAATTGGGATCCACGCGGAGGCGAGCGTCAGTGACAGTCCCAGCCGCATGCGTCATCTTTTTGCCGTCATCTTGGTGTTTTGTGGAGTCGCGAACCCGGTAGCTTTGTGGGAGAAGTATCGCCATCATCTGTCTGAAGATTTTCTACGAGCTTTGAGGCGTGCTACTGGAGACGAAATCGAAGTAACTGATGAACGCGTGCTGAACACCTGTCTCAGTTCACTTCAAGATGTGGTCATTTCTATGGGCGGCAATCCGCTGATCGAATATGGGTTACCAGCTCCCCAATCATCACCGCATCAAGGCCGTGGAAATCGGGAGTATAACGCTGAGACAAATTACGAGCCGGGCGAAATGACCACCATACGAAATGACCATGTCACCGTGTTCTCTTCAGAGCAAAAACAAATGACACCGTCCTTGAAAGCGTTGGGCAAAACCAGGGTAAAATGTTTTTCTTGGATGCTCCTGGTAGAACAGGAAAAACATTTGTTACCACTGGCATACTTGCAGAGGCAGGAGGCAAGGCAAAATTGCTATTGCTGTAGCGTCGTCGGGAATCGCTGCCATACTGCTTCCGGGTGGCAAGACAACACATGCCATGTTTAAAATTCCCATCGATTTAGAGAGCGCCGAAACGCCTGTTTGTGGTGTGTCACGTAAGAGCGATAAGCGACACGTGCTCAAGGATTGCTCTCTGATCGTATGGGATGAGTGTACGATGGCCAATAGGAAGGCAGTTGAGGCCATGGGCAGAACCCTGCAGGACATCCACAGGAACGAACATTTGATGGGTGGTGTCGCAGTTCTGTTCAGTGGCGATTTCCGGCAAACACTTCCCGTGGTGACGCGGAGATCGAGGGCTGACGAGGTGAATGCTTCGTTGAAACGATCTTCGTTGTGGTCACGAGTTCGTACGCTGACCATTAATATGAGAGCTCGGCTCGGCGGCAATGCACGTGCATTGCAAGAATTCTCCGATGTCCTTCTAAGTCTTGGTGAAGGCACTCTGACAGGTGGTGCTTCCAGAGTCTCTCGGTAGAGTGATATCCAGCTAAGAAGAGGTCATTTGCTGTGTGTACGGGGACATCAGTCGTATACCGCACCAGATTCTTGGGTGTGTGAGCGATAACGCCGACGCCCAAAAATGATCAGGCTGCAGCAAATAACGAATGCATTCTCTCGGAAATTGAGGGGAATGAAGTGGTCTACACCTCGATAAACACTATTGTCGAGCAAGATGACGCCACACATTATCCCGTGGAATTTCTGAACTCCCTGTCAGCAAGTGGACTTCCAGCGCATACCATCAAGCTGAAGGTCGGTGTCCCGATTATGCTTCTTCGGAACCTATCTCCTCCGAAGTTGTGTAACGGGACCTGCCTTAAAGTCATCTCGCTCCACAGACACACCTTTGAGGCGGAAATTCTTACGGGTTGTGGCGTCGGCGAGCCAGTATTTATACCACGCATTTCCTTCATACCTCACAACTTCCCGTTCCAGTTCAAGCGCGTACAGTTCCCCGTGAGTGTTTGCCTCGCGATGACCATCAATAAGTCACAGGGGCAGACACTGAGGGCAGCGGGTGTCGACCTCAGGACGAGTTGTTTCTCACACGGGCAACTGTACGTCGCTTGCTCCCGCGTCACCAGTACTGACTCTCTTTACATTTTGGCTCCTGGCAGCATAACTACCAACGTAATTTATAGGGAAGTGTTGTAAGGTATGATACCTTTGTACGTATTTTTACTCTTTTGTGTCCTGGAATGTATTCCTGCATTATTTTCTCTATTTCCTATCTATCTCATCTTATGACTGAACTCAGCAGGATTTCCATATAACTCTCTTCATTTGCTTCGTTTGCAAAAAAAACTTATCATCATCATCATATCAGCCGAAAGACGTCCACTGTTGGACATAGGCCTCCCCCAAGCGTCGCCACAACGACCGGTCCTGTGCATCACGCATCCATCGGATTCCCGCGACCCTGACCAGGTCATCGGTCCACCTTGTTGGAGGCCGTCCAACGCTGCGTCTTCCGGTACGTGGTCGCCACTCCAGAACCTTTCGTCCCCATCGACCATCTGTTCTGCGTGCAATGTGCCCTGCCCATTGCCACTTAAGTTTGGCGATTCTTCGAGCTACGTCGGTAACGTTGGTTCTCCTGCGGATATCTTCATTTCTGATGTGATCACGCAAAAAAACTTATATTTTAATGCTATTTTAAAAGTTGTTTACTTATAATACTATAGCGACACTGGCATCTTAGGTATTTTTGGTGCTGTAGAGCCTTCACGCAGACGATGTCGCGGGCAGCAGCTAGTATTTATATAAAGTAAGGACAGAAGGACTTTGAATTCTTAATTCAGAAATTGAAGTCGAGAATTTTTTAATCTCTATCTTCAGGGAATTTTATATGGAGAAATCTGGAATTAAATTATATAGCTAGATAGATATATTCCTTATTGTAAACCGAAAATAAAAATTACTTAAGGGACTTAAAATTAAATTAAATGGGGTGTCACAATGGGCGGTCTTGTCGCTAAAAGCTATACATACGAATTACATTTTTATTTATTTTTAACAAAATTAGTGTCAGTTGTCCGCCGATGTCGAGAACAGGATCCAAGCTAACGGCGGTTAGGGCTCCAGAGACAGGAACCTCCTGATATTGCGAGCCGTATCGAGGAGTACTAAACAATCAATGACCTGAAATCTAAATCTATCCATCTAAACAAAAGATCAAGGGTTAGAAAAATCATCCTTACGTCTTGGGGAATGTAATATCTGTATAAAACCAATAAACTAACACCGTAATGAGTGACGACCTTTTTAAGGTTCCGTAGTCCTAACAAGGAACCCGTTTGTCCGTGGCTTACTTTCTAGAGTGTTTTAGTACTGAAAAACTGTTATTCTGTATTAGTACAAATATTAAGCCGACAATATGGAAACACAAAATTATAAACAAAATATATCTATCTACACTGATCTAATAAAGAGGTAAAGTTTGTTTTTTGTTTGTAGGAGGTAATCTCTGGAAGTACTGGTCCGATTGCTAAAATTCTTTCACCGTTAGAAAGCTGTATTTTATATACGCGGGCGAAGCTGTGGGCAAAAGCTAGTATCTTATATATATGTGTAGTCTGGTGGGTACATAATTTCAATCTAATATCTAGTAGTACACCGCAGGACACCGCAGACTAACCCCTTTTTATGTCATGTTCTTGAAGTCCATCCTAAGGTTGTCTGGTAGACATCGATGTCAGTGATAAGACCGCCATTGTACCCATAGATTTAAGTTAGTGTAAAAGTTTGATTACTATTTTGGTGTACAATAAAGTTTATTCTATTTTATGTTAGGTTAGGTGTCTACCACACGTACAATGGCCAAAACGGATCTTTAGCGCTCGGCGTCAGAGTGGGGATCGCTTTGCGCATTCCGTCGTCATTGTTAGATACATGCAGCAAGCCAGGGAACGAATCACAAGTGACGTCTCTATGATATGATGGCGCGGCGAGCCAATCACTGACACTCCCCGCCCCCACTTCTCACTTCGCACCACTAAAGAGACCGAATATTTGACTTCTGCGCAACCGCTCAAGATCCGTGACGGCAATTGTAATGTAAAGATTCTCGTCTATACAATTGTAGGATATCGTTGGATAGCTCTTTCAAAAACTTGGCGAGATTGTGAGTTAAAGATTTTTTTCGATACAGAGATCTGTTTGCAAAATAATATATTATCTTGAACCAATGCCAGTTTTTATATGAGTTACGACTAAGATAACTCAGTCGCCCAACTTAAAAAATGGAAATTTTGCGCGAATACTATAAAACCTTTAAACTTTATTGGCCCAGTTAGTGACTCAGTTAATATTTTATAGTAATATACAAAGACCCCTTCTTTAATTCTCTATTGTACGCCATAACAGCTTATAATTGGTTGATAGAGTTCATGTGAGGCGAGCTTAACTCAAAGTTGAGTTTTCTTCCAGCAAACCAGTGAGTGATAGAGAGAGTAGTTCCCTCGCTTTCCCCCCGCCCCGGTTCCTTCTAAGTTCACATGTTGTACGAGTAATGTGCCACTTCGGAACCCTAGAATGCACGTGACCCGACACGCACTTAGCCAAGTTTTTTTTTACATTATTTTAGATATATTTCGGTACGGCGACTAGTTTTTAAAAGTACATTGTTTTTTTTTTAAGTAACATTTTTGTAGAACACTTGGACCTCACTACAACAAAAAAGAACAGTGACCAGATCACGTAGATCAAAGTCCACAGAAAAAAACCACGAGGAATTTCCAACCACTATTTTACTCGTAAAGATATTTCCTAAAAAATAACACACAAATTCATCCATCAAACAGCTTTGGGTCCACAGAATGTCCTGCAAATCGGTCCAAAATGGGTTTGAATCGATTCCCGATACCGTTCACTATAATGAAATAGGGAGTGTGTGTTGGTTCGTTAACCCCCCATTCTTCTTAGACGGCTGCTTAACGTCACCCGCTACCAAAGAGTCGCCCGAAAAACAAATAGTCGATCGCACACAGCTGTAGTTAGAAGAAACTCGGTACAAAGTTGTTTAAACAAATGTTCGATAGTGTGTGGTGTGAGCTACTAGATAGTGGCGGGATTTATCGGAAATAAAGTCATATAAATAATATTGACTTTATAATAAAAAAATATATAACAAGTTTATAACATGTGCACACCCTTATACATCCCAATTACCAAATTGTTTATTTGATTATATTAGGTATTCGATTTGTTGTTTTTCCTAACGAATTTTTTATTTTATTTGTTATTCATTTATATTTGAATTATTGTAATTTTTAATGTAATTTTTTGACTCATCTCTTTTAATTTAATTTTAATTTATACTCAACTAGCTTTTTCCCGCGACTTCACCCGCGTACATTAAATAGCCTATGTCACTCAGGAATAAAGCAGCTTTCTGTCAGTGAAAAAAATTTACCAATCGGAGCAGTACTTTCAAAGATTACCTCCTACAAACAAAAAAACAAACTTTACCTCTTTATTATATTAGTGTAGCTAATCTCTGAAAGTACTGGTCTAATTGCTAAAATTTTTTCACCGACAGAAAGCTGTTTTATTCCTGAGTGACATAGGCTTTATTTAATGTACGCGGGCGAAGCCGCGGGCAAAAGCTAGTTTTATAATACAATGAAATAAGGTCAACGGAAAATAAAATTGATACCACTATAAATTAAATGATATTATGTATCAGTCTCGCATCCATCGGATTCCCGCAACCTTCATCAGGTCATCGGCCCACCTTGTAGGAGGTCTTCCGATGCTGCGTCTTAATGTTGAAATCAACGCACAGGATCATGCATTGTGGCGACACTTGGGGTAGGCCTGTCCAACAGTGGACATCTATCGGCTGAAATGATGCTGATGATGTCTCAGTATTTACAGACTAGACACACAGTATTAAAATCTTTGTTGGATCAATCCGTGGAACATACAGCAACACACACGCTGCCAGATTTAGCATTACCTAGCCAGAATCAAAACAATAACACCTACATGTTGCACCTACCATGTTATGTCTCTGCAGCACCACCCTAAGGTCGACTGGTAGATAATGCCTAAGGCATTAAGTCCGCCTTTGTACAGTTTTTTGTGCAATAAGTATTAATAAATAAATAAATAAATAACAAACATACAATTTCCGTTGTTATACGGACACCCTATAGGTGCTTACGTAAACTGAAATAATTGTGCTGCGTAGCGGCAGAAATCGTTATAAAGTTAATATTTCCTTTGACAAGCTTTACCACAAGAAACTCTAATAGGTACTACAAACCTACTGTGACTTGGTTGGAAGTTTTCTACTTAAATATCACTTCGCTTAAGTCCTCTAAGCTTTAGGCTAGTTTCAGAGCCACGAATGTTGTAGGTACAGAAATAACTCACCGCCGAAATAAATTGAAAACGCTAAATATTACAAAGCGCTTATTATTCCATTCTTTTGAGGTACGAATTAATTAATTAATTTAAATTAATATTAAACGAGCACTTAGATTTAATGGAATACATTTTGTTGTCGAACAAGAAATTAGTGTCTTAGTCAAATATAAAAATACATTAGTAAGCTCTTACTGGTAAATGCTTTTGGCTGTACTCAAATTGAAAGTAAAAATAGGAGGTCTTTGACTACAAGGGCCAAGGGTCTGCTTCTGAAAGGAAAGCTCGGCCCTGGTATGAAAGGCAACGAAGGAACGGGATGGGTTTTTTAGTCAGTAAGAGTCTGACACTATCTCCCGCTCCGCCCAAGGGCGGAGGATGACATATGGATGATTTTTACCCACCGAAAAAAAAAAGTCCGAAACACGTGTCTAGTATTTTATTATGTAAATAATTTATGTACAAACTTAACTGTATCATGAAAAATCACAAAGTAATAAGGTTGTTATGTCAGCAAAAATACATAGTCACCGGGCCATCCAGGCGACAGAAGGGTTGTTTTGCACTTGCACTCAGCTGTTTGCTGGTGCCTAATGCCCAGTCGGAGGTGTCTAACATGTGACCTTTTTAAAATATTTTTGGAAAAAAATAGAACATGGTGTAAAAATTATTGGAATCGATTCAGTTACTGAATCTGATCAAACTATATTGGCAACGGCTCACTCACACTCACTGACTCATCAATTCTAAGCCTAAATGTTTGAACCAAGAACGCTGAAATTTAAGCAGAGGTTCCTTGTATGACGTATACTAAGAATAAGAAAGAATTTTGCAAAATTCACTCCCTAAGGGGAACTGTGGGGACCCAAAGTTTGTAAGGATAAACTTACTATTATGTGGACGAAGCCACCGCCGGAACCTACCCAAAATAAAACATGTGGCTAACCATCCGCTACCGCGTCCTCCCTCGCTACCGCTCATGCCCCGCGCGGCGTCATAAACCTTTGTTTACATAAGTGACCCCCAGCGCCGCGGGAATACATTACCGGACTTGTGAATGGACAATTTCAATGTTGATATTGACATTAAAATAATTATGTTTACATACACCAACGATTTCTTTCAATTTTCAGAAAGCAGACGTGTTTTGTACCGTAATATTAGAGGTATCGCTGTCGGCACCCCATGTATTATGTACGAATCATTGTCATTGAATTGTGTATTCCTTTTATTCTTTGTTTATATTTCGTTCCGTATAATTTTATTGTGCACGTCATTTGGTGCTCATTATAGGATTTACCTGTAATTTTTTCCGGGAATTTTTAATATTATTGAATTCGTAGATTTCGATGTGCTCTGATTTTGGACGTCATTATTCCAATATGGAGGCGCGACCGGTAGAAATACGAGGTGACAGAGTTGAAATTCGAAAAGCGCATGTCGAATATCTTCTTTAAAATCACCAATTTTCAAAGCTTCCGACACTTTTCAGGTAAACCTATAAAATGATTGGGCTAACAGTGTTCTGTTACATTTACTCGTAATTGGCAACAGAATAAACATTAATTATAAAACCTCAATGTTTATTCTCTGTTTCCGTTTTGTTTGTTATAATTTTCGTTTCTTCTCAAATTGCGGCGGTTCTGTGAATGATAACAAGAAAAAAATCCTCGAAACTTTGGCTCGTGCTAAACATAACAAAATTTAAATCAACACAAATTTTATCGGGAAGTTAAAGAAATCCGTGCTGAGGAAAATCAGACCACCTTTAAGTTCCCAACATCGATCCTCACAAAATGTTACGCAAAAACAATTTATTCCAAGAGGATCCCTTTGGACCAGTCTTATCGGGGGTACTTCATTTGTTGCCGAGATTTGAAGCCGCTATCTAGATGGGGTTGTTAAAACCCCCGACGGTGTAAAGTGGGCGTGAAGTTGGTACGACACAGACATCAAATAATATCTTATAAATTATTATTTTACTCAGATTAGTTCGTATACTGAGTTGGACTTTTGAGCGAGCGCAGAGAAGAAATTCCAGAATTTACATTTCAAAATTTAGCTCATTAAAGTCTCAAATGATTGCTTCGTTTAGAATGTCTGAATGTCACGTTGATTAAGAATTAATTGACTTCTTTTATACCTACTAAAATTTCGTCTTGATAATGAACGTTAGTCACTTTCTAGATAAAGAAAGGTAAAATAACTCACAGCTGAAAATATACGGCCTAATTCCCTGACGACTTATCAAACAATATCGTCCAATCACAAAAGATAGAATTTTATCAAGCGAACTTTTATAGGCGTACAAATATAAAACAGAGTTTCTTATGTTCTTACAATAATGACATTGCTTGCTACAGTTTCGTGTTTATTTCCGACATTACAACTCATCCAACGAGCATTTTAGTCACCAACGATAAAATTTAAGCACGTCGTTAACTTGACTATCCAGTTACTTGCCAAACTAAGATCAAATGTGACTTAGTCACCACTAAATTTACTATTACTGTTATAAACAGGGGAATTGTCGGTAGTTTCAAACCTTTAACCGCTGGCCAGAGAAGCTATTGAGGACCTAATTGTTCAATTACGTCAATCGACTATTTAACAATTTGGGACGTCTTAATTATGAACCAATTTCGAAGTAATTAGGCATCAAACGGGTATGGAATTAGTAAATTAACTTCGGCTCGGAGAACCTTTGAATTATAGTGTGATTGAGTCTAATGTGTTGTGAATACTTGTGAAGTTGTCGACCAGTTAAAGGTTGAGTCACATAGCAAAGCAAATGGAAATACAGACCGAACAAGAAAAACCGATTATATAGAGACATGGAGATCATCACGAATAAAATGATCTGAAATTGAGCAATTGGTTATTCAAAAACAGGCACAAGAAAAAATACAACACGAAAGATTTCAAAATAAACATAAAATGTAAATAAGACCATCAACGGTTGCATCACTGCTTACCATCAGGTGAGGTCGCAAGCAAGCACTAGTTTATTTAATAAAAAAGAAAAAAAGCTGTTGTTTTCAACGAAATCTTTTACAGAGAAACAACGAACTAGATTGTCAATAAAAAGAACCTTTCGTAACTTTAACCCTTTTAATACATTTCTAAGCTATCTCTTACAACAAGCGTTCCCGCAGATGTGTGTAGATTTAAAAACTAGAGTAACTGGCTCGTGTCAGCCGGCAAACTCATCGCACAAACGGAATTAAGTCAGCCATTCCACTCAGCTGCAGATAAATTACGTACAATACAGCAACTGACGCTATGTGGAATTATTTTTGTTACGATTATAACAGTAGCTAACTCTTAAATATAAGAGACGGGGTAAAGTTGTAAAGAGTTTGTGAGTGTTATGCCGAGGGTCACGGTTTGAGGTATAACATGAATAAGAGTGAGTTACTCATTTTTAAAGCGGCTCACAAGTCTGCTGAGAGCTACCCAACTGTCGCTTTAAACGGTGGCGTCTTAAACCATGTTCGTCAATTTAAATACCTTAAGGTATTTAAATTGACGAACAAAATTTGACGAAATTCTCTGTCGCAATATGCTTAAGCATATTGTGACAGAGAATTTGAAGGACAATCTGGACGTGGACCGGGAGTGAAGAGCGTTGGCAGTGAGATGTTATATGTTGATACGGAGGTTCTCACGCTGCATGGGTTCGGTTAAAATCACCTTTTTCAGAGTATACTGTCAAATATTTTACCCGTCTAGCCTTTGGACTTACTACAATCTTAATTTGGCCGTTAAAGCGCTTCGCGTCCAGTACAACAATGTATTTAGGATGCTGTTGGGGTTGCCACGCTTCTGTAGTGCCTCAGAGCTGTTCGTGGATGCCCAGACCAACAGCTTCGCTGCGGTCAGGTGTCATGTTGCGCAGGGTGCGTGTCAGTACCAAAGGCCACCTGAATGTCATTGCCAATAAGCTGGATTATCATATTAATTGGTCCTTAAGCCAACTACATGCTGCTGTCTACTAATATAAGTTGTTAATATGGAAGCTAACTCCGAAATAAAAAGATTTTTTTTAATACTTTTAAACAAAATTAAGCTTAGTTTAGTAGGTTCAGAAGGAGAAGGCTTGACGAGTTGGACTCTTACCAGAAGTAGCTAATGACACAGAGAAGAAAAATAAAAGGGATACCTTTGCCTTTCAGTGGGACATAACAGGCTTATAATAATAATAAAAAAATTGAGTACAGTATTGACTGAATTAATCCATTAAGTTTCGACATCAAAATAGAAGATCTTACTCATATTATAAAACAAAAGTAACTCTGTCTGTCTAACTGCTGGTTTTGTTTTCAATCATAAACCACTGAATGAATTATGATTAATTTTGGTATAGAGACCTTAGTCAAATATATAAGACACTCCCAAGAGATTATGTTCCCTTGAAATAATTTCCGAGTTTCATGAGATCGAAGCCGCTGGCTGGATCTAGTGTAGGTACTAATATTTCCAGCTTCAAAAAGATCACGTAGTCACTTCGTTTCCATAATCAGGGGTATTTATAATTATTTATTTATTATGTGCATACAAGAAAACAGTAAAAGATAATACATTATAAATATGAGTGCACAAGAACGGCTTATTAAGAAACATAGATGATTATATGTACAAACAAGACTGTGAATGTTAAACCAAAAGATCAAATAAAATGATACAAAAAATATTATTTAAATCCTCATCGTCTTCCTGCCCTTGTTCCGTTATATTTGACGTCGGCACAACACGTTTTTTTTTTCTTCCATTCTGTTCTAAAACCCGTCACGCAATCACCTTCTTCAGAAATATAAATTAAATATTATTAAAGCTATATTACAACCTAATACTTTATATTTTTATTTTGGAATTTCATGGCTGAGCGCTAGCTACTTACATACGCGGAGAATGGGCGAAAGGTTCACTGCTCGCTGAAACTTTCCGTTGCAGCTGCATCCAAAACTGTCACACGGTAACGGGCAAGGAATATTAAAATTTGTTACCACCATACTTCTCCATATTATATGGCCCCTATACACCCTATGCCCTGTCACCTGCGTCTCCCATAACACATAGCATCTTATTCCATCATGAGTATTACTTACAAAATTTAACGAGCCTACATAATGGTGACGTTAAGTTTATTAGAGGAGCTACGTGAAACCCTCTGATCTAGTGACACGTGCTTAGTACAGCAAAAAATACTCGTCGAATTCATAACCTCATCCTTTTTTTATAATCGGTTATAAATAGTTAGACAAAGCTATACGTAGCAAAGCTTATGAAAATAATCAGTTTGTTTATTATGTTACTGGCCTAACCCAATTTTAGGATAAACTAGTTTCCCTCGCCCAAACCACTTCTACCTACACAAGCTGCTCCAGTTGGCCCATATTTCTACGTGGTTACAAAAAAAAACACGAAAGCTAAAGTGGGAGCTCCGCTCTGTTCCAGCTTCAGCTTCCAGCAGTTTTTTTTTTAAGCTATTGCATAGCTTCTATCGCGGGCCTTGAGCGTGGAGACCGAATCCAGAAATTCCGTAACGAAAATAACCTAACACCCTCATTTGTTTTTTGAGCGTGGTGACCGATAAGAAAACAAATGAGTGAACAATCAATCAAAATTCAATTCAATGTGTGAAAGTGTAACTTCAATTAATATCAAAGAAAAAAAAACAAAGGAAAAAAATACTGCATAAATAAAATAAATAAATAATTATAATTGCATAAGTTGATAAATGATGCTATGCATTAGCTTTACCGCGGCAGTCCCCGAGTGCCACACGTCTTTTTTTATTAATGATAGGCTTGCGTTTGACCATCATCTCACCAGGGCCACAAGTCTGCTATTTTTATAAATTCGTCATTCCAACACGATCCCATTGTCATTTTGCTAAAAGTTTGTAATCTGCTAATTCATAATGATCGATCATTGATCGGTCATTGGTCTTGTAATAGAATTGTGGTAGAATGATAATTTCGAGCATATTAAAACCAATAACTGCACAATAACGTTCTAATGGTTAAACACTGATCAAATAAACTGTCAAAGTTTTAGCAGATTACCGCAAACGTCAAATATTTACCCTTATTCCTTGTCTTGTGTTTGTTATTCCTTCTCTGGATGTTTTTAAGAGGAAAATTAAAGAGCACTTCCTTTCTCAATTGACATAATATTAGTATATATATAATATATGTTTATGTATATATATATATATTTTAGTCGTATTTATGTAGGTTTATGTTGTACACTGGATCCTACCCTCGAATGTGATCTCTCTCTCTGTCACTCAAAGGTTTGCTGGGAGAAAACTCATTGTTGAGTTAAGCTCGCCTTTGTACATGAATTGTCAATTATGAATGTATTAAGGTTAAGTTTTTTTTGTGTGTACAATAAAGAATTAAGGAATTAAGGATTCATTTGTCAATATGTACGAGATTACCATTCTATGTCACTTCTTTCAATGGAGTGTCAGTGGTTGACCATTTGAAAGTCATAATGACGCTATTATATTAGTAGATTACCAAACTTGTCAAAATCGACAATTATGACATCAATGATAGACCATTCTGACACTATTGTAATAGCAGGCTTGAGGCCCTGATGGTAAGCGATGATGTGGTCGACGATGAAGCACGCTTGCCTAGAAGAAACCTATTCACTCTCGGCTTCCTTCTAACCTAATCTGTCCGAGTCGAGGTGCCCTAAAATTTCGAGCTCGCTTCGCTCGTTCTTGTAATAATATTACGGGTTTGGTCTAGGTGAAACTAATTCATCTTAAAAACGGTTTTAACCGGTGATAATAATAATAATAATAGCTGGCAACACCAGATGTCAACAAAGTTGTTTTTTTCATTCACGAATTTTTAATCCTGTATATATTCATTTCTGGACATATTTTTGCACAATTGTATTGAAATAGTAACAAGAAATATATTACACAATAAAAACTTACCGAAATCAATAAATGAAAACTGAAAACCATCAAGAAGAAAAAATGCTTACCCACCGGACAGATGACACATGTCATCGTCAAGAAAATATTATGAAATGGAATTCGGAATGAAAACACATAATAAAAAGCTATGTTGACGAGAGCAGCTGCTCAACGCGCACGCCTTCCACCCCCGGACTCGCTGCTCAGCTCCGCCTCGCCGCCGCCGGACCCCGGATCATCAGTGTCACCGGCGGCTGCAGTCGCGTCGAGCTCGAGCGACGAGTATTTCTCCCCGCCGACGTCGCCAACACCTGTACGTCGGCCGGGGAGAGGCCGGCCACCGAACGGCTTGGGATTTAGGGGCCAACCGGCCCCGAGCCGGGTCCCCGCTGCCGGTGGTTGTGTGCAGCGCATGAAATGGACTCAATCCATGAATGAGAACGTCATGCGCGCATATTACGGGTCTACAGAGGGGGGAACTAACCTCACTGCGTACCGTGTTAGGATGCTGTCTCTGTTTCAGGATCTTGAACCAACCGTGAACGTCTCGGCACAACGATTGTCGGATCAGGTGCGGGTTATTCAACGTAACCACAGGTTGGACGACGCCGCACTTGATCGGCTGCGCTCACAGGTACTGAGCAACCCTATCGTCTCGACACCGCAACAGATACAGACCGCGGGACCATCGACTTCTGTCACGACCACTCCGCGGTATGTTCATGTTGAGGATGAGGCAGATGATAGGGTTGACAGAGTAAGTAGCCAGTGCAACGATCGACTGAGGAGCGCACTGTGGATGTGGATGCGCTTCGTGAGTATAGATCGACTCCGACTGAGCTTAGGCCCCGTTTACCTCGGTTGCCTATGCACAAAAAAAATAGGGCGCTAGTGTGTGCTCTGGACTCGCTGCTTAAAAATGTTTTTGAGAGCAGCGACAGCCTCCTTGATACGCACTCCATCCTGTACTGTGGGGCTGTTGCGGCATGTCGTCTTGCTAATGTAAAGTTCCCATGTTATGGAGTAGCTACTCGACCAACGCCTGCCGCTCCAGCCTGGCAGTGCAGGATCGAGAGGCGTATTGATGAGGCCAGAGCACTAATTGGCAAACTATACTGCTTCAGGGAGGGCAATACACGTCCACGTGTGATGCGTTTCGTGAGACGAGCGTTTTCGGGGACTGAAATAAGCCCCCGAGAATATATGTCACGTGTCACGGAACGCATCGACTTCCTGAAGCAGAAAGTTTGTGCATGGGCCAATCGTATCCGGCGGTATAAGCGACGGGTCGATCGGTACTCGCAGAATCGCATGTTCCAGAGCGATGAGAGGTGGGTGTACAGAGCTTGGGAGCGACCTGGACAAAATGTGACTGACGGGTTTCATCCGGATAGTGTTGCCACGAATACATTCTGGCGCAGCATATGGTCGGAGCCCGTGTGTCACAATGAAGGTGGCTGGATGCGTGATGTTGAGCGCGTGTGCGAGGCTATACCAGAAATGGACAAAGTTTTCATCACCCCATTAGATGTGGCCAGAGCAGTACGTCCGTTACCAAATTGGAAGTCTCCGGGACCGGACGGACTGCAAAATTTCTGGCTTAAGTGGTATAGCAGCTCACACGCGATTTTGGCATCACAATTTCAGTCATCCTTAGAGTCTGGGTCACTGCCTCAGATTTTAACAACTGGTACCACCCACCTGCTCCATAAGACGGGTAGTACCGCGGATCCCAAGAATTATAGACCGATTACATGTTTGTCGACGGTCTATAAACTTCTTACGTCCATCCTGAGAGTGAAAATTACTCTACACATTGAGAAAAACTCAATTATGTTTGCCTCTCAGAATGGATGTAGGAACGGATCCCGCGGCACTAAGGAGCTACTCCTCATAGACATGGCCATAAGCCAACAGGTTCGTCGATCCCGCAAGGATCTGTCGACATGTTGGATAGATTATAAGAAGGCCTACGACTCTGTTCCACATACATGGCTCATGAAGGTGTTGGAGTTGTATAAAATAGATGCAACTCTACGCACCTTCCTTGAGTCATGTATGAGGCAATGGAAAACAGTCCTTCGCTATCCAGGATGTCGACCGATCCAGGGGAATGATGAACCAATATGGATCAAACGGGGAATATTTCAGGGCGACAGTTTGAGTCCACTTTGGTTTTGCTTAGCCCTGAATCCTTTAAGCACGTTGCTGGAGGATTCAGGTCTGGGCTATCGGTTGAGAAGAGGTGGTCAGGTCCTATCTCACCTGCTTTACATGGATGATCTGAAACTTTTTGCCCACAACAATTCGCAACTGATGGAACTACTGAAGGTAACTGAAACTTTCAGTAGTGCCATCAGGATGGAATTTGGTGTGGACAAATGTGCAGTCATGCATGTGAGGCGAGGGGAGATAGTGGAATCCGAGGGAATTCAACTCTCGGATTCCATACACCTTAGATCCCTCTCCTCGACCGAAACTTATAAGTATTTGGGTATGTCGGAAGCGTTAGGCATTAACGTCGCTGACATGAAGCAAACGTTGAAGGAGCGCTTCTTTGGCCGCCTGAAGAAAGTTTTAAACAGCCTTCTGTCAGGCGGAAATAAGGTGCGCGCCTTCAACGGTTGGGTCATGCCGGTTTTAATGTACTCTTTCGGCATACTCAAATGGACTCAGACTGAGTTAGACGCTCTGGATAGGCGGGTCCGTACATTGCTGACCGCAAATCGGATGCATCACCCACGATCTTCGGTGATGAGACTGTACATCCCGCGGAAGTGTGGAGGTCGAGGCTTTTTGAATGCAAAGACTCTACACAACCGCGAGGTGTGCAGCCTCAGAGAATACTTTCTCAAAACCGACGTGGGTATGCACCGCGATGTGGTCGCAGTGGACAAGGGACTCACCCCGCTGTCCATGGCTAAAGAGAACTGGCGCAAACCTGTGGTACTTACCACTGATGACCGCAAGGAAGTATGGAAAGGCAAGGAGCTTCACGGGCGCTTTTTTCGGGCTCTTCATGAGCCTGATGTAGATTTTTCGGCGTCCGTGGCCTGGTTACGATTTAGCAACCTCTTCGGAGAAACTGAAGGTTTTGTCTGTGCGATTATGGACGAGGTTATCTTGACGAACAACTACCGGAGACATATTATGAAGGACGGGACGGTTGACGTGTGTCGGGCATGTCATCGTCCGGGTGAGTCCATCAGACATATTATCTCTGGTTGTTCTCGTCTGGCTAACGGCGAGTATTTGCACAGGCATAACCAAGTAGCCAGGATTCTTCACCAGCAACTTGCTTTGAAGTACAACCTAGTGGACTCTGAGGTACCGTACTACAGGTATGTGCCCGACCCAGTTCTTGAAAATGACCATGTCACGTTGTACTGGGATCGGTCTATCATTACTGACCGGACTATTGTAGCCAATAAGCCGGACATAGTGGTGATAGACCGATTAGCGCGCCGTGCAATGATAGTCGATGTCACCATCCCGCATGACGA
The DNA here is from genome assembly GCA_910589285.2 of Mythimna ferrago. NCBI lineage: Eukaryota > Metazoa > Arthropoda > Insecta > Lepidoptera > Noctuidae > Mythimna > Mythimna ferrago. The sequence continues at coordinate 25,222,859 of OU342692.1, forward strand.
GAATCTCGTGAAAGCTGAGAAAGAAAAACAAATAAAATATCTTGACTTAGCACACGAGGTTGTCGACATGTGGAATGTGGACTCGGCTATCATTGTGCCGATTGTTGTGACCGCTAATGGCCTTATAGCCAAAAGCTTCGACGACCATCTGTCGAAGCTATCGTTGCACGGGTGGATCAAGGGCCTGATACAGAAGGCAGTACTCCTCGATACGGCTCGCATTGTGAGGAGGTTCCTGTCTCTGGAGCCCTAACCACCGGTAGCTTGGACCCTGCTCCCGACACCGGTGGATAACTATATTTTTATATTTTTAAATGTTTTTTTTTTTTCTTTTGTATAATTTTGTTAAAAAATATTTAAAAATGTAATTTTATATGTAAAAAAATTGAATAAAGTTAATAATAATAATAAACGCTAAAAACGAAGACATGTACTTAGTTATAAAAATTGTGTTATGATAATACCGAAGCATTACTATTTATCATTCCCCAATACTGTTATGCGTTTATACAAAGGCTATCTTAATTGAATAAACGTTTTTTTTTTCTTTCTTTCTTTATTAAATTGTATCTCATACCTTATTTTTGATCATATCTCCGAGGTGGAATTAAATTGGCTCCTGAGATAAAAGTATTAATTTATTTTATTCCATTGAACAGCATTGTACAATAAGTGTACTCATGTCATCGTACACTGTTACTGTCTGTTAAATATACAAATAAATTAATATTTATAATTTTTTTATTCACTTATTATATAACACATTCATATACCTATATCCTTTTATCTATTTTAAAAATAAAAAAAATAAATATTAAAAAAAGGTAGTCCAAGAGTATCGGGATTGTTATTGGTGCAAGCAATGATGTAAGAGATAGAGGAGTACATAGTACTATGAGTAGTTGTGCATTCACTGTGTTCAGCTAAAAGGAGTAGAATATCATGCCACTAACGAAACATGTTTTCTGATAGCTACAACTTGAGGGCCTTTTAGTCAAGATTGAATAGGTTACATCTAGGTAAGTGTACACCAACGTCGACCACATCATTGTATACAATCAGATAAAATAATAGTGAAATGCGAGCCTAACAATACAAGAAGCTGATTTATAATTTAATGAATTTATAACATTACAAGGGATATTAGACATAGGTTCGAGACTGTAGAAGGAAATTGTTCCCTCTTCAAAGCTTATGTCTAACAAGCGTAATCAATGACATACTAACGTGACACAGTAATAGTTAACTATTTACAGGCTGAATCAAACTTTTCAAGTTAAAACGTAAAAAAATACAATGTAATGAAAGTGCTCGTAAGACTAGGTTAGCATTTGATTATTTTTGAATGTAAATGGCATTCACATTAGAAGACCTCAATTAAAAAAAAAAAAACTTATTGAAACAACAGAAGTAGATTTGTAGTTCAAGGCTACGACCAAGTTAGACAACTAGTGCCTAACGTAAATTGCAAATGAGCCAAAAAAAGATCAGAAGGGACACAATGAAAACCCATATAGGTATATGTTGCTAAAGTTGAAAAACCATATCCGATAAAAAGGAAACAGAATATTCCATTCAGTATTGAACACAAAAACAAAATTAGAATTCTCTTAGATGCCATAAAACCCGGATTTCATTTACTGAATCGCTAACAATAAACCTTGGTCTAGATGTAAATTCTCATTCCCGATTTTGTACTTAGACCCCACACTGAGTTAAGTAGTTCAAATCCATTGGATTTGGTCCAACCTTTAATTTTTATGCTTATGATTGTCAAAATAATTTAATACCAGAATTTAAATGGGAAATTTTATTTACTGTGAATCCGTTGTTAACGGAACTTCATTCGATCTAATTCCTGTAAATGAAATCTTCTTTCTTTCTTCGTTAATTTTGCTACAATGTCCTTTGTAGTTCTCTTTTATTTTCTACTAACAACTGTCTCTCATTCACAGCCTCTCCTATTCATCATACAATTAATCCTGTGCATCAGTCTCTCATCACCATTGTTCGTATCGTTTCATACTTCTCCCGCTTTGAGTAGAGCGAGAGGCAGAGATAGACCTTTATTGACTAAATTAACTGCTCCCAAAGGCTTTGCCAACGTGAAACTAGAAAGTTGTCCCAAAGGAACAAAGTCCCGGAATAAGAAGTATCCTCTATACTATTCCAGTACATGATCTGCCCGTGTGCCGGATTGCATCTAAATGAGTTCAGCCGTACGAGCGTGTAGGAATAACAAAAATACACCATTCCATTCTGTCCTGTCACTCGTCACACTAGGCTATCACTAACTCCCATTTCTTTCTTATCAGTCCTCACAAAACCTATCCATTTTTTCTTTGGCCTCCCTCTCCCTCTCAATCCATCTACATAGTAATCAAAACCAGCCGTTTTAAATCTAAAAAAAATGATTTACCTATTTCGGTTTTAAACGGTTTTTTTCGTTTTAAACGGATTGGTTTAATTGGTTTTATTTTAAACCTGCCTTACATCTATACTGCTGAATATTGTTTTTTTTTAAGACTAAATAGTTGATTGCCTAACTGTATATTACAGATCTGTTGTGCTGAGCTCCAAACAGTGATGGTACCGCTACCAGACTGCGCGAGCGGCGAGTGGGGACCCACGAAAGCAACCAGACTCTTTGGACTCGTACCTATTACGCATCAAGTAAGATATTGATTACCTATATTTATTGACTTTTTTACAACACATACTTAAACTCACATACGCCCACTCACACTCACATACGCCTTTATAATATTGGTGTGAAAAGATAAGTGTTCCTTCAGGGCCGCAGTAACTCTTTCGATCAATCCCATAACCCTATCTCCATCTACGTGACGTTTATAAAAAAAATATAAGTAAGAGTTCGCCGTCAGAAGTTAACAGATCCGCTTTAATAAAAGCATCTAAGTTAACTTCTGATGGCGAACCAATTTGCAGTAAATACTTTCTTAGAATATTCAGCTAGCAAAAGCTTTGAACTGTTGACCCACCTCTGGTACATTCAGTTTTAAAGTGGTATTTATAACTGAATTAACCAGAAGTTGGTCTTTCACCAGTTCTCTTTAACTAGATTCTCCTCCCTACATAACTCAAAGTTACGGTGTAATTTCACAGCTGAAGTTAGGACAACCAAACTCCAAAATATATGGTCCTCTAAAAATAAGCTACTTGCCTCCTCGGGACCACAAGACCAGCGAAGCATACATCGTTGTTTATTAGTGACAGTTGCTCATATTTCTTAGAGAAACTCATTTCTTCAGTCTTGTTTACTTAAGTTAAAGTTAAATGAATTTTGTCCGTCCACTCATTCAGGTAGGGCACGAAAATGATGATTGAAACTACAATAATCGTAAGCGTCTTCAACCTGCCGAGCCCTGGCCATGGGCACAGCCATGCTCCGGAGCGAAGAGGAATGTTTTTGCTGACAACTCCTTGAGGCGCGAGTAGAACCTTACACGCCGTCGATGACTTGGGCTCAGTCCGAACAGTTATGGGGCAGTCGGAAGGCAGGACGACGAGTATCCATTGCTCACTGTCCGCAAGACCATGCCTACGGTCGCTGGAAATCGGAGTCGGGATCCGCCGTTTCCACGAGCGTGCGGCCGTCTCATTTGCTAACATTATTGCTTCGCAGTAGGAGGCGAATGCCTACCACTCATTCTCACTCTGGACCATAGCCTGTAACTAAAGCCCGGCGTGAGAGATCGTTGCCGCCGATCGCTCCAACGGGGACACGGTTGTGCTCTGCCCAACTATCGTATCCACGACGACATGGACACGGTAAAGCATACTACTGTATGCTTCTCCAAAGCGTGCGTCCCTGTGTCCTCCGGGCGGTCCAAACGATGTCAAAAAGCATGTGTAATAATCTGTTCCAAACAAAAATATCAAATCTGCGATATCTCTGCGCTCAGGAAAAATATGAAATCACTTGCGGCGAGTGACATCATCAGGCAAATCTTGGACATGTTTGAAGACCGTATGGCAATTTACAACCCAATCCGTTAACCCTATAACTATTTGCGTTGGATTGGTCCGACTAGTGTCTCCGTGTGTTTGCGACTGGGTATCTACTCCATCTCGTTTAGCTCTTCAATCTCTATAGGTAACAGCAGAGCTGACGAGATGGAGTATTTGGTCATAGAGGTGCGACCCTGGTGGAATAAACGCAGTGTTTGTCGGATTTATCTGTTCAGCGGTTAAAATGTTAAGCCGTTTGAGTTTGAAGGAGTTACAAATACATAGACTTCACCTTTATAATATTAAGGCTGAATTATTCATACTTTAACTTCCTAGCCAAGTAACCTCGAGGACAATTTACCTTTAGTATAAAAATACCTACTTACCATCAATTTCATTACCAACTGTTTCAAGCAACTATCTTTCACTGCATCCGTAGTCCGCACCTACCTACTAAGCAATAGTAACGCGATTCTTGCTGACACCTCACCGAAGTCCCCTCCTCTCTATCGGCTGCTCCCGACCGGCCAAACTTTTCGCTGAACTGCACCTTCCGTAAACATTGTACCATGACATGTTTGTTCTGACCACCGCTCGCAATTGTTAGCAAGTTTCAAGTGAATCGAAAATTAAATGATGTTAGAGCAGTTTGAAATGTTAAGCGTTTTGATAGTCTGGTTCTGGATACATGTGTATATTAATTAGTATTTGATTTTAGTGATAACATTGGTTCCCAAATCTGTTTTTCCGCAGATTATCCTACAATTTAATTAATTAATAGCAAGCGGTTTCAGACTAAACCACAAAAATGCGCGCCATATTAATTAATTAGAGAAAGAAAATTAAAAGAAAGCACACTCTGAATACTTTACCAAATTAATACAGTAAAAGGAAAAGTACATCACGCGTAGAGCTGTATTATATTCCCAAAGAAATCCCTCAAGGCTCAGTCTCAAAATGGCTGAATATCTCAATGAATTTTCTTACACCTTGAGATTCAAATTTTTAATTACAACTTGTTAACAGTCTCCATCAGTTCAATAGAACTCGGCAGAAGTTCCGACAAGCACCGATCCTGTGAGGGTCGCTTCCTATTTTTGGGCACACAGTCCTAATTAGAGAGCTCAACAGTTAATTAAGAAGGGTGGCGCGGCGCTGGCGATCAAATTTTAATAAAACTCAAATTGTTTGCGCGACAAATAAGGCCGCCATGAGCACTTTAGTGTACACACACACACGCAAACGACCTTTATTTCTATATTAACTGTAATCATGAAATGGCGGGCAAAGAGATTCGCGAATGAAGAACACAATGTCACGTTATCACGGAAGGCGAAATTGTTTTTACTTTCAGCTTTTGTTCAGTTTTTGGTAATTAACTTCATTGTTACATTTAAATTAAAAAGCTACAGATTAGTCCTCGGTACATAAACTTTCAAATGAAACACGGAAAGTAAACGAGACTAGTGCTTCATCCCGCATCGTAAGGATCACAGAGATAGAACGTCGCGACGTGATGAACTAGCAAACTTGAACGTGCACTCAAGTTTTAGTCCTTTAGAGAAGTTCTTCCATCCGGTCAGGAGCGCCGCGCGTCGTCGCAAATAAATGTTACACCTTATGAATGGAAGCAGAGCTGACGCGCCCGGGAACACCGCCGCGAGACGTAACTAGTTCAATGGCACCTCAAAAGAGCAGCGCAAACGACTTGAGCCATTTCACGACAGAAAAGAATCTAGAAACACGGCGTGTTGAGGAAAGATTGCTATCAAAAAAGGTTTTAAACGGCGCAATAAAACTATTCAAGAGAACAGCGAAATGAAGCTTCATTCACGTCAAAGTCACGCCGGCGCCCGCCGCGCTACAGTTATTGCAGCACCATTAACAATTCAGCATCAAAGAATTCGAGTGGCGCAAAATTGTACAGAGTTGACGCCTCGCCGCCATATTTGATAAAGCGAATTTTATTATTCGAGATAGAATGCAATAAAAAGTGCCATTCATCCTGCGTGCCGGCAATATTTTGTAAACATAATAAACACGGAAACTATCTGTATTCCCGGCGGCCATGCCCTAAAACCGGCCAGGTCCGCGCTTTGACGAGGGTTTACTAACTACATTATTGTTGAACTCTAATTTATTATCTACAAAGTGGATCACATTCAGTCTTTGGGAAAGCGGAGAGTGAGTATGGAAACAGTTTTGGGATGTCAGTAATACGATTATCTCGTTTTACTGCGACAAATTGTGAGAAAGATTTACGCTCGGAGCAACATTTTATATTCTTTGTCTACCGACGTTATCTAAAATATGTCTCGTCGGCTTGTTGCGGCGAGAATATTTGATGACGTATTATACTGAGACACTTGTCGAACCTGAAAACATAAATTTCTTCAAAAAATCTGAAGAGGGTACGCTTGGCTGGGTGGCGAATTTTCTTGATAAAATTAGTTTCTTAACAAGTGGCGCGGGATAAGTGTACGTACAGAAATACGTGAGACTAAAAGGATGGTACGTTTTGATGAAAAGTGGATGAATCGCGTGAATTAATGATAAACTTGACTTCTCCCGAGAGAAGCCTCTTAGATCCCAAGTTATTTCAGTATAGGAGCTTGGATGTGTTGAGATGGATTAGAAGTGCAGACTGACGCCGCGTTTTATTATGTCGGACAGGTATAAAAATAGCTCGCTTAGAATTATTTTTACAACAGTACAGTCAGGCAGTCATTACATTTCATAAAGTAATGGTTTTATCTTTACTGTTTTATTCACAAGAAAGAACAATATTCAGTTAAAAGTACATTTATAATTTCTTTGAAAATATTTCATGATTAAATTCAGAGTTGAGGGTAAACACAACAAAATATTTATTTTCTAGCCAGACACAAACAAAATGCATTAGCATCGTTCAATAAGCTTTTATTTTTTGCACCGACAGCATACAAAATATCAATTCTATTTTAAAGCAAATGTATTCTCTCGTTGAAAGTAATTTTAGACTGCAGATTCTTGCTTGTATATGGCTTGCAATATGCTGAGTTTTTTAAAGCAGGTTTAAAATAAAACGTGTCCTCGTGGGGTCGTAATTCGCTGTGGTGACGTATGCTCAGTGCGCCCATAACAGTTTAGTGCAGTAAAAATGTACAATGTGCAGCTGAAATTACACAGGGATGTTGGTTAAGAGAAAGTAGTTTGTATGTAAATCTATAAAAACTCGTTTATCTTTGTGATTGGTGGTGAATTTGTGGGCAAGACTCCAAGCTCTAGACCGAGGTTCTAAATAAAATACTGACTTGAGTTTTTTTTTTGTAGTCTAGCAGTATAAGCACTTTTTAAAATTACCTGTCAACAAAGCATTTATGTAATAGTCCCGCTCTCAGTCCCTGGACACTTTGTTTTTGTGTTGACATGATTTAACCTATAAAAGTTAGTACCGTGATAAAAAGTAGCCAGTCAGCATAGCTTACTCGCCACTGGTCCGGACAATGTAGAGCTCTTCTTTTTAAAGTTTATTTTAATCCCATATTATTAACGAAGCGTTTTGAAACAAAATAATAATAATTGTAGTTTAGTCTATCAAGATAATAAGTATGTCATAAGCGTCATGCTCGTGAAGGGGTGCCGTTAGTTGAGATTGGTCATTTCGTAACTGCTTGAGGCTTAATTTTAATTTCTATTTTTGAATTATATTTTTTACGAGAACACGTCTTTAAACTTTCAATCGTGGAAATTACAGACACAATAGAAAGACAGGTGCGCGAACCGGCGTTCGCTTGTGGTTTAATGAATTAAAATTGCTTCCAGTCTTTTTTTAGGTGTGAAATCATCTAATAACTTCTCCCGGTCATGGGCGGAGCAGTAGTACGTGTGAGACTTTTACTGACTAAATCCCACTCCTGTTTCTTCATACTTTCGTTCCAGGAAAGGAAAGGGGCTTCGACCCTGCTAGGCCTCTACGGTTTACCGACGCTTTGAGAAGCGCGTGGCTCACTTCACGCCGTCGACGACTTGTGCCCGATCCGGACGGTTACCGGACGTTCGGACAGCGAGCTACTCAATGTTCGCCATTCGCAAGCCCACGGCTACGGTGGCTGGAAATCGGGATCGGGATCTCAGCGGCTGGGGCGTGAGGGCTGTTGCCTCAAAATTGCTTCCATAGTAGGGAGCCATTCAAAAACGAGTGTTAACTAAATCGGGGATACAATTTAGTGTTGCAGTTACATCACTTAATTAATCATGTACAATTAAAACTACACCCACTGTAATTAAACACCACAATGTCCACCAAACATCGAACACCTAACGACTGAAATCCAGTCAATGACTGTTACTAACACGATTCGAAAATTTAATAAAATATTCACAATAATTAAGCACCAGTGATTGCGTACTACTTTTACGAGTATACAGGCTGAAGTTTTCAAATAAGCTTGTATGCTTTATCCAAAACTATGACGAATAGCAAAAATACTTAAAGTAAAATTACAAAATTTGATTTTCGAAACATTAATTTTTTTACTCAAGAATTGAACTCGATGATTTATAAATTAACACTTACTGTTTTATTACGCTACTTTTTCAAATTTTCAATACATCATTACTTCCAATCATGGCGGTAAGTCCCCTCTTTGAGGCGTGGCTGGAAAGACCTCACGGCGTCCTTACCTTCCGTATGACGCAGGTCCTCACCGGACATGGTTCGTTCGGGAGGTTCCTGCACCGGATTCGTGCGGAAGTGACGCCCGGGTGTCGCCACTGTGCGGAATGCCCGGAGGACACGGTGGAGCATACAGTCGAGGTGTGCCCTGCTTGGGCGGAGCATCGCCGTGCCCTCGTGGGGGCGATCGGCGGCGGAGACCTCTCGCGCCGGGCCTTGTTTGAGGCCATGGTCCGGAGCGAGGAGGAGTGGCAGGCGGTCGCCGACTTCTGCGAAGCAGTAATGCTCGCAAAGGAGGAGGCCGAGCGCATCTGATCCCGATTTCCAGCCACCGTAGGGCCGGGCTTGCGGACAGTAAGCAATGTCCGAAAGGGAGCTCGAGCCCCGGTATGAACGCTAGAAGACCCACCCCGTTGGTCTTTTAGTCAGTAAGAGTCTGACACTATCTCCCGCTCCGCCCAAGAGCGGGGGATGCCATTGGATGATTTTTTCCCACCGAAAAAAAAAAAAATTCATCATTACTTCCCAGAATTTCATAAAATGAACGGGTTCAATTTCTGACAAAGAATATTAATTAGTTAATTAGTTAGTACTTATTTCTTGCTATTTATCTTAGGCCTAGCGCGCACTGTCGTGCGTTTTCTTAATGCATAATCTATGAAGTATAGAGTGCTATAGAAGTGCGCGCATTGTCAGTAAAGTCATCGTTAGCCTTTCGCTGCAAATTTGCGTTTAATCTACCGCACATATATTTTTGCATCGCATAGAGATCTAGGAAGTGCCGCGCACTGCGGTAAAAAACGCATTGAGGCACTCAGTTGCTGTTGGGATGCCACACAGATATGTCGTTACCAGGTATGTCTCCGGTGACGGCGGCGCAAGCGTCGATCGCAGATTTAGACATTGAACTTTTAATAAATGCTATCGGAGTCAGACCAGCAATATGGATCAAATATGTGCCTGAATATTCGAACAGAATATTGAAGACAAGGATGCGGGAGGAAGTTTATGATGTTATTATTAATAAATAATTGGAGCGTATATAATTAATAACGAAACCAACATATTGACAACTGCTTGTACCAATGTCTATTATGTAAGCATGGGCCCTGACAGCTTTGCTTACTTTTGCTGACAAGGGGGAAGGGGGTGTTGATATTTGCAAAAAATTTGCTTACATAATATTTGAACGGCCCCTTATTGTGGATGCCAAGTCAAAGTCGAAATAAACAGTAGCCTATGCTATGTCCCTCCATATAATTCAAGCTGACTCTGTACCAAATTTCATCAAATTCTGTTCAGTAGTTTCACCATGAAAGCGTAACGGACTGACAGCTTCAAAATATTTTAATTGCGAATTATCATTTAATCTTTCTTTGACTTGCTAGTGACTTCGCCTGCTTTTAAGTGAATAATCATTCTAGAAGAACATACTACCCGAGTTAAAAAAATATTGTACTTATATCCGATTCCAGAATATGGTCTAGTCTTAGACCAAATTTCAACTAAGTTCTTTCAGCTGTTGGAGCATAAATCAATACATGATAACATGACCATGATACCCTAACTCAGAAAAACTACTTATTTGCAGGTTTTAAAAGAATGTAAATCGTTATATCTTACGAAAAAGAATATTGTTTGGGTGCTTTTTTTACTAATAATAAATATACGCTGATAGTGATTCTTTTATGGTAGTCCATATCGAAGTTCGAATGACAAAACGTGCGTTATTTTCACCGCAGTGCGCGGCCCCATGAATTCCAACGCAAGGCAATGCGCGCTAGGCCTTAGTTTCGAATTTTGCCAGATCTACTTGAAAAATCCACCCTGTATAGTTTACCTAACCGACACCCATTTTCCCATAAAAGGTGGTTACAATTTACAAACCAGTAATTTGACCGAGGTCACAATGGGGACAAGCTGTATTGTGTGATTAACATAGTTATAACAGGTATAATCGTCGTCGGTACATTTTAAATGAATGGAGGAAATAATAATTTGGTAATAAGATTGTAAATGGCTGCTTTATTACAGTTTCCGGACATTATTTTATAGGTTTCATTTTGGGCGTTCGTGATCGTCACTTTGACATTATTTTTAAACTGGGTAACGACGCTGAAAAAGTAACCGCTTGGAAGTTTATAGAAGACAGTATATTAGAAGACATTCGTGACAGATAAAACAGTCTACGAGTATCAGATGACATTTTTGATAGATATAAATCTGTTCGATGACATACTTGGGCTTTTAATTTGAGATCGAAGTCTAAAACTAATATTTTACAAGGTAGTAAAATAAAATGTATCTTTATAAGTTTATTTCTGAAAGCACATAATTATCTAATTACAAAAAAAAAAAATACCACCACTAAAAAGCCCCTCAGCCCTTAAATACTTTATATCCAGAGTGCATCTCATGACAATTTAAATATTCCAAAACACGGTTAAGTTAAACATTAATTTATTACAGAATTCCGGTACCTACTTTCCAGGTTCATCATCAGATCAGTACAATATATCCCTTCCCACTCCTTTCAGTCAGTCATCGAATACACTTATAATCAAAGCAATTTTACTTGTTATGACAGTTCTGCTGTGATCCTATGAGGAGTTCCATGCCACATCTTTGAAGTTCATGATCAGACCATAACAATTTTTGAATAGTGTGTCCGCCTTGATGAAATTTTCTGTGATTGGTGTGATCTCACTGCTGGTGTTCCTCAGGGTGGCGTTCTCTCTATTTCTTTTCTCTATATTTATAAAAACTGTTACTAAGGTTATCACTTCCAACTTCCATCTTTACGCAGACGATTTGCAGCTTTACCGTCTCTTTACGTTGACTGAAGCAGCGACTCAGTGATTAACGCCATGAATCGTGACCTGGAAAGTATTAATTAGTGAGCCAAGGCTTACAGGTTAATCCTTCAAAGTTCCAGGCTATGATCATAGGTAGTCGATATTATCGCAATGCTCTTAACATTTCTACCTTGATGCTATTACCAATTAACGGCTCGACTATTGCGTACACTGACACAGTTAAGAATCTCTGTGTTTTAATTAACAGCAACCTCTCTTGGCGAGTGCTGGTAAACGAGGTTAGCCTTAAGGTACTCTGTTCTTTTCTCAGTCTTAAACCCCTTCTAAAACCAAAGGTTTTTCCCATTTAAAACCAAAATTTATGTAGTTTACCTGTATGCGACTGAAGAGCTTTTAAATAAGCTTGAGCGCTTGCAAAACTTGTGCATTTGTTTTGTTTTGGCCTATTTTGGTCTAAGAAAATACGACCATGTCTCTCAATTACGCAAGGATCTCAAGTGGCTCTCTATCCGTCTTCGTAGGAACACTCGGGTATTATGTCTCTTCTACAACATCCTATTCAATCCTGCGTATCCTGGCTACCTGCGTGATCGTTTTTCGTTCACTCGCCCTGCCGATGCCCCATGCAGATCCCACCTTAAATATAATCTCAATTTCCTATCCCATAAAACCCGTTTTTATTCCACCTCCTTCTTTTTTCATGAGGTACGACTATGGAACTCACTTTCAGCTAAGATCCGAGACGCTAAAAATTATCTGTCTTCAAAAAGCTAGTCAAAAAACATCTCTCTACCATCTCGTAAAGATATTTATTAGATTTATGTATTTTTTCATAATTTTTGTTTTGTGTCTATTATACATTTATTACATATATATATTATACATTTATATGTATATTTATTTACTGTTCTTGATATATAATTATGTATGTATTATGAGATTTTATTTAGATATAGTCTATTTAATTTTTTTTTCCCAATATAAACACACTGCGTCTACATATCTCATCTAACTCTCCGCTCGCAGGTCTGCTGGAAGAAATTTCGTTAGAAATAAGCAGGTCCTTTGTACTATTTTATCCTTATTTGTTCTTTTCGATTTTAAGTGTTTGTGTGTACAAAAATTAATAAATATTTCTATGGGACCAACTTGGAAGCATAATCTTTCAATCAAAAAATAATTTTCAAAATCGTTCCACAGTTTACCGAAATATCTTTTTGAAGTCGGTTAAAAACATCTGTGATAGAAAATGCTTGCTTAAAACCAAAATCATTTATTTGCAAGCCATATTTTTTTTTATAGAACATTCCATAATTCAATCGATACATAATTAAAGCACATGATTATTCGTGGTATTCAAAGAATTATATTGGTTTCAATAAAATTTTATAAATGTAGCACAATTTAATTAAAAAGCTCGATGACACAATTTAAAAAAATTTACATTTCGATATTAATAATTCCCTTTTTGTTCAATTTGTACCACTTAAAAGTTTAATAAATAATTATTTTGACAACTACCGAAATCATTGTATTATTCATAAAATAAAATATTGAAAGATAATATTATCATTGGACTATACTGTGTTCCCTGATAGCTACAACCTAGGGGTCTTTAAGCCAAGAGTGAAAAGGTTTTTTGTAGGTAAGCCTGCTTCATCTTCAACCACATCATCGCCTACTATCAGGTGAGATAGTGGTCCAACGCGAAGAAAAAAAAGCATAATTTTTCTTCATAAGCGCTTATTTATAGTATTTCTATTTCATAATCTAAGTGTTACTTAACAACTAATGATTTCGTAATAGAATTCTGTTTATCAAGCAAAATAATGAGACTGCCGTACCTACACAGACTAACTTATGCATGAATAACTTGTAAAATTAAAATAATCGAAGAAGTCAACATTTCAGGACACCGCAATTGACGAAGTGCACGACTATAAAGCGTAAAATTTAATTATTTTAATTCAAATCCATAGTTTGGACTCTGTTTCCTAATACAAGTCTGCGATACGACGTTGGTACTAATTCTTACAAATATATCCTAAGTCAATAATATGTTTAAGTACACCTGTACATTCACGAAACTCTATAAGTACATAAAACACGTAATACAACGAATTTTGTGTTGAATTAGGTATTTCCGAGAATACTCCTTTATAAAGAGTATTATTTTATTATTGTTGTTATTTGTTTCACATACAAGTTCCACATTCTGTTTGAAGCGTACACAAAATTGCTTTATTTAATTTACACATATAAATTACATACTATGTGTTTGTGAGGTTTAGTCTAAAGATTGCTAACTAGATGAAAGGCTGGTGTGTGGTGTGAGTTTGACACGTAGGGAAACATAGGTTTTTTAAAAAATAGATTGCTTTTACCCGCGGTTTCACCTGCGTACATAAAATATAGCCCATGTCACTCAAGAATAAAGCAGCTTGTTATCGGTGAAAAAAAATTTGCAATCGGACTAGTGCTTTCAGAGATTACCTCCTACAAACAAACAAAAACAAACTTTACTTAGTAGATGTAGATAGTCCCTTAGTAGATGTAGATAGACCTTTTTAGTAGCTAGTGCTCGCGTTTGACCACCGTCTCACATTATGTTAAGCGATGATGAGGCCGACGATGAAACATTCTAGCCTAGGTATAACCTATTCACTCTTGACTTAAAGACCCTTATATTGTAGCTTTCAGGAAACACAGACTCCGCCAGAGAATTCCACATTCTGTACGCACAATAAATGTGTTCCCAAAAAGCTTCGTACGTATGAGTGGAAAGTCAACCATGTATTGGAGGCACAACGCCGTACGTCTGATGGTCCGACTATGAAATGTACTCGGAATGACTCACTATTTAAAAGGAATGTTTGCACAATACCTGGTTAATCCTAGCATAGCTCAACTTACAGACGATGGCACAGTTTTTGAGCCACTAACACCAAATTTCACATAATTTTTGAGTTTCATTTGAGGGCACTACACTTAAAAATCTAGTGCATTGCTAAGAATGTACTAGATTACTGATATTCATGCAATAATAAAATTTAATAGTTCAAAGGTGGACAGGGCACATTGCAAGCAGAACAGATGGTCGATGAGGCCGCAAGGTTGATTCTGGAATGGCGACCGCATACCGGAAGATATAGCTTTGGAAAGCCTCCCACAACGTGGACCGATGACCTAGTGAGGGTCGCGGGAATCCGATGGATTCGAGACGTACAGAACCGTAGATTGTGGCGACACTTGGGGAGGCCTATGACTAACAATAGATGTCTGTTGGTTGAAATGATGATGATGAGTTCAAATGTTGTAATGTTATGAATAGTTATTTTATGAAAAATGAGGCTTCGTCAAATCGAGGCAATTCTCAGATGGATTGCTGTTACCAAATATAGCAATACCGAGAAAACCAATTCACTTGCAAGCAATAGGGAAATCTGTTTTGGCAACCTCAAACTGTAACATTTTTAGGAAAAGAAAACATTATGTTCAGAATTGTCAGATGGGGTTAAATTTTTTGCTATCGATATTGTTTGAGACAAACTAGAATAAAATTTATTTTATTTTCAAACTTTAATGTCGCTGACACCGACACGTTGGTGTTAGTTCTATAAGCTTCTTTATAAATGTGGGTAATCCCTCTTATTTTTTTTAAACCCAAAGGCAGTGTTGTGAGACTCCACACAAGGTGGACCAACGGTATAGTAAAAACTGCTGAAGCTCATTTTGACAAAGACTGTTTCCTGTGTTATTGTGTGGTGTCATTCGGTGAAAATACTGATAATACAAAAAGTATAGGTTTTTAATGTAAGATGCAAAGTATGGAAGAAAGTGTTTGTCTAGGTGTGGGCCAGTGCAGGTAATGGAACAGCCTTGGAACTCAATTTGAACATCCCAAAAGTGGAATTCCCTGCCCGAGTCTGTGTTTCCTGATAGCTATAACCTAGGGCTCTTTAAGTCAAGAGTTAATAGGTTACGTCTAGGCAAGTGTGTTACATCGTCGGCCACATCATTGCTTACTATTAGGTGAAAGAGTGGTCAAACGCAAAAAAAAACACGTTTCGACTAAAACATCACATAAATACGTGAACTCCACTAAAATATAGCGTGATAAATCTTTTGTTTCCACAAAATGATGATTGCAGTAGGCGTGGCCTCCATTGCAGTCAACGCAACCGGAACGTGACCCAGATCATAAAAATCGGCATTTGCATTTAAGCTTCTAGTTTATTTCTCCAGCTCAAACTTAAGCGAACTTATAGATTTGCGTGTTGACCTATTTCTGACGTCACGTGAACAATTGATTGGTATTATACTCGTAGATCGAATGGCTCAGCGTGCATTGTGCAAGTATGAACGAACTCAATTTTACTGTCATTTTGTTTGTTCTAGCGCGTTTAATTCTCTTTGTAGCACGGTTATTGATGTTTGCAATCGATTTATGTACAGGACAATTTCGAATGCGATATTTCTCACTGATAGATTTTTTAATCCATCAGTAATAATACAGGTGTGTTTTCACAAAGTAAATATTTTAGGGGATCAAATGTTTCTAATATGTACTACTTTTACTAAGGAAACAAACCCTGAAATCATAACGAAAAAATTAGTTAACCCCATAAGAAGAAGTTAGCCTGTATAAAATAGTGCATACATTACCGGATACGTTTAAGAAACAAACAGGTAAGAATAAATATCCTAAGCAGAAAACGGGTCAAAATTGGCTCTTAATTTGTCGACAAGACCATAAAAATAACTGAAGGGTAGACCGACAAACCTTGTTAATAAAACAACAATTTTTATGACGAACATGAAGTTTTACTACTGCGACGACCGGCTATCGTCCCGACGAGAGCAGCCTAATCAAATAATAACTAAGACATAAGTTTTTATCTCTAAAATCATCTCTATGAGAGCACGACTCTACGAAGAGTCGTTATACTGCCAATTAAAACTTACTCAGAATTAGTTATCAATAGAGCTTCAAGTTTTAGACTCTACCAAGATTTAACTAGAATTGATAGAGTACAGTTAAAAAGTGAGAGACTTATAAATGCGGCGGTTGGCTTTGGGTCGAGCCGCCTTGAGAGATGGAAATATTTAAAGCTTAAATCCCAGTTTTAAGTTAGGTGGGACAATTTTCTCTGCGGAATAATTTTTCATTTTTTTCTATGTGTGTGTCCCGTGTTTTATAATGCTGGCTTTTGTTGTCGGGTTTCCTTGAGTTTTCGGCATAAGTAAGAGTAGGCTTGTGGACGGCGAGTAATGGGTAGCACGCCATCCGGTGGTCCGGTAACCTTCCGGACCGAGCCCAAGTCGTCGATAGCGCGTTGTGTTTTATGCGCGCCTCAAGGAGTTCTCAGCAAATCGTAGGTGCCCAGCAGGGACGAAACCTACTGCAGCGATGGGTTAAGCATAAATGAACCCCTGAGGCCCTGGTGTGCAAAGAACAAACGAGTGGGGTTTTTTAGCATAAGTAGGAGTTATAAGAGGCTATAAAGTATTTTTTTCTTCATAATTTAGTATCCACTCAAGTTAAAATAATTTACAAACCATTAGTTTTGAAGGGGTTAAAGCAAACTTTTATGCCAATTTTTTATTTGCTTAAACAAAGATTTTTCACGGAAAATAGTTGAGCTATGCGTCATCCTTATCCTTTCTATTTCGTAACGAAGGCGTCGCCTTTCAGTCGGTCAGAATATCAACTTTTGACGCGGAGTGACTGCCATTAACAATCCCCGCAACCCAATTACTGGGAAACACAGTTATTTTGAGGTTTTAGCAGTGTTTCCACTTTTGAGGTTTTGCCTACCCATGACAACTGCAATATCTAGATATGTTTTCTGTATGGCAGGCAATTTGTGAGCTGCGGGATAGATCAAAAGAGTCACTATCACCCTAGCATTCAAAAATCGCGTTCCAGAGTGGTAGTCATTCGTGGTCGCAGCAAATTTTAGTCGGCAATAGTCTGCAACTTTCCATCACCCCTCTTATATTATTTATTATTATTTTCTTTGTATTTTTTTTATATAGAAGGTAATCTCTGAAAGTACTGGCCCGATTGCTAATTTTTTTTCTTCAATAGAAAGCTGCTTTATTTCTGAGTGACATAGGTTATTTTATGTATGCGGTCGAAGCTGCGGGCAAAAGCTAGTCTACACTAATATAATAGAGAGGTAAAGTTTGTTTTTTTATTTTTTTGTTTGTAGGACGTAATCTCTAGAAGTACTGGTCCGATTGCTACAATTTTTTCGCCGATAGAAAGCTGTTTTATTCCTGAGTGACATAAGCTATATTTTATGTACGCGGGCAAAGCCGTGGGCAAAAGCTAGTCAACGATAAAAATAAAATAAAAACCTCCTACGAGATACTAACCCAGAACCAACAAGCACAGCATACCGAACGACCGTCCTCTATACATCACCCCAGCATGTTTCTGAATACCAACAACCAAAAATTGCAGCAACAAATCATTCCAACTTGACACCGAACCCTCAAAATCAAACTGCAGCTGAACAATTCACAATCCAAAATGGCCGACACGAAACCGGAATCACGGGTCACAAAATTTATTTCACTATTAATGTTTGGAAACACTGTAGCCCTGTTATTTATATCAGTAATTATCACTTGTTTGTGCCCAGTTAAGTCCTGCCCACTCCTCTATTTGGGCAGACAGTCGTAATATTTTATGGGCAAACTTAGATGATCTATGAACTTATCGCTGGGCAGTGGGCAAGGATACAGCCACAAAATAGATAGGTACAGAAGTCAATCTCATGTACCTATGTACTTCACTTTTTATACCTTCGCCAGGCGATCGCACACACGCCAGCGCGTTGCGCCGAACTGTACGAGCGCGACCGGGCGATTGAGCCGACATATCGTGTCCATGAGCGGTGTCTATGTGTGCGTTGCTCGAGCGTGCTTTGTATGTAGATTGCTTTCTGTACCTATCTATTCTGTGATACAGCTATGTGACCTTGGTAAGGTCAGATATTAAATAGGAAAATAGAAATTGTTTTGAGTCGACTTTCTATAAACGAGATTCATAATTCAGCGTCTCTGTCTGTAATAAAACCATTTTAGATGAATTTTAATTTTTGCGCTACTCTGAAACCGATTCATAAAAAACTTTAATATCTATAGTTTTTTGCTATTTCTAACATTATAAACTTATAGCATTATTGGTTTTAACTTTATAAAATCCTGAAAAGAAAAAAAAAACCGTTCAAGTGCGAGTTTGACTCGCGCTATGAGGGTTCCGTACAAACTTGCGAATATAAAGTTTTTTTTTTGTAACCTACAGATGTTTTCAGACCGAGAGACTTTGCTTCATATGCCAAATTTCAGGATACCAGGTCAATGGAAAGTACTCTATAGGTTTTGATTTCCTAACGAATGTAATAATAAATGTGCTCAAACAAACGGACTTTTCTTAAGATTGTGTTGATTTAAAAGTTTAGTTTTTTCAATGCTGTTGGGGGTAACAGAACTGAATATTTTACATTAATTTCAGCTTCATTAATACTTCAATGCGTTTCTGAAACCAAAGATCTTGACTGACGGACTGACGGATAACAAAGTGATCCTCTAAGGATTCTATTTTTGCCGACTTTCGTACGGAACTCTAAAAAAAATTAAAAAACTTTTCGTAGATATGGCAATTTACAGACCACCTAGATCTTTACAACAAAGAACATAATAACCTAGAACATATTTATGATGCGTTTTTTTTTATATTTGTACGCACAGCATTAAATTCCAGTGTGCAAATATTATTTTAAAATATCTATTTGTTACAATAAAAAAGTTCTTTCAGCGGTCAGGCAGCTGACTCTTACACAATTTTATTCTGCAGCATCTGGCCAGGTCCTTTCCGTTCATACCATTCCATTCCAAAGCATACATTTCCCGATATTATAAGTTTTCCGAGTTGACGCGAAACATGGATAAACCTACTTAGAGGAGCTGCCTTCCAAGATTTCCAATAAATGGGGATTCAAACGGTATAAATATTTAACTTTCATATCGGGAAGTTTTATTGCTTTAGAATTCCTAGTTTATAGTGACGTTTTTAGAGTTCCATAGTCCTTACAAGGAACTTTAATAAATTCGCCATGCTCGTCTGTCTCTCCTAGAGATGTGCCGTTGCCGGCAATATTGCTCGAAGTGGGAATATTGCTGGCAATATTGCCGGCAATATTGCTCGATGTGGCAATATTTGGGACCATTGCTTAATTATAAGTCAAATTAACTACGGAAACTATGTACAATCCTTAAAATTGGCACCTAAATATAATCTACATTACACACAATAAAATACCGTTTTGAGTAAAATTGCCTATAATGCCAAGAATTTTGGCAATATTCCCGGTATTTTTCGGATTCTAATTTTTTACTGCCAGCACACTTTCTTCCGTGACAGCCGTGGTAGGACGACAACTCCTTTGTTCATCCCCCAAAGTAAGGCTACCGAGCTTAAACTTGCTATACCAGCGATAGATGGTTGCTTTTGAAGGTCCTTCATCCATAAAAGCAATTTGAAATCGATCAAGGTTTTAGGCCACATTTAAAATCTCGATGAAAATGTTCTCGATGCAGATCCATTTTTAAATTAGACAAGATAATTTCATTTGGCTCGCGAAAAAAATACCAAAATTTGAACAATGGTAATTTTACTTATTATAACCAAAGTTTTTAAAATTATTGTAAATGGCCAGTCTTCTTCTTCTTCCTGCCCTTGTCCCATCTTATTTGGGGTCGGCGCAATACGTTTTTTTCTTCCATTCTACCCTGTCACTCGTCATGCTATCACTAACTTCCTTTTCTTTCATATCATTCTTCACGCAATCCATCCATCTTTTCTTTGGCCTCCCTCTCCCTCTCCACCCATCCACATGTATCATCATTTCAGCCGACAGACGTCCACTGCTGGACATAGGCCTCCCCCAAGCGTCGCCACAACGAACGATCATGCGCGTCCCGCATCCATCGGATTCCCGCTACCTTCACCAGGTCGTCAGTCCACCTTGTAGGAGGCCTTCCAACGCTGCGTTTTCCGGTACGCGGTCGCCACTCCAGAACCTTTCGGCCCCAACGGCCATCTGTTCTGCGAGCAATGTGCCCTGCCCATTGCCACTTAAGTTTGGCGATTCTTTGTGCTATGTCGGCAACCTTGGTTCTCCTGCGGATATCTTCATTTCTGATTCGATCACGCAAGGAAACTCCGAGCATAGCCCTTTCCATTGCTCTTTGGGTGACTTTAAGCCTTTTGATAAGGCCCATTGTGAGCGACCACGTTTCGGATCCATATGTCATCACTGGCAACACACACTGGTCATAGACTTTCGTCTTGAGACACTGTGGTATGTTGGATGAGAAGATACCGCGTAGCTTCCCGAACGCTGCCCAGCCGAGTCGGATTCGACGGTTGACCTCTTTCTCGAAATTAGATCTACCCAGCTGGACTGTCTGCCCGAGGTAGACGTAATCGTCCACAACTTCGAGTATAGAGTCTCCGATCTTGATAGGAGTGGGTGCTACATGGTTGTTTATCATGACTTTAGTTTTGTCCATGTTCATTTTAAGACCCACTCTTTCGGAAGCTCTACTGAGGTCATTGAGCATTGTACTGAGCTCTTCTGTAGTCTCAGCCATGACTACTATGTCGTCGGCAAACCGAAGGTGAGTGATGTACTCGCCATTGACATTAATGCCTAGTCCACTCCAGTCCAGAACCTTGAAGACATCCTCCATTGCGGCCGTGAACAGTTTCGGAGAAATGACGTCTCCCTGCCTCACACCTCGCTGCAGGAGGATAGGTTTCGAAGTCTGGTCCTGAAGTCGGACTGACATAGTGGCGTTTTCGTACAAACACTTCAGCACCTCGATGTACCGATAGTCAATCTGGCACCGTTGGAGAGACTGCAGTACAGCCCAAGTCTCGATCGAATCAAAGGCTTTCTCGTAGTCCACAAACGCTAGGCAGAGAGGCAGATTATACTCCTCGGTCTTCTGTATAACCTGTCGTAGCGTATGTATGTGGTCCACGGTGCTGAAGCCTTTTCGGAATCCGGCTTGTTCGGGAGGCTGGAAGTCGTCGAACCTGCGCGCGAGACGATTCGTGATGACTCTGGAAAACAGCTTGTAGACATGGCTCAGAAGTGAGATGGGCCTATAATTCTTCAGTAGGGCCTTGTCGCCCTTCTTAAAGAACAGTACCACCACGCCTCCGCTCCATGCCTGTGGCGTCTTTCCCTCGAGTATGACGGAATCAAACAGCTTCTGAAGGGCCTTAAGGATCGGTTTTCCACCCGCCTTCAAAAGTTCGGCCGTAATTCCGTCGTCACCCGGCGCCTTATTGTTATTAAGCTGCTTCAGAGCCATCCTAATCTCGTACAGGCTGACGTCCGGGATATCTTCGGTATAGTGTCGGCTCAATCTAGCTCTTGGGTCGTTTGCTAGATTTACAGTGGGTTTAGTGATTGACGTGTACAACTGTCCATAGAAAGCCTCGATCGCTCCTAGAAGCTCTGGTTTGGCGGATATGACTCTGCCATCTTCGGTCTTCAGTTTCGTGAGCTGGCTCTGCCCAATAGACAGATCTCTTGCAAACACCTTGGAGCCCTTATTTCGCTCAATCGCGTCTTTAATTTTTCCCGTATTATAATGACGGAGATCGCGTTTCAAGGACTTAGAGA
This sequence comes from Mythimna ferrago, assembly GCA_910589285.2. Classification (NCBI taxonomy): domain Eukaryota; kingdom Metazoa; phylum Arthropoda; class Insecta; order Lepidoptera; family Noctuidae; genus Mythimna; species Mythimna ferrago. The sequence continues at coordinate 25,245,013 of OU342692.1, forward strand.
TCCGTTTATTGAGCTGCCGATATGTGTACGAATCGTCTGAAGACTGCAGAATCATCTCACGCCTCTCCTTCATGAGCTGGAGAGTTTGATCGGTGACCCTCTTGCTCTTATTTGTGCGAGTCTTAAAGAGTTTAGAGCCGACCGTATGGATAGCTTCCACGAACCCATCGTTGTATTCGTCCACGGAGCTTTCTAGGCATTCGAAACGATTTTGAAGTTCGAGCTGAAAGCTTTCGGAGTTATGGATTTGGATCTGTGCAGGACGGAGCGTAGACTTCATCAGTCGAGATCTTTCAAGCTTGACATTGATATTCAATGTGCCTCTTACCATGCGGTGATCACTTCCGGTTTTCACCCTATTGATCACGGAGACATCATTGAATATTTGCTTCTTCGTCGACATGATGAAGTCAATCTCATTTTTAGTTGCACCATCAGGGCTTTGCCAAGTCCACTTCCTGTGCTCACGCTTGCTGAAGAAGGAGTTCATCATGTAGAGGCCCTCCTTCTCCATAAAACTGGCCAGTAGATGTCCCCGGTAGTTCCTACGTCCAAATCCAAATTGCCCCACTCGCAGCTCGTCGCCGTCTCGTTTGCCCAGTTTCGCGTTGAAGTCCCCCATGACCACAGTGAAGTGACTCTTAGAACCATGCATGGCTCTGGATACGTCCTCATACATGGTCTCTACTTCGTCGTCAGGGTGTGTCGAGGTCGGAGCGTAAACCTGTATGACCTTCAGCGAATATCTTGATGATATTCTGAGTATAAGGTACGCTACCCTGGTCGACACACTCTCGATCTTCACAACATTGTTCACGAGGGACCTGTGGACGATAAACCCGACACCACCTTGGGACTGCTTGTTCCCTTCCCGGAAATAGAGCAGGTTACCAGATCTTAGGATTATCGTATCCTCCCCCTGTCTTCGGACTTCAGACAATCCCACAATACTCCATCGTAACCCGCTCAACTCCTCCTCGAGTTCGGTGATGTTCTCATCGGACCGGAGTGTACGTGTGTTGTACGTTGCCAGGTCAAGTCGTCGACGGTTTATCGCTCTCGCCCGGAGATTCTTAGCACCCCGGACCCCAGGGCCGCGCTCACGCCCGTCAACGTTAGCACAACCGCTGGAGTCGCCGAGCACTTGGGGCCTGATTTTTGTGCATCTGTGCATTTGGGGGGGTTTAGGACCGTAACCCGCCACGCTGGTCCAGTGCGTGTTGGCGGGTCGCCAGAGCCTCGTTTGTTAGTCAGCAGGGTGCACCACGTGCAGGTGAGGTTGGCTTGGGTCCCGATAGGTGTTGTTTGGGACCCCGTCTACACCCCAATATAAATCCACATGTATACTTACTCATAACTCTTTTGGTAACATGCATTTCATCCCTCCTCTTTACATGACCATACCAAGACAAACGATTGTAAATGGCCAGTGCCTTATACAAAAAAACATTTTTTTGTAAAACTGAGAGGCCTGGTACTTAATAAATTCTAAACGATAATTACACCTGCAGTAATAATAAAATATGTTGGTATTATTGACAAACAACATTGGCAATATTGCCAATTTGCAATATTGGCAATTTTGGGAATTTACCGGCAGTGGGAATATTGGGAATATTGCCGGCAGTGGGAATATTGCTGCCAGGCACATCAGTAGTCTCTCCGTCCTTATTAAAAAATACTCAGATTAAGTTGTTATTTGTTTATGTAAAATGGATCATTGGATGGCCATTGCTAATGCGCTATAAAAACGTGGAAGCCCCAACAGCGCCCTGAACGCGTTGTTGAATTGGACCCGCAGAGCATTGTATGCTCTTTGCCTCTCTGGGTATAATTAGGCCATAAACTTCCCGTGTACAGTACAATACGCCTTAAATAAAGTAATTTTGTCTGCATCTGTACAACGGGAGAATCTGCGAGCCAACATATTTGCCCGAACTGACAATGCTCTGCATTCCCTCTCCATGTCGATATCGTCTTTCAAATCATGGGTAACCCAATGTCCAAGATATTTAAACAGGTATACTCTATTTAAAGATTCACCACTGATAAAAAGTGGTTGTACAGGTGGACTCTAACTTGGGACCCGATTTAAAAACTAAATTAACAGATTTTTTTACACTGCGAGCAACTTTCGGAGAGCTCCGATCGAGGGGGCCAGAAGCACCATGTCGTGGTGCATGTCGTTTATGTGTTTGGACAAAACCTAGTATTAAAACTTGAACTCTTTTACTGCTGAGCACTGTGAAGGAGTGTATTTCGTAATAAACAACATAAAAATAATAGTCTCGGATATCATGCAAATGTCTCAATATGTGTCACAGTGGGTTTTGTAAGTAATATGAGAATTTAATGAAGACTACGAATATTTTCAGACAAACAATACTACAGTATTTAAATGAATACATGAAGCTGGATCAATGTTTTTAATAACCGTTTGCCTTTACACGTGGTGCTACTTCGATCGATCATATTTATTTTCTAACTCCTATTATGTAGTTGGATTATATTTACTATGTTTTTACTTACTATCGTCTTATATGAGCCCATTTATTACGTATACGTAGGCTTCGGTTGTGAGGTGTGTATTGAGACAGTTTTTACATAAGATGAAGGTTAAATGGTCCACATATTGAGCACTTAGGTCGAGTATAATGCATTGTCCACACTAATATAATAAAGAGGTAAAGTTTGTTGTTTTTGTTTTTTTTTGTGTGTTTAAAAGGTACTTAATCTCTGGACGTACTGGTCCGACTGCTAAAGTTTTTCCACCCATAGACAGCTGTTTTATTTCTGAGTGACATAGGCTATATTTTATGTACGCGGGAAATGCTGCGGGCAAAAGCTAGTTTTTTATAAAGCAAATTGAAGCCTTTCGGTTAAAGAAAATTGACTATTGAAGATCAAAGTTTGAAGCTTGGCCGTAATTACCAAATGTCCTGTCTACAACTTTTTTCTTATTAAAATTACGAAGTTAATAGTACCAGCAAGTTATTTTTTTTTTGTCAGTCCAATTTAATTTGTACAAAAACTTTTTTCTTTGAAGAAACTAGAATAACAATCCTCACGAAGTTCAGCCCATTTCCTAAAGAGCCAACGATTTCCTTTGAACTATTAGTGCTAACAAAGAAACCTCCAACTTTAATTTCCTGAAAATCTGAGACTGTTCAATTTTTATAATAATCCAAAATAGGCCTTTTTTTAATTTGTTTACTTATTAAATTAGTTTTTAGCACACAAAGTCTAAGATTTTGAGATAAAAAGTGTAGCTAACGGCCAATTTGTTGAACATAGAACTTTAAGAACTACTGAAACAATATTAGCCGTAGGCATTGCCGATGACGATGGTATCTCTAGAAAAAACTTCACACGCCCTTAAAAATATTCTTTCGTTCTTCTTCGAACACAATAACCAGCAAACTTACAACCACTTCACCAAACACAAGGTAATCCCAAATTAGCATAAACAATACTAGGTCGACAGACGTCGCCCACCTGCGGCACACACTCCACTCACACCATACTCATGTATTCATGATAAATACATAATAATATTTGCATGTATATGTGCTGAACATGGTTCTGTCACCGGTACTGGTGCCACAGAGTAGATAGCTACAGAAAACTCAGTTCAAGAACACAGGTACACATACGGTTTAGGTACGACTTCAGTCTTAGCGGCTAGTGGGCGATGTCTCGTGGCGAGCTTCAAACATTTTCATACTTTTTTTATTGTTGATAGGTTCGCTCTTGACCGCTGTTTCACCTGATGAAAAGTGACGATGTGGTCGACGATAGAGCGCGCTTACCTAGAATTAACCTATTCACTCTTGACTTAAAGATTCCCGGTTTGTAGCCATCAGAAAACACAGATTCCGGCAAAGAATTCCACTCCTTAGCTGTACGCACAGTGAATTTGTTCTCAAAACAGTTTTGTACGTATAGGCATACTTTTGATCTTACCGCTTGCACAGCGACAAGGTCGTGAACGGCCCCTTTGGCTCGCTTTACATACAGCGAGTGCAAATGCACTCTCGACCGGCATATCTTTGACAAACCGCACGTACGCTATATGTGTGCTGCGTGCGACTGTTTCCGCTCGTTGTATGAAGCTGGCTTTCTGTTATTTCTATTCTGTGGTATTGGTACCTCATTCCTACTCGGGCACATTGAAATAATCAAAGCTTGTGGAAAAGGAAACCTGGTTTTAGAAATGCCTCATAACGTGAAAACATAGGATTGTAAATTCGTGAATTGTACGTTATATAAAGCAAAAATAAGCTTTGAAGTTTTCTCTTTATCACAAATATTTTCAACGTATTCGTGTTATAATGTACGTAGATTGGTGGTTATCAAATTACCAGCGACTACACAATCACTGAAATGCGAGCGTGAACAGTAAGTGGGTACTATGGGTTAGAATGTCAATACGTGTCAGATTGTACTCATGTGAGCAACGCCTAATGAGAGCTTTTCGATGTATGATGAGTGTCAAGCCTTACATTATTATGTGTTTCAATTAAACAAGAAAACATTTCTTCATTTGTTTTCTGTAAATAAACTTTAAATAATTTATTTATTTTCAACTAGTTCTGAACATACTAACGATGTGTAAGGAAATATTTTATTGAAATGTCACTTTATTATTTACAGTAATTACTTGTAATATAGTGGTAACATGGAGTTTTAATTTTAAAACAATTGTATGTGCTTATAATAATAAATAAATAAAGTAAAGTAATAAATAAATATTAGGGTAATTATATACAGCATCATCTCTACTAATTATTGACAGTCTTTAAGTAACACCCAATGTGCCAGTAGCATCCAAATACAATGACCGCACGTTGAAAAAGAAAAAAAAAGAAGTAAAGGAAAATAAGGAGAGAAAATAAAGAAAAAACTGGGCAAGAGCGAGGCGGACTCGCGCACTGGGGGTTCCGTGCAAACTACAATTCCCGAATGGAGTCTCGAAGATTTTTCCGAATAGCAACTTTTATTTTTTGTGACGTAGATAACAACAAATTTACTGTTTTCAGATTTTTTCCTATACCTGTTATAAGACCCTGCTTTGTGCCAAATTTCAGGATTCTGGATCAATGGGATACCCTATGAATTTCGATCTTTGAAGTACCAAAATATACGTTTTTATGCGACGTAAACGGCCGTATCTTAGAATTCGTTAACTTAGAAGTTTGATTTTTTCACAGCTTGAAGGGACCGCAGATTTGAGTATATGGTTTTAATTTCAACTCGATACGTCCTCGCGTTCTCGAGATAAAGAGTCTTGACAGACAGACAGACAGACGGACGGACAACAAAGTGATCCTATAAGGATTCCGTTTTTTTCCTTTTGAGGTACGAAACCCTAAAAAGAAGGAAAAAAAAACAAAGAAAGAAAGAAAGAAAGAAAAATAATTTATTTGGTACATCACAAGGCCTAAACACAATACTACACAATAAACACATCAAAAATAAAAGAAGCAAAAAGAAATAAAATAAAATAATAATATCATTGATGTCTGCCTCATGGCTGCACCAAAATAGGTCCAGTTCAGCATGAATGCCAGACAACTAGTGCCTGACGCTGGTTTTCAACTGAACCAAAGGAACCAAGTCCGTTCGTATGCCTACTGCCAGCCTTCCGAGAGGTCGTTATAAGTTACGAGTAGGTCATCATATCAGCCGAAAGACGTCCACTGTTGGACATAGGCCTCCCCCAAGCGTCGCCACAACGACCGGTTCTGTGCATCACGCATCCATCAGATTCCCGCGACCCTGACCAGGTCATCGGTCCACCTTGTTGGAGGCCGTCCAACGCTGCGTCTTCCGGTACGTGGTCGCCACTCCAGAACCTTTCGTCCCCATCGACCATCTGTCCTGCGTGCAAAGTGCCCTACCCATTGCCACTTAAGTTTGGCGATTCTTCGAGCTACGTCGGTATCGTTGGTTCTCCTGCGGATATCTTCATTTCTGATGTGATCACGAAAGGAAACTCCAAGCATAGCCCTTTCCATCGCCCTTTGGGTGACTTTGAGTCTTCTTATGAGGCCCATTGTAAGTGACCACGTTTCGGAGCCATAAGTCATCACTGGCAACACGCACTGGTCATAGACTTTCGTCTTGAGACACTGTGGTATATTGGATGAGAAGACACCGCGCAGCTTTCCGAACGCCGCCCAGCCGAGTCGGATTCAATGATTGACCTCTTTCTCGAAGTTAGACCTACCCAACTGGACCGTCTGTCCCAGGTAAACGTAATCGTCCACAACTTCGAGTGTACAGTCTCCGATCTTAATAGGAGTGGGCGCTACATGGATGTTAACCATAACTTTGGTTTTGTCCATGTTCATTATAAGTCCCACTCTTTCGGAAGCTCTACTGAGGTCACCGAGCATTGTATTGAGTTCCTCCGTAGTCTCAGCCATGACTATTATGTCGTCGGCAAACCGAAGGTGAGTGATGTACTCGCCGTTGACATTAATGCCTAGTCCACGAGTAGGTACTATGGAGCAGAGGCGTGGTGGTACTTTTCTTTAAGAAGGGCGATAATGCCCTGCTTAAGAATTACAGGCCCATCTCGCTTCTGAGCCATGTCTACAAGCTGTTTTCCAGAGTCATCACGAACCGTCTCGCGCGCAGGTTCGACGACTTCCAGCCTCCCGAACAAGCCGGATTCCGAAAAGGCTTTAGTACCGTGGACCACATACATACGCTGCGGCAGATTATACAGAAGACTGAAGAGTATAATCAGCCTCTCTGCTTAGCGTTTGTGGACTACGAGAAAGCCTTTGATTCGATCGAGACGTGGGCTGTACTGCAGTCTCTCCAACGGTGCCAGATTGACTATCGGTACATCGAAGTGTTGAAGTGTTTGTACAAAAACGCCACCATGTCAGTCCGACTTCAAGATCAGACATCGAAACCTATCCTCTTGCAGCGAGGTGTGAGACAGGGAAACGTCATTTCTCCGAAACTGTTCACGGCCGCAATGGAGGATGTCTTCAAGGTTCTGGAATGGAGAGGACTAGGCATTAATGTTAAAGTACTATGTAGGTTAGGGTGTCCCAAAAAAATCAAATTCTTTTTTTTACAACGCATACCCTCTAATTTTTTTTGAATAGTGTCAAATCAATTGTAAATAAAATTTTAAGTACTTAGGACCAAGGAAACCCGTGCCGACTTGCATCGATAGATATCGGAACTTCGTACTTTGGCGCGAAGCAGCTAACGTATCAATTGCTCGTTATTATTTATTTATTTAATTAGTAAACGCATAATTTTCATTCAGTCTACATGTCAGTAGGATTACGAAGTCTTACAAAATAAATATTTTGAATATGGGATACGTATAAAATCAAATTACGGGTTCAAAACTATCCTACAATTGACAAGTATTGGCAGTACTGTTTTACAACATTCCTTTAATGAATTTATGTGTCACTGAAAATCGTGAATCTTACTATTCGAAAGTGTATTATTTATTGGGAAAGGCACAATGTACGTGACATTTCCTAATCAAAGCATTATCTGTGTTAAAAACTTAAACTTGAGAGTTTTGGAGAGATCTGCAAAAAATGCGAACAAAAGATAAGAAGTATTCGAGAAGCAAAGACATGAGCTTGTAATAAAATTAGACAAGTTGTTGGACATTGCACATGCCGATGCGTTTCCATTAATAAAAGATAAAATCTTCTTGTAGTGCCAGAGAGAGCCAGGTTGATGTGCTTAGATGGAGTGGACCAAAAATTCGAAAAAAAAAAGCGCGCCTAAGAAATATTTAGGAACCATGCCATCTGGCTACTAATTGTTTCTCCTTAACTTCTTTGTAATCACCTTAACACGAAAATGCGTCTTCAGATTCTGAAATGATGGATTTACAAGAAAGTCTAGTCATACCAACTAATAGTACACAGCCCCATACGAATAAAAGTTCCGTGGGGAAAAATTTTATCACTCCAAAGACAGTTGCAGCTTTGAGTAGAGAACAGTTAAATATGAGCAATTCTGTGTTAACAATAATAAACACAAAACTTTGCTATAAAAGCTACTGTTGAGACACTTGCATACAACACTGACGAATTTCCCATAAGCAAGTCGTCAAATCAAATAATTCGTACGGAGAATAGAAAAAGAGCGCGCAGGAGCTATTAAAGTCGATTTCCAAAACAAGGTAGGTACTGGTACGATTATAAACTGTCGATTGACACAGATGATAAACTGTTTTCGGCTTTAGATGTGCGCAAATGTAAAGAATAATGCCTCTTCGATATTTATTTCGCATAGTGACACAGTCCTATAGAACAACTTGTCGTGGTGCCAAAACTGGACAACTTTACAGGAAGTAAATAGGCATCAGCAGTTTAGAATGCAGTTCATGGTCTAGTAATGCATTACAACATGCTACAAAACAGGTGCTGACTCTGAGAGCACTTTCATAGCAAAATCACTACTGAAAAGGAACAACGAACAAAAGCATATTTTCTAATGTTGTGTACAAGAACAGATGGAAAGGTTTAGCCTGAGTGTAAAAACCAAAATTTGGAAAGATTAAGTCCTAGTAATAATAGATACTTGAAAAATATAAGATACAGGTAAAGCAATGTTTTATTTTCTGAATAAAAATTAAGTTCTAAAATGTCCTCTGCAGTTTTTATACAAACTTTCTTCTAAAAGTTTGACATCAAGTCGGCACGGGTTATCGTCTTCCGATACCAATAATATTTATTATTTTAGTTCTTAGGGTCAAATAGAAAAAAAATAGAGGGTATGCGTATTCAAAATCGGAAAAAAAATTTCGCCCTTAAAGCTTGGAACACCCTAATGTAGGTACTCTGCAGTCTACGAGTAGGACTGCAGAGAACTATTATTATTGAACTGTGAATGTGTATATACTACTATTATTATTGAACTGTGTATAAGGCCAAGACCCTACTAGTGAGTAAGATTTTTCAATTATTATACAGTGTGTTTCACATAAGAAGTTTCTTGGTCAAAATCTTGGCTCCCCTGTCTGTCTACAGAAAATAGAAAATAAAATAGAAAAAAATTGCCTACTCTAGCAAAATTGTTGCACGAAATGCGAAACGAAATCGATTTTAACGGTAGTTGCAACACTTTTTGGAGAAATTTGAGAGGAATGCCATTTTATTAAAAAAAAAAACCAGGTCTAAACGGAAGTAGTCAAGCAGGACAAGCAAAATGAAGCCCAGTGTCCTATACTTTATTTAAAAATAGTTATTACAGTTTGTAAAAGAAAAAAAAATATATAAGGCAATTGTTAAAATTAACGAAACTATCAGCTAATCTCCCTATTATTAAGTAATTTCATTGCTAAAAATATAGCAACACTGTTTTTCCTTATTGCCAACATTACGGCGAAGGAACTTTTTACGTGAAACGCACACTATACGGCCTATCCTAACTCCTTGGTACTGAAAGTGTAAACCTGGCTTACACTGGTTTCGATGGCCTTGACGTGCGGCCTTATGTATGCAGTTCGTACCTCATCCAGGTTCATTTAATAGCTAACATTTATTATTCCATATTATAAAACGAAGTATAACTATCTGTTTTTTTTTGTGATAAACTCAAAAAATAATTAATGCATTTTATGCGATTTTCGTTATGAGACAGAGTAGTTCAGAAGAAAGCTTGGATGAATAATATATGCATAATATTTAAGAAAAAATTGTAAATTTTGAAGATTCCCCGTTCGAAGCTAAGGCAGGTTGCTAGTTTCAATATAGAATAGAATAGAAAAAAAAATATACGGGACAGACACAGCACAGTCAAGTCAAACAAACACAAAGCAAAAACGAACTAAAATACCAAATGCTCCGAGCTTACCCTTACCGAAAGTGTGACCGCCTCAGCATTTGCTGGGTGTCAGACACCCAGTGCTGGTTTTTATCACCCCGCAGTGACGCACGTAATAAAAATGGCTCCGTCAGAAAATCCCACACAGACAGAAAGCGTAGGTGTCTGTTGTGTTACCGTATCATACTGAGTTATTGAAAAGCAGTTATTTTAAAGTCGTATTACGTACACTGACTGAACAGTTTCAAGGAAATGTCACAGACAGTCACTTTGATGAAATGTTCTACTCATTTATTTTAATAATAAATTTAAGAGTTTGTAGGTTGCGGGTTCAAACCCAGCCAGGCGCATTACTTTGTGTAAATTATTTCTTCACCACTGCTCTCAAAACGATGAAAGAAAACGTCATGAGGAAACCGGCATGTCCTAGAACCAATGATTCGAAGACATTTGTGATGTCCATCAATTTGCACTGGGCGTGGTCGATTACAGCCCACTCCCTCTTCCAGAAAAGAGGCTTAATTTCCAGCCATAGGAACATTATAAGGTTGAGTATGTTATGCTAACAAGTACACTATACATATTGGTGTCAAGTATAACTACCATGAGGGTCATGCACTAGAAGAAATTTAAAAAAAGACTACAATTTGTTTTAATAGGCTCCTTATTTCATCAATCATCGTCATCATCATTTCAGCCGATATACGTCCACTGTTGGACACAGGTCTCCGCAAGTGTAGCCACAATGAACGATCCTGTGCGTCTCACATCCATCGGTTTCCAGCAACCTTCACCAGGTCATCGGTCCACTTTGTAGGAGGCCTTCCAACGCTACGTCTTCCGATACGCGGTATTTCATCAATATCATGTTGGCACTGAATGTTTCACAGTCTTTTACACTGTATTACATGCTTATTTTAGATATTAGTGTCTTTGCATGCTCCCACGGCTCTTTCCACGAATATGCATACTTTCGAGTAAAAAGTATCTAGAGTAAACAATAAATCGTTGATTTGGATAAATCATACTACGAGTAGCTTAATCAGCAGGTTGGTTCCTTTAGCCTATCCCAGATATAAAAAAAAAACCTGTAACAATCCAGATTTCTGATCAAAAACCTGAACTAGTTTGGGTTTATGATGAAGTTCTTATCACGGGTTTGCTTTGTTTTATGACAAATAAAGCAATTTAAATTAAATAAATGAAACAATCCATCATCATTTGCAACTAATCGGTGCAAGTAACATTATAGGAAAGGTAATTGATAAGAAGAACGATTTATTCAAAATTGGTATTTCAACTGGGGTTCTAAAAGACTAGCTGCCTCGAAACTCTATTCAAATATCAACTACTGCCTTTAACGAACCTGTATCGACAAATGAACTGAGTTTGTGTGAAATTGCTTCAAAGATATCTTTATTTGGAGGCCAAGGTTTTTAGTAATGCTCGACTAATGCTGGACTAATCGATGTGCTTGCAAAAAAAAAATGTTTTATGCATCTCTAAGTAAAAAAACTGCAGATTATTTTGCATATTTATAAAAAACACGTGGTAAACGTTTCTTTAATACATTTTTATTCTTTTTTTTTAATTTTGACTAGATTTAGTCGTATTTAATAGTTACGGAATTTAATTTTCGCGGCTTATCAAAATCAGGTGAAATTGAAACATTTTCTTTCATAATTGCATTGAAGAAGAATAATATTGACTGGATCATGGATTTTGATAAATAAATAATTCTTTTCTTTCTACTAAGTTGCAAATGATGATGGATTGTTTCATTTAAATTGCTTTATCCATCATAAAACAAAGCAAACCCTTGATTTTGACAAGAACTTCATCATAAACCCAGACTAGTTCAGGTTTTTGATCTCTGGATTATTACAGGTTTATGATGAAATTGAGTTTAAAATGTGTCATCTTCCGGTTTTTCATCAAAAACCTAATTTTATGAAAAATCTGCGACATGTAGATTATTTCTAGTAAAGCTGTCGATGTAGCTTAATGGCGGGCGACAGCCTTCTTGTTCAGTAGTGATTGTTGAGATCGGACGCACAATTTGTTTCTTGCATTATTGTAGCGACAAGAAATATATAACCGAGGTATTATGATTGAAAAGAAAGAGCGTCCATGGATTTCCTTGCACATTCTTCTCTATAAAGATCTACGCAATTATACTCCATTTGTTTAGGTACGTGATGCGTCTTTTTATTTTATTTTTTTAATCGTATAATAAAAATTGTATGTTTTTATATAAAGATAATTTTTTTACAATTAGTTTTGTACTTAAACCGATGGTAGGTAATTTAACTTTTTAGATACAATTTTAGACAATTTTTCCGTTCCATCATCGGACCACAAGACGTACGGCGTTGCGCCACCGGTACATGGTGGACATCCCACCTATACGTACGAAGCGTTTTGGGAGTACATTCATTATGCGTACAGCTAAGGAATGGAATTCCCTGCCGGAGTCTGTGTTTCCTGATAGCTATAACCTAGGGGTCTTTAAGTCAAGAGTGAATAGATTGCTTCTAGGCAAGCGTGCTCCATCGTCGGCCACATCATCGCTTACCATCAGGTGAGACTGTGGTCAAACGCGAGCCTATACATTATAAAAAAAAAAAAAAAAAATTTTTAGACATGTCAAGATTGTTTACATTTAGTTAAAATCTATGTCGTGGGTATATCATCCTTTGGATTAATATAATACCACCACACCTGCTTACACTGTCACTAACAAAAAGCCTGAATATATCAAAATAGCGGAGTGTTTCAATTCTCTTCAGTAATAACTCATCCAGCTCATTGTCGCGCGAGACAAATTGAGGATTCGTCATCGTTTGCGACGCACTGTACCGGAGATTTGTGTGAAAGTGTTCACTCACTATCCACGGGATATAAATGAGAAATTATTTACTTTACGGCACTATATGCAAGAATGGTTGCATGAGACTAGTGTGAATATATGTAGGATTGTAGGCATATTTAAGGGTAGGACCCAAGAGTGAATAGGCTTCTTTTTAGCTAGTGCACTTCACCATCGACGATTGCATCACTGCTTACCATCAGTTGAGATCGCAGTCTAGCACTAGTTTATACACCGCTAAATTTTAATCGTTTTAATCCCGTGGAGGGTCGATCCGGTACATGAAACACTATCGATTTGTAAAGATAAAATTTTAAAGTAAAGTACCCTTTTTTCAAAACTCGTATTGATTTACGCATGTACGAAATTAATTTATTTAAGAAAACGTCAGCTGAGCGAGTTCAAGGACTTGTAGTTAATAGTCGGCGTTGCGTTCAAACTACCTATTAAGGTTAGGTTAGGTTAGCTATTCTATCATGTACAGTATTCTACACTGATATTATAAGCAGGTAAAGTTTATTTTTATGTTTTTTTTGTTTGTAGGTTTTTTTTTAATTAATATAAACTAGTGCTTGACTGCGATCCCACCTGATGGTAAGCAGTGATGCAATCGTTGATGGTGAGGCGCACCAGTTTATTAAGAGCCTATTCACTCTTGCCTTAAAGACACCTAAATTATATTCAGACGGGAAGACCGCAGCAGGCAAATTGTTCCAGTCCCTCGATGTACGCGGTATAAACGACGAGGCGAAACGCTTGGTCCGGACCGTAGAGGTTTCAACAACATTAGGGTGGATACTCGCCGTTCGTCGGCTTGTCCGATGGTAGAAGTGAGATGGTGGAATAAAGTCATGTAATTCCTGCGCACACTCTCCAAAGTGCATCCTGTAAAACACCGAAAGGCTGGCTACCCTTCGCCTGTGCTCAAGACTTTGTAGATTGGACTCAACCAGATCTGGATCGCCAATTTTTCTCTTCGCACGCCTTTCCACAGAGTGTAAAGCTGCCAGGTAATCTCTAAGTAGAAGTACTGGTCCGATTGATAAGATTTTTTCCACTGATAAAAAGTTGCTTCTTTCCTGAATGACATAGGCTATATTTTATGTACACGGGCGAAAGTACGGGCAAAAACTAGTATACTATATTTTGTTTCTGCGTACTACTATACACTGTTGAAGAAATAATATTACACACACACATTATACAATTTATTTACAACACCAAAATCTAACAAACGAATACATACGTAACTGCGCGTTTACATTAGCTTTTGACTGATGTTCTAGTATTAATCCGAACTCATCTGTCATAAACAGGTCCCGAGCATGTCAATAATTTTAAATTGATAACATCAAACGAATTTTCTACCTGTTTTTTTTTTATTGGGATTTTAGTTTGATGCTGTTTTTTAATTTAAGTTATAGGAAAGGCATGACAATGGTAGTGCTAAAATCGATAGTTCAATTGCGCTGCCACTAACGCCGAAAAAAAAAAACAAACAAGTTTTTAAAGAAAATATTTTTTTTCATAGCTAGCTTTTATACCACGATGTAATAATACTTTTTATAATTAATACTCGTCAAGACGAATCATACGAGCCCAAACTCGATAGGGTTGTGTCGTTTAACTACCAAGCTCCAATAGCCACATTTCGGTTCCATCATCAAATCAGCTCCATGTCATAATAATTTTGCATTGTCATCTGATTTACACATACACCCATTTCAGTTCAATCGGTAGCCGTAGCCGGGAAGTGGGTCAAATTTTATTTGCAAGATTTGATTACAGACAAATATCGGGACAGGTGAAACTAAATAAAAGCTTGTAATAAAATTAATGATTGAGCAGATGTAATAAGTAGAGTTGTATTTGGCTTGACTCACTTTACACAAATCCCTCACTGCGTTCGAAATTAAAGTTTGCAACCTTCGTTTCGTTCGGAATACAACATAATACCCACAACTTTATGTCACTGCTTTATCCATCGTCGACCACATCATCGCTTACCATCAGGTGGGATGGTGGTCAAACGCGAGCCTATGTTTGCGTTTAATCAATAATAAGAAAAAAACTAAAAACTAATAGATTATGTGAATGTATTATCACACTTATAATACAGGCCTATGTATGCTAGTAACCCGGCCCAGTTTTGTATGGGTGCAAATTTATCATGTATATAACACAAATGAGAGCAGTGGTGTCCTAGTAGTAACGGCGCCGACTTACAAGTTGTAGGTCGCAGGTTCGAACCCAACCAGGCGCATTACTTTGTGTAATTTATTTCATCACCACTGCTCTCAAAACGGTGAAGGAAAACATCGTGAGGAAACCGGCATGTCCTAGAACCAAGAATTCGAAGACATGTGATATTCACCAACCCGCAATGGGCCCGCGTGGTGGATTACGGCCCATTCCATCTCTTAGAGAGGAGGCCTGAGTCCCAGCAGTGACAACATTAAATAGGCTGATGATGATGACGAAGAAAAATATAAAATTGCTTGTAAACTTTGGAAGTACTGAATTGATTAAAAACATTCTATCACTGATAAGGATAACTTTATTCCGGAAAATACGCTATACCAGCCGCCACTTAGTGTCATACAAACTATCTTTAAGTTAACAAAGTGAAAATTTTGTTTGGCATCTTTTAACTTTTAAACCAATAACTCACCTATGGTAAGTGTTGATGTGGTCGACGATGGAGCACGCAAGTGTAGAACCCCCCAGGTTGTATATTAGGACGCAGACTCCGGTAGTAAATACTACTCCTTAAATGTAGAGACAAGCAAATAATGTGTTCCCTAAACGTTCAGTGCATTTAGATGGAATATCCACCATGTACCGGTGATGCAATGCCATATGTCTAGTGGTCCTATAAACAGAACTGGCTTGGTAGAACTACAAATTAATTAATTTTTATTTGTGTTTGATCTTCAACTTCCTGGCCTTATCCAGTGCTATCTGGGATCGGTGCAACACGTTATCACTAGCTCTTATGAAAAAAGTCATATTATATCACTCCTCACACAATTTATCCATCTTTACTTTGGCCTTACTTTCCTTCTCCATTCATTTATAGGTAAATATACTCATAGCTTTTACACATAATTTAGTATCAATCTATTAAACCCTCCTCTTAATTTTGTTTTGTTAGATGGAGTTAGATAATTAAAATCCTTGTCTGTTGAATGGGCCTTGCTCCCTAAGGTACCTTAGACTAATAAAAGGTCTTAAAACTAGTTCTACTAAATTAGGTATCTAATGAGTTGGATTTTAAGTCACTAATGTACCTATTTGTTAAGACAGCGCAAACTCCCAATTTGTGGGGAGGCGACCTACTATTTAAAATAGGTGGTCCCAGGCCGTGTCTGAGTACTTACATAATTATTTTATATTACGTATTCAGCATATATTATTTGCTATATGAATACTAACATAGTGTCTGTGGCTTCGCTTTTGTGGTCAATACCACAGAAACTCTGCTGTTTACCGGAATATAAGTCTATCAGCGAAATAATTTTAAACCACATAACTATTTTTAAAGTTTACCTATGGTATTTCCTATCCATCAACTTTACCTCTTTATAATTTTGGACCTAGTGGACGGACCTCATCAAATTTGTGACCACTTCCAAGCCGCCAAACATAGAGCTGCGTAGCGTCGTTTCACGAAAGAAGCGGTGGCGCGAGACTCGACCGAGACATTCACTCGACTACGACCACACTGTGAAGAGTGCAAGACTGAAAAAAAATTGTAGATTTAAACTTATCCTTGGACTTAGCTTGAGATTGCTTCTGTTCATAGGTAGCAAACCAAACTGGCCTACTGTCTGCGGACGTGTAGCTTCATAGACGTGTATTCGTCATTATACGCTTGGTGTACACCTGCCGCTTCGTCGATAGAGTTTCATGGTTTTGTATATAGGAGCTTCACGCTGGTGCACACCAAAATGATGAATACGCGTCTATGAAGCTGCGCGTTAGTGGACAGTAGGCCTAAGCAAAGCAAGACAAGTATCACAAATCGATAGAAAATTCAATCACAACTAAATTCTAAACAACGTCTCCCTCTCCCCCGCCCAAAAACAGCACGTGTATGTTTCCACAACAATACCTGAACACATCACGTTTTCACAATAAAATGCCTCGAAACTTTTGTGAATACAAAGCGCTAACCGTGATATTTGGCGTTACACCTCAGTTTGCACCCTTCAAGGGATTACAAAAGATATGACTACCTTTTTACTCAAGCCTCTTTTCTTCTCTCAACTCCATATAACACCCCCATTTACATATCATTCGGGCGAATAATCATTTATAAAGTTTCGGGTATAAATGGGCTTGACAGCTGAGTTATGAAGAGAAAGCTATTTGTCACTAGTTCCAAGTTTGTTTTTATCTGAAATGGAGTTGTATAACGTAGCTTGTAATTAAGAGACATTTACATTCTTTGACGACCTGTTAGTGTAGTCTGTGTAAACTTAGTAGATGACTAACAAACATACTGAGAATACAAAACTATAGTCAACTAAGTAATGTTATTAAAATGTAAATTAGATGTTTTCTGGAAAACGGCAAATGAATAATAGACTATTTTTTTTTTCGGTGCGAAATCATTAGATAACCCCTCCCTGTTTTAGTGGAGCGAAAAAGTACTTCAGACTTTTTAAGCAAGTTACAGGGTCAAAGCGACCCTTGAAGAATCCCTCAGCTCTCTGAGAGTACAGCTACTGTGTGTGAGAAATACAGTTTTGTTTCTGAAATCAAAAACAAGCCAGAGATTTTTTGATAGCTTCGTAAGTTTATCAGCATTTTATATCATAACCCAACAAGACCGTAAATTCCACAGTACTTTTATACCCAGCATATAACAAACAAGCTTATACCTGTGGCTTCGCACGCTCCCGTGACCCATTCCGCAAGGACCCTGCATATTTTCAGGTAAAAAGTACAGTAAACATATAAATATTTAGTTTGGATACGACACAGTATAGTGTCACCCGTAGATTAACTCTCGTAGCTCAACCCTGACATTAAAAATTAAAGAGTTTCCATTGCGTTTTTTTGACCACGGTATCGTTTTCGATCTTCGTAGCGCAGCCCTGGCACCAAGCACCTGGCATCTGGTACGTTATGCCCTGGCAAGACTATCAGTTTAGTTGTTATCAGTTTTAGCAAGTTAGCTACATCCCGTTAGACTGGCAGCTGACCCAATCATAATCAACTACAATTTTTACTTTAGTTAAGAAAACAGCATCCTCTTTTGCTAACATTTCTGCTTCGCATAAGGTGGCGACCGCAATGTCTTCTCGCTCCGCACCATAACCTGAACCAGGGCCCGGCGCGAGATATCGCTGCCACCATTTGTGTCTACGAGGACATGGCAGTGCTCCGCCCAAGCGGGGCATACTTCCACCGTATGCTCCACAATGTCTTCCGGTTGGTTTACAGAATAGTGACACCCGGACATTTCTTCTATGTGAATCTGGAGATGGAATGGTATGTTATGTATTTAGAAGAATGTGAAACAGAGTGCGAGGTCCCGCAAACCACCTCTGAAAAGAAAAGACCCTCCTGCTGATAGTTGATTTCGGTCTGTTGTATAAGTTTTAATAGTGCGGAGAATTTTAATACCACTATAAAGAATTTTGAATTTTAGTTCCTATGTAGCGTCATAGATGCCATTAGTGTGGTGTGTACATATTTTGCATAATTTTAATATCTTACCTTGCCATAAGCATAACCCCAGTCACAAATTACCCTTGCACAATCACAGCCTTCCTACTACCTGATTCCATAAGTGAGTTATACAATCTTTAATCTGAATGCATAGTTCACAACCGTACGGCTTCACGGGGACCTTGCCTTGTTAGTGATGTTCACAAGTTTTCTTTACAAAGAAAAAACTAACCATCGAAAGGTGGAACTGGAGGTAAGTACGAGTAGTATTTTTTTTACTTCAAAAACTGTTCCGAAAGATTACGAGAGTTCCGTCTAACAATTGAATTTTGCTGCAAGGTTTAAATAGGAAAGACTTTCCAGTCGTCTGTTACCTTTGATGTTAAGTTCATAAACTGCTGAGAGGTAGCAAGATGATTTAGAACACGTCCTCAGAACTACGGTATAGTTTCTGTCGAAGATGATTTCAAAAGTAACATTTAAAATGACCATTGAATTTTACCATCTATTATTAATACACGTCATATTCTAAAGTTAAAGTTTTGTAAAATAAAACATCTGTTTTAACTGCGGTTATTGTCATCATTATTTATGGCTTCATTTTAACCATTATTAAATTGGTGCAACCCGTATTTCACTTAATCGGTTATCATTAAAGTATTTGAAAAGACTTGGAAGCCTAAAGATGAAATTGCCTTTTAAAAAAATTTAAGTTATTAGATTAATTCTATGAGAAATATGAAATCGTAAAATATAAATTGGATTTGAAAAATTAAGGCACGTACAGACCTAAAGGTTATAAATATAAGTGTAAATTACCTAAGTGTATAAGCCAGAGTAAATTAACGCGTCGTATCGTATGGTGTATGGAAGAGATATGTTTAGGCAGGTAAATAATAAAAAAGTAGTTTAAGGAAAAAAGAAAAATAAAGATCACCTTGCCTAAAAGCTATATTTTTTTATTAACACATTTAAGCGCAAGGCCTTGACTTGAGCTCAATTGATCGTACTATCAAACGAAGGCCCTAAAAAGTCAATGTATCGAGAAAACTGTTACTAACATCTACTAAACTATCACATGCCATTAAATACGCGCATAATACATCCATAAGTAAGTTAGAAAATGAAACAAAAACTGGAGATTACGCGCAATCTCCGAGCGACGCTCACTCGACGCTTCGCAGGAAGGTCGGCAAAAAAATCGGAAAGGGTCGCCTCTATAAGTTATCCAGGTGTTTGGTTAGTCGCGGCAAAAATTCGCGAAGTTGCCGGACCGACATATTTTTGCGGATAATCTGATAAACGCGCATAAACATATGTAAAAGGAGGCAAATTTGTTACGTTTTTTGGGACTTGACTTCCCTATTCATGGTTTAAGGTAACATTTATTGTGGCAACGGTTCTGGGGAATCGATTTGCGTACTCAATGGCTTTCTGTTATTCGGTTCGATTCGTGCATTGAACGCACGAAATATTTGCATGACCAACGGGCCAATCGCTTCGATTGGCCGTTTGTATATTTTGTTCGTATTTGTAAAGGTATCCACAATGCAGAAGAAATCGCAGCATCCGCAGTGATCGATCTACACGCGAACTATTATTTAAAGGGAAATGGGAAAACATTCGTCTAAACTGGAATAAACTCAGGAACATGGTTCAAAACATGCAGTTTTTGACAAGTCTGTTCGAAAACGAAAAGTTACAATCGACATTTCTCGTTCAACGAATGTTATTGAGACCGATTCTATCAGAGAATTCATTCAGTAAACTGTTTTCTGCCAACCTAATAAAAAACTAAAGTTCGTATTTGTCAACCTTTCGATTGTGAATCTACTTATTTGATTTATTAATCGTTTAGGTAGGCAAATTCAAGGGTCAAAGGGTCGCCTGGACCAATATTTTTGCTACTCCGTTTAGATTACACCGGTTGGACCTTAAATTTACTCCGGGTCCAACTTTAATCGGCTCCAATATTTCACGAGTTTTTTTATGAAGATGCGTTTATCTTTCACGCAAGAGTTTAGTTTATGTACCTATTTAATTATATACAGACTACGTACGAGGTTCTCAAGTACATAAATAACTTCGTAATGGCAGATGGGTTTTGAATAACACAAAGCATTTTCTGTTTTTAATCCAATAATGTTTTTTAACATGGTTATAAATTTACTTTCTGTGTACAAAATCACCTATAGTATTCTAAAAGAATTTATTTATTTAATTATTTTTAATTTATTTAATTTATTACAACGGTTAAACAACCAATTACAGTAAATAAACAAAAAAGTATAAGTAAGTGAAAGTATAAAGAACAAGTACATCAATCCCTCTCATATAAAGCTTATAAAAATGTCGCGTATATTTGTTAACATCGTCTGTATTACTTCGAATGCAATCTAAAATATTGTGTTTTTAAAACTGGACATGAAAAGCGTGTTTTCAAAAAATGTTGGTCTAGATTTTTATTTCGTTTTCAGAAAATCCATATACATCTGTGAAAAATGGAACACAAAAATTCGCGTTATATCTTGTTTTGATTACGTAAAAAATGTTTACAACTTGATTTTATCGTTCTTTTTAAAACCAATTTCCAAATTTTATACTGTAACTCAAAAACATTACCAAAATAAATAAATAAACAAAACATTGTACAGAAATATCACCTACACAAAGATACTTATATGGATCACTCTTCAGCGTTCATCAATTACCTACTTAAGACCTCTTTCACACGAACTTGAGGCATGGCCCATTGTGTACAGGCACCATTATATATTTTTTCTCCCCATTACGCCATATCACACATTGGGATCTAATATATAGCCGCGCAGGTCCCAAAGAGGGTAGTTTACGACTCAAGTCGATACAGATAGCACAGTTTCCGATACCCCGTACTTGCGACTTGCGAGGTAGATACCATCGGTCACCTTCTACCTGATTTATAAGACTTAACCGCCCTCTATGACCTGCTGGTCATTTAGTGGGACATGGGCAAGTTTTACGTGTTAGTAAGTGATGTTTGTTTCAACGGTTTCAACGGTATGACTGGCCTGTTGGTCTAGTGGTTAGTGGCCCTGACTGCTATGCTGGAGGTCGTGGGTTCGATTCCCACAAATGTTTGTGTGTTGAGCACGATCATTTGTTCTGTGTCTGGGTGTATTTATTTATATATGTATGTATTTAGAAATATATAAGTATGTTTATCAGTTGTCTAGTACTCATAACACAAGCTCTGCTTAGCTTGAGGCTACACGGCGTTGTGTGATAGTTGTGGAATATATATATATATTGTGGAATATATAACGGTGAAGGAAAACATCGTGAGGAAACTGGCATTTTCTAGAACCAAAAATTCGAAGACATGTGACATTCACCAACCCGCACTGGGCCCGCGTGATGGATTACGGCCCATTCCCTCTCCTAGAGAGGAGGCCTGTATCCCAGCAGTAGGAACATTATCCTCTATCCATCGATATCGTTAAAAATAATAGTCGATTTTTCACTTCATAATCTAACCGTGTATCTAGCTTAAAGAAGCTACATTTCTGATTAATGTATACAGCGTAGTTAGTAATTTAAAAATTATCAAAATGAATATTGAGTAGCGTTAGAAGGCCTTGCCAAAGTGAACCGATGAGCCGATGAGAGTCGAGGGAATTTACACAGTATCGTGTGTTGTGGCGACGCTTGTGGGAGGCTAGTGTACGGCAGTGGACATCTTTTGGAATGCAATGATAATGGATTAAGTATTCATCAAAGAGAATATTTTTGACATCTGGTATAACCTAGTGCTTGACTGTGATCCCACCTGATGGTAAGCAGTGATGCAATCGTTGATGGTGAGGCGCACTAGTTTATTACTCTGAACGCTGTTCAGATGTACGACTTTAAAACGACTGCTATTCAATAAGTCAGTATGACGCCAACTTTACTAACACCTACGCTTTCTGTATGTGGAATATTCCAACGATCTCAATTATATTGAAACTAGCGACCTGCTTCAGCTTGCACGGCTGTTGGAAATCTTTAAAATACTCGGGTTTTCTTCGCGTAATTTATGCGCATGTACGTATTATAAACTTAAATTTTCCAATCCATATGGTTACATATTTATAAATAAAGTACCCACAGCGTCTGTCTTGTTTCTGCTCACGAATAAACGTCAAAAACTCCTAAACGGAT
The DNA here is from genome assembly GCA_910589285.2 of Mythimna ferrago. Lineage (NCBI taxonomy): Eukaryota > Metazoa > Arthropoda > Insecta > Lepidoptera > Noctuidae > Mythimna > Mythimna ferrago. Next base: position 25,267,562 of record OU342692.1, read on the forward strand.
TTTCATGCCGTTTTCATCTAGAGATAGAGTGATTATGGTTTGTGATGATGAGGATATTATATATTCATCATCATCATCATCATCAGCCTTTTTTTTAATGTTCCCACTGCAGGGACTCAGGCCTCCTCTCTAGGAGAGGGAATGGGCCGTAATCCAACACACGGGCTCAGTGCGGGTTGGTGGATGTCACATGTCTTCGAATTTATGGTTCTAGGACATGCCGGTTTCCTAACGATATTTTCCTTCACCGTTTTGAGAGCAGAGGTAATGAAATAAGTTACACAAAGTAATGCGCCTGACAGGGTTTGAACCCGCGACCTACAACTCGTAAGTCGGAGCCATTACCACTCGGCCACCACTGCTCTCAGTCGGCCACCACTGCTCTCTTATATATTACATCCATATTAATATTAAAAAAATGCCTAAAACATTCTGCCCGTCTGTTACATCACCACGCCTAATCATCAAAACGGATTTGAATAAAACTTTTTATACTGGTAGATCATGTCCAGAAATATGACAAAATATTTCGTCTCTGGAATTTGTCTTTGAGATAATTTTTGATTTTCACACGATCAATGAAGCCACTGGCAGAAACTAGTCATATTATAGGAGTAAATGCGAAAATAACTCTGTTCGTCTGTTATTTCATCTCGTTTTTAATATTTGATTGGATTTGGATGATTATTAAATTGGCACACTAGTAGACTTGGAATAATACATAAAGGAAATGAAATAAGACTTTGTACTCTGTTAGTATGTTCCACAGAGTACTTTTATATAAGTAGTATCTTCCCTTAGTATCATATTCTAAGCGACCAAATACCATTTATGTAACTAGAGCCCAGTAAAACACAAAAAAACACTTAGGTATGAATTTAGAAAAAAGATTTATAATTTTAGCTTGAGAAAGTATCTTTAGTATTCTATTCTATTCTATTTTAACTAAAATACTAACTAGTCGTAATTATTGTAGGATTTTATTTTTTGTTTTTTAATTTACTGTAATTATAGTTATTTGTTTGTAAAGAAAAGTCTTCATTAAATCTAAAGAGTATGACTGTGACGCTTTATATTTACTGTTTAAGTGATGTTGTTTATCAGAATTAAGCGCAGACACCGTTCAAAATAAATACACTCGATTAAGGTTACTTTTTTAGGTTCAGAGGTCGGCAAAAAACGTCTTGGTTTAGTTTACTTTAGCTTAATCTTTGTCGCCTTGGAAGCCTCTTGATCACTCAAAACTTTTTGCCAGTATTTCTGACATTGACTAATACAATATTATGTCTATCGTCAACTTGACTAAGCTGAATATGTTTATGTAAGCATCTACCAAGCGCCACTACACTCACTGGTACTATACTTCGCAGTCAGCCGACTCCCGCGACTTTCCAAGTCAACTCAACTCAATTAACTACTTCGTATTTTTTTAAAGTACTGTCACAAGCAATAAGGTATAAAAATTGACACATTTTCTATCTATCTTTAGGTACTTTTCTGTCTGGCCGTCCGGTAACTGTCCGGACCAAGCCCAAGTCGTCGACGGCGCGCACTGTTCCCGCGCGCCTCAAGGAGTTGTCAGCAACAGCAGGGACCCAGCCGGGTCGAAGCCTACTGGGGCCAGGGTTATCCGAAAGGGCGCTCGAGCCCCGGTATGAAGGCTAGAAGGAACGGGGTGGGTCTTTTAGTTAGTAAGGGTCGGTCTGACACTATCTCCCGCTCCGCCCAAGGGCGGGGGATGTCAATGCATGATTTTTTCCCACCATAAAAAAAAGGTACTTTTTCCATTTAAATAATACCTATACGACAATTTGTTCGAAATTACTTATTTAATGGTAAAGTAATCAAGATCAAATTGTCGTACATTTATTTCTGAAGACTGGCAAAAATTAAGGTGGATAGAAAATGTGATCTATATAATATATAAAGGGAGAAACTGACTGACATATCAACGCACTGCTGAAACCACTGGGACGAGGGGCGTGAAGTTTTTTGCAAGGCTTCTTTTTGTGACGTAAGCGAGCATTATGAAGGGATTTTTGTAAATTCAACTTTTAAGGGTTGAAACGGGGCTCCAAATTTTGTATGTGAGAAACCTACTTTCACGTGAGCAAAGCTGCTGGGAGAAGCTAGTAATGATATATACATACATATAAAATATAGCCTATGCCACTCAAGAATAAAGCAGCTTTCTGTCGGTGAATAAATTTTAGCAATCAGACCAGTACTTTCAGAGAAACAAAAAAACATAAAAACAAACTTTACATCTTTATTATATTAGTGTAGATGACTGTACCTATATATATTGAAATAGTCTCAAGCTTTTCAATTCTCAAAATGGAAATCTTTAAAACATCGCCAATCTTAATCGATTGGCCAACCAATAACCTGGCAGCACTCGCAGCGTATAAACTGAAGCCCAGTCCTCTGGCCACTCCCTTACATTCGATGGCACAACTGGCACGCATCCAGTATCGCACTGTAGACCACTCGAGGAATGCTTATCTGTCCCGACTCTCCTAAAATATATCACGGCTTCGTCCAAACTAATGTTCTAAGTTAAGCGCGGTAAACAGCTTTATGTAAGTCCTGAAAAGAAACCTAAAATTTTATTACGTCGAAAGTTTGTAAGCTCGAAAATTTGGTGTACATGTCAAAGAGAAAAGTAATGACTCAGCCTGAAATAAGATCAGTGAAACTCATATAAGACTTTGAGATTCTTAAGGAAAAAGTTAATATCTGTTTCGAAGGACTAAAGACCTTTTTTTCAAACACCTAAGTAAGTTACAAATAGTCCAGTTCTTTTAGACCTTCAGCCAATCAGTCATTTTGAAGGTCAGCCGAGAAACGGATCTCAATAAAGATTAAGATAGCGCTGATGAAATGTTTAAATCTACATTCATCAAGCTCTTACCATTCGGAGAAACTTTCTTTCTGAGACAACATTTCCTTGACGAGGTACCTATCGTTCATGATTACCTAGTAATTTGTCTGGCTTCAAAGTACCAGTGTTTTTTTCTGAAACGGCCGTAATTAACTGATTCTAGAATAAATTACGATTAGGTGGGATTACTAGATGTTTATCTGTGTTAAATCGGCACGCACTGTAATAAGAATTGGTAATGCCGTGGTAAAATATTTACCAAATCAAGATACTGTAGTCCAATATATAGAGGCCGTTTAATACAGCACTCACAGAGACTATTTTAATTAAAGATGGCTTGACAGCGTATTTTAGAATGTTAGATAAAAGCAACGCTTTTTTAGGGTTCCGTAGCCAAATGGCAAAAAACGGAACCCTTATAGATTCGTCATGTCTGTCTGTCTGTCTGTCCGTCCGTATGTCACAGCCACTTTTTTCCGAAACTATAAGAGCTATACTGTTGAAACTTAATAAATAGATGTATTCTGTGAACCGCATTAAGATTTTTACACAAAAATAGAAAAAAAGCAATAAATTTTGGGGGTCCCCATACTTAGAACTGAAACCCAAAAATTTTTTTTTCATCAAACCCATACGTGTGGGGTATCTATGGATAGGTCTTCAAAAATGATATTGAGGTTTCTAATATCATTTTTTTTTTCAATTGAATAGTTTGCGCGACAGACACTTCCAAAGTGGTAAAATGTGTGTCCCCCCCCCCCCTCTAACTTATAAAATAAGAGAATGATAAAACTAAAAAAAATATGATGTACATTACCATGTAAACTACCAACGAAAATAGGTTTGAACGAGATCTAGTAAGTAGCTTTTTTTAATACGTCATAAATCTAAAAAAATACACTATTATTAAAACATCGATCAAAGTTACAACGAACTACAAGAACTTTTATATTATGTTATTTGCTGCTACGGAACCCTCCATGGGCGAGTCCGACTCGCACTTGGCCGTTTTTTTTTATTATACACTTTGACTTTGACATGAATATTAGGGTTGATACTTTACTACTTTTTTATAATTGTTGATAGGTTTGCGCTTGACAGCTATCTCATCTCATGGAAAGCAACTATGCGTTTGACGATGGAACGCGCTTACCTAGAAGAAACCTATTGACTCTCGACTAGATTCTCGGGTTATAGCTATCAGGAAAGTAATTTACTTTTTTTATATTTTAATTTTTTATTATTGAAAATGCGGACTATGTGGTTTATAAGTATTTTATTTGACCTGAATGCGGATTGTTTTTTTTTTTTTTTGTTATTCATAGGCTCGCGTTTGACCACCCTTTCACCTGATATTATATTTTTGGTATTGAGCATCGATTGGTTCAGTTCTGTTATAGTTCTGAGTTGAGCTGTACAAATACTGACAAAAGCTTGCCTTGCCTTTCCATGCCTTCCTCTGTGTTTGTTTCGGAGTAGTCAACAAGAAAACATCGGCCTCAAATTCATATGTAAAAAATTTATTCATAGAATAATTAATCTCAGTAAGATACACAAGAGCACTTTAGTTACAAAATAAAAATACGCACAACAGACTTGGGCCCAAAAACAGGAATAAATATCGCAACACATTCCAAATTGTTTACCGAACGCCTTTTGACGGAAGTATCATTTGAATTCCTCGCCGTCGCATCCATCTCCGAGCGTTCACGCACGTGCAGCCTCCTCCGACGAGCCACTCCGAATCTCAGGAACGACGGGCGACGATTTAAACAGCCTCGGATCCGATCCCAACGAATTGTTTCAGTAGCAAGCTGGGAATTAAACGACGTATCTTAAAGTCACCGTAAAACTCTGCGATAAGATTCCGAGCACTTTCAAGCAATGAGTCGCCGGCTAGCTTTGCGACTGTATTTTAAGTCCATTTTAGGCTAAACCTGGGATATATTACCGTCATTAGCTTTGCACAAGTATTTCGGGCTTGGACGTATTTTTATCGCTAAAGCCTCTGTTTTGAGGACAAAAGCAAGCCGGGTTTGCACGGCTTGTATGTCTCTTTTCATACTTTTTTATTAGGTTTTTCGTGGTTCCGAGGTTCTAGTCGGATCCGTAGTAAAGCGATTATTGCTGATTTATGGGACTGCCTGGCTCGTTTTATTGTGGTTCATGGCTGACTCGTGGAGTCAGGCTTATAACTTTCGCGAGGCAGTTATCTTATACTTTTATATGACATTAGGTTTGTTTAATGGACCTTAAGTACCTAAATAACATATTCTAAATACCTAAAAGGGTTTCTGTTTTAGATGGGAAATCATTCAATGGCTTCTCTCGTTCTTGAGCGGAGCGGGAGGGCGTGTCAGACTTTTACTGACTAAAACCCACTCCTGTTCTTTCTTTGCCTTCGTTCCAGAACCCCAGGGTACACTTTCGCACAACTCAAGTCCCCAGTAGGCCCATGATCCTAGCTAAAGGTATGACTTCAGTATAATGACAATATTCAGGACCAATCAAACGGGTATCGCATTATGTACAACACCAAAATACCTTGAATTTCATCAGTACTATCCCATCAAAGTGAACCTCTCATCCTCTGAATACTGAATATCACAGTATCAAGTTCTGATCGAAGTGTCGAGCTTCTCAGTATTGTGTTCAAGATATTCAGCATTCGAGTTAACGCACCGAGTAACAAGGTAATGCAGCTTCCAGTAACGTAGGTGAGATATTTCATAGTGCCATTGTGGCAGCAACAACCGCACCTAGATTATAGTAATAGCGTTGGCAAACAATATCACATATCAACTACAGACATCTACAGGAACCTTAGTACGCGTTGGTGGTTAGTGAACAGTGATCTAAACCAGTGGCTGCCAACCTGTGGTCTGTACTACTGGTGGTTTTCAAGTTGAGCCAAAATATATAAAAAGTTAAGAAAATCAACTTAAAAGTATGTTCAAGCGCCGTCGGCTACCTTCGTCGCTCGTCGGGCTTCATCACGGCCACAGCGCGAAAGACATGGCCCGCTACCACTTCACTACGAAGATCGAAAACGACCGACGATAAACGCGCACCAAAATTTTTCCCTATACCAACATTTCTTTGGATATACGTTTTGTTAATTTTACAGTCCACTGCTTTTTATTTAAGTCCAAGTCTAGAGCCTAACAAGTAACATTGATAAGAACTGATTTAAAGTTTAAGCTAAAATACTTCTCATGGCTGATTTTTATGTATCTTTTTGAGAAAATTTCTAGAAATTAGTCATTAATACTGACAGACACTTTCTACAGGGTGTTTATTTTTGGTAGAGGCTTTAAAGTTTTTATAAAAATGGTGTATATATATGTATAATCCTTCTTTCGCACACGTAGTGTTTATCACATTCTCCTTCTAAACGACTTGACCGCTTTGGATGACATTTTAAGTATATATTTTGGTCCCTGGATGGTTTGAAATACAATCGGACCCGGTAGTGGCGCTGCAATCGGGTGATCAATTTTTTTTCTGATGTAAACCATTTTCCAGACAGAAGAACGTCTGTCAGGACTATTAGTTGGTAAAATATAATATTTACAATAATATTAGTCTTGAAAGATATTAAATGGTTTTGGTACTAAGAGGCTTTCTTTTTCTTTTACACGTTAATATTCCTTACAAGTATCTTTAAAACGGGGATAACAATTATTGTCTTTGCAAAAAACGCTAGAACGTATCGCAAACTGAAATAATCCTCTACACACAGTCGGCAAAAGTATTAACATTAGTATTCGTCGCACGCCGCTCGATACATCTGAAACCCTGCAATAGCCGACCTCCTTAAATGCCTGTTACATTCGTTATTAGTTAGTTCTACGTTACCTTCACTGTTTTATTTAAACTAACAAACAAACTACAAACAACCATGACAGAGTTTAAACTGATTAACCCAGTGTCACTTACTATCACATGAAACAAAGTCAACCTTAACCAATTTCCTTTCACAGGATTTTACAACTTGTACACAATGACATAAGGGCTGAAATCGTGATAGATGAATAAATAAATCAGTTAAATAGTTAAGGTAACCATTCATCAATGTAGATCGAAAGTAGGCTCCATTATCACATATTATTTATTCCAATTAGACTTTAGTGATATCTATAGTGGATTACAAAATGGACTTTATTTCTATTTGTTTAAGATGTATAGTTAAATAAAGGTTCATAACAGTTTTGTTTTACATAAAACGTACATAATGTAGTAGGTTTGTTATAGCCAATAATTGGTTGAAATCCACGTGTAACTTTGGAATAATGGGCATGATTCGACACGATGTACTTACTATAATGAGACTATTCAATCTAAATTTATTCGGAAAGGCTTTTTAGAGGTCATATTTAATTCTGATTGGTTAGTGAATGATGATTTGACAACACGGTCGAGCAATTGGCTGCTGCGCTATGAATCACTGGTTCAGTTCCCGTACGTAGCAACTGTTTGCCTACGAATAATTATTCCTGTACCCCTGGCTAAGTTGCTAATCTGCAATAGTTAACGCTAGTAGAAAGCTTCAAATGTACGGGAATGACGTCATCTCAACGCTCAGTCGTGTGGTTAGAACAAAAGATTCGGCGACGCGGCCAACTCGAAGCGTTCGACGCTAGCGAAACGATTGTAACTTGGCTAGGGGGGCTGGTCTCAGTATCTTGTGTATGCCTAAGGTATATCTTCCTGTGATATTTTGACACGCGTAATTTATTTTGTATGTCCGCTTACTTTCATCTTACCATATTACTACCACTCCTATCTCTTCTTAGTGGAACTCTTGTGTGTATGTATGTGAAATGTAAGCTGTGATTGTGTATAATAAATTTTCTTCTTCTTCTATGTATTTTTGACTTTCACTCTTCTCTTCACACTATCATCTTATTCATACTTGCTCACATGCAATTTACTTTGATCACCCACGATACAGGAGTAATTCCGAATATGGGGCAACATTTAAAAAAAAAGACATGCTTAGTTGCTTTTACCCATACCGAGCTACTAAGTTAAAAACAGAAAGTTGAAAATGTGTACGAAGTGGGAAAGTGCTTTAGGAGTTTTAAGAGGAAAGCGGAAGTCGTTAGTGTAAGTTTCAATTGAAACTTGGAATTGATTTTTAATAGTTTTATTACGTTTTTCATTTCAATGACTATAGCCTTTCTCGAAGTTTCCTTAGATTCTAATTCCATGAGATAAAATAAATAAAGAATTAGTGGTTACGCTGATTATAAATAATTTTTTTCGACTGAATGTTCGAAACTCAGACAGAACGACGCCTATCTTAGCGCCTTTGCTTAGCGTAGGTATGAAAAGTGAAGTACATACTTGAGATTGACTTCTGTACTATCTATTTAGTGGTGTCATGCTTACTCCCAGTCTGTACACATTTATTATGGAAATAGGGAAGCGACATCGAACAAGCTGGGTGAATGTTACCATTTTTAGCTTACATTATAAAGCTTGGCATACAGATTGGTGATAACGGAACAATGTAAGTAAGTAACTATAGTACGCAGCACGAAGTTTGTTTTAATTAAAAAGATTCAGTTTTTGATGAGCCCGTTGTTCTTGTTAATAATGCTGGGGAAGACTACGTTGAAGACAAAGTTTATGGTGATTGCAACCTTATTAAAAACTCTCATGACCCATGCTTACTACAATTTTCATAACTAGACGGCAGTAGGCGCTGTGGATGAGTGATCCAGCAATCTGCCTACATGTAAAAAAAAAAAACAAAACTTAAAATGAAATAAGTTTTAAGTTAGTGCATCCCTTTTTATATCATATATTCTGAGGCCGCGTCATATGTTTGAGTATAAACTCAGTTTTAACTAAAATATAAACTCTACTAACTATAGTTTACTAAGTTACTAAAACATGTGTGTTTTTAATAAAATTAAAAAATATGTATATTAAAAATTTTATCGTAGAAAACCTTAAGTACAAAACTGAACGACAACGACTGACAAATATCGATGTCGTGAGCTTTAGACAGCGTGTTATATTACCTACGAAGCCTGTGTATAGCGATGTAATGACACAGATTAGTTTCAAAAAGTGTCACTAACAGATTATTATTTTTCTTATAAGGCGGGTGGATATATCATGTATATAATATATCTTGAAGGAATTCAAGAGCTCGATGCAATAAATTGAACCCTATTTATAATATATTTATATAGAGAAACTGACACATCAATGCGCATCCGAAACTACTGGGACTAGGAATGTGAAATTTCGGGTCCTTTTAGGCTGACCCCACATTAAGCGTACGCGATCCTCGGGCGTGTGAGTAGCGCGGACGCCGCGAGCGCGCTGCGTGAGCGTCGGGTATTGCTGCCCTGCGGCGTGTGTGGAGATTGCGCGCGGCGCGCACCCGGCGCGCACGCGGCTCTTGAGTCGCGTTCTTACCCCTTTGCCCGCTATCAGATTGAATACACTAATGGGATGAAACGGGGGTCCCAATTTTGTCTAAAAAACCTATGAGTGGAGCCGCTGACAGAAATTATACAGAAATAAAAGGATCCCCTGCCACTGGCTAAAATTTCAATTTAATCAGCCGAGTGTACTACGTGATCTCGACGAAGCGAGGTGCGATTAACGCTTGTGCGACAAAACTGTATTGCGGCTCATCACTCAACTTATTTCCAAACACAAGCGTGTGACACACTAAAACTCGGTATCACACTGGTGTGACAAATAATACAGACAAATATTACAGTAGTTTGACACCACCCTACCTGCCAAAATAACTCGACGATGCCCCGCCCTGTGGGACTCCTGCTTCTTTGTGGTTATAAAAAATAAGCACAAAGGTTAAAGCGGGAGCGAAGCTGAGCGGAGCTCCCGCATTAGCCTTCTAACCTATCATGTACGTGTCAAGCTGCCCTAAGATATGTTAATTCTTTATGTCACACTAGAGTAATGTCGAGCTTCAGTGTGTCGCATAAGGATGCATTCGAACTTGTAGTGAGTCGCAGTACAGTTTTATTGCGCAATTGTTAATCGTACATTCATTTGTCGAGTTCATGCAGTACACTTGCATTCAGCCTATCTTTAAAAATATTGATCTGCTTATTAAATACGTCACAAACGTTTCGCCTAACAAGAAAGCATTGGTATCTTGCATTGATCTCAAGCCAGATGAACGTATTCCAAAAAAAAAGAAAAAACATTGCGATACAGAGCAAAATAACAAAATACTTAAAGAGATGAAAGCAGGAAGGACACAAATAACTTTTAGTATAGCAACCCAAGATCTGAGTAAAAGGTATGAACTGTTCTTAGAAACTTGGATGCTGTTTTCCTTTCGCGAATTCATCTTTCTCTTATACTAAAAGTTGATCATGTTTGAGAGTACTACTACTTACACTACTAAAACTGTTATTACATACTTTAACAGGAACGGGACGGTGGAACGGAGGCTTTTTAATATGAATGTAGATAGTGAACCAAATTTATTATATTTAATATGATTTTATTATTTGACTATGACAGATTTTTTTTTTTTGTATTTGGAAACATTGAATATAATATAGAAGCACTTTTTTTTTGTGAATGTGAAGTTCCATGGAGCACAAGATAGTTACAACTTGTTTGACATTACGAGCATGGCAGTTGAGAGTTTGTCATGCTCACTCAAATGTCTCCTTGATGGTGGCACGTGTTATTGAGTCATTTAGATCCCTTCAAAATGTTTGAGCTGAGTGGAGCTGACGCATGCGTCATACTCGTGAACGGGTGCCGTCTGTTGAGACGGGTCATCTCTTAGCTAGCAATTTTTTAATTACTTTTTTACATTACCAATGTGCTCACATAATAGAAGCAACAAGATATATGTAAGATTATTTATATCTCATAACATGATTTAAAAGTGTGTTCATGGAGTTTCTTGTACGTTCTTCTTCATACAGATCTACGCTTTGGAACGTGCAATTTAGCTTAAATTTATCTTTGGACTGACCAACATTTCACTATTCAAAAGTGCCTTTAAATTGTCTATTTGAAATAAATGCTTTTGATTGATTATGCGATTTTTATCTATATTGGAATTTTGTAGCTCATAACATAGTTTTTAGTAAAAATTGTTACTAGTCCTTTTATTATGAGTTCAAACTTGAAAATAAATTATATGTATACGTACTTTAACGTGTGTCCTATCTCTACCTTTAAGTAACAATTTCAAGGTCGGTTATTTATATTCATTACTATAATTTCGTCTGCTATCTAAGGCTAGATAGCTTAACTGAAGTTAGAATAGAATCGATTAAGGTTCTCGTTACCGAAATAATGCGGTTCATAAAAGTCGGCTAATCGTCGAATTCAAATCGATTTGCGAGTGCTGCTCGCAGTACGAGAAAACTTGGCATCGCTGTGTAACCAGCCCTGCTGCATAGTTCATTGGGTAAGTAATTAGCATTGAAATAGTCTGGATTGCAATGAAAACACGCACAAGTACATCTTGAAGCTAATTTAAGTGAAAGATTATTTCTTGAAATGGTGTCGTGTTTACAAAAGTTGCAAAATAGTACGTTTTGATAGTAGTGGATAAACTTTGTTTTTGCGCCTGAGCCGCAGGCAAGGGTGTATACAACAATTTTCAATACACTTACGAAGTAATAAATGAACGAAGGTTGCCCGGGAGACTCGTGAAAATGTAATACATTATGGTGCGGGCTCATTGACACACTTTTCCACACTGGTGCGAAAAACAATAATTTACGTACGGAAAAGCGGTAGAGGTAGGAGCGGGTTTTTGAGTGTGTTAAAAAATATTAAACAAAAAAACATTTCGCAAAATAGTTTTTTTTATACAATCTCTGCAAACTATGAATTTTGAAGTTAAGCAGACGACATGGTGTTCTTGATCTGCAGATTGAGGCTCTGGTCGATCCGCAGACTAAAAACACTGCTGTAGACATGCGAAATACGCTTGTGATCACGGTTTTTTTACATAATACAAAGATAAGTCAGATTACCTTTCAGGTCGCCGGTTCGAAAAGTCCTGAGAATAGAAGTCCGTTACCAAGACTAAATGGTGTTCCTCTAGAAAGGGTTGAGTAATTCAAATATCTAGGTCATGCCTTGACTGGCGACCTCAACGATCATGTAGATATAGAACGGGAGCGGAGGGCATCTAAGCTTTTTTTTTATTTACTTGGGTTAATATTTACGCTAAGTTTCAAATATGTGGGCACAAGGAATAGAATTTTGCATACAAACGAATTTGTCTATTTTCACCCCTTTGAACATTGAATTTTCAAAAAACCCTTAGTGCTCGCCGACATCATAAAATACAGCCATAGCGGACAGGTACGATTCTCCTTTGTTAGGTGATGTTGTTCACCGATGTTTCAGGAACAACCACCTTGTTTTAAAATAGATATTAAGGTTACTAACATAGGTTGTAAGTTTTTCTCAATTGTTTACTAACCCATATGGATGTCACTAATCCGAATTAAAGATTATTTTATTTTATTTATAAAAGGCCCGGTGCAAAATTTCAAGTCCTTAAAGCCAATGGCTGTGCGTTGATACTCATAGACATAGTAGTTTATTGACAAGGGATTCTTACAAGTCAAATACAAAATGTCACAGTCAACAAATTACTAAATATAAAGAATGTCAAACATATAGAAATTACAAAATAAACAAATAAATAAAAGTCAAATTTAAAATAAAAATAAATCATAACAAAAGTCAATAATATTCCGTCTAAATTAATATTAAATCGTCAAAGTTAAATTAAATTACATCATAAATTCGATGTCAGCCAGTCAGCTTCACCTTTTATAAATACACGCTTTAATTTAGTTTCACCTGTCCCAATGTTTGTCTGTAATCAAAACCTGCAAGTTAAATTTTATCCACTTTCCGGTTACTGATTGAGCTGAAATTTTGCACGTACGTGTAAATCAGATGTTAATACAAAATTATTATGACATGGAGCTGATCTGATGATAGAACCGGAAGGTGGCCATAGGAACCGGGTAACCCCATCGAGTTTGGGCTCGTGTGGTTCGTCTTGACGAGTACATTGGTGCTAGATGATAACCAGGGTCCGATGATGGAGCTGACAGGTTGCCGTAGGAGCTAATGTTACTAATTATACAGGGTTATTTGCAAAACAATAACAACCTTGCAGAACTGTATTGCTAACATTATAAACAATAACTTTAGTTCTATGACTATTTACAAAACATAATACATTTACCAAAAACAAACCTTCAAGATTTCTTTATTTCATCTAAGACATTTCAACTCTGTATTTTCCTACACCAACCTACGTCTGTATGATGTGACACGTGACGCAAGCGATCCCCGCTCCCCTCCGACATTGTTCTATCGCTTGCTTAGCATAGATTTCGTGATATTTAGAACTTTCAATTTCAATATTTTTATTTTTGTATGAAAATCTGTTGAACTAAAATATTATACATTTTTAAAAGTATATGATGAACATAAGTTGTCGTATATGATGTTAGTAACATCGTTTAGAGAGGAGATATGTATAGGTTTATACCGCGCCATAAAAGCTTGCTAAGAGAGAATTATTTTCATTGAAAACTTATATTTATAGATAGTTTAATGAGACCGCCATTGTACCCTTAGATTAAAGTTTCTGTGAAATTGTTACTAGTTTGATTTACAATGAAGTTTGTTCTATTCTACTCTAATGAGGTTTTTTTATGGGAGGGAGAGATAGTGTCAGACTCTTACTGACTAAAAACCCACCCCATTCCTTCGTGCCTCTATACCGGGCTTCCAGCTACTCTTTCGAAACTAAACCTGGCCCCAGTAGGCTACGACCCAGCTGGGCCCCTGCTGTTGCTGACAACTCCTTGAGGCACGCGGGAACAGTGCGCGCCGTTGACGACTTGTGCTCGGTCCTCCTTTGCTAGCATTACTGCTTCGCAGAAGGAGGCGACCGCCTGCCACTCCTCCTCGCTCCGGACCATGGCCTGTACCAAGGTCCGGCGCGAGAGATCGCCCCCGCCGATCGCCCTCACGAGGGCACGGCGATGCTCTGCCCAAGCGGGGCACACCTCTACTGTGTGCTCCACCGTGTCCTCCGGGCGTTCCGCACGGTGGCGATACCCGGGCGTCTCTTCCGCACGAATCCGGTGCAGGAACCTCCCGAACCTTCCATGTCCGGTGAGGACCTGCGTCATGCGGAAGGTGAGGACGCAGTGAGGTCTTTCCAGCCACGCCTCAAAGAAGGGACTTACCGCCATAGTTGTGGCGTGCCCAGCACTGGGTTGCGACAGTCGCTGACGCCATTTCACCATGAGATCCCGCCGGAGCTCTGTCCGCTATGCCGCGACCTGTTGCGGCAGCGGACTTTCGCCCCGGCGTTGCATCTCCACGCGCAAATCATGCATGTGTGCAAGGACTGTTGCCACCAGATCCCATGGTGGTAGGCTAGTAAGGAGGCTTGCCGCTTCGCGGGAAACCGTGCGGTATACCCGCACCATCCGTATTGCCATGACCCTCTGGCATGCGTTCAGCATGGCCGCCGGTCGATTTTGCAGTGACGGCGTCCACACCGGTGCCCCGTAAAGGGCCAACTCTAATGAGGTTATGGACGAGATACAGAACATAGAACTTTATGTAATTAACCAATGCCTTTAACAAATCTGATACAAATAATGAAGTATCCAGATTTTTGTCAGTCTTTTATAATTATATTACCGCCAAAGGCCTAGTTATTTTTAGTCATTATTGTGAACCTAATCTCGCTAAACGATACCTCACCTTCAACAAACCTTACCGTATTTACTTAAAACATTTCGTACATAATTAGATTTAACGTAGGTGCTCTCACAAACATACGACTAGGTACTCGATGATCAAACGTTTTTGTATAACGACAAGTATCGATCACAATTATATACCTTTGGCTTTTTCCGAGGCCATTTGAGATTAAAGTGATGTATACGTACGTACATATGTACCTATATGTAGACTTGAATGGATGTTAGACTGCAAAGGACATTTTTTCCCGGTTTTGTAAAGTTGTTTTTCTTAAAAGGAACAACACTTTCGATTTGTTTGGCAAGTAGAAAATAATCTTTATTTTATAAGTCATAGATAACACTTTTACTTGTCAATGTTTTTGTTAATTTTAACTAGATGAATCTGGTGTTTCCCAGCTGAGCAGTCTAAGAAGAAACATAATACAGCCTCTATACAGCTTAAAGAGTACACCTGAACTTATATACAGCTCTTATATAATATAGTTTATTATGCTGCTTCGGGGCGCAATAAGCCCAAAAGACCTGCAGTAAATGGCAGTAAACATGTATAATGGTCAAATCATAAAAGATGAGAACTGTGTAGAATAATTTACAAGCACTCGGTTTCATTTTTAAGTCTATGTGAGCTTAAAATATACAACCAAAGTAAAAAAAAAAAGTAGTAACATTTTGAAAGTTCACTTAATCTGAGTTCACTTGACCGAAGTTCATTTAACCGAAATTCACTTAAGCGTAGTTCCCTTGATCAAACATTCGACGGAATGTTCGTTTGCTAGTAAAATTGTTGGTAGAATGAACGATTGTCCGAAGAATATTCTTCTAATAATATGCTAACGATGTTTATTAGGAAGTTAAGTCGGTGGAGTACCGTTGCGCTAGTCTCCTATCATAGTCTGCAGAAACCTCTGAGCCCTCATCATCCTCTTCCTGTTAGGTAATTAACCTTCTTGTTAGGTAATTAAGCTTTGCTCGAGCTTCCCTAGGTTCCCATATTTATTACTCAACACAAAACAAAATAAATATCCACATAATAAAATAAAATAGATACATCAAAAGACACATCCAGTAATTTTATACTTGACCACTATGATTTATTACTTCGACAACATGTTGCTAACATTACAAATGAAAATGACAGTTCCGAAGTTGACATATTGTGGCAGCCATGTGGAGAAACTATGAAACCAGGGGCATAGACAAAGTGATATTCTGCGTATCAGCGATAATGACTGTCGAAAAGTCAATAAAGTATGTGATAAACGAATGTCACGTGGTTTTGAAGGACAAGCCATGTTTTTTCCTTATTATCTGGACGCGAGACTCACAAGATTGTTCATTGTAGCGACACTTGGGGAAGGCCTATGTCCAAAATTACACTTTTTTTAAATGAAATAATGATGATTTGACATATAGGTATCATCAGCGCTAACGACATTTGTTAAAGCTGATGATATGTCACTTTGATGTGATGGCGCATCTATTGGCAGAATGGTTGTGCGACCGTCTGCTGCACTGCTTATCGTAGATTTGATTCCCGTACGGAATAAATATTTGTATGACCTGCAGATAGTTGTTTCGGGTCTGGGTGTCTTCGATAGATTTATTTTTTTGTATGATAGATAGATTTATGTTTTGTGTTTGAGTTTGCATGTTTGTGAATGTAACCACGACACAGGGGGTAAAGATAAAAAAAGCTTTGAATAGGCTAAGGTTTTTACCATGTTTAGTAATATATCTAATTTAAAAAAAAAGACTGTCATGAGTGACTGAGATGACTCTTGTCAAAGATAAACCAACTCGATGCCAGTAACGACAGCGATGTATTTCAATAGGTAACCTTTTCGTTCTACGAGTACACATAAACACGCGTTATGTGTTTGTATTAGGAGGAGCTCACACCGAGAGGTGAAGTGGCGCGGCGAGGTGCACACTTTCTACTTTAAGATAACGGTAAATATCTACATATGAGAAATCAAAAATGTTTATTTCAAATAGACCATTTTAAAGGCACTTTTGAATTGTCAAAACGTTGGTCGGTCAAAAAAAAGTGAAGCTAAATGGCACGTTCCAAAAATAGAACTTTAAAAGTCCAGTCTTTTTTAAGAGAATTCGAATATCAGTACGCCTAGATTTATTTGTTGAAGCGAGCCTGCCTAGTCCCTGCTTCTTACTAACTCGAATATAGTTATACACTCCGTGGCTAAGCACTAGCTTAATTAGCGCCCTACCATGACATCTTAAAACCATCTAGATGCTGGTGTGAAAGAGACAAAATTATACAGAACCAATAGCACTATCCTTTTCTTACGTTCGAACTTTGTTAGCATTGGTTACAACAAGGTTCCAACGTGAGAAAGGGATGGTAGATAAAAAGCCCAGCCCCCCTAGCCAAGTTATAACCGTTTCGCTTGCGTCGAACGCTTCGAGTTGACCTTGCCGCCAATTCTTTTGTTCTGACCACGTGACTGAGCGTTGAAACGACGCGCGACGTCATTCCCGAACATTTGAAGCTTTCTACAAGCGGTAACTATTGCAGATTAGAAACTTGGCTAGGGATACAGGTGCAATAAAGTGATTGACACTTTATTGCACGGCACCTGGGTTTTTAACGCGTCCCGTGTGAACTAACCCTAACCAGTTCAGTGTTGCAGTCCATTCTATTCGAAACAAGAGTAGATTTTCAGATACATTACCGCCACGTGCGACTTTGAGCGGTATATGTGTGTTACATATATGTACATATTTGTATGTACGAATGCACTCGCTGTTTGAAGATCTTTCGCCTCGCAATGTGTATATCGGAAATGTGATTCTATATCGGATTCAAATGCCTATGTATACTAATTTTGGGTAACACTTAGCTGTCATATTAAGGCATTATTATTTTTTAGTTTTTATTAGTTTATTTCAAGTTACAAGACTTATTTTTAGCATATAGGTACTCACGAATACATTAAATTGAATTTTTATTAAATTACACAAAATTAAAAAAAAAATCTTTATATTATAATGAGTGACACACGTTATACCTTCAAATAAATTAAGTTTTATTACAGACAATTCATTTTTTTTTTAACTTTGCCCGCACCTGACTCCTGTATCGAGAGTGCATTTGCTAATTTATACGCACATACACAAAACACCTAGACTTGGGACAACTACCTATAAGCCATAAAAATATCGTTTCCATACGAGAGTCGAACTCAGGACACGCAGCGCAGCAGCCATACGCTGAACTTCCAAGCCTTTCGTGCCAACCAATTCCGGTGATATATGAAAAACTACAAAGGATAGCTCAAATCGGCTATATTTATTTATTACTATGAGGAACACCAACGACATATAAACAAGATTTTATACAGGAAGGAAATTTTATAGGCATTCGATTCTGTGAAAATATGTCAATTAAAGGTGTCCACAGCTTATACAATTAGACAACACATATAAACTACTAGCTTTTACCTGCAGCTTCGCCCGTGTACATAAAATATAGCCTATGTCACTCAGGAATAAAGCAGCTTTCTATAGGTAAAAAAATTTTAGCAATCGGACCAGTACTTCCAGGGATTACCTCCTACAAACAAAAAAAAATAAAAAAAAACAACCTTACCTCTTTATTATATTAGTGTAGATTATGAGGAACTCCAATGACACATTAACAAGATCTTATAGAGGTAGGTAATTTTATAGACATTCGATTCTGGGCAAATATGTCAATTAATTCATTAAACCCCAAGCGAACGACGGCGTTCGCTCTCTCGTTGTCTTTTTATTGTGTCTCTAATTACGATATTCGAAAGTTTAAAGGCGTCTACAGCACAAAATAAATAGGTACAGAAGACAATCTATATACAAAGCACGCTCGAGCAACCAACACATAGACACCGCTCACGGACACGATATCTCGGCTCAATCACCCGGTCGCGCTCATACATTTCGGCGCAATGCGCTGACGTGTGTGCGATCGCCTAGCGTAGGTATAAAAAGTGAAGTACATACATGAGATTGACTTCTGTACCTATCTATTTTGTATCCGCAGCTTATACAATTAATTTATATATAAACTACTACACATACAAATTTTATGACTGATCGAAAGGTCGAAAGGTCAATTTAGCTTCAATTTTCTTGGACTGACCGACATTTGACTATTCAAAAGTGCCTGCAAATGGTCTATTTGAAATAAATGCTTTGACTTTGACTTTGAAAGTTCATAGTCCATCCGTGCAATAACTAATTTTGTACATGGTATGGTCTGAACGCAGTACATTTTCGAGTAAAATTTCTGATATTTCGTAACATGTAGTTCGACCGGTAACCGACCCTGCAAAGGCTAGCAAGTTATTTCCGTACAATCTCTATCCGCATACCAAACGCAATCCTAGAAAAGAGTCCGTAAATTTTGAACTATATTGTAAAAGCAAGAAAGGTTTATAAAAGCAATGTAATATTGTAAAGAGGTGAAGTTTGTTTTTTTTTTTTTTTTGTAGTAGGTAATCTCTATTGCTAAAATGTTTTCACCGATAGAAAGCTTCACTATTCTTAAGTGACATAGGCTATATTTTATGTACCTACGCGGGCGAAGCCACAGGCAAAAGCTAGTTTATGATATATGCTTTTTCTTTCTTTCTCTGCTTAGGTTACAGACGTAGCCTGAAGAGTGGCAATAGGCAACATTGCTCGCAGAACAGGTCGATAGAAAGAAGACGCAGCGTTGGAATGCCTCCCGCAGTGTGGACTGATGGCTTATGGAATAAAAACAAATAAATAGTAATAGTTAAAAACAAACTAAAATCACTTTGTATTAAAGCTGCAATTCCGTGGCAAAGGAAAACTCGTAGCAATTTGCTACGACACTCGTAGCGCTGTAGCCTCGTAGCAAGTGAGCAGCGCTTTCGTAGCAACCTTATTTTTCTTGTATTTTAAAATGATGGCTACACACTACAGATAGACCGATAGGCGAAACATCGCGGACTTAATGCAACAAGGCGTTCTCTACCAGTCAACCTTACCTTGCCTTGCCTGCCTTGCCTTGTTTTATGCTACAAGTTGCGGGTTGTAATGCCGCGTGGTTTTATTTGCAATATTGAGTAATATTAAAAGCCATGCACTACTAATTTTTAATTAGCATAAATACTTAAAGGGCTTATTAGAAAAAGTCTTGTTATTATTTAAGTAATGTCTCAATATATAATATTAATCAACAGCAAAGTTATAAGCATTTGTTTATATCCCAAAATGTCACCTATTTATGGAAATATTGTAAGACCTATTGATTAAAAACACTGCGTGTACTACTCTCAGTGTTTTTCTAGTAGAAATTATTATGAATTAGGACCAATTTTCGTAGACAATTTTGGGATTTAGTTTTTTTTTTTACTTTTGACTACACAGATATGATCAGTAACGGGTACGGAGAGAACCCCATATCTTTTAACTAATTAAAAAATAGTGGTAAATATTTCGCGAATCTATTTTTAAATCCGTTTATTTTTGAGATAAAACTGTTTTTTGATGAGCCCAACTTTTACCCAATTATATTTGGATCGGTTTTTTGTCTAAACAGTACCAAAGTTTGTATAAGATTTATGAATGTGTATAAAACAGATAGTCATACCAACCGAACAACTGCGCAGCTCGCACAAAAACATCAAAAGACTACCCTCCACTGAAAAGTTATCACTATATATCACAAGCAAGTTGAAAAGTACCTAACAGTAATAACGGAGGTAACAAGAAGTCGAAAAATGAGTGAGGTCACGCCTCCATTACTCCTGTGAGGAGGTACCTAATATTCCTCTCCGATATATCATGCTTGATAGCTACTCAAGTACGACGAATTAATGTATCATAGCTAAGAGCCTCTCACGTTAAACTCGCTTAATTAACTGTGCGACATACGGCGTGAGAAATTTCGTGCATTTTTTATTGTTCTAGATTGTATGTTATTACGAACTGCTCCTGAAAGACCCTCTTTCATTCATATCCTACATTAAATAAGCATCATCACCTCTTACATTAAAATAATAAAAAAAACAAAATGGTGGATTTTTGACGCCAAATTGTTTTTTTTTTTTTCATGATTTATCTAGTCACTTAGGGTATCAGAATAATACACTCACATATCGTTTTCAGAAATAAAGAAAGAAAAAACATTTTATTTAGCAGTCGCTAACCGTTGATTCTGGGGCAATCAAATCTATGAATTAACAAAAATATATTCCACCTGCTGCATCAGACTGCTTAAGCTATTAGCAAAGCCGTTTAGTTATTTGAGCTCAGAGCTATAAGATCAGCTCAAACAACTAAAACAACTAACAAATAAAAAACTCAAAAATAACAAATAACTATATGAGCTATTTTTACGTCATCAGCATGCTCATTAACCACTGAGTTCTTGTCTTTAGAAATTCAGTGCCTCAGGATGGACGACGCTTTCAAGGCTGACCTAGGAAGAGGGGTGACACGACCCAGATTCCACACCAAGTTCTGGTTGGAGAAAAGAATACCTGAAAGGAGTTTGGGGAGACCTGTGTCCATCAGTGGGAAAGGACAAAACAAAAATAAGATCAATTTGATAATAATAGCTCATTTGGTAAAAGAATGATCAACTATAGCAAAGTTTAACAACGTCCAGAATGTACATATTCAAAAACAAGTCAACAGCCTACTACGACCTCTTAGGGGGATCCATTTGATGACCTAAACTTAATCTATAATATAAAAATGGATCGCAAAATGTGTTGGTAAGCGCATAACTCAACAACGCCTGGACCGATTTCGCTAATTTTTTTTTGTTGTGTTCGTTATTATGAGGAAAAGGTTCTTATGGGAAAAAAAAATGAAAATTAGGGTAGTGTAGGGTAGTGTAGGGTAGAGGAGGGTAGAGTAGGGTAGAGTAGGGTAGAGTAGGGTAGAGTGAGGTAGAGGAGGGTAGAGTAGAGTAGGGTAGGGTAGAGTAGGGTAGAGTAGGGTAGAGTAGGATAGAGTAGGGTAGAGTAGATTAGAGTAGGGTAGGGTAGAATAGGGTATAGTAGGGTATAGTAGGGTATAGTAGGGTATAGTAGGGTAGAGTAGGGTATAGTAGGCTGAAGTAGGGAAGAGCGGGAGCGAAGCCGCGGGGGTACAGCTAGTTGTTAATAAGATAGAGCTATTAAGGTATACACCCTATAGCTTCATCCCTCTTCCTCGCTCGCACGACTTCTTCTTAGCGTATCGATGACAAAACTAGTTAAATTCCTTGCCTGGCCCAGAATTCGGCCACAGCAATGCCGTCCGCTGATGCTGTCATTAGGTCCTTACGTGAGCAGGTAACAGGGCACGTGATGCAGGACGTAAGGTGAGACTTGGTCTGCAGAGAGACGCCGCACAAACACTGAAGATCGGAACCATCCGAGAACCCCCACCAGTTGACATTTTCTTTGCTGCGCCCAACCTGGGTGCGGAGTCTGTTTAGAGTTTTCCAGGTTGGCCATGGCAACTCGTGTCCAGGAGAGAGGCTCTTCTCTCCTCTCTCTCTCTCGTACGACTGACAATTTAACACGGCATGGTTAGACCAATAACAATATCAAGTTAGGTGTACACACCATTTCCAGTGTATTCTCTACCTTTCAGATACCGTCAATTTGAGACACAATAGAAAAACAATAGATGCGCGAACGCCGGCGTTCGCTTGGGGTTTAATGAATAAAGAACTTTAACATGAAATTATATTTTGACATGACATAAATCGCTTCACAGAATAGTGATAATGCCTGATAGCCATGAAATTCTAGATCAAATTCCTACAGGAATTTCTGCTGTTCAAATAGAATATTCAATATCTCCCAAAATTGATTTTCGCTTGTAAAATCTGGGAATAGCGAATACATGCCATGGAAACCGATGCCAGGCATCACAAATCCGTTGAACAGATTTCATGAAATTAAAATAAAATAAATTAATCAAACAAAACGATGAGATTTGGAATATTTGAAGTACAAATACATTTTTGTGTTTGCTCTAACTTATTGAGGTTTAATTTAATTAAAAGGGTTCAATGAGGACGATATGGTAAAGAAAAAAAAAGAAAGCTCTTTGCATGAAAATAAAATATTTACTGATAAATGCTTTATTTGAATTCGAGTAATTCCTGTTTATTGCGGACAGGTATTTGGAACAAACCGGATTGATTCTCAATAAAATATGATGCTTTCAATCGGCTTGTATTTTCGTTTTGTTGAAAGTGCTTCGGAGAGGTAGAGAGAGTAACTATGGTTTTTGTAGACAGTAAAACCTAATAACTATTAATATCACGTTAAAGTAAGTTTTCCTGTCTGCTCCAAATACCTGTCCGCAATAAATGGGAATTGCTCAAATTCGTATACCTAAAGCATTTATTTGTAAATATTTTATTTTCTTACAAAGGGCTTTCTTTTTTTCAATTAATTTATTTTCTATGTCGTCCTCGTTGAAACCTTTTAATTAAATTAAACCTCAATAAGTTGAAGCAAATACAATTACGTATAAATATATAGTTATATATTTTGTCAATTGTAAACTGTTTTGTCAGTCCTATAATTTTTTGAAAAATCGAAGCAACTTTTAGGGTGAAATTAGTTACACCATATTTTGTACGTGTCTCGTCTCGGCGTCATGTTGCCCACCCATGCGAAGATCCCACTTATTTTGTTACAACGATCTCACTGTTAATAACGATAATTATGTAGCAACCCAAAACCCACCATAAAATCAAGGGACAATGGTTATGCCCAGCAATGGGATGCGACATAATAATAACCCGTACCTATTAAAGATAATTATTATCTAAAACTATAACAATTTAAATGTGATTGCGAAATTAATGACGCGAAATAATTGAGCAAAACAAATTAAACCCAGAAAATTTACTAAAATGTACAAAACTGTTTACGGGATTTGTTAGCAAATTAGTAGATTTATCAGAGATAATAATATAGAATAAATAGGTTAGGACATATTTTCATCATGATTTTTTTTAAATAAACTATCACTGTTTTAACTACGACAATTGATTAATAACTTACTTGGCTTATCCAGGTCGCTGATAAACTCCTCAGTCTCCACATATCCTTGGATCCTTTCAGCAAGCACTATAAGTACCAGCCACAACACTCGGCAAACACTCACTGACATATTATTAACACAACTTGATCCCATCGTTACTAACTACACTAAACTAATTTAATTTCTAACAACATTTTTATCTCGTCTGTTTTAATTTAAATTCAAATAAAGAACAAAGTTTATTCCGTGGAAAACTTGTTGATCTTATTTTTAATTAAAACTCACTTTACATTTATAAATAAAAATGAATGTATTCTTTATTATTGTATTTTTATTTTGTTAGAATTAATATTAGTGTAGGTGGAAACACAACGGTTAGACACGTGTTGTTCGACTGTAAACAAATCGCGCTTTGACAACGAGCTCGCGACGCGTGGAGCAGCGTGCGTGCGTCTCGGCGCCGCGGGCAACACTGATCGAAAGCCGATAGGGCAGCGAGAACAATCACAGAAAAAAAAATGTTTTCATTCCAATTTTGAAAGTAATCATAAATTTAATTCTTTCTTTTTTTTTTAAGTGTTGTGTGTACCAGACAACTATGATTGCTGTGCTCTCCAATGATCTGCAAAAAGTTCTGACATGTCAGACCGCAGGACAATCTGTTGCCTCCTTTTACGATAAAAATAACCGAGTATGTTACTCCACGTAATATTTACTTTACAACTCCCTGGGAGAAAATAACGGTATATTGCCGATCCCATAATTTTACAAGTACGCATCCACACAAATATAAGTTTTATGATAATATAATTCAAGAGTAACATAACGGACAATAAAGTGTTGAAAGTTTTGGGAATATAATAAAACACTTGGATGGAAGTTTTCGTTAAAATTGGGTCCCGAACATCGGAGGTTAGCTGTCACCAGCAAAACGTCTTTATAAGTTTGAATTGGCGAATGTTTTAGTTTAGTACCTACCTGGCTATAATTTGGAGAAAACGGGGGTACAGTAGGCACAACGGGTCTTGAGCGGTTACGCAGAAGTCAAATATTCTCTTTAGTGGTGCGAAGTGAGACGCGGGGGCGTGGAGTGTCAGTGATTGGCTCGCCGTGCCATCGCGTCATAGGCGTCACTCCTCATTCGGTTCCTGCGTTGCTGCATGTATCTAACAACGAAGACGATTGGCTCGCCAATGTATGGAATGCGCAAAGCGATCCCCACTCTGACGCCGAGCGCTCAAGATCTGTTGTGCCTACTATACGGGTTTTATTTTAAAGCGGAAAATCATCCAATGACTTCTTCCGCGGTGGAGCGGGAGGGCGTGTCAGACTTTTACTGACTAAAATCACACCTAAGTACCTTTTTTTGTCCTTTGCGTTCCAGGACCAAAGGTTTCCCATTCGGAAGTAAACCCATAGCTCCAGTAGGCTTTGACCGGATCCGTTTTTTTTTTATTTGATATAAACTAGTGCTTGACTGCGATCCCATCTGATGGTAAGCAGTGACGCAATTTCTGATGGTAAGGCGCACTAGTTTATGAGCCTATCCACTCTTGCCTTGAAGACGCTCAAATTACATATAATCGGACGTGAAGTCCGCAGCAGACAGATTGTTCCAGTATAAACGACGAGGCGAAACGCTTAATCCGGACCGTAGAGGTTTGCACGTTTGGGTGGATACTCGTCCGTAACGATACTTCGCCACATGGACGATTAACGGAAAGTCGGCTGAACGATTGATCGAATAGAATTTATTGCGAAACAACATTTTATCGCGAAACGCTACTTCGACTGAACGATTCATCGAACATTTCTTAATCAATGAACTGCTTTTTCGAATGAGGTTTTGTTGTTATATGATTTAATAATTGAAATTAAATCATAAATAAAAATTATTCATCACATATTTTATCGTACATACATAATATAATCGAGGAAATCAAACACTTTTAAGATATCGTAGATTTTGGTGAAAAGGAAAATAATAAAGCAGTAAGTAATGAACGGAAAATTGTTTACAATAAATTATTTAAAAAAAAAACCATATACGTTGTTTTTTTACGTAACGAGTTTTCCTCAAAATTAAGGTTATCAAAAACGTTTTCGGTAGACAAGGATTCTTTAACGCCCTGGCAACCCACTAACATACGATACAAACATAAAATAATATCACTAATGATCAAATTTGAAAATTTAAACGATTTTATTTTTATTTTTTTAAAGTGGCAAATGTTCAAAGCTTTTGAAACCCAGCCTGTCCATGTGTATTTTGATTTAAAAGTTTTTTTCAGTTTTTCTTCTTTCCCAATTTGTTTTTTTTTTTTTTTTTTTTATAATGGATAGGCTCGCGTTTGACGTTTTTCCTTTTTAGTAGCAGAAACTGACTCAATAAACTTATTATTTTTTTGTTGTTTTTCTATTTCTTTTATAGTTTTAAATAGGTTCCTCTTCTTTCTTCTTATGAGTCCATTCCAGCGGTGATGCCATGATTCGCCTGAATTTTGAGAATTAGGCGTGTTTAATTCCAAAATATCATGGATAGATCTTGTGTCGGGTACATAGGTGGAATTCTTTAAATTTTCATTTTTTAAGGATATTGCTCCTCCTCCTTGCGTCGTATTCCTCAATGCTGAAGGTCGTGACCTCCATGCTTCATCACTTTAGTTTTTGTGATGTTTTTCCATTTATTCCTGTCTCTGGCAGTGTGAAGGGCTTTGTATACTGTGGAGTCAAGAGCGACGCGATATTGCAGTATTATTATTATTATTTTATTATTTAGAAGATAAGGGGCTATGCATCACCCATAGTGTAGGGGATGTAGTCACTGCGACCTAAAAGATCTATTGTGACTCGCCACCTTGTTAGAGTAACTCTTTTAGCCCGGAGGCTTCCAAGAAATTTAGAATACTCCTATCTTTTAGAGTTTTAATCTCCTCCGGGCGAATAATGTGTCGGCCCAGATGGACACTGCGTTTGTGGACAAGGGGCCCGCATTCACACAAGAGGTGCTTAGGCGTCTCCCTCTCCCGATTGCAGTACCGGCAAACATCAGTGTCACTCAGTTTCATGTGAAATTGGTGCCTGTTTAGTTTGCAGTGGCCGGTTAAGGCGCGGGCTATCGCACAGATGTTCGTCCTGCTAAGCTCAAGAAGCTCGGCAGTTCGTTTTTGTGAGTAGCCTTCTATGAGAGATTTGGCGTGTAGCAGACCTGGTTGTACCAACCAGTGCTTTTTTGAATCGCCAAATAAGTTGCCCTTAAGGGTCTGCATGGCCTGGTTCTTTGAGATACCACAGAAGGGTTCTGGACCTATCTGATGACCTTGAGCCCCAGCCCGTGCAAGTTCATCGGCTTTTTCGTTGCCGTTGATTCCAGAATGACCTGGTACCCATCTCAGAATAACTTTATTCCTTTGCCCCAGGTCATTCAGTTTGTTAACGCAGTCTTTTACCAGTTTCGAATTTAAAGTATTCGAGTTCAAGGCGTTAAGAGCTGCCTGGCTATCTGAGTAAATCAGAATTAATTGATTTATGTAGTTTCGTTGACGGTTGGCCTCCACACATTCTATAATGGCGTATACCTCCGCTTGGAATATGGTAGCATGTTTACCCAGATTCAAGCTTTTGCTGAATTTCGGGCTAATGCCAAATATTCCACATCCTACATTCTCACCCATTTTGGACCCGTCTGTAAACCAGATCAGGCTTCCAGCCTTGCAAGTGATGAGGTTGTTTGACCAATCCTCTCTGCTCGGCAGTTCCACTGTGTAATTCCTTGTGAAATTACACTGTGGAAGCACGACGTCTGTTGTCATAGCTAGTTGATCGTGTTCAAGTACTGATTCGTGTAGCGATCTCAGTGCTTGAGAGCGCCAGTTTGCTTTGCCAGTGCTGTTTGTTCTGTACATGCTTGCCTTCGCCTCCTTCGCAATGAATAGATGAAGTGGCGGTAGGTTAAGCAGGGCATTTAGAGCAGCTCCTGGGGTTGTGGACATGGCCCCTGTTGATATGAGGCATGCAAGTCTCTGCAAACCATTAAGTTTGTTAATGACTGTCACCTGAGTTGTTTTCCTCCACCATACTACGCAGGCATACGTTATTATCGGCCTGACTATGGCGGTGTACAACCACAGGGCGATTTTAGGGTTTAAGCCCCATTTCTTCCCTGCTAAGCGACAGCATATTCCTAAAGCTATTTTAGCCTTTTGGATCACATTGTTAATGTGAGTGTTCCAGGTCAGTCTCTGGTCGATAGTTACGCCCAGGTACTTGACTTCGCTGGAGAATGGTATGAGAGTCCCCTTTACAGTGGGCGTTACAAGTTTGTCCAACTTACGCTTCCTAGTAAAGGGGACTATTGTTGTTTTACTCGGGTTAACCGATAAATTGTTTTCTGTGCAACATGTGTTAATAATGTTCAGAGATCTTTGTAGTATAGATGATACCGTGCTGTGACAGGGGCCGACAACACAAGCCACCACATCGTCAGCATAGCTATGTACATCTAAGTCTCTTGTAGAGGCTTCAACTAGCAATTGGTCAACAACGAGTAGCCATAGAAGTGGCGATAAAACGCCTCCTTGCGGGCACCCTTTAGTTGTTTTGAAGCTCTTTGTAGTTCCGTGTAAGGTAACACTGATAGTTCTGTTGAGGAGCATGAATTCGATCCAACGAGTAGTTGTTTCGTCAATCCCTTTCGCCTTCATTCCCTTGGAAAGGGCGTCTATGGTGACGTTGTCGAAAGCTCCTTCAATATCAAGGAAAGCACATAGGGCTATCTGTTTATCTTCCAAAGCCCTTTCGATCCTGTCTGTTAGTTCTAACAGAGCAGTTTCTGTAGATTTTCCTTTTTGGTAAGCGTGTTGCTTCGGATGCAGAGGGTTATCCCTTAATGGTCCATCCCTGATGCATTCGTCAATAACCTTTTCCATACTCTTGAGTAGGAAGGAGGTAAGGCTTATTGGTCTGAAGGACTTTGGTTGAGAGTAGTCCTTCTTACCGGCCTTTGGGATAAAACAGACTTTAACCATAGTCCATTTCTCTGGTATATATCCCCAGGCAAAGCTTGCTCTGAAGATTTTGATTAAAATAGGGATGAGTATAGTCTTCCCTTGCTGCAGAAGAGCTGGGAAGACATCGTCATCCCCTGCAGATTTAATTGGCTTGAATGAGTCTATAGCCCATTCTACCTTGTTCGGTCTAAAATACCTCGCCGCTCTTCTCCAGTCTTCATTTGAAGGCCTGGTGAGGCGGATATGAGGAGTA
This sequence comes from Mythimna ferrago, assembly GCA_910589285.2. Taxonomy (NCBI): domain Eukaryota; kingdom Metazoa; phylum Arthropoda; class Insecta; order Lepidoptera; family Noctuidae; genus Mythimna; species Mythimna ferrago. Next base: position 25,296,512 of record OU342692.1, read on the forward strand.
TTTTGTACGATGTTATCTGGTGCCATCACCGAGCCAGGGAAGTGTGTAGACGCCAGAAGTTTCAGGGTTTCTTCCGCTGATGCAGTGAAGGCACCGTCTGGTTTCTTTAAGAATCCCAGTTGATTTGTAGGCGATTTGGATAAGACTTTGTGGATTCTGGCTCCTTGAGGGACTTTAGTAATTTCCTCGCAGAACTTCCTCCATGACAGTCTTTTCGCCTTTCGGATTTCTTTATTATAGGTAGTTAAAGCTTTCCGATACCGATCCCAGTCGTCAGTCGATTTAGCCTTATTAAACAACCTACGTGATTCCTCCCTTAAAACTGCCGTTGCAGTATTAGTAATATTCTTAAAAGTGCCATTTACATAATATTTAGAAAAGCATGCAACAACTGAACTGACTTCCTTCGGTATTTTTCCCTTCATTACTGCTTTTTTATTTTCCTTTTCACCAAAATCGATCAAGTTGTTTTGCAAAAAATTCTATTCGATCAATGGCTAATTCGATTTACCGTTAATCGACCATGTGATTCTCGAAGTACGTATCGTTAAGGACCCGCTTTGACCTTGCTGGGCCCCTACGGTTTTACTGAAAGCTCTTTGAGGCGTGCGCGGAACAGTACACGCCGTCTACGACTCAACTCGATCCGGTTACTGGACGGTCGGACGGCGAGCTACCCATTGCTCGTTGTCCGCTAACCCCCGCCCAACCACTAGGGTAGGATAGAAGCTTCTGAATGTAACTTGCTACGACTCTTACACACTGTTAGTTTAATAATGCTACATTACTTATTTATTTATTTAACCTTCATGCAACAAAATGTACAAAGGCGGTCTTAGGCATTCTCTACCAGTCAACCTAGGGTAGTGGAGAGACAATAAGGCAGCTTAGGTACATATAAAAAAACTTACAAAAATTATCTTCTACCAACAAACAATTGACCTCTGTATAAGAAGTTTATATTTGGGTTATGGAGTTCTTGTATAAGGGCGCATTTCCACTGACGCGGAGCTGGGCGAAGCTGAGCAAAGCAGATCAGAGCTACATTTAGCCAAGTTCCGAGAAGTTAAATTCAATCTGAGAGATCCATCCCACGTCGTATCTGTGGTTTCATTGCATTAGCCAGCCATATAGCCAGTCGGGTCCCATAAACATCTAAATTGTTGACACTTTCAATTAGCTACACTAGCTACACGATTTGATTCCGCCATCACTTTTCTACCAGCAGACAACCCGATATACAATACATTGTTTACACCTCTACGGTCCGTTTTGTCTCGTCATTTATACTGCGTACTGTATCGGCACTCGTTAAGATAACTGATGACATCCGGCTGGCCATGGAAAACAGGCTTCTTACAGTATTGATTCTACTGGACTTCAGCAGTGCTTTTAATTCAGTTGATTTTGACATCCTCTTAGGTATCCTATCCTCTGTCAATGTATCTCCTCCCGTGATTTCATGGTTCAGTTCTTATCTTCGGGGTCGCTCGCAGTCGGTTCGCTCCAAAGAGGCTTCCTCTGACTGGTACGATCTCGCTGTGGGTGTTCCTCAGGGTGGCGTTCTTTCTCCTCTTCTTTTCTCTGTTTTTATTAACGCTATCACTAAAGTCATATCTTCACACTTTCATCTCTATGGAGACGATTTGCAGCTTTATCGTCACTTTAAGCTAGAGGAGCTTAACGACGCTATTGATGCCATCAATAATGATCTGAAAAATATCTGTCAGTGGGCTAAAAGTTTCGGACTGTTAGTAAATCCAGCAAAATCACAAGCGCTCATTATTGGTGGCAGATATTTCGTAAACTTGTTGAATAACCAGTCTCTCCCACCTGTTTTGTACGATGCTGTCGCTATAGCTTATTCTAAAAAAGTAAAAAGCTTAGGTGTTTACCTAGACGGTAACCTGTTCTGGAATGTCCACATTGCGGAAGTAAGCAGGAGGGTGTTTTGCTCGTTTCAGTCACTGAAACGTCTTCAGAATTTCCTGCCCTTTTCAACTAAAGTTACTCTTGCTCAGTCTCTTCTTCTACCTCTTCTTGACTACACTGATGTCTGCTTCCTTGATGCGACTGAGGAACTTCTTGACAAACTAGAGCGTCTGCAGAATTTGTGTATCCGCTTCATTTTTGGCCTTCGGAAGTATGACCATGTGTCGGAATTTCGAAGGCAATTGAAGTGGCTACCTATTCGGCAGCGTCGGGATTGCCACACTCTTTCTTTTCTATTCTCTGTTCTTCATAATCCCAACTCCCCCCAGTATCTTCGGGAACGCTTTGAGTATCTTGTTCCGAGAGGAAAACCTTGTCGATCTTCATCCTCTCTTCTTCTTCGTTTCCCTCCTCACTCTTCAAGTCGGTACAGTGGATCTTTTACCGTTAACGCTGTGCGTCTCTGGAATTCTCTTCCGCATACATTGAGGGCTAGCCCTTCGTTGGAAGTTTTCAGGAGAAAAATTAAGGAACATTTCCTGTCAACATGACCTAAAAATATGTATGTATATAAGTATTTATTTATTTTATATATAATGTATATGTATAGTGTGCGGTATATGTCTGTTTAGTATATTTTTGGTCTTATGTTAAATTCAATTTATATGTCTTTTTTTTTCCCCTTTTGTTGTACATTTACAAGGTTCCTCAAACGCAAAATTTCATTTTAAATCACACGGTTTGCTGTAAGAAAACCAAGTTGTGGGTTAAGCTCGCCTATGTACTCATATCTAATGTCCTGTTTGTTTTGTTTCTATTTTATTTTTTTGTGTACAATAAAGAATAAAGCGTACATCGAAGGACTGGAACAATTTGCCTGCTGCGGTCTCCCTGTCCGATCATAATTTAGGTATCTTCATGGCTAAAAAAAATAAGCTTCTCATCTATCTTGATTCACATACGTTAGTTTGTAATAGATCAATAAGAACGAGGGCCCTGGTACTCTTAACACAAGTTGAATCTTAATTAGGGTACCAGAGTTCAACAACATTTTGCACTTCAAATGTATAAAACTGTTTGTTGTTTTTTTTTGTTTTGTTTGTGACAGTTATGATGTTGTATTAATTGCAATAAATTATTATAAAAAAATAAATAAAAAAAACATACAATGTCAATAACATAATTATGAAGTCTAATTAACTAAAATACTGAACTAAATGAATTCCAGAAATGCACAGTCAGTGTCAATAAAACGCGCGCAGTCAAAACACTTGTGAAGGAATATTACTTGTCCTTGTAATTTTTATTAGTTTTTAGCTGTATTAATTGTAGTTGTCACTTGTTTTCTTGCCTAGGAATATATATATGTAGTATGTATGTATTTAAGTAGTTAAACATAGTAATATGTTTTTTTTTTCTTCACCAATTGTTTAGCTTGTTTTGTGTACGGCGCTGGTGTCGCAAAAGAAAGCACGGTACGTTTTTGGTTTCAACGTTTTCGTTCTGGAAATACCAGTCAGAACCAACCCCGTGGACGGCCGGAGACCCAAGTGGAAAATGAAGAATTAAAGGCTATTGTGGATGCAGATCCATCACAAAGCACTTCAGAGATAGCTGCAGGCTTCAGACTTGAAGCAAATCAGGAAAGTAAAAAAACTTGAACGATGGGTACCTCATGAATTGAAACTTGCAAACACGCGTTGACTGCTGTCTTACTTTGCTCAACCGACACAATAATGAAGGAATTTTAACCGAAAGCTTACGTCAAATAAAATGATTGACATAAAACCTACTCATGAAAACTAACACGTAAAAATCTAAAAGCCTGTCGAAATATATTGATGGTGTGCTCAATGTTATACCTACGTTATGCTGTCATATTAATAAATAGAACTTGTGAAAAACACTCGGCCACGTGCAACTGACGGCGATGGCGACTTATTGATTAATTAAAGTGAACACAAGTATTCTTAAATATTAAGTATCGAAAACAGGAAATGTCTAACATTACAACATGAAAATTTTCCTGTTTTTAGGGTTCCATATTTCAGTCGACAAAAACGGAACGAGAGGATTACTTTGTTGTCCGTCTTTCAGTCCATCGTAATAATAAGCTGAAATGAATATCAAAACATAATCAGGTCTGCTACTTCTAGAGCCGCGTACAGACATCGCGAGGCGTGCGTCGCGAATGGTTCGTCTCGCATGCCTCAGACTGTGTAGACGTGTTTGCTCACAGTGATGATTCGCGTCATACGATCGTTGCAAACGCCGCTTCAGTGCGAGCCGTGCGCTCCGTGTGGACTCGTCGGTGATATCGTCATATAATGTATTTCCACAGTGCAATTGTTTTGTAAACCAGCGTTTTTTCTTATCTTGTCTTTTTCTTAATAGTAAATGAATCATGGAATCACTACACAGGCCGCAGCTGCAATCTGCACGTCTCGTCTTGTCGGAGACATTTTTCTACTGACGAACACTGTGCGTGGTTGTTTGCGTGTTCAGCTTGAGCATGTGTCATTCGGGACGCATGCATTTAATGTACCATCGTATGCCTCAGGTTGAGGTGTGCGTGACGAAACATTCGCGACGTACGCCTCGCGATGTCTGTACGCGGATTTGGAACAGTCAAAAATCAAACTTCTAAAAATAAACGCTGGAACACTATGTAACTGCGGTCTTCCCGACTGATTTTAATTTATGTGTGAGTGTTAGGTGAGTGGCACTCTAGCCTTGAAGATTCCTCTTAATAAACTAGTGCGCTTTGCCATCAATAATTACATGACTGCTTACCATCAGGTGGGATCGCAGTCAAGCACTAGTTCCTATATCAATAAAAATAAAGACACTTTTTTTGCGATTCTGAAATAATTTCGAGACCCGATTCAGGAATGAGAAAGGAAAAAACTCGTTAAGGACGGTGAAACATCTTGTCGAAAAAATGTTAACACAGACACATAAAACTGCAGAATTTTCACAAATTCATTTGCCTTTTTACATATGTAAAAATCTTTGAATAAATACCTAAACTGGCTGTAATGTTCGTCTAAATATGACTTAAGGAGGACTTACAAGGGTATCTGTTATTTTATTACGGAGTTCTCGCGCAAATCGACAGTCCGCCCGCGGGAAAGGGATTGTATGAGTGTTGCTTATTTTTACTCAGTAAGAAAAACATCACCTACCTAATCCAAAAAGTACCATCACTCTGTTTCTGAAATGGAACTTGTGGTTCTAAAGTAATACTTAAGCAGTAAAAGGTTCTTTTTTTATTTTGACTTTGCACGTTTTGTGTATTTAACCAATGTCAATTTAAGAACGTAATGTGTTTTTTTATTAGGTACAAAGGCTGTATTCCAAGAGATTAAGTCCGCCTTTTTTGTACTATTGTATTGTATGAAATTAGAATCAATTAGCTTTTGCCCGCAGCCTCGACAGTGTACATAAAATATATCCTATGTCACTCAGGAATAAAGCAGCTTTCTATCAGTGAAATATTTTTTACAATCGTCTTAGTACTTTCAGAAAATACCCCCTAAAAACAAAAAAAAACTTCACCTCTTTATAATATTAGTGTAAATAAATAAATAAACGCGGATGTAACACATTCTAATATCAGCATTTGGCAGCAAAAAGTCGTCAGCCTGCTCGTCAAGCTTCGCTGTGATAGTCAATTAATTCTTAGCTTCATTTTATCCAAATCGCGCCTGTTTCATTGATTCCACAAATTGTCCAGTTGAGTAGACACTTGATGTACAAAATTACACAAATTTTACAACATTGTGTCCACTACGAAACAATTTGTGAATAATTAAAACCGCTTCCGAACTTCACTCGACAAAATCCCGCCAAAACACGAGCAGGTTTTTAGGGTTCCGTTGTCAACTAGGAACCCTTATAGTTTCGCCATGTCTGTCTGTTCGTCTGTCTGTCTGTCCTCGCTTAATCTCTGTGACCGTTAGCACTAGAAAGCTGAAATTTGGTACCAATATGTATATCAATTACGCCGACAAAGTGGTAAAATAAAAATTGGAAAAAAATGTTTTATTAGGGTAGCCCCCCTTTATGTAAAGTGGGAGGTGATTTTTTTTTAATTTCAACCCTAACGTGTGATATATCGTTGGATAGGTATTTAAAAATGAATAGGGGTTTACTCAAATCATTTTTTGATAATGTCAATAATTTCGGAAATAATCGCTCCAAAAGTAAAAAACAATGTGTGTGTGTCCCCCTTCTAACTTTTGAACCATAAGTTTAGAAAATATGAAAAAAATCTGAAAAGTAGAACTTTATAAGGACTTTCTAGGAAAATCATTTTGAACTTGATGGAAAGAACAATTTTTGTACAAAAAAGACAAAAAGGTTGTACAAAAATTGTTGTGCGTCACTGCGGGGTGCCAGCTGAAAATCAGCGCTGGGTGTTTGACGCCCAGCAATTGCTGAGTTGGTGACCCTTTCGGTTCAGGCACAGTCACTGTAACTATATTGTATGTCTGTACTCTTTTTTTATTATTTTTTATTTTGTTGTATATTGTGTTGCTTGCGCCGAATAAATGCTATTCTATTCTATTTATACAAAATAATTTCTGGACTAAGTTTGTAGTATAATCGTATATGCAAGCATTTTTTTAAACTCATAAGTGGGTACACTTATTGTGACGGACGGGAAACTACGGAACCCTACACTGAGCGTGGCCCGACACGCTGTTGGCCGGTTTTTTAACTTTAAATTCCCAATTCAGATTTGTATATTTTTACACACAGTTTTATGAAGGTCAAAGTAATGACCTTTGACCTAAGTTCAGGAAATTTCAAAGCCGACAAAAGAAGAGGGAATTATTTTCTTTTGAACTTGCAATACAAAGACATTAATTTAGTAATTAAAAAGGTACTTACTTATTTAATTAGACAAAAATTAATTTATTCTCTCTATCATGGTTTATGGATATATTTTTATTTCTACGGTAAAATAAATTGAAATAGGAAAATTTTAATTTGGGCTGCTAACGTCAAAGACAAATAATTTATTTCAAGTGGACCATAGACACTTCAATTTCACGTCAGCAGTAAAAAAATACCTTTTCTTTTTATTGTTTTTTCATAAAACTTGGTCTAGTGGTTAGTGGCCCTGACTGCTATGCCGGAGGTCGTGGGTTCGATCCCCACACAGGACAAATGTCTATGTGATGAGCATGATCATTTGTTCTGTGTCTGGGTGTAATTATCTATAATATGTATGTATTTAGAAATATATAAGTATGTTTATCAGTTGTCTAGTACTCATAACACAAGCTCTGCTTAGCTTGGGACTAGACGGCGTTGTGTGATAGTTGTGAAAAAAAAATACCTTACACTTATCTGCAAACTGGTCAAATACTTATTTAGTGCGGAAAACGAAACAGCACCGCGCAACGCTTCAGCCAATCACTCAACCAATGCGCCAAATGTGCTGCCAAACATGTTAGAAATAGAATTTTATTCTATAAATACGTAAATCCTTACTTACAGCTACTAAGGACACTGATCGGGGGAAGAGATATGAGAGATATCCTTTCACCTATTTTGTGGGCGATAATTGGGTACCGAGCAATAAACAAACAATTCCAGGCCACGCAAGTGATCTAATATGATGTAAACTTTAGGTATTCACTTCACAACAAGCCATAAGACAGTACCTAGACTAGTTGTTGTTCACACGACTGCCGACAGATAAAAGAGGACCACGTCCCTTCAGAACTTTTATCCGTTCGACTCGCGCGTACGCCAGCCCAGATTCTGTCAAAGCGTCGTGAGGTCAGCATCGCTTTTGACTAGTTTACTCGTTCTTAACGTTTCAAAAACCGTAATTAGAGACACGATAGAAAGACAATGAGAGAGCGAACGCCGGCATTCACATGGGATTTAATGAAGTAAGCTTTCGTACTGTTGACTTTACTGTCATAATATATACAACATTATTTTTAAACGAAACATTAATATAGTTAGTTCAGAATCAGTACCCGAATGAATTCCAATAGTTTTTGCACCATGTTATATTTTTTCCCATAATTATTTAATTCATTAAACCCCAAGCGAACCCCGGCGTTCGCGCATCTATTGTCTTACTATTGTGTCTCAAATTGATGGTATCTGAAAGGTAAGTTGGACACCACTTACATTATGTACATCACAGGTCTCGGCAGGTCATGCCGGCAATATGTGCCAGTGCACAGCTGTGTGTGGGACCAAAACTTCAGTCGCCTTTGCCGGCTCTGTGACCTTGTATTTTTTTGAGGACAAGTTTATAACTTTGTGATTTTTCTTGATACAGAAATAAAATTTTGTACATAGATTCATTACATAAAAATACTAGATACATGTGTCAAATTCCGCATATACTAAAATTATTTTGGTATATACTACTTACGTGTATGAGCAAAATATTGAGATACGTCTATAACCATAGACAATACATCTTCGAGTCATGTACATTATGTGGTAAACATGTATGAGCCGCGATGGTGCATTAATAACAGCCTCTGTTCACAACACATCTGCTAGATAAAAGCCTCTCTAATTACAAATTTACCAGAAGCGAATGCCTTCTCATTAATTAAGTTAATAAATGAAATCATCTACCCACTGCGCCGTAAAAATTCGTATTAATAAAAATAAATTAATTTTGTCAATTTATTTTACATCTGTTTTCGCCGGCTCCAAAGTTCTGAAACATTTTTATTGCTCCTCGAATTATTCTTTTTACCTACTCAGCTTTTGGTTATTATTGCTAGAACAAATGCTTTTTATTATTGTTTAAAAGTAACTTGTTCTCTCTTGAGTCATCAGATCTGGATATCTCGGCAGCTGAGAATGTAATTCTAAGCTTGATTTCCTGGTTGAAAAATTTTAAACAAACGTTATTTTTTCGTGTTTTTTGCTTTGTACTGATTGCTCCTGTATTGTGGGTGAGTTCATTAACATGTAGACTCACATACAAAAGACACGCAGACCCGAAAATATTATCTATAGGCCACCCAAATATTTGTACCGTGCGGGAAACAAACCCGTTTCCTAAAAACTACAGACAGACGACGCTATATTATATCCTTTTTTGCATTAAACAATGTGCCTCTTTTTACTTTAAAATGGAAATTGTAAAAAGATAACTGACTCTTCAATTTATTCCGAAAGTCCACACTGTACTTTTATAATAGCAATCATTGGAAGGCTCATATTCAGTTGTCAAATTAACGGGCTTCATAAATTGTAGTGTTACTACGGATGTCGACATGTCGGTAGAACGCTGTGTTGTGTGAGTGTATTCATTTGTTTTACTCTTCACTCCCTTTCGCCTCGCTGTCGCAGAGTTATGGTAGTGTTCCAAAAAGTTAACGGTATCGGCAGAAACAGGACCATCTCAAAAAAAGGAAACCCCAAATTTTTTTTATATTTTTGTTTGAAAATCTTAATGCTGTTCACAGAATACCTACATCTACTTACTAAGTTTCGACAGTATAGGAATTATAGTTTCGGAAAAAAGAGGCTGTGATAAACGGACGGACAGACAGACAGTCAGACATGACGAATTTTACTTTATTTTATTATTAAGGCACACCAACAATTTGTTTACAATATTTTCCCATTGAACATGCAGAAGATTGTACAGTGCAAACAAACCAATTACAGGCGTGCACAACATTCACAAATGCGTACCTAAATTCTTAGTATTTTTAAATTTAAAAATTAGATGTAATTAAAATTTAAGTAGGTACAGAACAATAATAAAGAAATAATATCAATTTAAATATGAGATTACTTACTATTCACAATAAAATAAAAAAATAAAAAAAATTATATATAAGGTTTCAGTATTTTGCCATTTGGCTACGGAACCCTAAAAATACATACACCTTCCTCCTTTTTAAAGTCTGTTAAGGCCCAAGCGCCATAAAATAGTGACTTAATGAAGTCTACTCCTCAGTAACGGCCAGGTTAATACGTTTGAAAGAAATATATGTTTAAGATTCATGAACAACATTATCAACATTTGATATTTTCGTGCGATTAATACTTTTGTCTAAAAAAAATATTAAGCAATTTCTAGTCTTAATCCCTCGCTCTTGGGTGAAGCGAGAGATAGTGTCAGACTTTTACTGACAACCCACTCCTGTTCTTTCGTTGCCTTTCGAACCGGGGTTGAGCTATCTTTTGAAACTAACCCTGGCCCCAGTAGGCTTCGTCCCAGTTGGACCCCTGCGGTTGCTGACAACTCCTTGAGGCGCGCGGCAACAATGCGCGCCGTCGACTATTTGGGCTCGGTCCGGACAGTTACCGGACCGTCGAACAGCGAGCTACCCATTGCTCGCCGTCCGCAAGCCTGCGCCTACGGTGGCTGGAAATCGGGATCGGAATCCCGACGGCGGCTGGGGCGCTGTGAGGGCCGTTGTTGCCTGATGCGGTCGGCTTCCTCCTTTGCTAGCATTACTGTTTCGCAGAACGCAGCGACCGTCTGCCACTCCTCCTCGCTCCGGACCACGGCCTGTACCAAGGCCTGGCGCGAGTGATCGCCGCCGCCGATTGCCCTCACGAGGGCACGGCGGTGCTCTGCCCAAGCGGACCTCTACTGTGTGCTCCACCGTGTCCTCCGGGCGTTCCGCACAGTGACGACACCCGGGCATCGCTTCCGCACTAATCCAGTGCAGGAACCTCCCGAACTTACCATGGCCGCCGAGAACCTGCGTCATGCGGAAGGTGAGGACGCCGTGAGGTCTTTCCAGACACGCTTCAAAGAGGGGACTTACCGCCATAATTGTGGCGTGCCCATAGACACACAAGTTTAAATCTAAATATTCTAGTTCTAAAATGAGTGCCGGCAAAGTTACCGGTACAAGAGGATTTCCTCTGCGGTATGTCCCAGCATGAATATAATAAATTAAAGAGCAATGTAACATGTCAAGCGTAGTATTAAATAGTACAGTAGGTTTTACAACGGAGTAACGTCGTTTTGTTAAACTCCAACCAGTACACCCACAGGCTGGTACTCAATATTGGCAACTAGCGTGTTTTTCTAGCCTCGCTTCTGTGGCTATTATTTTTTAATTTGTATTCACATTTAGTTTTTGGTTGAATTTACAGTTAAATTCATTCAACCCCAAGCAAACGCCGGTGTTCACTCTCTCATTGTCTTTTAATTGTGTCTCTAATTACGGTATTCAAAAGGTTAAAATGGCGAGAACAATCACCAAAGTTAAAGTCAATCAATCAAGCCTATTAATATGCTCCTACTGCTGGGACTGCTCGGAGAGGGCATGAGCCGTAATATAGCAGTAGGAAGTTAGATAGGATGTCATAAGTCTTCGAATTTTGGTTCTAGTATATACCGGTTTCCTCACAATGTTTTTCTTCACCGTTATAAGAACAACGATGATGAATTAATAAATTACACAAAGTAATGCGCCTGCCTGGGTTTGAACCCACAACCTACAACTCGTAAATCAGGACCGTTACCACTCGGCCGCTACTGCTTTATTTTTGCAAGCACTGATCCGATTACGAATAAACTTAAGAATGTGGTTGTTGTCAGTAAGTGATCGCTTTAGTGATAAGACCGCCCATTCATCAGTGTGGTCACTGGGCCCGCATGGTGCATTTCTGCCCATTCTTTATCCTAGAGAGGAGGCCTGAGTCCTAGCAGTGAAAACATTATAAGGCCGAATATGTTTTATATTATAATATTGCAAAAATTACACCATACAAACAAACAATGAATCCATCAAATCTAATCCCCAGACATGTCACTCAGAAAAATATATCATGTGTAAAATTATGTTGTTTTAAATACCCTGGGAGTAAACCATGCAGTGACTGGGATCCCATTGCCATAATTTTGCGAGTAATCAACATTTTAAACTCACGTGACAGCTGTCCACTGTACAAAAAAAATCACATAATTTACGGAGCATAATGCATGATGTATTTTCATGGAAACAGAAAAAAATGCCAAGCATAGGGACACAATGACAGGATTTAAAATTATTATCTTCATATCAAGTTGTGCCATTAATATCAACGATGTGATGCATTAGCTGTCCTTGGTGATTTTGCCCACGTCTCTGGATACTACTTCGCTGCGTGATGTTTTATAACCTTCCTCGATAAATGGGTTACCCGACACTAAAATAATTGCTCAAATCGCTGAACCAATTCTTATGAATTTTAGTGCGAGAGATGGACTGAACCTTGAAGAGGACAAAGATATCCTTAATATGGGAATACGTTTGCTTTGGATAATTTTCGACCTTGCTGCGAGCGAAGGCACGAAGGTAGAATAGCGTACCCTAATCCCGCCCAGCCTGTTCCATCATCAAACCTCCAGACGTACGGCAATGCGCTACCGGTACATAGTGGACATCTCGGCCATATGCACAACAAGTTTTAAAAACACATTTATTGTGCATACCTACAGCTGAGGAGAAGAATTTCCTGCCGGAATCTGTGATTCCTGATAGCTACAACCTAGGGAAGTTAAGTTAAGAGTGAATCAGTTACTTCTAGGCAAGCGTTCGCCATCGTCGACCACATCGTCGCTTTCTATTAAGTACGATAGTGGTCAAGCGTAGCCCATCAACAAACAAAAAGAAAATAAAAGGCCTAATAGAGTCTAGTAAAGTAGGTATAAGAAATTATATGTCAGGTCGTCCATTCAAATACTTTCTGAGCCAAAGTGATTAAAAGTGACGATTAATAAAAGCTGTGTTTAAGTGATTAGTGGCCGTGACTAGTGGGTGCCACCAGTCGAGGCCTTACTAGTACTTATTGGCCTAGTTAGTAACATAGTAGTTGGTGGTAGTTGGTACTAGTTAGTACTTGCAATGGATTAAAAAAAAACACTACGCAGTTTTGTTAATTGCATTTCATCAAAATATTAAATTGTTAGTAAGCGGGATTTTTTGAACGAGGTTGGGCTATGGAACTCTAAGGGCAATTTAAGGATCACGGGCTAGTTTTAAGCTAGCTTCACTGAGAGTGGAGAAAACTAACTAATGACATTCAACCCCAAAAAAGTTGGGTATTAGTGAGCAGAAGTCTGTCACTCCCTCTTGCTTCACCCAGAGTAGGAAGAGTTATATAATAATATTCTCTATAACGAGTAACAATGAGATTTATTTAGTGTTAGTAACAAACTTACAACTATGTTAGTGACACAAATACAACCACAAATTACATTAACACATAATATAATAATTATTGCTTCAACACTTCAGCTGAGATACTGAAGCAACAATTCACTTTATGGCAGCCAAGCTTGTCAGCAATCATACCAATCACCCAAGATGCCGCTGGGACTGGTCCACACCCTGCGCACCAGGGACGCACACATCTTTTGCGACTTAATGCATAAAAGCAATCAACACGCATTTCCGCAAACATCCCTGATGCGGTACAAAAGCGAGGCAGCCCCATCAACACCCTAAAAGCATTATTATACTGCACGCAAAGGGCACTGTACGTTCTTTGCGTAAAGCGACATGACTTAACACCTCATAAAAATACCAGATTGTTAAAAAATACACACCAAACCGAAGCCACCAACAAAGCAAACATCATTAAACCATAATGGTTGGTTCTACGTCAAGCCTTTGGTTTCGGCTGTCATTTGAACATCTTTGTCACTCGTATTATTCTATACATATGATAAATCTGTAAAAGTTTTCAGTTGTACGCGCATCACAGTATGAAATCGATGTAGATAAGTTTTGTACATTAAAATTGTGTATAACTTGATACATAGGGTGACTGATAATTAGTGTACGATACTTGAACACGTGATTGTGCTCATGGTAACCAACAACTTTACTATGGGAACAAACCCGAAATCGCGAAAAAAAATCAGCTGTTCAGTACACTTATGTTTGCCTAATGTACTGAACAGCTGATATTTTTTTCGCGATTTCGGCTTTGCTTCCATAATAAAAATTGTTTGTTATCATGAGCACAATCACATGTTTAAGTATCGTACACTAATTGCCAGTCACTCTATATATTACTTAGGCTTTGTTTCTGACTATATCGAAAGGTATACTAGATACAATCTTTGACAGTTAGGCGGTACGAAGTTCGCCGGGTTTGCTAGTCGACCGAGACGAAATTCATAGAAACCGTAGGCGAGTGTGTTATGGAGCCGGGGGCTGCAGTGACAAATTTACACGTGCATCAAAAGATTTTTTTCAATACACTTTCGAAGAATTGAATAAACTGGTGATAAAAAATAACTGGTGATTCGTCCCTGATAAGATACATGTAATAATATTATCATAGCATAGCATAGCCGGCCTTACAATGTGCCCACTGTTGGGACTCAGACCTCCTCTCTATAATATTGTGGCCGGGGAAAGCACGCGCACTTTTCTGAACTAGTGCGGAAAACAGTCTATTGCGTGCCTAAAAGCGGTGGTATAAGAGCGGATTTTCGAGGAAGTGTAATGAAATAATATTTTGAGTTCATCGACACGAAAAGAAGAAGAATGGCGTAGATACCTATTTGGTTATTCCTATCTTCAAAATGATCTAATCTACCGTGTGTGATTGTTGTTCCAATACATTCTAATATCGATCGTAACCAGCACCAATAACGTATGACAAACTTATCCCCGCCCTGATTACTTCTTTAAGCCCATCAAACAGCCATCAGTCAATAATGAAATTTTATTTGAGTACGTCTAAGCAAGCCTCATTCGCTATCACAGGCCGCCTGGAGGATCAATTGAATTCTGCACAAAGGAAAAACACAATTGTGTACTGAAAAATCACGGAGGGATCCGCGGGCCAGAATAATAGCGTTAAATAAATAATATGAGAGCGTCTCAACTTAATTTGGCAGCCCTGTTATGTATTACAAGGTGGAGTGGCCTTGAAGTCAGCGGTAGCGGATAGAGGCTTTTAATGTTTGCAGAGAATCTGTCTGGTTCCTCGGAAAATTAGGTGAAGTACTACTTCTCATTGTATGCCTTTCCATACCGTGCATACTACGGCTATTTAAAAAAAAAAATTATCGCAAGCCTATGTTAAAGAATTAGCATAGCATAATCAGTCTTTTAATTTTCCCACTGCTGGGACTTAGGCGTCCTCTCTAGTAGAAGGAATCCAATACGCAAGCCCAGTGCGGGTTGGCGAATGTAACATGTCTTCGAATTTTTGATTCTAGGACATTTCCTTACGATGTTTTCCTTCACCGTTTTCAGACCAGTGGTGATAGAATTATGCGCCTGGCTGGGTTTGAACTCGCAATCTACAACTCGTAAGTCGGACCCGTTACCACCTGGTCACCACTGCTATCGCTGCTATCAAATAATTTCACAAAAAATCCCTAACAAGATTTCATAAATTTACTCCAAGATATAAACCTCTCTGCTTTTCGGATCGTTATCTTAAATCCCATTTTCCCTAATCATATGTTTCTGAGCTCATATGAACTTCACTATGTAAGCCAGCTGACAACGTAGGAATATAAAGGCACTTTATGAACACCACAAAAGGTATTACAAAAAATATTATTTATTCTGTCTGCAGCTATCCATACTTAATTACAAATCGTTGGGAAGATTAACAATTCTGCGAAACCATTTCAAAGCGGATAACTCCGGTTTAGAGGCCACCGATTAGAAGAAAGGGAACTTGAAAGCTCTTACTATGAAACGAGCTATAGTACAGATTCACCGTAGTGTTACGTGACCATTGCCGGCTTTATTAGCATTATGGGCAAAGATTCGTAAACAAAACTAGTAATGTATGAAAAATGAGACAAGATTTTCAAATTTGTTTATGTTTAGGGTTTCTTGAGGATGTTGGTTGGAGTACGAGCAACATATGAAAGGTTTGAATTATGGGTACCAGCAGAGTTGATGGCTGGCGATTGAAAGAGCAACAATGCCGTAACAAGATTAAAATTCCACACAAGATGGATCGAATTTGATAAGATCCTCTTTGTAAACAGCGTTTCCCTTTTACCATGTTTATTAAGTATTGGTTTAGCGAGCGACGGCATCGGTATGGCAACGCTCGTCTATATCGGATATTTTGGTAACCAGATGTTTTAACATAAGTGTGAAATTGAGTTGTTCATAGTACACAATCACACACACAAGAACTCATCGACTTATGATATTATGAAGAAGTCGAGTTGCGTCCAAATACAAGTAAATTGGAATGGGGCTTTTTATTTTGGTGGGTAAAAATCATACATCCCCCGCCCTTGGGCGGAGCGAGAGATAGTGTCAGACTTTTATTGACTAAAAACCTATTCCGTTACTTCGTTGCCTTTCGTACCGGGGCCGAGCCTTCTTTTCAGAAAAAGACCACTGGCCCCAGTAGGCTTCGACCCTGCTGGGCCCCTACGGTTGCTGATCAACTCCTTGAGGCGCTCGGGAACAGTACGCGCCGTCGACGACTTGGGCCCGGTCCGCACGGTTACCGGACGGTATGACAGCAAACTACCCATTGCCCGTCGTCCGCAAGCCCGCGCCTACAGTGGCCGGAAATCGTGATCGGAATCCGGTGGCGGCTGGGGCGTGAGCGCCTACGGACCATAGCCTGTACCAAGGCCCGGCGCGAAAGATCGCCGCCGCCGATTGCCCTCACAAGGACACGGCGATACTCTGCCCAGGCGGGGCACACCTTTGCCATCTGCTCCACCGTGTCCTGCGGACGGTCCACACAGTGGCGACACCCAGGCGTCACTTCCGCACGAGTCCGGTGCAGGTACCTCCCGAACTTACCATGTCCGGTAAATTGAAATGGAGCTGGAGAACTATGATTATAATGACGATAGTGACAACAATGATGATGACGGCAATTAATCACGTCGTTACCTCATAGATTTTAAGGAATAAACTATAGAACCCACCTTGAAGCCTTAGGGTTTTTTTAATATCATGCGATTTCAATCACGCATACGGAATAGCCCCGCAAAGGTCCATTCCATACAAGTACAATTACCGGCACGGATCTTGAGCGCTCGGTGTTAGAGTGGGGATCGCTTTGCACATTCCATACATTGGCGAGCCAATCGTCGTCATTGTTAGATACATGCAGCAAGCAAGGGAACGAATCACAAGTGACGTCTCTATGACACGGAGGCGCGGCGAGCCAATCACTTACACTCCCCGCGTCTCACATCGTACCACTAAAGAGACCGAATATTTGACTTCTGCGCAACTTGAAGCCAGCGCTCAAGATCCGTGCCGGTAATTGTATTTATTGTAATGAGTGGAATACGCACGCGAGACGCGTTTTTTGCATTTTGAAATTTTTTGCATGCGGGGCAAATCCACATGCGTGATGAAATCCGCACGATATTAAAAACACTGCTTGAAATGATTTGCAGTTTTGTCGAAATAAAAAAACGATTCTTTTTCGTAATAATCTTTTACTTGTTTTTTATTATGCACCTGCCATTTTTTCTCTTCACCACCCTATGTGAACTGGTAGAGAATGCCTAAGGCATTAAGTCCGCCTTTTGTACTTTTATGTTGCATGAAGTTTTCATAAATAAATAAATTGTAAGTATATCTCAAAGAGGTTTCTTTCAGTCTTGCATGAGTAGGTGTTTACGGCTCAACAGCCTACAGTATTCTGTTTTTACTGAAACAGAAAATTGTCTTACATTCATGTTATTTTTACACATTATGTCACGCCATTGTTCACTTCAATATCTTTACAAATATTTTTGCTCTAAAAGGTTTTCCGTGAACTGGTAGTTATTTTTATCCAGCCAAAAAGTAGTTGACTACCTATAATTATTAGCTTTGACTACATTTCAGGAAAGTTTGTCCTAATTGCCATAATACACCATCATTGAATAACTACTCACATGTTAGATTTACTTACCATAGCGTAAGAACTTCTACGCCTGTGATACAGGTTTATCCTAGTACAGGCATATAACATAGTCATACCTTTATAAATTATTCCTAAGATTTTATGTTACTATTTTACCAAACTTTAACTCTGAATAAATATTATTATTATTATTCTCTTTATTAAATTTTTTTACATATAAAATTACATTTTTAAATATTTTTTAACAAAATTATACAAAAGAAAAAAAAAACATTTAAAAATATAAAAATATAGTTATCCACCGGTGTCGGGAGCAGGGTCCAAGCTACCGGTGGTTAGGGCTCCAGAGACAGGAACCTCCTCACAATGCGAGCCGTATCGAGGAGTACTGCCTTCTGTATCAGGCCCTTGATCCACCCGTGCAACGATAGCTTCGACAGATGGTCGTCGAAGCTTTTGGCTATAAGGCCATTAGCGGTCACAACAATCGGCACAATGATAGCCGAGTCCACATTCCACATGTCGACAACCTCGTGTGCTAAGTCAAGATATTTTATTTGTTTTTCTTTCTCAGCTTTCACGAGATTCTCGTCATGCGGGATGGTGACATCGAC
This sequence comes from Mythimna ferrago, assembly GCA_910589285.2. Taxonomy (NCBI): domain Eukaryota; kingdom Metazoa; phylum Arthropoda; class Insecta; order Lepidoptera; family Noctuidae; genus Mythimna; species Mythimna ferrago. The sequence continues at coordinate 25,314,874 of OU342692.1, forward strand.
TATCATTGCACGGCGCGCTAATCGGTCTATCACCACTATGTCCGGCTTATTGGCTACAATAGTCCGGTCAGTAATGATAGACCGATCCCAGTACAACGTGACATGGTCATTTTCAAGAACTGGGTCGGGCACATACCTGTAGTACGGTACCTCAGAGTCCACTAGATTGTACTTCAAAGCAAGTTGCTGGTGAAGAATCCTGGCTACTTGGTTATGCCTGTGCAAATACTCGCCGTTAGCCAGACGAGAACAACCAGAGATAATATGTCTGATGGACTCACCCGGACGATGACATGCCCGACATACGTCAACCGTCCCGTCCTTCATAATATGTCTCCGGTAGTTGTTCGTCAAGATAACCTCGTCCATAATCGCACAGACAAAACCTTCAGTTTCTCCGAAGAGGTTGCTAAACCGTAACCAGGCCACGGACGCCGAAAAATCTACATCAGGCTCATGAAGAGCCCGAAAAAAGCGCCCGTGAAGCTCTTTGCCTTTCCATACTTCCTTGCGGTCATCAGTGGTAAGTACCACAGGTTTGCGCCAGTTCTCTTTAGCCATGGACAGCGGGGTGAGTCCCTTGTCCACTGCGACCACATCGCGGTGCATACCCACGTCAGTTTTGAGAAAGTATTCTCTGAGGCTGCACACCTCGCGGTTGTGTAGAGTCTTTGCATTCAAAAAGCCTCGACCTCCACACTTCCGCGGGATGTACAGTCTCATCACCGAAGATCGTGGGTGATGCATCCGATTTGCGGTCAGCAATGTACGGACCCGCCTATCCAGAGCGTCTAACTCAGTCTGAGTCCATTTGAGTATGCCGAAAGAGTACATTAAAACCGGCATGACCCAACCGTTGAAGGCGCGCACCTTATTTCCGCCTGACAGAAGGCTGTTTAAAACTTTCTTCAAGCGGCCAAAGAAGCGCTCCTTCAACGTTTGCTTCATGTCAGCGACGTTAATGCCTAACGCTTCCGACATACCCAAATACTTATAAGTTTCGGTCGAGGAGAGGGATCTAAGGTGTATGGAATCCGAGAGTTGAATTCCCTCGGATTCCACTATCTCCCCTCGCCTCACATGCATGACTGCACATTTGTCCACACCAAATTCCATCCTGATGGCACTACTGAAAGTTTCAGTTACCTTCAGTAGTTCCATCAGTTGCGAATTGTTGTGGGCAAAAAGTTTCAGATCATCCATGTAAAGCAGGTGAAATAGGACCTGACCACCTCTTCTCAACCTATAGCCCAGACCTGAATCCTCCAGCAACGTGCTTAAAGGATTCAGGGCTAAGCAAAACCAAAGTGGACTCAAACTGTCGCCCTGAAATATTCCCCGTTTGATCCATATTGGTTCATCATTCCTCTGGATCGGTCGACATCCTGGATAGCGAAGAACTGTTTTCCATTGCCTCATACATGACTCAAGGAAGGTGCGTAGAGTTGCATCTATTTTATACAACTCCAACACCTTATGAGCCATGTATGTGGAACAGAGTCGTAGGCCTTCTTATAATCTATCCAACATGTCGACAGATCCTTGCGGGATCGACGAACCTCAACAGGTTCGTCGATCCCGCAAGGATCTAAGCCAACGCTTATGGCCATGTCTATGAGGAGTAGCTCCTTAGTGCCGCGGGATCCGTTCCTACATCCATTCTGAGAGGCAAACATAATTGAGTTTTTCTCAATGTGTAGAGTAATTTTCACTCTCAGGATGGACGTAAGAAGTTTATAGACCGTCGACAAACATGTAATCGGTCTATAGTTCTTGGGATCCGCGGTACTACCCGTCTTATGGAGCAGGTGGGTGGTACCAGTTGTTAAAATCTGAGGCAGTGACCCAGACTCTAAGGATGACTGAAATTGTGATGCCAAAATCGCGTGTGAGCTGCTATACCACTTAAGCCAGAAATTTTGCAGTCCGTCCGGTCCCGGAGACTTCCAATTTGGTAACGGACGTACTGCTCTGGCCACATCTAATGGGGTGATGAAAACTTTGTCCATTTCTGGTATAGCCTCGCACACGCGCTCAACATCACGCATCCAGCCACCTTCATTGTGACATACGGGCTCCGACCATATGCTGCGCCAGAATGTATTCGTGGCAACACTATCCGGACGAAACCCGTCAGTCACATTTTGTCCAGGTCGCTCCCAAGCTCTGTACACCCACCTCTCATCGCTCTGGAACATGCGATTCTGCGAGTACCGATCGACCCGTCGCTTATACCGCCGGATACGATTGGCCCATGCACAAACTTTCTGCTTCAGGAAGTCGATGCGTTCCGTGACACGTGACATATCTTCTCGGGGGCTTATTTCAGTCCCCGAAAACGCTCGTCTCACGAAACGCATCACACGTGGACGTGTATTGCCCTCCCTAAAGCAGTATAGTTTGCCAATTAGTGCTCTGGCCTCATCAATACGCCTCTCGATCCTGCACTGCCAGGCTGGAGCGGCAGGCGTTGGTCGAGTAGCTACTGCATAACATGGGAACTTTACATTAGCAAGACGACATGCCGCAACAGCCCCACAGTACAGGATGGAGTGCGTATCAAGGAGGCTGTCGCTGCTCTCAAAAACATTTTTAAGCAGCGAGTCCAGAGCACACACTAGCGCCCTATTTTTTTTGTGCATAGGCAACCGAGGTAAACGGGGCCTAAGCTCAGTCGGAGTCGATCTATACTCACGAAGCGCATCCTCCAGTGCGCTCCTCAGTCGATCGTTGCACTGGCTACTTACTCTGTCAACCCTATCATCTGCCTCATCCTCAACATGAACATACCGCGGAGTGGTCGTGACAGAAGTCGATGGTCCCGCGGTCTGTATCTGTTGCGGTGTCGAGACGATAGGGTTGCTCAGTACCTGTGAGCGCAGCCGATCAAGTGCGGCGTCGTCCAACCTGTGGTTACGTTGAATAACCCGCACCTGATCCGACAATCGTTGTGCCGAGACGTTCACGGTTGGTTCAAGATCCTGAAACAGAGACAGCATCCTAACACGGTACGCAGTGAGGTTAGTTCCCCCCTCTGTAGACCCGTAATATGCGCGCATGACGTTCTCATTCATGGATTGAGTCCATTTCATGCGCTGCACACAACCACCGGCAGCGGGGACCCGGCTCGGGGCCGGTTGGCCCCTAAATCCCAAGCCGTTCGGTGGCCGGCCTCTCCCCGGCCGACGTACAGGTGTTGGCGACGTCGGCGGGGAGAAATACTCGTCGCTCGAGCTCGACGCGACTGCAGCCGCCGGTGACACTGATGATCCGGGGTCCGGCGGCGGCGAGGCGGAGCTGAGCAGCGAGTCCGGGGGTGGAAGGCGTGCGCGTTGAGCAGCTGCTCTCGTCAACATAGCTTTTTATTATGTGTTTTCATTCCGAATTCCATTTCATAATATTTTCTTGACGATGACATGTGTCATCTGTCCGGTGGGTAAGCATTTTTTCTTCTTGGTGGTTTTCAGTTTTCATTTATTGATTTCGGTAAGTTTTTATTGTGTAATCTATTTCTTGTTACTATTTCAATACAATTGTGCAAAAATATGTCCAGAAATGAATATAAACAGGATTAAAAATTCGTGAATGAAAAAAACAACTTTGTTGACATCTGGTGTTGCCAGCCAAATTTTTTATTATTATTATTACTTTGAAAAACTGTAATTACACGTTATTACCGTATCAATACAATAAAAATTTGAAGTTTCATACTAATATTATAATAATGGGGGAAAATTGATTGTTTGTAGGAGCTATTATCCATATCCATACTAATATTATAAATGTAAAAGTTTTGTTTTTCTATTACGATTTTGTGTTAAACTATTAAACTGATTTTGTTGAAATTTGTACGGAGGAAAATTGAAGTCCAAGAATGGACATAGGATATTTTTTATCGGTTTTTGATTTCTATTTCGCGTCCACAATAACCAACATTCACATGGATGAAACCGCTGGCAAAAGTTAGTTATCTATATGTTAAATATAATTTTCTTATAAAATCTTTCTCTGATGGGAAGGCTCAGCTGGCTGAAAAAAAGTTGGGAACCCTAGCAAAGACGGGTCAACACTTCGCGACGGAACAGCTGCTCAAAGTATACAAGCGCATGTTCGATCGTGTATGGAGTATACATATTATAATACTCTCTTCTTAGAGACGGATCTGGACCTGCCAGATATCAGCTTGATGCACTTGAATCAGTTGAGAGTCGAGCCAAGAGGATCACTGATAATGATGCACTCGATTCAAAGCTTCAAAATCTTGAGCATTAATCGATACTAATTCATGTACACACTTATACAATAAAATAAAAGAAAACAGGAACATAAAAATAGTTATAAAAATGATGCTTATTTTTACAAAAATCTCAATAATACTAAGTTGCTAACGGGTCGGTTTTTACTGGTTGTGTTTCGGGGAGTGTGCGTTAGAATTGCATAACTTAAGTCCGTTCAACACCTTCATTGTGCGTGGAAGGAGTGGAATTCCCTGCCAGAATCTGTGGTTCATAATAGCTACTAACTAGGGGTCTCAAAATTTCAAATCAAATTTCAAATTTCAAATTCCTTTATTTGATAAAACTTCAAGTACAGACTTATAACTACATACAGAATTGAAAGACATTATGCAGCTCGCAACGGGTGAGAGAACGAATCCCAAATCCATACTAGGAACTAACCTGTGCTATGGTAGGGTCCGTTCCACCACCCACCCGCAACCCACTTACATCGATCAGCGCATTATAGTTATAAGTATTTGAGGTCACTAGGCTCCCATAATAGGCATGCCTGTATAATGGGAGTCAGTGTGAAGACAATAAAAAGCATGCAAAAAGAGACACCACACATTGTAATGTTTTAGAGTGAGGGTGTTGTGAGAGTCAGTGCGAATGTTGAAGAGTGTGCGTGTGAGTAATTATGAATGTGTCAGAATGGTAGACGAGTGTAAATACTATATATAGGACAGCTTGCGTTACAATATTGTTTATTTTATTATTAGGTACTTGGGTTCATTTCTTTTACGTTATGTTCAGCAAATTTTCAGTATCTATGTAATTAAGGGTTTGGAGCCAGTTTTGTAATTGTGATTTACATTTAAATTTAGTAAGAGGGTATAAGTTAAGTATTTTATTTATTTTATTATATAAGAAGCAACTAATGACTTGGTAATGCCTTTTAGCCATTGTGGTTCTGTGCGGAGTCCCTGAGCATACTTTACCCGTCCGGCGTTTACTTCGAAAAACACACGGGTTGAAAGTCAATGTCACGTGTTTCCTTAGTGTTAACTGATACACAAAGAGCTGTCTCACGGTCAAGACAGAGGTATCAGCATAAAGTTGTGAAGTTGGGTATCGAAAGTTCTTTCTAGTCATGACCTTGAGGACAGCTCTCTGTGCTCTCTCCAAGGGCAAGAGAATAGTTTTAGCTGCGCCACCCCACGATGTGATGCAGTATGCTATTAACGATTGACACAAGGCATGATATGACAGCATTAGTGTTTTAAGGTCGGCTGGTTTACTGAGGAGTTTGAATACATAGATCAGTCTCCTTACACGTGCAGTAATATGCTCAATGTGAGGTTGCCATTTAAGAGACTGATCTAAGAAGATCCCAAGGTATTTGATTTTAGTAGCTCTTGTGATTAATGGGCAACTACAGTTGGCTGTTGGACTTACACATGTGTGAGCTTTTAAATAAAAAGAATCAAATGACGGGAGCATGCATTGTTTTAGTGCAAACGTTATGAAGTTTGTTTTATTGACATTAAGTGTAAGTAAATTAATTGACAGCCATGCCATGACCCTGCTCAAAGCTGTCTCCGCGGAAACTCTTACACTTTCCCAAGTTGGGCCGTGAATGAAGAGTGCAGTGTCATCTGCGTAGGCCAGAATATAGCAATTAGGTGATTTTAGTTCACAAAGGTCATTTATATATATTGTGAATAAAGTGGGCCCCAGAAGTGGTCTTTAAGTCAAGAATGAATATGTTACTTCTAGGTAAGCGTGCTTCACCATCGCTTACCATCAGATGAGATAATGGTTCAACGCGAGCCTATCAAAAATAATAATATTAAAAAAGTGCTTTATCATTTTTTTTTTATTTTTTTTTTAATGACGTGGTCGACGATGGTGGATAGATACGCTTTAAAAGTGAATACAAAGCTGAAAATTTCACTTAAAACAACCATCAGTTTGGGCGACAAGATGGTTTGAAAGCGCCATTGCGGCCTTCAAACGCATGGGGCAAGTGAAGGAACACATCTGGGGTTTAGTCAGTAAAGGCCGTATACTTCCTTTCGCTCTACTCAAAAGAGGCAGAAGTTTTTTGATGATTTCTATTTCCCTCTCACTAAAACAGTAGTCAGAAATCAGAAAATTGCAGCAATATGTATAAAATATTGGCAGTGCACAAAAACGGTTTGATAGACACATATGGCAATAACTGTATTTTATTTAAACTGTGTAAAACATTAATATCCAACCCCAGCCATACCTATTTAGGCAAGATGCCGATACAAACCTCATTAGGACAAGGTTAAGAGAGAGATGAATGTTAAAATAACAAAAACTGCAAAAACAAAAGGTTTAAATTAAAATCTCTAGTTAAATAAAAATGGCAAAAGGCAAAACGAAACATAAAGCGGCGTCTTTTGAAACAAAAATAAACGGATTATGGCAGAATTTGTGTTCGCAAAAATCTAACCAAGTTTACGGTATTCTTGCTTTCTAGAATATGGCAAGATGGCACATTAGACAGATATTAAAATGGCTTATTCAGCAGTAAGCCGGCGTCTTGAGGACGACTCGGGCATTATTTTGACTGTTATTGGCATAATGCTGCGCCTAGTTTATCTTACCTGACTTTGTTTTGATTAGACAAGGACTAGTGTTACACCTAATAGCTAATTCTGCTTTTTTAGTTAGGTAAAAATGGTGCGTAGCAGCTTATATCAATCGCGAGTTAATAAGCTTGGGCCAAAGCCTCATCAGAAGGCTTAAAGTCACCCAAAGAGCAATGGAAAGAGCTATGCTCGGGGTTTCTTGCGTGATAGAATAAAAAATGAAGATATCCGCAGGAGAACTAAGGTTGCCGACATAGCACGAAGAATTGCCAAACTTAAGTGGCAATGGGCAGGGCACATTGCTTGCAGAACAGATGGCCGTTGGGGCCGAAAGTTTCTGGAGTGGCGACCACGTACCAGAAGACGCAGCTTTGGAAGGCCTCCAATAAGGTGGACCGATGACCTGGTTAAGGTTGCGGGAAACCAATGGATGCACAAGAACGTTCGTTGTGGCGACGCTTGGGGGAGGCCTATATCCAACTGTGGACGTGTATCGGCTGAAATGATGATGATAATAAAAGCCTACTGGGGCCATGGATTCGCTTCTGGCAACGAAGGCAACGAAGGAACTAAGAGTGAGTTTTAGTCAGTGAAAGTCTAACACTGCCGCTCCACCCAAGGGCGAGATGTGACATTGGATGAATTAGTACCTAAAAAAAAATTGGTAAATTATTTGTTTTGTTTTTACGTGGGATATCTTCAAACGACTTCTAATGCACTGAATGGTGCGGGAGGTAGTGTCAGAATTTTACAGACTAGAACCACGAAATAGATAGGTACAGAAGACAATCTCATGTATGTACACGTTTGGTGGACGCACACAAATGAGCGTTTGAGCCGGAACTATTCGACGAGTGATCCGAGACGCGACCGAGACATCGTGTCCGTGAGCAGTGTCTACGTGTGCGTTGCTCGAGCGCGCTTTGTATCTAGATTGTCTTCTGTACCTATCTATTTTGTGCTAGAACTCAGTGTTTCATCAGTTACCTTTTGCGGAAGCCAAGGTAACTCCTTCGAACAATCTGTAGTCCAGGCAGGCACCGGCCATTAACTGGTGTCGACAATCTTGCTGACATTTCTTTGAGGCGCGGGTGGAACACAACGCGCCGTTGACCCTGGCTTGTTCCTTACCGAACGGCCGGATGGTGAGCTACACATTGCTCGCCGTCCGTAAGCTGAGGCCAATGGTACCATGAAATCGTCCTGCAACTACCGATACCCGGAGCGTCTCTGGCAAGGCTAATAAGCAACGTTTGCTATATATTTCATTCCGAGTCCCCGCCGTGCCTCTGACACGACAAGTGAAAGTGCGAAAGCCGGACATCAGTTATTGAAGACAGGTAGGCAGGAATGCCAGAGTTGCATTCTGGGTAATGATGGTTTTCATTTGCATCCAGTTATAATAGAAGCCTTCAACGACATACTGACACAAAACCAAATAAAAAATTGTAAAGTTAACAATGATGATCCATATAAAATGACAACAAAGTAGATGAGGAATCATTATTTACGGTTTACGAAATAATTATTTCCCGTTTCATTTTCAGACACAACGAATGTTTCGTGCGTTTTTGTCGCAATCAGTGAAACGAGAATAATTATGCAGTGACAATATGACAGTCTTGTCCGGTCGTCGACCTGTGGATCAGAAATCTGTGAGTAACTTTAAATTATAATATAATATTCTACTGAAAAACATTACCGTGAAAGCTTTTATTATTTAATCCGTAGTTTTTGCATCCGTATCAGAGTACAAGTGGTTTATTTATTTCAAAATGAATACTGTAAATACTTGAATAAATATTCATAATTGGAAATATTATTTTGCTATCAATATTTATACTGCTGCATTTTCATTGAGCTAATTTAAACTTAAAACTAATTAAGAGTAGATTGATACTGAATATATCATTTTAGGTCTCATATTCATCGTTATTATTATCACTAATTCAGTAAAAATTGAACATGTGCGAGTCGGATTAACACGCAAAGGGTTCCGAACGAAACATATTATGTATAGTGTTAGATTAGATGTTTCAAAACCCACAAAGTCCAATTTTTCAAGTCGTAATATTTTTATATCTCTAGCAACTCTATTCCTATTTGAAACTCACCTAACTTAGAATTACTAACAGCCTACTTTAGAGTGAATTTTCTATTGAAACAGCTATACATGGTAAGATCTATAATAAATCGAAGTTGGAAATAAATAGAGTTGCTAGACATATAAAAATTGAAAAAAATGGACTTCGTGGATTTTGAAACTGGGTATAGTTTATAGGTTGTATATGTAGAAAACCTAAATATGGGGCTATGGTTTTGAGAGGCAAGTACCAAAAACTGTTTAAAGATTATGACCCCTGCCTGAACAATTTCTACACTAATAAAAGAGGTAAAGTTTGTTTTTTGTTTGTATGAGGTAATCTCTGAAAGTACCTGTCCAATTGCTACATTTTTTTCACCAATATAAAGCTGCTTTATTTCTGAGTTACATAGGCTATATTTTATGTACGCGGGGAAAAGTTAGTTATTAATATAAATCGATAATAAGGCAAAAACATACATACTCAATAAATTGGCCTCCCAAAACGGCCGCTAGCACAAAGTGACGTTGCTACGTCAGAATATGTTGCCCCATTGTTGCTACAATGGGGCAACATATTCTGAAATGCTTCAGGAGTGGAGAGATACCTATACCAGGGCTATCAGGACAATACCGAAAGTACGGTCAACGTACAGATCCCGTTCTCCCGAGAACATTTGCTATTGCGGATTTCCACTCAAGCCAGCCAATAGATACACGCGAGAGGTGGAAGCTCTGTTCCTCATCGGTGTTCACTACGACACTAATAGAGGCAACCCGGAGCTGAGGGACGGGAATTCCCGCAGGAGATTGGGTACGTTACGTTATCCAACAATACGCCACAAAACTGCGCTGCGGATTATATTTCCCTTAGACTGGTCCCTCATACTACTCCTACCAGTACAGACCTATGCCTCATTGAAGCGCCACCACGTAGTTAACATAGAGATAAGTCAATGGGGATTGCCTACAGGAAATTCCTAACTTATAATATCAAATAACTAACTAACTAAATAACTGTTGTGCGTATTTTAATCAAAATTTAAACTTACCTGTAATAACTTTGAGACAATTTATTTCAAAATTATGAAAAAGACAATATTTTTTTTCAATATGACCTTTTAATTGATAAAAATTGCACAGTACAGACGAAAAATAGTCATTTTTAGTTGTGTCATGAATCTATGTTTGGATCACAGAAGGTCACACAACAATAAATCCAGAACCAATATCTCTTCAAGCCCGCCACAATTCAATACACCCAAACAAACCTACGAAACAAAAAATCAACTGCTCCGCACATGAAAAATTCATAACCATTCAGTCCTATTTATCCGGAGATAACTAATATGATCAAAAAAACGTGGAGAGCAGACATGAAAACAAATTAGGGTTCACTCCATCACCCGTGCTAACATTTTTAGTAACAACACAATATATCAGACATGCAGCTCTCAGGCTCTTCGGGGAACGCATTGTGGGATGAGACAGGGAAATACGGCTCTCATAAGATTATGTTCTAAGCAATTAAAAATGGGATATTGATAGGGTCTGAGTTCTGAGTGCTTATCGAGATATTTGGGTTATCAGCAAAAAGTAGTTGATTCTTTATATGGCCAAAAATCCGGTTTTTTTTAGTCAACGGATCAACATTACTATTCAACAAAACAATATATCAGGCATGCAGCCCTCAGGCTCTTCAGGGAATCCATTATGGGATAAGACAGAGAAACACGGCTCTCATAAAGTAATGTTCAATGTAATTAAAAATAATATATTGATGAGGTCTGAGCGCTTGTTGAGTTATTCGGGATATCAGCAAACAGTTAGGCGATTCTTTGCGAGGCCAGAGAGCTAGGCGTTTTTGGTACCCAATTAATTATTTTTATATGCATTTGTAGATTCTGTTTTTTTTTTAAGTTTGTGTCCTATTAAGTTAATTATTAGTTTAATTGATAATAGGTATGTATATCAAATTGCCTCAGCCCCATGGAACACCAAAGGCATTGAAGTGAGCAACAAGAAGCTAACAAATCTCTGATTTGCCGACGACATAGTTCTTTTTGCCCCAGTTCGAACCCAAAGCATTTCTTCATCATTATCATCATCATTTCATTCGAAAGACGTAAACTGTTTGATATTGGCCTCCCCCAAGTATCGCCACAACGAACGGTCCTGTGCGTCTCACATCCATCGGATTTCCACAACTCTCACCAGATCATCATTCCATCTTGTACGAGATTTTCGAATGCTGCGTATTTTGGTACGCATTCACCACTCCATCAACGATCTGTTCTGTAAGCAATGCAAAAGCATTTATGTCAACGAAACTATTTATTTAGAAGTTTACATTTATCAAGGAATCGGTCTGTGATTAGAAAGTAGATACTTTCAAGACCTCTGGCCATCTGGTACCTCAGTAGGTATTAAAACCAAAAATGCCAATCTATAAAAAATATTTTCATTAAATACAACCAAATCTGTTGTATGTAAAAAAAAACTGAAAAGTGCAAAATAACTTTATTATTGAAAGTCGGTTTCAAATTACGAAGAAATAAAACTACAAATACCGACTCCCAAAATCAAATTTATTAAAAAAGGCCAAACAGATTATGATTGATAAGACTGTATACCAAAATGCTTGATAGATTTCTTTGGTATTAAAATGTTAAAGTCGTTAAAAACACGCCTAAAATGATTATCGCAGTATAATATCCCGAGGTGTCGACTTAATTGGTTTGGAAGTTTTTAACTTAATTTGCCTCTTCTAATTTTCCTTAATATCTTCCTTGTTTAGTAGCAACAAGATAGACAGAGTGCTGATAAAATAAACAGGTGGTAAGATATTCATGGCACCAGTTGACGTAATCATGTCTTCTTTGTCGGTTATCGCTGAAAACCAGAGAGTTGGCGCTGTTTTGTGCCGTGTTTACTACGTTTCAATGTATACTGAGTGAGTGAATGTTTTCTTTTTTTTTAAGGTTTCGTACCTACTTGTAAGTCCTTTTTCTTCCATTCTGTCCTGTCACTCGTCAAACTATTACTAACTCCCTTTTCTTTCATGTAAGGAGTAATATGAAAGAAAAGGGAGTTAGTGATAGTTTGACTAGTGACAGGACAGAATGGAAGAAAAAAATGTATTGCACCGACCCCAAGTACTGACTGTACAGTACACACAGACTGACTGTACAGTACAGTACAGACTGTATAAATGAATTAAGTAACGATGAATCAGAATGTACCAAAACTGAAAACATAAACTCAAATAATTTATTTCGTTTATAGGTTTGTCACTATTTTCCATCAAAACATTAATGGATTGCTTAATAAAGCTGATATGTTTTCCGTTTGCATTAACGAGTTAGTTGCACAGAACAATCCTCTTGACATATTATGCATCACTGAACACAACATGATGGACGGTGATGAAGTATATCTTGCAATTCCAAACTATAAACTTGCGTCTTATTATATGAGAGATAGCAGACATGGAGGCTCCTGTATATTAATTAAAAATAACATCAAATATAGATTTCTTCACAATATCACAGAATTGTCAATCAGCAACACAATAGAATGTTCTGCTATCGAGCTATTGGAACATCAAATAATTGTTTTATGCATATATAGGCCGCCAAACAACACCGCTGGCTCTATAAACAGCTTTTTCACAACTCTCAATAGAATATTAAAAAACTTATGCTCAAACGGGAAAAAGATTGTAATTTGCGGTGACTTCAACATAGATACTTTAAAAAATACAAAACTTTCCACTGAATTTGTTGAACTGTTAACTAGATATAATTTAAAACTAAAATTCAAGCAAGTAACACGATTCGCTAGTAAAACGTGCATTGATAATATAGCCCATAACATAGGAACCTGCAAAGGCACCATCCAGGAATTAGCGCTATCAGATCACAACGCGCAAATAATTAAGATTCCGGTCAAAAAGACCTGCACTATAAAATATTGGTATATATTAAAACGGAATTACTCTCAAGAAAATAGAACAATATTTTTAAAATATTTAAAACAACTAACTAATAACGACACTTATAGTTGCACGGATGCAAACACGGCCTATAACACATTCTATGATAATTTCATCATGTTGTACGATCTTTGTTTTCCTTTACAGAAAGTCAGGATATACAATAGATCCAGGCCGAAATGGATCTCACGTGGATTGAAAATATGCAGTAAACGTAAATGCCAACTACTGTGGCAATACAGGAATAATCCTAATCAGGCCACCAAAACTGCTTTCAAAAAATATGCAAAGAGATATAAAACTATAATCAGATTGACAAAAAAATCTCAAAATGACTACTTCATAAAATCTGCCACAAACAAGAATAAAGCTGCTTGGAAAGTAATAAATGAGATCAAATGTAAATCTAAATATCCAAATGAAGGCGTAAATCTATTAATTACAAATGGTGAAATCATAAATAACCCTCAAGACATTGCCAATTCATTTAATAATTTTTTTCTTGACATTAATGGTAATAATACTAGTTTGCCCCAAAAATCTTCTAATAATCTGACATATAATTCTAATTCAATTTTTATGACACCGACTATCCCTGATGACATTAATAGAATAATAATTGCTCTAAAAAATAAAACCAGTACCGGTTATGATAGCATTATGACAAACATTGTTAAGGATGTAGCCCACATTATATCTGAACCATTAAGCTTCATTATTAATTTATGTATAGAGCAAGGTATTTTCCCAGACAAACTAAAAATATCTGTTATAAAGCCCGTATTTAAAAAAGGAGAAAAATCTAACATAGACAACTATAGACCAATAGCACTAATACCTATTTTTGCAAAAATTTTTGAAAAGGTGATGTTTAACTGTCTCTATACTTTTTTTGAAACACATAATATTCTGACGTCTAGTCAGTATGGCTTCAGAAAAAGCAAATCAATAAATATGGCAATATATAATTTTTTACAAAAGGTAATGACTAACTTGGATAAAGGATTGCCAGCCGTCGCGTTATACATGGACATGTCGAAGGCTTTCGACCGTGTCGACCACAAAATCCTCTTGAGAAAGATGTATGCATATGGTGTGAGGGGCAATGTGTACAAACTCATTGAATCATACCTTAGCAACAGACAACAATTCACAGAAGTAAGGAGGTTAAATCCCATTACTAAAACGGAAGAAATATATACTTCTGAATCTGGAACTTCTAAATTCGGCGTTCCTCAAGGGACCATCGTGGGTCCTTTATTCTTCCTTGTTTATATAAATGACATGCCTTCGGTCACAAATCATGACATTACACTATTTGCTGACGATAGCACTATTTTATTTGTTAATGATAACACAATTGACTTAGAATCTGACATTAACCAAACAATAATATCAATAATAGAATGGCTTGAAATAAACAATTTAATGATAAACATTGACAAAACTAAAATGATGAATTTCAAAATACGAACTCAACGCACGGGTAATTTAAAAATCAGTTACCTAGATAGTGACATTGAAGAAACTGAAATAACAAAATTTCTAGGGTTACATATTGACAACAAACTTAATTGGAAACATCATATTGACCATGTATGCAAAAAGCTGGGACAGTTTTCATACGCACTTCACAGGTTGGGAAAAATAGCAAATCAGGCTACTTTACTAACAGCCTACCATGGTTACGTTAGCTGTATCCTCAGATATGGCGTAATATTTTGGGGTAACAGTACAGACAAAGAGCGCGCTTTCATTGCTCAAAAGCGCTGCATTAGAGCCATATTTAATTTATGTGAAACTGACTCCTGTAAGCCATTTTTTAAAAAGACAAACGTACTTACACTGCCGTGTGTCTACATATTTGAGGCCGCAGTGTTTGTAAGAAATAATATTAACATGTATGAATACTACACTCGTATACGACGTAAAGACAAATTGCGTACAGTAGCTAGTAAGACTCATCTTATGCATGAAAGTATTTTTTGTATGGCTACACGCATCTATAATAATATTCCGGGGCCTATCAGATTAATTACGGAATTGAAAAAAATTAAAAAGAGTCTGCATGATCTATTAGTAAACAAGTGCTACTACTCTATAAAAGACTTTTTATTGGACAAATCACTGCTCCAATATAGTACCTCTCAGTCATGATGTGTTCAGTAGCCTACTGTTATGTGCCTGCCACTTTGATTCGTTTTGTGTGGTTGTATAATTTTATTTGAAATATTAATAATTTGTAAAAATAATGTACCTATATTCCTAAGTGACTATTGTATGCCCCAAGGGCGGGACGTAGCTGATCTATTTAATTCATTTAAGACCTGTATTATGTACAAACCTATGATCCACAATAAAGACATTGAATTGAATTGAATTGAATTGAACAAGTAAAATGGGCCTTAAAGCCCTTATGGCAAGAAGAAAAAGACCTACTCGTAAGTCTTGGGAGGGCATGTCAGACTTTCACTTACTAAAACCCACTCCTGGTTCTTTCGTTGCCTTTCATACCAGGGCCGGGTTTTCCTTTCAGAAGCGAGCCATGGCCTCAGTAGGCTTCGACCCTGGTACTTAAGTCGGCAAAAATGGAACCCATATAGGATCATTTTGTGGTCCCTGTGTCAATCTTTTTTCCCACGAATGCGTGGAGTTATAAAGTTGAAATTAATGTTTAATACTCAGATCTGCTACCATAAACAGCAGTGAAAAAACAAAACTAAGTCAACACAATCTAAAAGTAAGGCCATTTAATTTCCGTTTTGGTGCATATTTTGACACCCGCTAGGAAATCAAAATCTATAGGGTACTTCCCGTTGACCTAGAATCCTGTAATTTGCCGAGAAGCAAGGTCCCGTAGCACTAATCAGAAAAAGTTCTGAAAACTGTAAATTTGTAGTTTTGTAGTTATGTACATCACCAAAAACCAAAAATTTGCGAATCGGAAAAATCTTCGACTCGATTCAGGAATTGAACTATTAACATAAATAGGTTTGTTTTTAATAAGACCTCAGAGCGCGAGTCTGACTCTCACTTGCCCGGTTTTTTTTTTATGGTGGGAAAATCATCTAATGACAACCCCCGCTCTTGAGCGGAGCGAGAGATAGTGTCAGACTCTTACTGACTAAAAACCCAACTCGTTACTTCGCGCCTTCATACCGGTGCTGAGCTACTTCTCGAAACTAACCCTGGCCCCAGTAGGCTTCGTTCCAGCTGGGTCCCTGCTGTTGCTGACAACTCCTTGAGGCGCGCGGGAACAGTGTGCGCCGACGACGACTTGGGCTTGGTCCGAACAGTTACCGGACGGTCGGACAGCGAGTTACCCATTGCTCATTGTCTGCAAGCCCGCGCCTTTTTTTTTTTTTTTAGAGAGCTCCGTTTCCTGATGTGGTCGGCCTCCTCCTTTGCTACCATACTGCTTCGCAGAAGTAGGCACCCCCCTGCCACTCCTCCTCGCTGCGCTTGCCCGGTTTCTATTGGTAAGTGTTTAGCCACTATCTCACCTGACAGCGAGCGGTAATGTAGTCGACGATGCAATGAAGCAACTATTTTTATTTCATTTGTTTAATTCATATTTTATTAAGCGCCAAGTCTTTGCGTAAATACGTTTCTCTTTCTTCCTTTAATTTGACAATGAACATACTCGTATATTTTTATTAAACCTCCCTTTTTCGACGTACGACCGCATCAAATTGCACTATTCCTATAACAATAAAAAACATGGG
This sequence comes from Mythimna ferrago, assembly GCA_910589285.2. Taxonomy (NCBI): domain Eukaryota; kingdom Metazoa; phylum Arthropoda; class Insecta; order Lepidoptera; family Noctuidae; genus Mythimna; species Mythimna ferrago. The sequence continues at coordinate 25,331,517 of OU342692.1, forward strand.
TTTCCTAAAGACCTCATTGAATCGAATTTTGCGGAATTGGTAAGGCTACTTTCCTAAATAAAAAGTGTTGGGTTAAAAAATAAAAGATGGTCGGCTTACAACCTTTGGGCAATTTTCTGAACCATTAAGTATATCTCTCCTCTTAGGGCTCCCGTACAAATTGCTCAATAAGATAAACTGGCGACGATCTTCTGTATTTCTATTAACTGCCCCTTTATTTGGCAATCTAAGTCTGGCAACGGCCTATTGATATTCTAAAATAAGATAATTTCTCACAAGTCTTGGAATGTTTGATCAATACGCCCTATCAGTCTTCTCTCACAAAAAAAGGACCGGTGTGCTTGCAGTCAGAACATTATCTATTAGATTCTTTATTTATGATCTGAAATCATTCTGTGTTACCTAGTTACTGGGTTTTGTGGTTGGCTATGCACTAAAATCCGCCGCAAAAAAGACGATCACTACACTAAACTACAGCGCACAAGTTGCCGTGCTTTTTGCATGGTACCGATCTTCAGTTTTCTTTTTTGAGTGAAGAAAAAAATCTTCAAATGACATCTCGCACTCTTAATGTTTCAGACTTTTACTGACTAAAACCCACTCTTGCTTCTTCGTTGTCTCAATAAGCTTCCACCCTGCTGGGCCCCTAGGGTTTGCTGACACCTCCACCTCACAGTACGCGTCATCGACGACTTGGGCTCGGTCCGAACGGTTACCAGCCGGCCGGACGGCGAGCTATCCATTTCTCGCCTTCCACAAGCCCGCTTCCTTGATATAGTAGTACCTTTTTTTAAAGGTGTAAAGTCGCCAGATATCTCCTCCTGCTCTGGGTTTAGAGAGGGGGAGTGTAGTGTCAGACTAGACTAACACGTCTTGTGTACCAGGGCCGCACCGAAAGTCTGAGTTGTGGAGAGCATATAGCCAGTCACTTCTAGAATATATTTGTTTATTTTTCAAATGGGAGAAAAGCTACGTAGACTATATATTCAGAAAACGACTGGTTGACTGGTAGAGAATGCCTTGTGGCATTAAGTCCGCCTATGTACCACTATTGTACATGAAGATTAAATAAATAAATAAAACGTCACGTTTCTAACTCATTTTCTAATTATATCATTTAGTACTATTCACGGGTGGTTCTACAATAAAAAAAAAGCAAGTAATATCAAAAAACCAGTGCAGCACTTCTTTGTTATAATCGACAAACGAGTGCTGGGTGCCGCCAGCTACTAGCTATGGAATAGTGATCAGTTCTCACTGCAGAACTAAAGATCATGAAAATGCAATTGAGTTGAATCGTTACGTTGAGATGAACCGAGTCTTCTTTTGATTTCTTAGAATTGTGCAAATTACTAATTTTGTCGGTAAATTAGATCGCTGAAATTGTCTATGGGCATTAAAAACGATAAAGAATAAGTAAATCATTCATCGACTTTACAGAAACAAAGCGTTAAAGCACACACACGCCACGACAGGCCATACACGCTAGGATATACTTGCACAGTTATACCTGTTAAATAAGCTTATAATGGAAATCTGCACAGTTGTGCAATATACACGCTCCGGTTCACTTGATAGGTATGAATGTACAGACAATCCTGTCAGATATACCCTAGCGTGTATTGCGTACCTATACCTTTACATTCCATTCCATCATCGGACTACTAAACGTACGGCATAGCGCCACCAGTAGCCTGATTCACGTAAAATCAAACAAGCCAAATATCGTTGAAGTTTTATAGTCGTTCGATCGAAGTCCTATCCAAAAGCGGTATTCACGATCTATCGACTTATTTCCAGTTACAGTATTCTAAGGTACAGTATTCTAGTTATAAGTATTCTACCAGGATAATGTAATGCTGATTTTTTTTAAATCGACGAATTTCAAACGATTTTAAAATCGGTGTCGTTTAAACTCGATTGATGGATGTGAATACGGAAATGGTCTAAACGACTAAATTGCCACGATATCGTTACGGTTTTCATTACGTGACGTGGACATCCCTCCCGTACGTACAAAGCGTTTTGGGAATACATTGATTGTGTGTACAGCTATAGAAAAGAATTCCCTGCCGTATTCTGTTTCCTAATAGCTACAACCTAGGGTTCTTTAAGTCAAGTGTGAATAAGTTACTTCTAGGCAAGCGTGCTCCAGCTTCGGCCACCTCTTCGCTTTCTATCAGGTAAGGTAGAAGTCCAACGCGAGCCTATCCATAATCTACACTAATAATACAAAGAGGGAAAATTTATATTTTTTTGTGTGTATGTTTGTAATGAATAAACCCAAAAATTACTGTGCCGATTTCAAAAATGTTTTCACCATTGTAAAGCTACATTCACCCTGAGTAACATAGGCTATATTTATTGCCCGTGCAAAGCCGGGACGGGCCAATAGTAATATAATAAAAAGGTAAAGTTTGTTTTTAGGGTTCCGTAGCCAAATGGCAAAAAACGGAACCCTTATAGATTCGTCATGTCTGTCTGTCTGTCCGTCCGTATGTCACAGCCACTTTTTTCCAAAACTATAAGAGCTATACTGTTGAAACTTAGTAAGTCGATGTATTCTGTGAACCGCTTTAAGATTTTCACACAAAAATAGAAAAAAAACAATAAATTTTGGGGGTCCCCATACTTAGAACTGAAACTCAAAAATTTTTTTTTCATCAAACCCATACGTGTGGGGTATTTATGGATAGGTCTTCAAAAATGGTATTAAGGTTTCTAATATCATTTTTTTCTAAAATGTGTCCCCCCCCCCTGTAACTTCTAAAATAAGAGACTGATAAAACTAAAAAAAATATATGATGTACATTACCATGTAAACTACCAACGAAAATTGGTTTGAACAAGATCTAGTAAGTAGTTTTTTTTAATACGTCATAAATCTAAAAAAATACACTATTATTAAAACATCGATCAAAGTTACAACGAACTACAAGAAGTTACTACTACTACTACTACCACTACTTACTTATTATGTTACTACTACTACTTACTTATTATGTTACTTGCTGCCACGGAACCCTCCATGGGCGAGTCCGACTCGCACTTGGCCGGTTTTTTGTTTGTAGGTTTATCTCTGGAAGTTCTGGTCCGATTGCTAATTTTTTTTCACTTATTGAAAAAAAATGCTTTATTACTGAGTGACACAGGCTATAATTTATTTACGCGGGCGAAGTGGCGGGCAAAAGCTAGTAAAAAAAAAAAAAAACAAAATGATGAAATGTGGTTTGTTATGTCAAAGGACTTACCATGACATGTTAAAATGTCAGTCGTGCAAGCGAGAAAGAAGGATGAAACTCTATACAGCTCCAATCCTTTAAGGGCCAAGCGCCCGAAAAATGCCATAAAACAGTGATTTTCTGAGGCCTACTCCTCCGTAACGGCTAGGTCAATTGGTTTGAAAAAAATATATGTTTATTATAGATTCATGAACAATAATATCAACATTTAATTTTTTCGTGCAATTAATACTTTTGTCAAAAAAAAATATTTAGCAATTTCGCAACTTTTCCCAACTTTTTCCTACTCCTTCGAAACGGCTTGGACCTTTAGAAACATTTTTACACATAAAAATTGGTGGTTAAATATTCTTCAAAGTGAACATTGCATATGTAAATCAATCAATATCTCGCAGAGAAAATGGATTTAAAGCGCTTTCCGGGCGCTGCTGGCCGCAAATAAATGCACAGATTTGCGTACTGCCGCCTAGGCGAGTGCGAGAGTTGCGTTCACATAAATTCGGTCAGATGGTTCAAGGAACTATACGCCTTAAGGGCCCTCGCCTACGGTGACTTTTTGTAGCAATGCTGTTGCGCGTTTTGTAAGTGTGCGTCGGTATCGCTACTAACGCGCGTTAGTAGCGATACAGCATCGCGACTATATCGATTCGAACGCGCTACAGCATCGCTACAAAAAGTCGCTGTGGGCGAGAGTCCTAAATGTTCAGTTTAGGTCGTCAATTGGTTTACGTTAAAAGCTCATGGTAACACTACTGTTCTTAGAGACACATTTGAATGACAATTCTGTTATCCTGGTATGCTAATTTAAGTTGTCAGTTTCTTTTATAAAAATAAATAGTATTAAGTTCTGCTCTGCGGGAACATTTGAAAAAGTTACCGTGGCTTTGGAGTGCAACTGAAAGACATAGGTGGATTTTAGTCAGTGAAATCTGACTCGCTCTTTCGTTTTATTCTAAAGCGGGAAAAGGCAATAAAATAAACAACTAGCCAACTCAAAAATTAATAAAATTCTGCTCGTAATGTAGACACACAGGTTCGGTTATTCCGGATCTGGAGGTCTTATGTATTTGAGATTACAAGTTTATAAAACCACGACACAGGAGTGATTCTCAGAGTAGAGCAAAATTAAAAAAAAAAATATAAAGAAAAACAAAATTACGACCACGAGCGGCGCGGCGAGCGGAGCGGCATCGGTAAGCGGGTGCGCGGCGCTGTGAGCGGTGTCTCGTGGCGTGCTTCAAACATTTTCATACTTTTGTTCTTACCGCTCGCCGCGCCGCGCTTACCTACCGCTCACAGCAACAAGGTCGTGAATGGGCCTTTAAAGATTACGTTCATTGCTATGCAATATTACCATAAACAAACTACTGCTACTTACTTTAATATAATAAATAATTCACAGTGATCTAAAACCTGTAAAAAATTAGGTCTACCAGCAAATCATTAATAACACCATTAAATTAATAACGTATTAATTTACTACAGGTAGCTTTGATTGCCCGGCTATTAAAACAGAAGAACTAATAATAAATGAAGTAAACTCTACTTTAACGGTTATGTCCCCGCGCTTACTGACGTCAATTAACGATAATTATGAGTAGTTAGGGGTAGATGGCACGTCGATCAAAAACTTTAACTATAGCTAGTTATTTCGGTAATTAATATAATTACACATGAGTAGGTTTTTTTTTAAGGTTGTTAATCATATAATCACTTCTATTCGCTCTAGGGCGGATTAGAAGGACGTGTTTGACAAGTAGGTTTTAGCCCTGGGCCTCAAGTCTGCTATTACAATAGTGTCAGAATAAGAATAAGAATAAGAATAAGAAATTTTATTTGCTCAAACATGTGTATGCAGACAGAATTAAAATAATACATGCATGCAAGATCTTAAATAAAAGTGGCTCACGACATGTCTGCCATTTTTCATGGCATGCAAATATTTTAAATTCTATTATATTATTATTATTATGAATTAATTAATTTTATTTTTTTCAATTTTACATTTATACATTAAAAACACATTTACAATTACATATTTACAATTATCAAATTATATATTTTCATGTGGATTTGTTTTTACGAACATTGTTATTTCTAATATATAAAGTGAAGGCAATGTTAATATATTATATTTAATGAAAATTTTTTTACAGCTATCAGTAGTCTTGAGATTGAACATAGATCGCAAGCAGTATTTTTGTTTTTTAGAAATGAAATCCCTATCGGTTGAGTTACCCCAGAAAATAACACCATATCTAAGGACAGATTCAATCAAACCGTAGTAGGCCGTTAATAGCGCTTCTATATTTAGAGTACGAGACAATTTATACATTGCATATGCCCCACTGCTTATTCTTTTGGCTAGAGCTGCAATGTGCGCTTTCCAATTTAGGTTTTTATCAATTGTTAGACCTAAAAATTTTGTAGTATTAGCTGTCTGTATTTTATTATTATTATATTCGATTTCCAAATTAGAGTATAATGATGGTCGTTGGCTAAAATGCATAATCAAAGTTTTATTTATATTAATTTTCAAATTATTATTATTGAGCCACGTTACCGCTTCAGTTAATGTATTTCTTATGTCCGTTTCATAATTATTTTTATTATGGCATGATATAGTTATCGTACTATCATCTGCAAACAGTGTCATGGGATGTTTAATGGCTTTAGGGAAGTCATTAATATAGAGAGTGAACAGGGGTGGTCCAAGTACACTACCCTGAGGAACTCCATGAGGAACGGTACGCTCACATGACGTGAATAACTCTTCACGTTTAGAGCTCATATTTATTCTACTAATTTGAGTTACTTGTTTTCTGTCATTTAGGTATGACTGAATTAGATTAAATATATTTCCCCTTATACCATATGCATCAAGTTTATTTAGTAATATGTTATGTTGTACGTAGTCGAATGCTTGTGTCATGTCGCAGAAAATGGCACAGACTGGTGTGTTCTTGTCCATGTTTGTCATAACAGTATGCAGGAAGTCATATATAGCCAAGTTAATTGTTTTTTTCTCCCTAAATCCTTTCTGTTAATCACAAAGTATATGATTTTTTTCACAAAAGGTATTAAGTTGCTTATAAATGTATTTTTCGATAATTTTTGACATTATTGGTATTAATGATATCGGCCTGTAAGATTCCATTATCTCTCTGTCCTGTTTCTTAAATAGTGGTTTTACTATTGATTTTTTTAGCGCATTCGGAAATATACCTGCACTGATGCTTAAATTAATAATATGGCTTATGGGGCTACTGATCTCATGTGCTACCAGCTTAACAATTTTTGTACTCATACCATCGTACCCCACACTGTTTGTATTTTTTAAGGTCGCGATAATATTAAATACATCAAGTGCCAGACTTGGGGCCATGAACATTGAGTCTTTTCTTGCTAAAATATGTTTAGTGACTGTGGTTCCCGAACTAGTAATAGGTTTGATTTTATCTATAAAGTAATCGTTAAACATATCCGCAATTATTTTTGGGTCAGTTACAGTTTCATTATTGTATCGAATTTTATTTATAGTGTTTTTTGGTGTATTTAGTTTTGTTTGATTAATAATTTCCCAAGTAGTTTTAGATCTGTTACCCGATGTTCTAATTTTATGTATATTTTGTGCTCGTTGAGTTAAATAAATTATTTTTTTAAGCAATTTTGAATAACTTTTAAATTTATTTTTATTCTTATCGGTAGGTTTTTGTCTGTATTGCCATAATAATTGACGTTTCCTTTTGCTACATATTTTAATACCACGAGAGATCCAACTAGGCCTTCTTTTCACGTTTACAGAGATCAGAGTTTCAGGAAAGCACTGAGTATATAATAAAGAAAATATTTCTGTGAAGGCATTGTAGGCAATGTTTGGGTCTCTCGCTTCATATACATCAGCAAACGATAGGCTACTGAGGTAGGACTTAAATTTGTCCATGTTCTCTTTACTATAGTCCCGTCTAGTGGTCCGCCACTGACTCCTAGTGCTTGCAGTGCTAATGGGACAATTGAGTAGTTGAGCCGTGTGGTCAGACAAAGCCAATTCCAGAACAATAGCTTTACGGGACAAATTAAAATTATGCGCAAAATTTTCAATGCATGTCTTGCTCTTTAAACGAGTAGGTTGGCGTATAGACAATTTTAAGTTAAAATTTAATAATAAATTTTCAAATTCTAGAGTCTGTTTGCTTTTTTTCAATATATCTATATTAAAATCACCCGCCAGTACAACATTTTTAAATGGTTTTTTTATCAGAATACGTAATAACATCTCTAACCTACTCATAAATTCATCAAAATTAGTTGAATTTGGTACTCTGTATATACATACAATTGCAATCTTATAATTTATAAGTTCTATTGCGCAACATTCAAAAATACCCGTTATAGATAATTTAGCAATTTTCGGTAATTCTCTCCACTGATGACCATTTTTTATGAGTATACAAGCACCACCTCTTTTACTGTCTTTGCGACTAAAGCATGCAGCTAAACAGTAGTTAGGTATATTGAGATGGATTTCATAACCGTCCATAATGAAATGTTCCGTAATTCCGAATGATCTATCATTGATTTTATAATCAGAAATCAGAAATCAGAAACGTTTATTTCAAATAGACCAGTTACAGGCACTTTTGAATTGTCAAAATGTCGGTCAGTCAAACAAATGAAGCTAAATTGTTGATTTTGACAAGTTTTGGTAATCTACTAATATAATGGCATCCAATGACTTTCCAATGGTCATCCGCTGACACTCCATTGAAGAAATGGCATAGGATAGTAATCTTGTACACAATGATAAATGAATGTCTGACGTATGCGGTAGTATCATTGATATACAGGGTTTTTATAATTCAATGGGTAGTATGCTAAAATTTTGACAGTTCCTTTGATCAGTGTCCTACCATTAGAACGTCATTGTGCAGTCAGTGCTTTTAATAAGCTCGATATTGTCATTCTACCACAACTCTATTACGAGCCCATTGACCGATCAATGATCGGCCGTTATGAATTAGCAGATTACGAACTTTTAACATTTATTTTTATAAATTCGTCATTCCAACGATGACGAATTTTATAGCAGACTTGGACCCCTGCTGGGCCCTTGCGGTTTTGCAGACATCTCTTGGAAGCGCGCGTGGAACGTTCGCGCCGTCAGTGACTCGAGCTTAATCTGAACGATTACCAGACGGTCAGACGGCGGGGGTCAGTGTCGAAATCTTGGCGGCTGGGGAGGTAAGGATGTCCGTTCTCTCAATTAAGCGGCCGCCTCTTTTGCTAGCTTCGCAGAAGGAGGCGATTGCCACCCATTCCCTCTTGCTCTAAATCAAGACCTGAACTAGGACCTTGCGCGACAGGTCGCCACCGCCGATGGCCCCCACAAGCGGTGCTCTATCCAAGCGAGGCTCACCTCCACCGTATGTTACGCCGTGTCCTCCACGCGGTCCAGACAATGGCGACACCCGGGCGTTTCTTCCGCCTGAATCCGCCGAACTTACCACGTTTGGTGAGGACCTCTGTTATGTGAAAAGTGAGGAAGCCGTGTTGTCGCTCCAGCCACGCCTCAAAGAGGGGACTTACCTTCGTCATTATGGCGTACCCAGCACTGGGTTGCGACAGTTTCTGTCGCCATTCATCTCGCCGGAACGCTGTCCGCCGTACCGCTACTTATCGCGGCAGCGGAGTTTTGAATCTAGAATAAATTAAATAATGTTCTTGTTTACTAAAAACAGAGTAAATAATCAGATTACGTATCAAAACCTAACAAATGTTAAAAGTGTTTTCACTTAACAACGAAAAATTCTAGCACAGTTTTCTCGAGTAGAAAATACTTTGTAAAAGTATCAAAAGCTTAAGACAGATCTATGAATACATAAATATCACGAAACGGGAAAACTGCAAAACATTTCCTTTCAGCAACAAGAAAGCTCTATTTATAGCAGCTTATATACATATTTATGAATTTTGCTCGTAATTTACCCAATTAATTCTCTTTATCATAACAAGGGTCCGCAAAGATCCCACTGATATTAAAATGTCTATAGTATTAGATGTTAGTTAATCTTTCTCTACATAACAAAGTCAATGGAATGGAATTTAATAGAACTTTGAACAATTGGCTTTGTGACAGATGCTTTTATTCAATAGATGATTATTTAAATTTTAAACAGACTTAATGTATTACTATGTAATAATTATGACCTTCTTCTTCTTTCTGCCCTTATCCCATATTACTTGGGGTCGGCGCAACACGTTTTCTTCTTCCATTCTGTCCTGTCACCCGTCAAACTATCACTAACTCCCTTTTCTTTCATATCACTTCTCAAACAATCCATCCATCTTTTTTTCGGCCTTCCTCTCCCTCTCCATCCATCTATACTCAGAACTCTTTTAGTAATATGCGCTTCATCCCTCCTCTTCACACGACCATACCAAGACAACCGATTACCTTTCACTTCAACTTCAACTTTTAAGTCACTGGCGCCACTTTCAATAATTATGACCTACGTACATGTATTTAAATTAAAACTATTGACATTATTTATAAATTTTCTAATCAATTAATTCTAAACAAATTTTAATATAATATATTTTGAAATGGTATGTGCCCAATTAATATTATTGACTGTAAATTTTATTATGTTTGATTAATGTGACTAATGACAGTGATGAAATTTCATGACATTATTGTATTATTATGCATGTTCTAAAAATATTTGCACGATTGATAAGTTGAATAGTGAGTGTAAATAAATATTTCAACAAGTTAATATGTGTATATTCTAGCAAATAAATATTTTTTTCATTTCATTTCAATGTAACCGAAATAGTTTGTCGAACCGTTACTTTGCAAAATTCATAACAAAATGGTGATGGCAAAATAACGAAGTCTAGGGAGAATGATTTTTGATGAATGATGTTTTATGTAAGCAAAGCATTGCTCCGAATTCGTATTAACAATATTATCCATTATTTACTATTCAATGTATTTTTTTTTTAGTTTTTACTTATTAACGTATTTAAGCTCTGTATAATACAGGTTTATACCCAGTTTATGTAAAATCCAATTATTTTTAACTACTTCCTCTAGTTTATACTCCCATTCATAAATATTTATAAAAAAAAAAACAAATCCAATTTAAAGTCAATCATAACTCAACCACTGTATAGATTGGGGGTGATCGGCACCGGGCCCTAGATCAAATCATGGCCGAGAGTGAGAGGAATAGGATGCGTTCGCTTCCTTCTGTGAAGAAGAAATGTTAGTGAAGGAGACGGCCGCAAACGTGAGGGAATGCCTCACTCCCCAGTCGCCACTATAGGAGACGTTCTGGGCGTCAGGAGTCAGGGTGATCCCGACCACCGTATGCGATGTCAGTAAAACCATAGGAACCCACGATGCCCGCTAAGGAGAAAAAGAAACCTCCTAGGACGCAAAGGGCAACAGAAGGACGAAGATATAGGTTCAGTCAGTAAAAGGCTGACACGCTCTCTCGTTCCACCATAGAGCAGAAGAAGTCATTGAATGAAACCCCAGATAGGAAGGAAGAACGGAACGTCCGTTGAGTTACATAGACGTGTTACTAACTGCTCTTGGATTTTTTAAACGAAAAAGTAGGTCAAAAGTTACTGTTTATTGTTGTCCTATATATCAAAGTACAGCCTTTTGAATAACCTAACTAGTGGTGAAAAGTGCAAAGCGATATATTAAACCATCATAAAGTTATAAGTGAAAACATTTTTAAAAGTTAACCTAACGAACTGTGTGCCTGACCTACGACAACTCGCGCAGTGCCCGCTGAGGTGAGTCACCAAGAAACGCAAGTATCATTAGCACGTAGTACGGAACATTTTTTCATTACATACCCACAAAAATGAACTGTGCTGGATGTAAACAAGCAATAGCTCGCGGAGAACTGCTAAGATGTTGTACTTGCCAACAACTATACCACTATCGATGCATCAACATGACATCATCGTATTATGTCGAAAATAAAAGCAAAATAATTAATTCATGGCGCTGCCCATCATGCAAAACCTCTACGAAACAAATACGAAATGATGACACACCTGTTAGGAGACAATTTCCGACGACACTTGACGACACGATTATGTCCATTGACGACCAAATACACGATGACCAAAGTATACTAGGAGACACAGGAAAATATGACGCACCACCAACAAATACAGATAATTCTTCAGTCTTATCACCGATCTTACTACGACCAGAGCCAATCAAATTAGAACAAATTAGTCAACTATTAGACCAAAAATTGGAATTACAGCAACAATCTATTTTGGCAAAAATTAAAAGTACTATCCAATCAGAAATAAATACAGCTTTATTAAAATATCAACAAGAAATATACCAGAAAACTGAACAACTTTCTCTAGAGCAAACTAAACTAACCGCCAGTATTAGTCACATAAACGAAACCATACAAAATCTTGAGATAAAGACTGCAAAACTTAAAACAGAAATAGCCCAGCTACAAAATAAAAATATGCATCAGTACATGAATGATACGCCTATGAATACTACGAACGATAATAATAAAATACTTGTTATCTACGGCCTAAACGAATATTATAACGAAACAGAAACAGACCTCGAAGATAGAATTATATTTGCTTTTCAAGACACCTTAAATGTCGACCTCACTGGCTATATCGAAGAGCTATGTCGGATAGGACGGCAAGGATTTAGACGGCCACTACGGGTGGAATTGATCAGCAAAAAAATGACTAAATACATCTTAGAAAATGCGGATTATTTGAGAAGTCTAGGTTTATATGTATCTAGTTTTCTTGATAGAGAATCTTTACAGAGAAGACGAAAACAAAGAGAAGAACGGTATTCGATACATGAAAAAAACAAACAGGGACACTATAATCTACAAACAACTACAAACAACATAACGCTAAATAATACAACTAGACCACCTTCCCCCACCCAGAGCATCAATAATAGGCCAATTGAACTTTGTTCCTTTCGCAACTAATTTTGAAATTCTGTTCCAAAACATACGTAGTCTTAAAAATAAAAATTATTTGCTACAATCAGTAATTGAAGAAAGAAAAAACGTTCATGCTATATGTTTGACAGAAACATGGATTACCGAAAACAAAATTGAACTACTGCACATGAATGGGTATAAAGCAGCTTCCAGTTATAGCAGGAAACACTACGACGGCGGAGGCGTATGCATTTTTGTTCAGGAAAGCATCGAAACCTTAGAACGACCAGACATAACTTCGCTCTCTGTTGAGTTTATATTCGAAGTTTGTGCAACAGAAATAGTCCAGCAAAATACTGTTATTGTAGTAATATATTGGCCTCAAAAAAACAGGGAGACGGATGTATTTTATGGTTCTCTCAAAAAAACTTTTGCGGCTATTAAGAAATAAAGACAGTAAAAAGAATATTATTATAGGTGGAGATTTCAATGTAAACATATTGGAGAATTCAAACAGCACTAAAGATTTACTTAACGTTATGATTAGCTATAATTTCGACCAAATAATTAATGAACCTACTAGAATCAGCAAAACAAGTGCAACATGTATAGATTTAGTATTTACAAATTTTAAATTTAAAAACTTAAAGGCCTCTGTTGAAGACTTCGGACTTTCTGATCATAAAGGAATAATATTATCGGTCCCTAAAAAAACTGACATAAATGAACGGAAATCGTGGTACACGACTAAAAGAATATTTAATGAAAAAAATATGGAAAACTTTAAGACGCAACTAAGTAAAGTAAATTGGCAATCAATATTTAAAGATGACAAAGACGTAAATTCAAACTATGAAACTTTCCACACGACAATAGTAAGCATTTTAAATGACTGTATTCCAAAAGTAAAAATTAAAATTAAAAACAAAACCAAGAAGTCGTGGCTAACTACCGGTTTAAAAGTGTCTTGCCAGCACAAACGTCTACTCAAAACATTTCTGACACAAAATGAAGCCCCTATCTTGTTAAAATATTACAAAAAATATGAAAAACTGCTAAAAAAAGCAGTCTATAAATCTAAAAAAAACATAAATATTAAAAGAATACGAAATAGCACCAATATTTCGAAAACCATGTGGCAAATAATAAAAGAACGCACAAATAAAACAACCAAACGTACAAAGAAAAATATAAAACTAAAGATACAAAATACAGTAACGGAATACCCCACGACTGTTGCAAACGCATTTAACGACTTTTTTAAATCGGTTGGAGGAAAGTCCAGTCATCAAACTGGTCAACCGGTCATCACCAGAAATGACAAATCCTTATTTGTCAAACCTGTAGATGAATATGAAATACTATTAATTATAAGAAACCTTAAAAACAAGAGAAGCTATGGTTTTGATGAAATCCCACCCTCATTAGTTAAAAAATGCGCAAAGGTTCTAGCCATGCCCCTTACTTTCTTAATAAACCAATCCTTTATTGAAGGAACCGTTCCACATTTACTTAAAATCTCAGTAATCAAACCTATCCATAAAAAAGATTTGCAGACCGACTGTAATAATTATCGTCCTATAGCGCTTTTGCCTACCTTCTCAAAAATTTTAGAAACCGCTATGTCGTCACGCCTGTATTCTTTCTGCGAGACATTTAATATATTTAACGATAGCCAAAATGGATTCAGGAAAAATAAATCGACAACAAATGCAGTTTATAGATATGTGCAACAGATCTTAAATATAATTAATGACAAGAAGTACGCTATAGGTATTCTTCTAGACATGAGTAAGGCGTACGATAGAGTTCAATATAATATCCTCTTGAATAAACTGGACGGGATAGGTGTACGTGGCATAGCTCATAAATGGTTTACGTCTTATCTCGAAAACCGATCGCAATATGTAGAAATTGAGCACTACAATCATACTACTGGAGAAATCGCTAATGTTAAATCGAAAGCGACCACTGTACATAAATCAATCCCACAAGGTAGCGTACTCGGATGCATATTATTTCTTATTTATATTAATGATCTCCCTAAAAAAATAGATGCCGTAAGCGTTTTATTTGCTGATGACATTTCTGTAGTTTTTCCTTGCTCAAATAATCTGACCCTTAACAATGACATTCATCGAATTCTAACTGACATTTATACTTGGTTAAATGAACACAATCTTGAACTAAATTTCGCTAAAACAAAAATAATGCAATTCAGACCATACCAAAAACGACCCCTTGACATAAATTTTACTTTTAACGACATTACATTAGACTGCGTGGATAATTTCAATTTATTGGGACTTAATATTGACACAAACCTAAACTGGAAATCCCATATAGCACACATAAGTATCAAAATTTCTAGGTTTTCTTATGCGTTATCGGAACTAAAAAGATCCACGGATTTCAAATCAGCAAAAGCAGCCTATAGCGCATATGCGCACTCTTGGCTTCGTTATGGTATAATGCTATGGGGTAATAGTACAAACGCTGATAAACTATTCAAGCTACAAAAAAGATGCATACGCATCTTAACAAATATAGGATGTATGGACAGCTGTAGACCACACTTTATAAAACATAATATCCTTACGCTCACGTCTCTATACATCTTTGAAATATGTCTGTTTGTCAGGAAAAATATGTCTCTTTTCCCCTTAAATAAGGATCATTACACCCAACCACGGAATTTGCGACACCAAAACGATCTAGCATTACCGGTTTCGAAGCTATCTATTTTCAATACAGGCCCTTATGTAATGTGTATCAAGATTTATAATAAAATTCCAAAATCCCTAAAAGAAATTAAAGCAATCAATTTATTTAAAACAAAATTGTTCACTCATTTGAACCAGAAGTGCTACTACACACTGAAAGAGTTTTTTGAAGAAAAAATAAATAAATAATTAAATAAGCGCAAAGTACATAATTGAATTGGTCTAATTCGTAATTCGCTATTACTAATGTTATTATTATCATTTTTCAATGTATTTTATATTATTTTGACATTTATACTTATTTTTGACATTTATATTTATTTTGACATTTAATTGATTTGACGTTATCCAATTATTTATTTATTTTAATACTTGTAATATCAATAATTTTTGCCTTTTTAAATGTAACATTGAAACTGAATTTTAAATTGTATTTTATCTTACTAAAATTTATTTGTTTTGCAGTGCCCTTACAGGGTGCATGTTTGAAACTCTATTTTTATTCCAACCACTGTACAACATGTTTGCAATAAACTGATTTGATTTGATTTGATTTGATTTGATAAAAAAACCACTGAAAGCACTCGGATTGAAAAATAGGTGGACTGTGACGTGGATCCCGTGATTTAGATACCCGTGAGATAATTTTTAACTTTTACGCGCGCAAAGTCGCTATCTAGTGACAGTGTTGTAAAAAACTAAAAAAATGAAAGATAAAAATATTTTATTTGGCACAAAAACATAGATACACACTACAAACTTAAAATAACAAAAACTAACATTGTATGTCTCACGTTTGCGCCAAAAAGGTCTAGTTCAGCGAAAATGCCAGACAACTACGAGGTAGTTTTCTGACGCTGGTTTTCAACTGACCCTTATTGGGAGTGTGCGTATAAAAAATTAGTTTACTTAACGATATTTAGCAATCAGTTTCAGGTGTAAGGTGAATAAAACATTTATGTTAATATGGGGTAAAGGATAAAATAGTAAATAGGTATATGTAAATATGTGTTCAGTGTACTACTTAGGAAGTTATGCATAATTTTAAGACACTTCAACCGAACCGACCCTAAATTTCTATGAGACAAAATGATTGGGCTGTGAGAAGAATCGGTCGGGACTATATTTTCACAGTGTGAGAGGTCAGCAGTAAAATGAATCGATAAAGTACCGCGGACAGATTCGGATGCGGTTACGAAGAATAAGGATTCAATTTAGGAAAGGTTTCAGCAATTTTTCGGCGTTCCATACTGTTATTAGATGATTCGTTCAAGTGTACGATTTAGTCCCAAATATAGCAGCGCTATTTACGTTTTGAAAAATCGATATCGGTGTTTATTATTGGTAATGGGTTAACAGATGGTCGATGGGGCCGAAAGGTTCGGTGGTATTGACCACATATCGGCCTAAAGGCCTTCCAAGAAAAACCGACAGGTTCACTGGAATTCAAAGGATGCGAGACCGGTCATTGCGGCAACATTGGAAGGAAGCCTATATCCTGCATATGGAAGTCTTTCGGCTGAAGTGATGGTGACGATGAGGAACGGGTTAAATCATATGTTACTCGTCCCTTAGGATGAGATTACCCATTTTAATTTGAATTGCGAGCTCATGAATCATCTGGAGTTTATCCTAGTTCGTAGGACTTCTTTGCAACTGGAATTGATGAGAGATGCATTCACTTCACTAAAACCGTATTTAATCATACGCATGAATAAGTTTTAAAACGATTCTTGCACGCAAAATGTTTTTAATTCATAAAAGTATTCAGTTTAATACAATCTTCCTGGTTGTAAAAATGGTTTATTGCATTTTTGGTCGACTTTTATAGTATTCACGAGATTGCTACCTAAAACATGGAACAGTTTCTATTTGAGCCTGCATAAAGGAACAGAAATAATTATTTTACATGAAAAACTTTGTGCGCAAAAAACGTTTGAAAAGCGACCAGGGAGCTGTTCAATTTGTTTCGGTTAGTGGCAGTATTTTGTCGCATTTTGCATGGGCCGCAGGTGTCCGTGTATAGTGAAAATTCACCGCCATATTCGTTGCAGCCTATCGGAGTATCGAGTGAGTATCGGCTAACAACATTTAGGGTATAATATGCCTGGGTGAGTAAATTGACGGATAGATTTTTGATGAGTGAGTAAATTGATTGATACGTCTGCATTTTGCAAAGCTAATTTACTAGTTAATGAAATCCCCAAACTTTGTAAAGACCTTATTCGACGGGTCCTACGTATACTAGTATAAGTGCAAAAACACAACTGTTCAGGAGAGCGATTTAAAGGTTCTATAGCTTGTAATTTTGTTATGTATCAATGGAAATGCTTGAAATTTTGATATGTTATATTTGAATATCTAAGGAAAAAGACTGCATTATTGGTTTTTCTTATTTTTTTATACTTTGGAAAATAGCATCACTTGCATTGATGTAGCTTGTTTTGTTTACTATGGCAGAACCTGTAAACTGATACAAGTGGCCACTTATACCAGTATATAGTGTGCTTGCTTATACTTATAATAAAGGAAAATTGAAGGATTTTACTCTTAAAACATGCTATTTTCAATCTATTGATCAATATGAGGTTATAACATTAACAATAACATCTTCTTTTATCGACTTTTAAACACTTACAGCAGTTTACTCAGTACTGGAAAACTACTTGCAACAGTTTTCTGCATTGTTATTAACCTTAAATATTTGAAAGGGTGTGACAGGAAATGAAACAGAAACATTAAAAATACAAAATAAAAGTTTATTTCAAATAAATGACTTTTCCAGACCTATGCTTAATAGGTGTCAGTATTATGATGTTAATATAAATTATGGCACTCTTTATGAAAAACCAAATCAATGGTCTCGCCATCTTAAAAATAATAAAATTAAAAAATGTAATCTTTTTCATTTAAGTAGGAACTTTCGTTAATTATATTAATTGTTTATTTATATTTTCATTAGTACTTATAATCAGTCTTACGTACTACATAATCAGTCTTTCAGACATTGGCAATATGTCACATTGTTATTTATCGCAAAAATAATTACAGTAGATAATGGTATAGAAAACCCAATAAAAAAGAGAAACAACATGTTGGAAAAGACAACTAAGCTTTTTAAGAATATAACCTAGTCAGAGAATCCTCAGTGTTATCGGTCCGTATCTTCAAATTATTGTAAAATAATTGGTACCGCAATGGTATTATATCTTATAGTATTAATAAAAAAAAAAAATGACATGATGGTACCGCTCAGGAATAACATTGGACTGGCAAAGATCTTGAAGATCTTTAATTTTTTTCTTGTCAATTGGTAACAAACTCTTGTAAGCTAAATCTAATCTGTAAAGTTTTTTGGAACACTTTGTATACTGGCATGTGTATTACTTCTCAAATATTGAATAGTTTTGTAAGCTCCTCCTTCAAACGCATAGTTATAATTAAGCATAAATAAATCTTTGGCTTGAACATTAACTTCGCAAACCTTACTACACATAACAAGTTCCCCCATGGAATTATTTTTCCAGTTGTCAAAAAAGGGAAGGCACGACTTAAAATAAAAGACGAAAGAGTGAGTTATTTCTCGAACAATATTCGGTTTTGCATTAGCTGTCGCCATTTTAAAAGCTAGGATTCAATGTTCTGGAAAAAAAAAATCTGTTTTTCCTTTCAATTACTGAGTGAATGCTATCACCCTCATTTTCAGTATGACTAACAAAACGAAAACTATGGGTTATGTTCACGTTAAATTTCCAAGCGCAATACATACAGGGTGTAAGGGACAGCCCTCCACAAACTTTAAGGACTTGCTCAGTAGACAAAACTGATCAACCTTCTACAAGATTTTTTTCGGAAACAAAAAAGAAAAATCGGCCCCTCCATACAAACTGTCCAATTACGTTTTTAATTTTGTAAGGTGAGGCTGGTTTTTTTTTTCGTTTAATGAAAAAATTTCTTGTGGAAGTCTGTACAGTTTTGTCTACTGAGCCAGCTCTTAAAGTTTATGGAGGGCTGTGCCTTACACCCTGTATACATAAGGAATATGATCGCAATACATATACAAAAAATAATTGTGCAGTGAATTAATTTTAAGTCTTGCCTTTCTTTTTTGACAACTGAAAAAAAAATCCATGGGAGAACTTGTTATGTGGACTAATGTGGAGTAAGGTTTGCAAAATTAATGTTCAAGTCAAAGATTTATTTATGTTTAATTATAAGTATGCGTTTGAAGTAGGAGCTTACAAAACTATTGAATGTTTGAGAAGTAATACATATGAGAGTATACAAAGTGTTCCAAAAAACTTTACAGATTAGATGTAGCTTATAAGAGTTTGTTACCAATTGACAAAAAAAAAATTAAAGATCTTCAATATCTTTGCAAGTCCAATGTAATTCCTGAGCGGTACCATTCATTTTACAATTGTTGCTAAAACGTATTAAAAATAGCTTTTTGATTGATTTTATTAGTAAATAGATATTATTATTAAAATACTGTAACTTATATCAGTTAACAACATCACAAAAACAAAACAAAAATCAGATGTGACTTTGTATACTGATACAAGTGCATTTATTGAAAAAAAAAAACATGAATTATAAAATCACATTTCATTAATTTTCTTCAGTATGTTTACCTGGCTTTTCTAAACTTTCATTTGTGAAACAATTTTTTTTCAATTAATTCAGTGGGATCCGTGGTCCCGTTACACATTTTCAAAGTTTGGTCTAATTCTTCTCGTATTTCGTGTGATGGTACTGTCGGCCGATCTAAAATAAATTAAAATTAATGTGTTAATTCATTTTTAAATATATTTACAAATAATCGTCAAAACTTATTAAAATCACTATACAAAGTACGCGAGTAACCACTATAAACCTTGTATACTGGTACAAGTGAAAATACAAATAAACAACTCGTAATTTTTTTTTTTTTAATTTTACATTTGATAAAACAATACAAAGTATATCATTATACTATTTAAAATATCAATTAATACTTACCTTCTTAATTTTCTGGAATGTTTTATTTTACTATACTTATATTCTAATAAATCTATCATTAATTGACCTCGTGAGCGCTTCATTGTTGTGACTTCTTACCATTAATTACTCAAGAAAAACCAAATCTGAGTAGTTTTTAACAAATGAATAAGTAAATTAAAACGCATCCCAGTTATACCAGTGTTTAACGTGATCCCGGCTCCGTCGCCGCGCGCATACCAGAGTAAATGACACTTGTGCTAACGTGTCGCTTCGCACGCGACTACCTACACTGGTGCAAGTGACTTACATCAGTGTAGATGGTCGTGTGGCTGAAAATGATTGCACTTATATTAGTTTACAAGTTTGTATCTTTGAAATTACTTGATAATTTGATATAATTCTTACAGGATATAAAGTTAAGGTAATTTTAAGGCTTTTGGTGCAAAAAAACGTATTTCACTGTTTTGCGGGTTACACCAGTATACGTAGGACCCGTCGATTATCAGCACAATATTTACGGTCTTTTTTTTTCGATGGGAAAGTCATCCAATGACAACCCCCACTCTTGAGCGGAGCGGGAGATAGTGTCAGACTCTTACTGACTAAAAAACCCATCCCGTTCCTTCAAGCCTTCATACCGGGGCTCGAGCGCCCTTTCGGATAAACCTGGCCCAGTAGGCTTCGACCCGGCTGGGCCCCTGCTGTTGCTGACAACTCCTTGAGGCGCGCGGGAACAGCGCGCGCCGTCGACTACTTGGGCTTGGTCCGGACAGTTACCGGACGGCCGGACAGCGAGCTACCCATTGCTCACTGTCCGCAAGCCCGCGCCTACGGTGGCTGGAAATACGGTCTACAATTTATTACCTACCTGTACAAAAACTATCCACTTGTAAAAAAAGAACCTAACACGCCTCATACTATTAACAACTACACAATCACAGTCACACTAAACAATTAGTTTTTTTTTTAATGTTCATCTTACTTTAATTTTTGTTTATAGTTTGTTTTAGTTTTTTTTTCATTGTCTTTATTTTTTATTTTTAAAGATATTGAAACACTCGTGCTAGGTGTAAGTCAACCAACAACCAGTGACAGGATATCGCATCTGTCTCTTTTAAACACTAGTTACCTTGTAACCTACCAAGAAGAATAGTAGATAGGTACTGCAATAAAAAAAAAATGCTATTTCGTCTGAATAAACACATTAATTGCAATGCTCTTTAATTCTTTATTGTACACCATGATAAATAACAAAATAAATGGATATCAGTGTTCATGTACATAGGCGAGCTTAACTCAATGTTGAGTTTTCTTCCAGCAAACCATTAAGTGATAGAGAGAGATCACCAAAGAGAGTAGTCGGTAGTAGTGCTCTTCTTGATAAGGCGAAACTCCAGTTTTGATTAAAGATAATGTACGTGGTAGTTCTTGAAAACACTGCTGCGTCATAATTTTACAAATTGAATTCATCATCATCATCATTTCAGCCGATACACGTCCACTGTTGGACATAGGCCTCCCCCAAGCGTCGCCACATCGAACGTTCCTGTGCGTCCCGCATCCATCGGTTTCCTGCTACCTTCACCAGGTCATCGGTCCACCTTGTAGGAGGCCTTCCAACACTGCGTCTTCCGGTACGCGGTCGCCACTCCAAAACCTTTCCCCAACGGCCATCTGTTCTGCGAGCAATGTGCCCTGCCCATTGCCACTTAAGTTTGGCAATTCTTTGTGCTATGTCGGCAACCTTAGTTTTCCTGCGGATATCTTCATTTTTTATTCGATCACGCAAGGAAACCCCGAGCATAGCCCTTTCCATTGCTCTTTGGGTGACTTTAAGCCTTCTGATGGGGCCCATTGTGAGCGACCACGTTTCGGAGCCATATGTCATCACTGGCAACACGCACTGGTTAAAGACTTTCGTCTTGAGACACTGTGGTATGTTGGACGAGAAGATACCGCGTAGCTTCCCGAACGCTGCCCAACCGAGTTGGATTCGACGGTTGACCTCTTTCTCGAAGTTAGACCTACCCAACTGGACTGTCTGTCCGAGGTAGACGTAATCGTCCACAACTTCGAGTGTAGAGTCTCCGACCTTGATAGGAGTAGGCGCTACATGGTTGTTAATCATGATTTTGGTTTTATCCATGTTCATTTTTTCAAATTGAATTACTTTCCATTAACTACGCTTATTTCATGAAAAGGTCAACTATTTTAAAGAAAACTTTTAAATACTTTTTTACGTTAACCATTTCAGACTTTATTAACATTGAAGCGTAGAGTTTAAGTGTTCACCTGCCTACCTATAACGAAGTAAGCAACTTTATGCTCTACTTAAAGGCTGTCTCGTGTTTCCACGAACAACTTTAATATTACAAACGTCCCTCAAAAGTAGACGCTCCGTCAAAAGTATCCGTTTCAACGATACGACTGGCAAAAATGTCGGATCAACTTTAAAATACATTGCGTGTTTAGTTTCAAAGCTGTCAGTGGAGTCCCATTGAAAAGAGGTAATGGATGTAAAGTTTGGCTAGATTATCAGGTTGTGAGGTATGGGTGAATACCCAAGCTTACTTTTAATCATTGTTGAAATATCTATTCCCGAAATCGTTCCGAGTGTACCGCTCGGCTGGCCGCTTCAGTTTGTTAGAAAAGTTAAAGACATTTGAATTTGTAACAGTAGCCGTTCTACAAGTTGTAATGGTTATCATTGAATTATAACAAAGGGATGTAGTTTTTATGCTAATTTCATAAATGAGCCAGGAATTGAGAGGGTTTCTGTTGATTTCTTTGTGAATGTAGGGTGCAGGCGATAAAAAGTTGTAATGATAATTTAAATCGACATAGAATTTTAAATAACTCTGTACCATAAATTAAAGGGCTTTTTAGGGTTCCGTAGACAACTAGGAACCCTCATAGTTTTGCCATGTCTGTCTGTCCGTCTGTCCGTCCTCGCTTAATCTCTGTAACCGTTAGCACTAGAAAGCTGAAATTTGGTACCAATATGTATATCAATCACGCCGACAAAGTGGTAAAATAAACATTGGAAAAAAATGTTTTATTAGGGTAGCCCCCCTATATGTAAAGTGGGAAGTGATTTTTTTTTTAATTTCAACCCTAACGTGTGATATATTGTTGGATAGGTATTTAAAAATGAATAGGGGTTTACTCAAATCATTTATTTATTTATTTATTCATTTATGTACACACACAAACACTTAAAAATGAAATGGACAAATACAGAAAAAAAGAGTACAAAGGTACTGCTTATTTCAAATGAAATTTCTTCCAGCAGACCTGCGACAGGAGAGTTGGAAGAGAGATGTAGACACAGTGTATACAAACGAATCAGAAAATTAAGAATTTACTAAGTTAACTTATATAATAATACATATATAAATACAACATAACCAGTAATTAAAACACTAAAATAGATACAATACATAACATACACATATATATATATGATAATATTATAAATAAAAAATATCTATAAAATAAAACATTACGAGATGGTTGAGAGGTAATGATCTTTGACTAGTTTTTTGAAGATAGATATATTTTTAGCGTCACGGATGTTAGCTGGAAGTGAGTTCCACAGTCGTACTGCATGAAAAGAGAAGGAGTTGGAATAAAAATGAGTATTATGGGATGGGAAATTAAGATGGTATTTAAGGTGGGATCTGCATGGGGCGTCGGCAGGTCGAGTGAACGAAAAACGATCACGCAGGTAGCCAGGGTACGCAGGGTTGAAAAGGATGTTGTAAAGGAGACATAATACCCGAGTGTTCCTACGAAGACGGATAGGGAGCCACTTGAGATCCTTGCGGAATTGAGAGATATGGTCGTATTTTCTTAGGCCAAAAACAAAACGAATGCATAGGTTTTGCAAGCGCTCAAGCTTGTTTAATAGCTCCTCAGTGGCATCCAGGTAGCAGGCATCCGCATAGTCGATGATCGGCTGAATCAAAGTTTGAGCTAAATATATCTTTTTGATAATGTCAATAATTTCGGAAATAATCGCTCCAAAAGTAAAAAACAATGTGTGTCCCCCCCCTCTAACTTTTGAACCATAAGTTTAGAAAATATGAAAAAAATCTGAAAAGTAGAACTTTATAAGGACTTTCTAGGAAAATTATTTTGAACTTGATGGAAAGAACAGTTTTTGTACAAAAAAGACAAAAGGGTTCTACAAAATAATTTCTGGACTAAGTTTGTAGTATAATCGTGCATACATGATAATACTACAAACTTAGTCCAGAAATCATTTCCGGTAAAAATAGAAAGCATTTTTTTTAACTCATAAGTGGGTACACTTATTGTGACGGACGGGAAACTACGGAACCTTACACTGAGCGTGGCCCGACACGCTCTTGGCCAGTTTTTAAAATAACTCATCAGTTTGTTGGTACCTAACATAAATGATTATATTTAGGTATATCTGGGAACTATTCCCATAGAGAAAAAGAAAATTCATTACACTTAACTCGACTCAATGTAATCGTGACTCAATAATTGAGGTATTTTTCTGTTGTCAAGGTGATTGTCTACTTCCTGTATCAATTTTAGTTTTGGTGTTCATGTGATATCTATCGTGGCTTTGGATATTTTTTCTGTTGATTGGTTGATTGTGTATATCCATTTATGGATTGAAGCTTTCTTCAAATCAACTCGTAAAATAGTTTGTCTATTTTTATTCTGTTACGTCTGTGTTAATTCTGTTTATGAGATCAATTTAATTCTTTATAGTCTTATTACAATATTATACAAAAAATCGAGCATATCGATGTACCGTTTTCTTACCAACACGCATAATATTGACACTCAAACCTCAGTCCCGCACAAAACGGAGGGGACCGAACATCGGCATCCCTTTTGCAAATAACAAACGTTCAAGACAGGCCACTTTCAACCCGACTACGTCAACATTTTTTTAATATTTTCGTTCAGTATATTTAAGGTATGATAAGGTTCTGAAATGAGGAATCGTTGCGAACATTCGAACATGTCTCTTTTTTTTCGTCGTCGTCCAATGAAAGCTCCACGCTGTATTTCCAATTTTTTTTTTATTTATTTTAGATCAATTTAAATTTAACCCTCGGTCCGTCGCGCATTTTTAATAACGCGGTTCGTCGCGTGGGGTCCCTCAAGACCCCAACAGTATAACACCTATGATATCCTTTATAACTTGTATTTTTCGCACTATTTTGGCAGTTTCTTATTTTTTTATTTAATATCTATAAAATTACAACAAATTAATCAAAAGTATTCATATATTTACTATCTGTACTTACAAAATAAAATTAGGAACATACAAATTCACTCTTTGAGATCATTTCGCAGTTATTTTTGTTTTAATAGTACTAAATCAATAAACTTTAAATTATATTATATCTATATGAGATCACACTAGACCAATTAACAATTTAACATAAAATTTAGATTCCACCAACAAAAAAAATATACAACTTTTATGAAATGAAATCCGACAAATTTTTGGTTTAGACACAGACTGTACATACCGCTTTGGTATGTGTTTTTTTATTCATTCTCTTGAAAAGGGCATTTGTTGTTGTTTGGGCATGTATCTTGAAAACATAGACCTTCTAGTTGCTTTCCGATGCATATTTACAACTTTTTTGGGTACAATGTAACGGCATCCATCAGAGAAAACCACTTGATCCCGTATTTTGCCGATGTACTGGGCATGAGCATGTATTGGCGAAATCGACACGATCCTCTAAAACTCTTACCATCCATGGACCATTTTTTGTCTCTTTTTGATGTATAAAAGTTCTGTGATGATATGTTTATCAAGGGTTCTTCATCATCATCCCTTTATGAACTTCCCAACTTCATGTGCACACATTCAACGACTCTAAAACCTGATCCGGTTCCTCCACAGATTCCTGATGTTGTTCTGTAGGAACCAAATCATTACATTCTTGTTCCGAATCCGTGTTATGCTTACTTCTTTCGTCCAGGCATGAAGCGATTTAATTTTCATCCTCATTATCATAACATCATCAGTTTCATTTTCTTACCAATTCAAAATACGTTGTTGTGGTCATTCACACATTTTAGAAGTCAATTACAACTTAATTTTAATCATAAAGAGTAAAAAATTAATAAAAACCCATGTTACACAAGAAATCAACCATACATTTTTACTTACGTCGTTCGTCGCGTGGGGTCTTTCAAGGCCCGCGCGCACAAAACACGTCTATATCTTACAGCGCAGGCTTGCGAACTTAAATTAGCGGTGATGCACGTGAACTATAATCCAGTTTCGAAGGGTATTTAAAGTATCATAAATCGTGGATAGTTTTGAATGTGTTAATTTTACATAATTCTAACACCTAGGCTTTCAAAGACCCCACGCGACGGACCGAGGGTTAATTCTATGTAATTCAATTTAATTTGGATACGAGTATAATGCGGAGGCAATTTTCCACACCTTACTTTAGATTGCTTTTTTTTTAGTTCTTTAGGGCTTTTAATTTTATTTTGTTATTAGGTTAGGTAAGCATATTAACGTAAAATTATATCATTCAATTTTTATTTTATTTAATAGCGTACTCTATACTAACATTAGATATTAAGAGAATTGTGACTACTGATACTACTGACGTCCGTCTGAAATAAAATTTTAATGATTATTATAATGACTTCTCCCGCTCTGGGCAGAGTTAGAAGGCGTATCAGACTTTTATCAGCTAAAAGCCACCTGTTTCCTTCAGTTGCTCTTTTGCGTTCCAAGACGATAGACGATAACTCTGGCCTCCGTCTGGATAAAGACACATTTCATCTGTGAAAATGATTTTCGAAATTGTAAAGGAACAAATTTTGGATTTTATGACAATCGTTAATATCTTCACGTCAAATTATTTTAGTGGGGGAACCCCGTATTTTTAAGAAACGGTCGTTTTCTATTTTCAGTTCTGATTTGATAAAAAATGGCTCCTGATTTACTCTGAAATGGGTTGTTTTAATTTCGAGAATTGGTTTTCCGATACTTGGTTTCGATTTCGTTCCTCAGTAACCTCAATAGGTTACTAACCTTTTCTTACGTGTCAATACACGAAAATTTTAGCATGTAACAACAATCAGATAAACAAAAAAGGTCTATTATAAAATGTACCTTGGTGAGTGACAACGTCTGGAAGCCTTACAAAGCACATATCAATTGTCAATCTTTTTTCAGCGCCACAAGTCACAAGAACATTCACATCCGTTGACATGATTTGAGACAAGAAATTGCGTAGGCTCTCAGAAGATATTTCAAGTAAAAATAAGGCTTCAAGAGCCGAATAATATTTTCTACGTACGCAAGTAAGTATCCTAATATTTCGTCGTATAAATCAGACCGAAAATAGGCCGTACCTACCTTTCTAAGAAAGAAAACCCTAAAATATCGCGCCATAAAACAACATTTTAACTTGTATTCCCAACTGTGAGTCTCGGTTACTTCAGTGAAAAGACTCCCAGAACTCGTTCCTTCACGTGATTATAATAAAATAAAAATAAAAAGTACATACGCGGTCTGGGGAGAGCGCGTAATAGGCGGGCGTCAAGGTCCCTTGTATTATGATAATGACAGGCATGCGGTGTTATTGCTGCGTACGAAGACATACGGGCTATTGCGCGTACCGCCTAACGTATGCTGGTATAAGTCGGCAAGATTGAACGTTTATGTAGATATATCGCGCGGATATAGCTCACGGTGTATTTGTCTAGGGAAATTTCCATACGCTGGTGGTAAGAAAAACTTGGGGTATATCTGTTAGTCAGCAAAGTAGGGCACAGTCTTCAGTTGTCAGATTAGCGAGTTAGGAAGTTTAAAGTTTGCGTCGTTCGTAAGAGTGAAGGTAAAATATTTATGCGATTGATTTACAAACTTTTTTATTTGAATTTTTAATTGTTTTCTTGTTGCTTTAAACGATTGCTGCCACTAAATAAATGCGGTTTTTATAATAAATCTCCAAAACGTGACTCCTTTTGCAAAAAATAAATTAGGGTCTTCTTTGATCTTGCAACGTAAAGAGCCACAAAAGACGAGGAAGAAAAGTTTTTCTCTATCCTCATTCGTTATCACAACAATAAATAATAATAAATATGGAAATGAATGGTATTGGTATAATTATTCGTATCTGTTAAATGGTTCCTGCTAACCAATCTTGATTGGTAGAAATGAAAGATGTTATGTTCCTTGGAACATAATATCTTTCTGTTATAGTCTGACTCAGGCAAAAATGGAAATGGGCTGAGTATGTCCAAGGATCACCAGGAAACAAATTGTCACAAATTGGTATCCTATACACAAAAAAGGTGAAAGGGCAGGTCGGTCAAACGTTGGAATGATGATACAGTTGTCATTGCACGGCTGGAATTGCATGGAATAGACTGGCACGGGATAGTGACAAATGGAGGAGCCTTTCACTGCTAGAGCAGTCCTTACAACAGATTAGGAACAGCGAAATAAGTAGGTACACAAAAAATAATTTATACAAATGTAAAATCTGTGTAAAGAATAAATAAAGCTATTTTTAAACCGACTTCGAAAAGGAGGAGGTTCTATGTTCAGCTGACTGTATGTTTTTTTTTTTTTATGTATGTTCACCGATATCTCGGTCAATTGTAGACCGATTTTGAAAATTCTTTTTTTGATTGAAAGGTTATGCTTCCAAGTTGGTCCCATTGAAATATTGTTATGATCTGATCATGAATTTCGAAGATATGGCACAGAACTCTTCATAGGATCACAGCAGAACTGTCGTAACCAGGAAAATTGCTTTGTTTATACGTGTAGTCGATGACTGGCTGAAGGAAAAGGGGGAGGGGATGTACCGGACTGATCTGATGACAAAGCCAGAAGGAAAATAATGTAATCTGAACGTGTTTGGGATTATTAGAATCGTTATGAGATGCTCTCTGGCTATAAGGTATTTAAGTTTGGCTGAGAGGTACTTTTCAGTGGTGGTAGGCACCATAACTAAAAAGTCTAAAATAAAAAACTTTTTACAAAAAAAAATGCAACCGACTTCAATGTTAAATAAACAATGAAAAGTACAAAATAACTTTAATTTCGTAAATCGGTGTTAAATAACGAAGAGACAAAACTACTATAGAAACACCGTTATTTTGTGCTAACAGCCAGTTTCTTCATCTAAAGTAACAGCCAAAGTAACGTGATAAAGTAAAAGTAACGGTCAAATTCGTTTTTTCACAATTTTAACTGTTGGTTTAACTGTTACTTTTGCCTTTAACTTTTACTACTCATTAAGGGGCTATAAAAGCTAAAGTCACTGTCATTTTGACAAAGTTGTAGGTTATTTAGGTTTCACTAATATGTTATCACGAACTTCGTCCAGTGAAAGTTCAAGTTCATCAGACAATGAACTTATCGTTAGTTATTTAACGCGTAGACGTAAAAAGTTTAATGTTCGCAAAGATCTATTTCGTATGGGACGACGCTGATTTTCTGTTCCGATAGAGAATTTCAAAGGAAACAGTTACATACTTCAGCCTGTTGTTACAAGATAAACTGACGCCAACCACAGAAAAGTACCTAAGTTTATTTTCAGTTTATATTTAATACGACTACGTTAAATTAACTAATGTACAGTACGGCCATTCTATTTTGGCGAGTGTGAAGTTAGGCTCCGCGAACTTTAGCGCTTGTGTACCTACTCGTATAAAAATAACGGTTTTAAAAAAACAAATGCCAATAACAGTTGTTAATAGCAATAACAAAAACTAATAGCATTTATTTTTTTAAATCATTTACTTATGTTATTATTTAGCAATTCAATTCTAAAAACATTAGTTCGTTGGCGTTCGTAAATGAACAGAATCAAATGACATTCGACTTTTTGATACTACTTGACAGTGGATATTGCGATGTTGTAATGCGTAAAAAAAGCTCCCCACGTTTTTTTGGGGTAATTATGCCGTTTGTGTTATGGTAACTCTATTGACTTTTAGTTTAGCTGTTACTTGGATGAAGAAACACATTTGCTATAATGTCAGTAATAGTCAAGTAAAAGTTAATACTTTTACTGATAGTTTTAGTTGCTGATGAAGAAACTGGCTGTCAGTGTTTATTTAACATTGAAGTCGGTTGTATTTTTTTTTTTTGTAAAAAGTATTTTTATTATAGTCTGATTCGTCATTGTGGTCATCATCATGTTCACAGCTGTGAACATGTTTTGCAAGCTCACATAGGCCTGCCCCAAGCGTCGCCACAACAATCGGTCCTATGCCTCTCGTATACAGCAGATTTCCACGACTCTCACCAAGTCATCAATCCACCATACAGGAGACCTTCAAATACTGCATCTTTCGGTACATAGTCACCACTAAAGAACTATTCTATAGTATTTAATAATACTGTAATATTGTAAGAACAACCATTTTTTTTAGAAAGAGTAACCACGGAGTTTCTTGCCGGGTCTTCTCCATAGGAAACAACCAATTTGGAACCGTGCACTAGCTTCTGACGTTTTATAAGTGCCCATGTACGCCCATGTGAAATAAAAACATTTGAATTTTTAATTTTTTTTCCGCCTCCATCGACCATCTGTACTGCGCGCAATGTGGCAGATTGCGAATATCTTCATTTCTGATTCGATCACGCAATAATCCGATTACGAAAGCAGAAAAGCTTCACTATTTACACCAATAATTATGTTTGTATGTACGTACAATATGGAATGTTTCACGTGTATACTCCGTCGTTTCCAATTAATATAGTTGGATGGACGGTGGCTACTAATAACACGGCTGATTTTGACAGGCCTGTTGGTCTAGTGGTTAGTGACCCTGACTGCTATGCCGGAGGTCGTGGGTTCGATTCCCACCCAGGACAAATCTTTGTGTGATGAGCATGATCATTTGTTCTGTGTCTGGGTGTAATTTATCTATAGTAGGTATGTATGTATTTAGAAATATATAAGTATGTTTATCAGTTGTCTAGTACTCATAACACAAGCTCTGCTTAGCTTGAGACTAGATGGCGTTGTGTGATAGTTGTGGAATATTATTATTATAAAAAAAAAAAAAAAAAAAAGAATATTATTATTATAAAAAGATAACATTACTACTGAACGATCACCACTTCAGCTGATTGGTTCTGCACTCTTCAACTAGACTGTTTATAAGGTTCTTTTTTTGCTTTTCAGGGTTCCCAAAGGCGAAAAACGGGACCCTATTAATAAAACATCGCTGTCTGTCCATCTGTCTGACTCAATCTCTGATCTGTCTGTATCTCAAGAACTGCGATAGCTAGACAGTTAAAACTATGTATTTCCGTTGCCGCTATAACAACAAATACTAAAAACTAATAAAACAAATATTTAAGGGCCCATTCCCATACAACAAACGCGATTTTTTGCCGAATTTCCTAAGGATTGTACGGAATCCTTCTTGTGCGGGTCCAACTCGCACTTGGCCAGTTTTTTACACTTAGTTTTGGTGATGACTTGACAAGAACTTAATGTCGGAAAACCCAGCATAGGTCAGACATAAGTCACGCCAAAATGGCTGCTCAATCTTTCCAAGCAAAACTTTGTCCGTGTATGCTCTCATTTTTGGGACAGAGCTGGAGTTCTGCTACGAGATCTTAACGCGATCCATTATACGGTCTAAACCAAACTGTTAAAAGCATGAAGCTATATAGGGTGTATAGCTCCATCCTTCTTTCTCGCTCGCACAACTGATATTTTATCACGTCGTGGTGAATCCCCTGATGCAAGCACATCGACCTGGTATCTAGGATACTAGTTTGATGAGTTTCAGTCAATTGAGAAGGTTTAGTCGATAAATGTCAGATTTTACAAATGTCAGACGCGTTTAAAATGCCAGATTCTATGAATGCAAGATTTTACAAATGCCAGATTCTACAAATGTCAGATTCTACAAATGCCAGATTTTACAAATGTCAGATTCAATAAACGCCAGATTCTTATAATCTCAGATTCTAAAAATACCAATTCAGGTTATATGCCAAGGGGATCCTCAACAATGATGCACACGTCGAGTCAAAACTGAAAGAAATATTAACACAGGATAAACATTTAAAATAAATATTTATTACCACTTTAAGAAACTCCACAAGAGCAATCAAGGTCCAGTTGATGGCCATAGATTCACCCCTTTTTTAAGGGTAGTAAATTAACAAATATTTTTTTTGCTATGGATGGAGTGAGAAGGAGTCAGGCCTTTGCTGATTAAAACCCACCAGGGTTTCATCACTTGTCTTTTGCGTTCCAGGGCCGCGGTAACTTACTCCTGCAGGCCATACGGTCATCACTTTTATGAGACCGTAATATAACTAGTGAAATGTGGGAGAGATATAATACTCCTTGCTGGCCGATCAGCGTCTCACCGTCGACGACGGCTGGTGCTGAAAATCAGCGTGTGGTCTTACACGAGCCCCAGCATTTTGCTGAGCACCAGCCGTTTTGCGTGGATGTGACGCATAACCTACTTACGTGCTACTTTAGTCGAATTTGTTATTTGTTTTATTTTAAGGTGTGCGCCATGTTTCCCGCAAATAAACACTTTTTCCTTTCTTTCTTTAATACAACATTATTTTTAGCATTATGCAAAACCTGAATATAGTTTGTTCAAAATCAATAAATGAATGGATGCCAATAGTTTTTACACCATGTTATATTTTTCCCAAAAATATTTAAAAAGGTCACAAGTTAGACACCATCAACAATAAGTACAACACAGGTCAAGGCAGGTCAAAAAGCTCTGTGCACGTGCAAAATCACCCCTCAGTCGCCTGGATGGCCCGGTGACTATGTATTTTTGCTGACTTATCAAGCTTATAACTTTGTGAATTTTCATAATACAGTTATGATATTTTATTTATTTATTACTTTATTGCACACCTTAGCTTATTACAGGACAAACATTTACAAAAAGAATAAGTATACAATAGGCGGTCTTATTGCACAAGCCAATTTCTACCAGACAACCTTTGGATGGACTGAACGTAAGGAAAAGATTTTTTTTTGTGCATAGATTCTTTACAAAAAAATAGATACGTGTTTTGAGATACGCATATAACTAATGTTAAATATACAATATATACAATGTTAATACCTTGATCACACGTACCGAGTAAATGGGCGAGACAGTGCTCTCGGCCGAGTACTCGGTACGTATAAACACAGCGTCGAGTGCTTGGCCGTGCGCTTATCTCTAAAATTCGCTTACATCACTGTCTCGGCCGAGCAACATTTTACTGTCTCGCCCTTTTACTCGGTACGTGTGATCAAGGCAATAGATGTATAATATTATACATCTCCTCAATCTGAGGAGAATAGAAGCTAGATATACTCTCAAGTTATTTAGCACTCTATGACTAAAACCTCTTCCAGATTATTATATTACCGTGACGTCATAGACTCTTCAGCTAGATAAACCGTGGATAAACAGTTTTTCATAGTAACAACACATCGTTAGTCTGCTTGCATAATATTATTATTTATAGGCACATAACGCAGGCGTCTTGCAAAATATAGCCTAGAACGCTAGACACGAACATACGAGTATATATTGACTGAAAGAAAAGATTTAGCAATTTGCATATACTCGTATGTAGGTATTTATGTACCTTCGTTACAGTAACGCTTGATCACACGTAGCGAGTAAACGGGCGAGACAGTGTTCTCAGCGAAGGACTCGGTACGTGTAAACAAAGCGCCGAGTCCTCGGCCGAGCGCTTATCTCTACAGCTCGCTTGCATCACTGTCTCGGCAGAGTACCATTTTACTATCTCGCCCTTTTACTTGGTACGTGTGATCAAAGCATAAAAGATGAGACGCTGGTATTTGATGAGGGGTAGTAAAAAAGATTCATCGTAGTTCTGAAAGGCAGAGAGCCAGAGACCAATTGAAGAAACATGGGTAGGATTTAGTCAATAAGAGTCCAACACAGGGAGTATTGCTCGCATTGATGCCCTCGTGATGTGGTGCTGGAGGAAAATGCCTCGAATTTCCTTGACTTATTTCCGTACAAACCTCTCTAAAGTCAAAAGTTTTTTATTTCACATAGGCCTACATGGGCACTTATAAAACGTCAGAAGCTAGTGCACGTGCTCTAACTTACGTGAACTGAAAATCAAGATCAGACTGTTGACTACCTGCATGCGCAGAGTACTGGAGTTCTACGGCCAAATTGCCAGGAAAAATGGCCCCAACCTTGAACAGCTCATCGTAATTGGCATGATTGATGACAAACGACTGAGAGGCCGCAGCCCAAAAATATGGGCGGATCAGGTTCACTCCACACTGGACACTCAGATGCATGCCGCACTTCACGGGGCTAAGAACCATCACAGATGGCGAGATGCCATCATTATGAAGCTAATCTAGAGGTAACTTCACGACCCTCAGTAATGAGGAATATGACTCGAGAAGGATTGCTCAAACCAGAATAGGAAAAGTCATTTTATGATCGCCCAGCCTCAAGAAATGGCCTCGTGGTAACAGCAACGTAATGATTGAATGTTAGCATATAGAATGCTTTCTGAGACATACCCACAGGTGGAGGATCTCCAGTGTTCGTGCGGTGTCCTTCCGCAGACAATGTCCCACTTTACATTTTGAATCACATGCCCTGCCTGCTGTGCCTGTTCACATAACGTCAATAGGTCAATCTAATAACTACGTCAGCAGACGACAGTGCCATGACCGAATACTGGTCCAAGCAAGGATTTCAATTTCAATGCGTTTTTTTGGCCTTCGATATGCTAAGATGAACTAGTAAATAATATAATAATACTGTATTATAACTTTTTTTTATTAATTAAAAAACGATTCGAATGTTAAATGAAAATATTACATGTACCTACATAGTTATTAACTGAACAAAATCATTTCTCAACTAGCTTTTACCCGCGGCTTCGCCCGCGTCGCATTAGGTACTTAAGGAAGCGGGATAAAAGGTGGCCTATGTTCTTTTCCATGTCAAAGGCTATATGCATGCCAAATTTCATCCAAATCTGTTCAGCCATTTTTGCATGATTAAGTAACAAACATCCAAACATCCACACTTTCACATTTGTAATATTGGATTGTATAATAAGTGGGTTTCGAATTAAACATGAGAAGTACACTAATTTGAGAATCTTGTTAATTATGATCATTTTATTTTGTTTAAACAGTCTACTGATGAGATTTAAAAACTAACAGCTGCCGTGACGAGTGACAGGACAGAATGGGAAGAAAAAAACGTGTTGCACCGACCCCAAATAAAACGGGACTAGGGCAGGAAGAAGAAGAAGAGCTGCCAGGAACTTCGCTCGAGTTATAGTAAGAAATTATCCTAAGGGAACATACTTACGTTATAAAAATTATCCTATGTGCTCTTCCAAGACATGGTCTACCCATCGTACCAAGTTTTATCGAAATCCGTTCTGTTGTTCGAGCGTGAAAAAGTAACAAATATACACACACACATATTTACAAACTTCCGCCTCTTTTTACAGTAATAAGTGCGATACTAGTAGACACATCTCTAGTAGACCCAAAAAAATTCTCACAAGTTCAAGATCAATCAGTAGCATAACGTATCTAAGTCATCAACATTGACATTAATTCATTAAAAAATTGTACAAAGTTACCTACTGCTTATTTCAAAAAGAAATTTCTTCCAGCAGACCTGCGAAAGGAGAGATTATAATAAATGTAGACAATAATGACATTTTTTTTTATAATAATATTTTCATTTGCTCAGTTAGTAGGTAAATAATAAAGATATCTGGAAAAAAATATACATGGAACCATTGTACATACATAAGTATAATGTAACCAGAACTAAATAAACACAAACTCTTTGTCATGTTTCAGTAAATCAGCCGCTTGTTAACGAAACTTCACAAATAACAAACTAACTCCCCGCTCATCCAAAAATGTTTTCCTGCACAGTACCCCTGCATTCTGTCTGAATATTTAACTGCGATTTGACGGGAAGTCTGATCTGCCCGGAAATAGGACCTGCTTTGAGTCTATATAGCTAAACGTTTGGGCAGCACGAAATGTGGAAAGAAATCTAAGTTTTGTGATGTTTTGAACTGGATAAATAGGTAGTGTCTGTTGAAGTAGATATTTTTTGTAGTTAGAGAAATTAATCGTCACGATTCACAAGTTCTTTAGAAGAAATTACTACATTACCTACTCAAGACAGTATTACTCAAACTATGCCTTTTTTTATTAAGGGTGGAAATCTAATGACTTCTCCCGCTCTGGGTGGAGCGAGAGGGCGTGTCAGACTTTTACTAACTAAACCCACACCTGTGTCGTTCAGTTGTCCTTTGCGTTCTAGGACTACAGGTTTCCTTTTCAGTAGGTACTTAGCTAGCTAGCAGGCATCGGCCCTTTGCCAGGCGGTTTGCTGACATCTATTTGACTCAAACTATGCTTGGAGGTGCTTAGTAGGAACAATCTTTCGAAGAATTGCTAAGCTCAAGTGACAGTTAGCAGAACACATGGCACGCAAAACAGACGGTCGATTGGGACGAAAGCTTCTGAAGTGACGACCACGTCCCGGAAGTCACGTGACACCGAGGTGAAATCGGATGGATGCGAAATGCACAGGACCGATCGTTTTGGCGACACTTGGGCGAGGCCCAGGTCCAACAGTGGACGTCTTTTAGCCGAAATGATGATGATGAAATTTTAAGCTGGATGCAATGCGTGTTTTTTTTTTAATTATAATGTACAGTAAGGCCGCAAAAGTCCATAGGAGCGCTAAAGATTACATTGCTACGAACCGAGCGAGCGCGATACTGCCGTGCGTATGTGTGCGCATGTATGAGTATCCACATTCCACAGATAACACACACTAAGGAACTGTCGTCGCACTGAGCTTAAAAACATTATTACTTTTCTGTTCTTACCATAGCAAAATTCGCGCACATACGTCATGTGCTGGTAGCCGTGTGAACTAAGTGTTGGATTCGCAAATCACGTAACCCGAGTTCAAATCATGGTCGGTCCGTTGCAGTTATTTCTTACTTTGAAATTCCCAATCTATGTTGATATAGTTGTTTTTTTATATTTCTATGAAAAATACTATTGCATTTTTTGCACTAAATAGTTGCAAATTACGAATGTGATCTATTAACCACAAGAAGAATCACATTCGTAATTTGCAATTATTTAGTTGTTACATCTTTTCGATGTTATAAGGTGGAAATAAAAAGAC
The DNA here is from genome assembly GCA_910589285.2 of Mythimna ferrago. NCBI lineage: Eukaryota > Metazoa > Arthropoda > Insecta > Lepidoptera > Noctuidae > Mythimna > Mythimna ferrago. The sequence goes on from OU342692.1 coordinate 25,368,648, forward strand.
GTGTTTAATAAAAATGTTTATTCTTTATATTTACAAATTAAACATTTATGAGAATTGTGACGTCGAATTGTTACCTAGACAAAAAGTTATCTTGTAACCGTTATCTATGTTACGCCTAAGATTGTTTGTTGGAAGTATACCCACTTAGACCATTCATAATATGAATAACGTAACAATGAACGGATATTCAAATTTTAATAAAATAAAATATAGGTAATTGTTTATATCCAGTTATTTATTGAAAAGTGATATATGATTTGGACTTTGTAAACATTTTATTTTTGTGTAACGTCACAATGAATGTATTGAGGTCATAGCTTAATTGTTCATTTTCTTGACGAAAAGAAGATTGAAACCAAACCTCAATTTCTGTTAAAAGAACTTTAGTTCTCACAAGATAATCGTCAATTAGATGAGAAAAATAAATTGAACTATAGTATTATGTTAAAACAGTGCGGGTAGAAGAATAAAAAACGAAATAGACTCATGATTATTGTCAACAAAATTGATAGCGAGTTCACTGCATTCTTAAGATGAGGCGATGGCACAAGTTAAAAGATATAGCTGTTTTAAACGAAAGTAAACACAATATAATACAGTGTTTGTTAACGAATAATCACAGATATGTTAAAATAAAATGGTAGGCCATTTAGTTTAGTTAACATTAAATATTTAGTGCGAAACGTAATCGTTCTTGTTTGTGCCTCTCTGTCAAGTACGGCTTTTTAGCAGGTTTTCTGTGATGCACGCCTTCAGCGTGAAGTGCACGGCGAACAGTATCCATCGAGGTGTCATATAATTCCGCAAAATGTGTCGTTGGTGCGAAACCATTCGTTTCGTATACGTCCACCATATGTCGTCGCTGCGCCTCGCTAATAAGCTTCGGTCTCCCACTTCTCTTTCGACTAGCAAGGCTACCTTCTTCCTCATATCTTTTTAGCCAAAGATTTACAGTATTTTTCTAAAATAAAAAAAAATATATATTAGGCAGCTATACCTACTTCACTTCATTTTCATTATATAAAATGTTAATAATCATAATTATTGAATATAATTTTAAAATAAAACTGCATTTATTAATCCAATAACCAATCCAATAAACCCAACGATTTACGTATTTCTCTTTTAAACCTCATAAAGAATGTATTCATAACGTAAATATAATGTAAATACGATGAATGGATTCATAAATGGCATACGTTTTAATTAGAAGATTAATTTGTAATAAAGTTACAATTCATTAATAGCTATTATACTCACATTCAGTCCGGTTTCTTCAGATATTTGTGTTTTATTAAGACCACTTTTATGCAGCCCAATGATAGTCGCCCTCACTTCAATACTAATATTAGCCTGCATTTTGCGAATATTACAATACTGTCAACCTCACGTCACTAACCAACAACTACAACCAAACGACAGTTCATTTCGGTTAAGTTAAAACTCATGTCTACCTCGCAGAAATCTAATTCTTTATTTAGTTTTTTTGTGATCTACCTTTCTAACTCTAAGAAATGTGTGAACAAGTTAAAGAATAATTTAATATATGTAATGCAAATACATAACTTCCAATCGGGTAAGAACTTACAAAAAGTCAATAATTGCGTGGGATTTGAACTTGCGGCACACTGATTTGCGCTTCAATCTGTGTGCCTATACCACTGGGCCATCTTGACTTATGATAAGTTGATGAAATTGTGAATTTTAATCATTTGTTGGCGAAACTTGAAAATAAAAGGTCGTAAGTCAAACTAAACGTCAAACGAATAAGTTTTAAGAATTCTTATGGACTTTTGCAAGTGATAGTACAAGATTAATTTCGTAGCAATAAATCCTACATTAATACGCGAATAAGCTTTTTAATTATCTCCAATCCTTACCCACAGAGGTATCACACGTACATGCTTTTAGTTGTATATTATTTTTTGCGGCACTAGAGAATCGTGAGTTTTGTTTATTATTGTTGAAATAATTAACTAAATTGTGTAATAATCGTAGAAATAGAGAAAGGATATAATTTTAGGTCTTGACAGTATTTGTTTCTATGCTCTTTGATTTGTTTTATTCTTCTAATAAGTACGAATGCACAAAGATGATAATAGAACTCCAGTGGCAGCCCTCTTCATGGACATGTCTAAGGCATTCGACCATGTAGATCATGATATATTGCTGAAGAAATTGGAGCGTTATGGTATTAGAGGGAATGCTTTAAAATTATTAAAATCTTATCTTTCTAATCGCATTCAAATTACGACAATTGATAGATTGGGTAAGAGTTCTCAAATTGAACACACATACGTGTCACAACCCAGAAAAACTACTTACGGGATTCCCCAAGGTAGCATTCTTGGTCCGCCATTTTTTAACATCTACATAAATGACATGCCTAAAGTGATCAAAAATCAGATGATCTTGTTTGCCGATGACAGTACTGTTCTATTCTCTGATAATGACATCAATAATCTCATGAATGACATAAATAATGACCTTAAAAATATAATTAATTGGCTAGCTAATAATAATCTAAATGTGAATCTTAATAAGACAAAAATAATGACATTCTATCAGAGAATCATGAAACCCAAGCTTAACATAAAATATGAGAACATAACTATTCCTGAAACCGATACGACTAAGTTTCTGGGTCTATACTTGGATAATCATCTATCATGGAAACATCATATTGATTCTTTATCAAAGAAACTTAGCCAGTTCGCGTATGCTCTTTATAAAATATCAAGAACGGTAACCCGGTTTACGGTGCTGCTAGCATACAATGCTTACGTGGCGTCTAACATTAGGTACGGCATAATTTTCTGGGGTAACTCGAGTGACAGGGAAACTGCTTTTAAAGCCCAGAAAAAATGTTTGCGATCCTTTACTCATTTGCAGTCTACTGATAGTTGTAAACCAATATTTCAACAACTAAACTTGTTAACTTTACCGTCTATGTACATCTATGAAATGGGAGTATTTGTTCGTAGTAATTTCCATCTATTTGAAACTTTACGCTCTCGACGTCATCAGAACACTATTCGAGCCGGTTCTCATAAAACAGCATTTTTCGCTAAAAGTGTACTTGGTATGGCCTCCAAAATATATAATAACATACCCCTAGCTATTAAAAATAAAGAGTGTCTAGGTTCCTTTAAAAGGTCCTTGTTTAAGTTTCTTCTGGCTAGATGTTACTATTCGGTCTCAGAGTTTATTGCTGATAAACAGAAGTATGAGGATCCGACGTGCTGAATAGTTAATAATAATTTGTAATAATAATATTTGTAATAATAATAATGAATAATCCATTGATATAATTTTAATAATTGTAGTTATTTTATTTTATTTTGGTGAATGGCAATTAACACACTCTAATATTATTTCTATTTTTAATGTTTTTTTTTATCTGATTGACTTGACATTTATAATTTATTCTATTTACCTTCTTGGCTTTTTGCCTTAATTTTGTACGCCATTCTTTTGGCAAAACATAGCGCACTTATTTTTCATTTTATGTACCTACTACCTTAAACCACCTATGTTTAACAAAATAAATGATTGATTGATTGATTGATTGATTGAAGAAAGCGGTCATCAGTGGTGGCGTGTTGTGAAGCTTGCCACCAATACCTGAAGTGATGACCACGACCACTCTGTCAAGAGTGATACCGACAGAGAAGAAGAATAAGTAGCAATTTTTGACAGCATAACATAGGGTTTTGATTAGGCATACCTATAAAAAAAAAACTAACAATCTTATTGATATGTTCGTGATTGATCACTGTCTTACTTGCTAGTAAGCGATGCTGTGATTGACGATGGACCATGCTCGCCTGCTGATACAAAGTTGCGTTTGCTGTTTGGCGAGTTAGATTTCAGATTCGTAGATCAATACTCAATTAAATGAGCCTGTCTGACCGTCAGATCATTGCTGAGTTCATTAGTCCCACAGTAACTGGGTGTAGCAGACACCAGACACATAGCTCGCTTTATGGAAACTCCGAAACTAAGAACAACTATTTGTACACAAGTTTCAAGTTGAAGTAGGTATCGGAACCGCAGAGACTCTTCAGACCAGACGTCGCATTTAGATGGTCAAGTTAATATCACTGAGTTTTCCATTTGAAGATTTTTTTATAGTGGGAAATTATCCAATCATTTTTTTCGTTCTGGGGCGGAGCGGGTCTTTTCAGAATTTTACTGACTAAACCTATGTTCCTTCTTTGCCTGCAAGTTTTCCGTTTTCTTTTTGAAAGTCTTATTTTTTTTAGGCGAGAAAATCATCCAGTGACATCCCTCGCTCTTGAGTGGAGCGGAAGATAGTGCCAGACTTTTACTGACTAAAAATCCACTCTTGTTTCTTTGTTGCCTTTCGTACCCGAGCCGAATCTTCCTTTCAGAAACAGATCCAAGCCCCTGTAGACTTCAACCCTGCTGGGCGCCTACGGTTTGCTGACAACTCCTTGAGGCGCACAACAACACGCGCCATCGACGACTTGTGCTCGGTTCGGACGGTTACTGGACGGCTGGACGGCGAGCTACCCATTGCTCGTCGTCCACAAGCCCACACCTATTTCATTTGAGGCTACATCCTACACTAAAGAAACTGTTTACCAACAAAGAAACTAAGTCTTAGTAAGTTTCATACCATAAAACATAATCATAAATGACTTACAAACTTCATAAATAAGTGGTACGCAGCTTCTCGCAATGAATCTTGCAAACCTCGGGGCAGTTAATTTAATCAGGGGAGAATTACGACCCCAGCTACACACTGGGGCTACGGGGCCTCGGGGCCACTAACACCTACGTGATGGAAAAATGTGGCTTCCTAAGACAATGGCGTGATGGATGGGACAATGGTGGTGGCTCTTCGATGTGTTTGGCAATAATAGAAGCTGTTTGTTCGGCCAGTGACCGGGGTGAACGTCCTATTGTTTTGTTCAGTACACAATAATTATTTTGAAATACGCTTATTGTTTTGCTGAAAACGAATTCTCAGTCAATTTGTTTGTGATGTTGAGAATAATTGCTAGGTTATTGAGGAAGGTTTAACAGTACTTTACTGCACCTTTGTTGAGGAAGTAGAATTAAATTGCACAAGTATAAGATACAGACTTCGCCCGCGCGATAATAGAAAATATTGCAAATGGCATTGGCGTGGTCAAATACTGGGCCAGACAAAGAATTTAATTTGAATAAAAAATAGTTTTGCCATCGACACGGTAAGAAGAAGATAGAAAATAAAGTCTAAATCATTCAGTGATAAAATAGCAATCTACTGGCGAAAGAATTTTTAAAATCAATCCGATATGTTTGAAGTTTATTCATTATAAACAAAACTATTTTGTTTTTCTAATTATATCAATATTATGACCTATTAATATAAAACCATAAATAAATTAAAATAAACAATAAAAAAACGTTGCTACCCAATTCAAGTCATGTTTATTTTTTTTTTTAGAAAAAGGCTAAAAGAAAAGCACGCATAGATTTCATGTGGACGTTGTGATAAAAGGTGTACCTATATCAAATAAATTAATGGTTCCGCAGCCGGGCAGAGCGCTGCGTGGCAAAGTGGGCCAAACACATTCTTGTACTGAATATTCAATTATTTCGCCCTCTTCAATTTGCTATAGTAGACGGGCATTTGAATTCGGGCAGTATAACTTGGCACATACCACGTTGATTTATTATGGTTACTAATAGACGTAAGATTAATTGGATTTGTATAAGAAGACTGTATTAGTAATTTAAGGAATCGTGTTCTTTCATTAAAAATACTTTGACCTCCAAGAAATGAGCAACTACAAAGATCGTATATCCCACCATCCTGGTAGTAAATTTATTTCAAACACAATCACGCGTTAAGTGATAGGGCGTTCCATTCCAAAAACACGGCTAAAGTACAAAGTAAATATCCCATCCCTTTCGACCTCTACAATCTTCGCGAAATAACAAGGAACTCCATTTTTCCGTTACTAGCGAGATAACTTAGTAGCTCATCGAGACCTTCGCACCTTCCCTTGACCCTTACAACTTACACAAAGTAAGCAACTCCATTTTTGCCCCAAACCAACTTGACAGCTCATTTCAGCGCGAGAGGAATAAAAGATTTAGAACCTGTTTTGTTTTGGGCAGATTATTATAAAAATAGACAGAATTTTGTATGAATTTCCATGCCAGTTTTGAGTCTGTCTAAAAAGTCAACCGACTTGGGTAATTATTAGAGTAAAATGAAATCTGATGTAATTGATTATATCAGATTTCATTTTACTAGTGTTGACACTAGTTCAATAATCAAGGTTGATTAAGAGATCTTGATCATTGTTTACTAATAAAAAGAATCCAACAAAATGCATCAAATATAAGTATTTTTAAATGATTAAATATTATACAAAATTCTCAAGTCGTTTGAATTTTTAGACAGAATATGTATCTCATCAACAGCTTTTTATTGTCTACAAATAATAAAAAGCTGTTGATAATACCCACATTGACTAGCTTGTTAGTTTAGTGTTCAGTAACCATGACTGCTGTACCGGAGGTCGTGATTTTGATTCCCATCCAAGACAATTTTTTGTGTGATAAGCACGATAATTTGTTTTGTATCTGGGTGTAATTTATGTCTTGTACCTATATATTAAAATAGTACATTATGATACAAATGTATAATGTTGGTGATTACCGCTGAGGCGGTATTTAGATCCGAGCCGAAGGCGAGGATCTTAAGAGACCCGAGGACGGTAATCGCCAATATTCACGACGTTTTTCGAAACACTTGTGAAGAAAAATTTCACAAATTAATTAATTATTGCTATATCAGCAAAACTGTTTTCTTTTTTGTAGTATGGCGGCAAAAAATTGTTCTTTATTTTTATGCGCGCGCATCCAAAATGGCGGCCATAGACTAGCTACTGTAGCTAGGCTGTTTAAATAAAAATAAAAATGAGGTTACTTTTAAAAACAGAAAAAAAAAATTTTATTTTATGAAAGGTTTTATTTATTAAACATGTAAAAGTTAAAATAGTTTATTTAAACACAAATTAGCATAAAATAAGCAAGCAAGACACTAATTTGTACCTACTATTGAACGCAATACCTGATGTATTTTTTTTTTCGAATTCAATGTTTGATTTGAGAACAGGGGTTTAACAAAAAAGGTTATCACTACATTATCACACTTGTGCATAATGGTAATCAAAAAGTCACAATTTGGTTACAAGCTACATTATATACCTAAGTGTAGTGCAATTATAGTCACTTTCTGAGCAAGTGTGTCAAAAAAAAAATTATGAGTATTTATATCAGTTTGTCTAGTACTCATGCCACAAGCTCTGCTTAGTTTGGGAGTAGATGGCGTTGTGTGAAAGTTGTGAAATATTATTATTGTTGTTGCATTAACATGTTCTGCTCTAAAGCTAGAGCAACAAGCGTTAACTACTAACATCATTATCAGATTAGTATCGGTTACCAGTCTAACCAGAGCTTTATTTCCAATAGAACACTTGACCACGCTGCCTGAACATGTGACCTTTGCATTCAGAAAGCCCTTGGTTGCCTTGCCCTTGGTCGACTGGTAGAAAATGCCTAAGGTCCGCCTTTGTACCTTTGTGGTTCATGAAGTTTTAATAAATTAATAAATAAAGCCAGTTCACTCAGTGAAACCGGGAACCGAAAGATAACCCAGTTTTCAAAATTTTGGGCCTTAGGTAGGATCTACCTAATCCGGACACTAAGACGGCCACGTTTTCCCTTTAGGATTCCAATCCAACGCCTGTTTAGGCATGTGTTCAGAATCCGTCCGAAGCGTGTGATCAATTCATCTCCTTTTTGGAGGCTTGATCTGGTGGTCGATCGGGGTTTCGTGGCATTCCTTTTTACAGCTGTACGGTAGAGATGGTCCCGTACCAGTTAATTTCAAAGGATGTAAAGAAGACATGGCGATGTGGTTATTATTATTGAAAATCGAATAAATAGCACCGGTGAGAGCAGTGTTAGCCCGATGGTAAAGGCCCAGATTTACGAGCTGTAGGACGTGGGTTAAAACTCAGCCAGATCCATTACTTTGTACAATTTATTTCGTCACCACTGCTCTCAAAACGTTGAAGGTAAACATCGTGAGGAAACTGGCGTGGTCTAGAACCAAAAATTCGAAGACATGTAACATTGGGCCCGTGTGGTGGATTACGGCCCATTCCCTCTCCTAGAGACGCCTGAGTCCCAGCAATAGGAACATTATAAGACTGATTATGCTATGCTGTGTTATGCCAATTAGCACCGTACATTATATTAAAATTGTGTCAAATCTGGTTATTTTTGTCAATTTTAGTGTCACAAAGCTGACATTGTGACCTGAAAGGAATTTTTGCAATTGTTCTTAATAATAACACGGAAATTGCTCTGCAGATATTTGATCGAGTTGTTATTCAAAATCTATGTTACCAATTAAGTAATTTATAATCCATGGCAGAATTAACAACATGAATCCGTCTAATCTATGTTAATGTCGGAAGTCAATCCTCCAAACATTCCATCTTTCAGTTTAATGAACTGAGGCAGTGAACTTCTTCGGTACATACTTTATACTCAGTGTCTCCGGGCGATTAAGCAAAGTACACTGAGTACTAAGTGCGGTAGAGTGGCACTCATCACCGGTTGTACCCGATAACGATAGAGCGATAGAGATGTCCCTATCCGGTTCAAGACGACTATGCAAATAAATTTCTGTACTGACGTGTACAGAAGTGTTTTGTTTGCTTATTCTACCCATGTTGCCCATGGTTTCAATTGAATTATAGGTAAACTTTTAAATCTATATATCAAACCAAGGCATAGTATGTCTGTGTACAAAATTTCATCTCAATCCATTCAGCAGATTTAATGCGAATTAAATTCTTGAACAACTCAATTCTACCATCGGACTACCCGACATACGACAATTATTCACCCATACGTTGTTGAAACCTCTACGGTCCGGACTAAGCGTTTCGCTTCGTCGTTTACACCGCCTACGTCGAAGGACTGGAACAATCTGCCTGCTGCGGTTTTCCCGTCCGATTATAATTTGAGTGTCTTCAAGGCAAGAGTGGATAGTCTCATAAACTAGTGCGCCTCACCATCAGAGATTGCTTCACTGCTTACCAGCAGAGGTGAGATCGCAGTCAAGCACTAGTTTATATCAATTTAAAAAAAAAAATACTATCTAAAATAATAATTTTAAGTATTGATGAAGATAAAAAATTTAAAATGCTTTATAAAGCATTTTAAAAACCATTGTTATATAATGGATTGAATTACCTAGCTATACCGGCATTACTACGCATGATCGCTTTTCAAAGTGGCGTTAAGAAGAATAAAAATTAGTCGCGTTCAAAACATTATACACAGCCGGCCATATTTGTTTTGTTAAAAGATAAAAAGCACTAGTGTGAACAAGCCTTTCGTGCGCTGAATTCGATATATATTGTGTGTATGAGGCCTCTAGGTACAAATGTTGATACCCCTTATTATTGAGTTTAGCGAGTCAGTAGCGACTGTAATTGGTATAATTTTATACAATAAATTAATCATGTCACGTGTCAGTGTTCATGTTGATCTGTCAACACTGTCAGGACGATCGCTTTCGCGGAAACAATACATAATTTATCAGCCATACTTGTATTGTTTATATTATTATTTATGAACTTTTGGACGAACTATGAAGTTCCATGACTGTTTTAATTGGAAACATATTGTTTATGTTTACAATAAAACGTGGTCAGAACAAAAGAATCGGAGGCGTGGGCAACTCGATACACTTAGCACAAGAGAATAGAATAAAAACGGTTGTAAGTTTGTAACTTGGCTAGGGAGGCAGTGCTATCGTGTCGCGAGATGACTGAATCCGATAACCGAGTACAATTGTGAACTGTCGGGTAGTCAAATAGTAGTCAAGTGAATTCTCAATCAGTATATTATTGTTTACTCATACTGCACACAAGATATACACCAGTACAAACAATATCGGCGGCGGAGACCTCTCGCGCCGGGCCTTGGTTGGAGCGAGGAGGAGTGGCAGGCGGTCGCCGACTTCTGCGAAGCAGTAATGCTCGCTGAGGAGGAGGCCAACCGCATCAGGCAACGGCGCTCTTGCCGCCGCCGGGATTCCGATCCCGACTTTCAGCCACCGTAGGCGCGGGCTTGCAGACAGTGAGCAATGGGTAGCTCGCTGTCTGACCGTCCGGTAACTGTAGTTTAGTTAGTAAGAGTCTGACACTATCTCCCGCTCCGCCCAAGAGCGGGGGTTGTCATTGGGTGATTTTTCCCACAAAAAAAATAACCAGTACAAAAAATTTGATATGATTTATTAGTTTTAAAAAACTAAAGTAGTTTTGAGTAGTAGTCATCTAATAACTCTTTCTGTTCTGCGGGACGAGATGGAGTGTCAGACTTTTATTAACTAAAACCTCATCCTATTCCTGCAGTTGCCTCTTGCATTCTACCGCCGACTAGTAGTCAAAAGTATGGAAAATTTACAAGTTCAGTTGGACCAAGAAATGTCCGAAAACCTACCCAGTAACTTGTGGCCTGTGGACTTATGGAGGTCAAGGCTTGTAGACTTTAAATAGGCAATCATCATCATCATTATCATTTCAGCCGAAAAGACGTCAATTGTTGAACATAGGCCTCCCCCAAGCTTCGCCACATCGACCGGCCCTTTGCGTTACGCATCCATCGGATTCCTGCGGCCTTGACCAGGTCATCGGTCCACCTTGTGGGAGGCCTTCCAACGCTGCGTCTATCGGTACGCGGTCACCACTCCAGAACCTTTTGTCGCCATCGACCATCTGTTCTGCATGCAATGTGCCCTGCCCATTGCCACTTAAATTTGGCATGATTTCCGCAGGAAAAGTTTACCGACATAGCTTGAAGAATAGGCAATTGCTCCATGAAAATTACTGATTTTTATCTGCATTCTATTCATCACTGTGGTTGACCCTAACGGCCTGTTTACTACCTTCGGTATTAGCGGTGAGCGGGGCCACAACGGTAAGCGGGCTCCGGGTACTATGTCTCGTGGCGTGCTTCAAACATTTTAATATTTTTGTTCTTACCGCTCGCCGCGCCGCACTTAGCTACCGCTTACAGCGGCAAGGTCGTGAACGGACCGTAAGATAGTTGGGAAAAGGCTATTGTAACTACTTAAGTCTTGATTCAAGATTGACTAAGTCATTCAGCAAACAAAAACACGGCTGCCAGTCATGAGGTTCACATTCTTTTTTTAATTACATAAACCAGTGCTTAACTGCGATCCCACCTGATGGTAATCAGTGATGTAATCGTTTACTAAGAGCCTATTCACTCTAGTCTTCAAGACACATAATATAATGCGTCAGGGAATTCTAAGACCAATAGTAAAAAGTCTCTCTCTAGTTATTCACACTTAGGCATACATATCTACAAGTTATCTTTATATGTTAAGCAGGAAAATAAACAACAAAAATAGCAATCACTTATAATTCCGTGCGGGTAGTGTGGGGTCAAACGGTCCCTCAGTTAACGAGCGCCACAGAACGCGCTTAACCAACCAGAGGCGATATCCGTACGGTATTTGTACTACACGACTATATTGCAGCTAAAGGGTGGGCAGAATAGTAAAGATCGGTGCTGATAATGTTAACAGGTCCCAAGGCTCCTAAGGAAAAATGTAGTCAAGATATTTTGTTACAGACTCAATAGCAACAAGTATCGCAGTCACGCACTAGTTTGTATCAGATAAAAAAAGTAGCGGTGAAAAGATTTTTTAATATTGACTAGCTTTTGCCCACGGCCCTTGCCCATGTACATAAATTGTAGCCTATGTCACTCAGAAATAAAACAGCTTTCTATCGGTAATAAAATTTTAGCAACCGGACCAGTAATTTCAGAGATTACCCACTACAAAAAGAAAAAACAAACTACCTCTTTATAATATTAATGTAGATAAGATTGCTGCTACCTTATCTGATGATAAGCGTTAATGTGATCGAGGTTGGATCAACTTTAGGTAAGCTAAAGTACAAACCTTACCTAAAGTCACTCGTTATTTAAACGTTTCTAGGTTGTTGCTATCAGGAAACAGACTCAGGCAGGGATTGTCACTCCTTAGCAGTATGCACTAAGACTATGTTCCAATAATATTTTGTACATATGGGTGGCATGTCCACCATGTACTGGTATGCATCAATGTACATAACGGCCCGATGATAGATCGGGCTTGACGAAATTAAATTACGCAATTCCGAGGCACACTGCCCGAAATACGAGTATAATCGATAGAAAATCGACAAGCTTTCAACTTTAAGCAACCAAAGCTTCCTTTGGCTCATTTTTTAACGTATCAAGTTGATAACTGGCAGATCCGACTCAGAAATGAGAGCAGTTCTCCAGACATGACCGAGATTGAGTGTAAGAGATTTGTACTTTTTTGCATAGATGCGTGTCTTTCTGAGACTGCAACGCCTTATGTTCATCCCCAGAGTATCTCAGTTTCGTCTATAAAGTCCAGAGTTCCTAGCGAGGTTACTTTTCACCGTTTGTCAATAGAGTAAAAAAATGAGCAAAATAAACTGTGTTGTGTACAATGAAGAGAAATCGTGGAGAAGCTTGAAAGGAAATGAAGGTCTGAAATCGCCAACCCGCGGTGAGCAATATACGAACAATGTTCGTTCCTCCTCTGTTTAACAAAAAGCTTTTGCCAAACATTGGGACTGTTACAGACTGATATTATATTGTTAATTGATGGCAACATCGCCCTGGGCACAATTCCAAAATAACTTCTGGTTCTCTGAATTTTATTTTTACCCCATTGGGGACTTGGAACCCCCTTGGAGGCCCTCTTTTACAATCTTTACAAACTCGTAAAGTCTACACTTGATGGCCTCTTCGAGTTGTATCAGTGTGACTGTATTTATGTCCGATATTTGCATAATATTCATCTGCATATTTTATAGACATTTTGCTATAAAACTGAGACAAAGCAAAGATGATGTCCCTGTCGCGTCTCAGATAGCAGTTTAGTTAGTTTAATGATAGACTACTCACGATTTTATGACAAGACGCTGTTGTTGCGTTTTAGAGCTTTCAGTAATAATAGAGTTGGTATTAACAAATGATCCGTGGTTTCTGACAAAGAAAGCAGCGTTATTTCCAACAATAACTTCATATAAACTAAAAAGACAGTAGGTATTTCTAATGTTTGAAAATTTCAATAACGACAAAGTTCAAAAAGTTATTTAAGCCCTCGTAAAATGTGGTCTTACTCAAAAGTCCTTTCGACGAATAAAGGGAAGCGTTGGAATTCAGCTGAGATACAAAATTATTGTAACGTGACTTTGTAGGATCCTTACCTACTGATTTGATGGAAATTAACATTTTTGGGAACAATCGATTACATTCCTCAGCTACCTAAAGGGTTTAGGTACAAATAAAAGTGATTGAATTCAATGATCAAACGAACTCGTAAAATGTCCAGGATCTAATAACTAGACCGTACTCAGGGTCAAGACAAATAGGACCTATAGTTTACGTGCCCACTCCACCATATTCTTTGTGCCAAATTTCAAGCGGTTTCCCATCGGGCAGCATATTCCGTTACATTTTATACCGTTCCGGTCGACCGGCCCGGCCCGGAGGTCATTACCCATCGACTTTTCCGTTTTACTGTTTCGGTTGTTGTTTTGCCAAAATTTTTCGGCCATCATCAGGCCGAAGTTGCCATACTTAGCGACTTCCGACTCCTAACCATTTTTATGACATACAAGACGACGGAACCCGAGGCGTTAGCCGTAATTTGGGGTTTGTTGTCCTATATTTATTCTGATTTAATTCCTTTTGGAAGTCCGTTTTTTCTCCCGAATCTTTTTTGTTACCGCTCATAAAGTCTTTAAGAGTTCGATCTTCGGCCTTTTAAGATTTAGGATCAATGTATATAAGTTGTTTGATCTGCCCTATTGAATTTCTTGGCCTCATTCGTGATTACAATACCCTTAATCCGGAAACCATTAAATATTGGAGTCTTTATTATAGATTAAGTCTGTTATTTGGTCTCGATATTGAAAGTAGTTATTTTTATTATATTCTTGTGTCTTGTGTATGTAACCAAAAATTTAGGTACAGGAGTTGCAGGAATAATTCTTAATGTGGGGCATTTTTTTTAAGACAAAAGGATTTAATTTTTTACTCCTTTGATGTTTTTCGTTTCGCAGATCGTTTTACAGCATGATTGTTATCATATCAGCCTTAACCGTTCCACTCACGTTTTAACACGCTGACAATTTGCTGAATCATTTTGTCAATTGCTGGACGGACGATTCAGCAATCAGCATATTGATAGTGGGATTCAACAAGCCTACACGCGACGCAATCAAATGCTGACTCACGACAAATTGTCCGACCAGACTGGGTGTGAAATAACACCAAAAAGACACTTTAAACTGAGCCGGTACTAAATCTCGGCGTCCTCGAAAGAGGGTGAAAAGTTAATAGGCACCTACTTTATTCAGGAATACTTTATTCCAGGTAATAATATGAATACATGGCCAGCACTTGTGCGCCCGATCTCCCCGCGAGCAAGTGCCCGTCGCGCACATTATAATAATCGATGGCATCACTTACCAGCTTATGAATATTTTACATCCCTCATAAGACTCATATGTCCCCCCTCTGGCGTGTTTCACCCCCTAACGGGTAATGTCCGCCCGTAAGTTGTATTTGGCGGGTAACACAGCGTTACCAAACGCCCTTTTTGCGCAAATTATCAAGTTGCAGTTGATGAAATTATGCGCGCTTATTACCTAATGGGTTTACCCTACGAAGGTATGTCTAAAAGGATTTGGTAAACCGCTGGAGCAAATGAAAGGATTCGGATGAAGATAATTAATTGTACTATATGAAGGCTTTAATAGCGGCCTGTAAGCGCATATTATGTTAAATTGAAATGTTTCATAATAATAGTAATGACTAATGGAAATCTTAATAATAGTTTTGCTCATATGTTCGCATTTAATTGCAGATTTATTATTATATTATTTATTATATCTAGTCTATACTTTCCCACTGCTGGGCAAAACTCTAAGTCACGTCCAAATCTCTTTAGAGGTTTAGCTGCGTAAGGCAAGCAGCACCGACTTAAATGAACTGCTTAGATAGCATGGAAATTAAAATATTAGGCTGGTAACAATTTAGATATGGTATAGATGTTAGGATTGTTATTTAAAGAAAGAAAAAACCAGTCAAGTGCTCTCAAGTCAACGGGAAGTACCCTATAAGTTTTGATTGCTTTACAAGTGTTTAAATTGAGCATCAACGGCCATATCTGTAGATTACGTTGACTTAAAAGTTTGATTTTCTCACTGCTCCAAGAGGTAGCATACTGGAGTATTTGATATTAACTATATCAAACTTATTAACTGAATGTGTTCTTGAGAAGAAAGGCCTTAACAGACGGACAACAAAGTAACCAATAAGGGTTCTGTTTTTGGCGACAGAGTCATGGAACCCCAAAAATATGCAAAATAAAACTAAAAGCAAGTTAAGGTAAAATAAAATCAAGATGACATTTACTCCTAACCATCTGCCAAACAGACTGAACAGCAGAAGAATTCCTTTTAAGAAATAGTTACAATATATTCCCTGGAAGCTCTTAATAAATTTTACATGAGTCACAATCTGAGATGTAGCAAGTTATTACAGAACATTTTCCCACAGTAAACATAAGAAAATATATTTGTAATACGTTACATCAAAGAGAGTGTATTTTTATGTCAATAATATTATATTGGAGTCCAAATACAAGAGTAAGCGAGCGGAGTATGTTATCTGCGGACGGGTGGGGCCCGAATACTAATCTCGCGTGCGCGTAATTTGTTGCAAGTTACATTACGGGCATACTACACTACACTACATATGGGCTTTAGAAAACTAACTCACCGAACTAACTAACTGAACCGAAGCTACGTTTAGTTTTTTTTTTTTTGAGTTAACATAGGCAACATTGGTTTTATTATATGCGTAACCTGAAACACACATCTAGTATTTTTATGTAAACAATCTATGTACAAAATTTACTAACTGTACCTATCATACAAAGTTATAAGCTTGTTATGTCAGCAAAAATACATAGTCACCGGGCCATCCAGGCGACTGAGGGGTAGTTTTGCACTTGCACCCAGCTGTTTGCTGGCTTCGAATGCCCACTATGAGCTGCCATGACCGCTGTTATACTTAGTATAGACGGTGTCCAACTTGTTACATGTTTATAAAATTTATAGTAAACCGGCTGTTTCCAGCGGCTTCGTGTGCGTCAAAGTAGAAAATTATTCCAAGGAAACATACTTCCGAGATAAAAAGTATCCAATGTGCTAATACAGAACGTGGCCTAACTGTGCACCAAGCTTCATCGAAATACACTCTACTGTTCGAGCGTGAAGAAGTAACAAACATACACACACAAACTTTCACCTTTGTAATGTGTGGTAGTTTTAGAAATGTGTTTCTAACCGGCTAAAGGGTATGATTAAGCAACGTAAAACAAAAGAAAACAAAAAACAAGAAAAAAGAAAAACAGAGAAGTTTAGTAAAACAATATACATAGGTATCATAGCGGGCATTTCTGCCTGATCACTTAAAAAAAATTTGGCTTGAATTCTGCGCCAAACCAAATCCTTTGAAGTTTTCGTTTCGAGTGCAAGCAAAAATGAACTTAGGCGGAAGTGTATTTGATGGTACAGTAGGTACATACAGACTTTTAGTATTTTTTTTAAGTGAGAAATCATCTTCTCCTTCTGGCTTCTCCTGCTCTAGGGTAGAGCGCGAGAGCGTGTCAGACTTTTACTGACTAAATCTAAATCTATGTTTTTTCATTTGCCCTTTGCGTCTCAGGACCTCGAGTAACCCTTTCAATGAATATTATTAATATGAATAAATATAATCAAAGCCACAGTTGATAGACCTATTAATTTATCAAATGGTATCTTCCAATTACTGGTCTTATGGAATTGCTTCCTCAAAAACCACACTTTACAGAACTAAAAATGATCACAGCTATTAAATCAAGAACTATACTGCACACACGTGTGTCACAAAGATCTGGGTGCATCGGTCTCCATACATTTTATACGGCAACTATACTTGTAGAGCTACACTTGACCCACGCCACGCGATATCGTTCTACATACAAAACATGCGTGTTACACGTGTGCGTCGGTCCAATGTAGTTCTAGCTTCATTCTTGGCAGTATATCATCATCTTCATCATCATTTCAGCTGATATACGTCCACTATTGGACATAGGCCTCCCCCAAGTGTCGACACAATCAACGATCAGTAAATACTTTTCAATATTATATATCTTTTATGTCTATCCAGGAAAAAAAGTCGAAGTTAGTCCATTTCAATCCCACAGATTTACTTGAAAATCTGTTGAAGATATTTTCTCCTAGTAACGAATACCCAAAGCTATAGTTGTCAAAGACGGCTTCGAAGAAAGCTGCGACCTTCCTTCACCTCGCAAACTCCAGCGTAGTCAAAGGCTACTTTGTAAAGTAGTTTATACGAATAATCAAGATCGAAATATCAGAGATTTGAAACTAAAGCCGTCTTGATTTATCAATACCGATTGAATTTGTGATAGTCCGAATGAACCATACTTATATCTGACTAAAGACTCCTTTGGCTCCTTTGGTCTTTATAGAATCCATATTACGAGTATCAAATAAAATCCTATATATGCAAAGGGTTATGCTCGGAGTTTCCTTGCGTGATCTAATCTTAAATGTAGATATCCGCAGGACAACTAAGATTGCCGATATAGCACAAAGAATCGCCAAACTTAAGTGGCAAGGGGCAGGGCACGTTGCTCGCAGAACAGATGGCCGTTGGGGCCGAAAGGTTCTGGAGTGGCGACCACGTACCGAAAGACGCAGCGTTGGAACGTCTCCTACAAAGTGGACCGATGATCTAGTGAAGGTTGCGGGAATCTGATGGATGCGAGACGCACAGGATCGTTCATTGTGGCGACACTTTGGAGAGGCCTATGTCCAACAGTAAACGTATTTCGGCCGACATAATGAAATCCTAATTGAAAGGCTTTTGGTATCTTTCTGTGAAATTTATTCGAATCACCGCAGTTCTAAATGAACAGTTATCTTAGTTCCCGGCCACCATTACCGCCACATGCTGTTGGAAACTAGCTAAATATTCATTACGTTGCTAACTCATACGAGTGAGTTATTAAATTCAGTTCAGTTCTTTGTTTAGATCGTTAGTTTGTTTGTCTGTTAGTTAGTTTGCACTAACTAATAACCCTTACTAATAATTGCTTACAGGTAAAGTAAATCGCTTAAATTTTTGATTTTAAAATTTTCCGAATTTTAAAATGGGTGCTAACTAAACATAATTAAGCTCCAGCCACCGGGATCCCGATCCTGATTTCCAGCCACCGTAGTCCGGAGCGGGCTTGTAGACGGTGAGCAATGGGTAGCTCGCCGTCTGGCCGCCCGTAACCGTCCGGACCGTGCCCAAGTCGTCGACGGCGTGTAGTGTTTCACGCGCGCTACAGTGAGATGTCAGCAAAACCATAGGGGCTCAGCAGGGTCGAAGCCTATTGGGGCTATGGGTTGTGCGAAAGAGAACCCCGGGACCCTGGAACGATGGCAAAGATGGAATGGGAGTGGCTTTTAGTCAGTACTAGCTTTTGCCCGCGCGGATTCGCTCCCGCTTTTTCTACCCTACTATACCCTACTATACCCTACTCTACCCAACTCTACCCCACTCTACCCAACTCTACCCTACTCTACCCTACTCTACCCTACTCTACCCTACTCTACCCTACTCTACCCTACTCTACCCTACTCTACCCTACTCTACCCTACTCTACCCTACTCTACCCTACTCAACCCTACTCTACTCTACCCTACTCTACTCTACCCTACTCTACCCTACTCTACCGTACTCTACACTACTCTACCCTACTTTACCCTACTCTACCCTACCAAACTTCACATAAACCATCTACTAAATAGTCCGAACAAAGCCTAAACATTTGGTTTGGATAGGTGAGCCTGTTCTTGAATTATAAAATTACAACGAAAAGTGGCATTGATTCTTATATATATAGAAAACTCTCACACGCCCTGCCACAGCGCCTAACGGCGGGAGATGTCATTAGATGTATTCCAAATTAAAATATAAAACTGCAAAGAGCAAATTCTCAAAGACCATATCGGAAATATCTTAAACATAGATATTTAATATCACGCGAAGACGAACCTCAGCAATGTACATCGATAAATAGGCATAGAATTATTTACACAGTCAATAAATGGGCCTCCAAAAACGGTCGATACCACGCTAGTTGTTAAGTCATAAATGTGCCCCAGCAAGAGAGAGACTTAACTATGGAGGACAAGACGTCACAAGGCATTCCTTCATCACGAAGAAATCATGATGGCATTGACAGCGTAAAATGGATTGACTGCGCACGCAGGAGGCTGTCTCCGGGGATTAGATGGATTAGAACAATCCAATCCACTGCCCCCTATCCAGTAGATAGTAATTCCCTTAGATATCCGTTCCTGAGATGTGTGGCGAGAGGCATAATAATAATGTTAGCCAGAAATAGGGACCAATTAGTTCAACCAGGTTTTAACCCGGCTAAAGTAGCCTCTCCGTCCATGTTTGAAATCTACACTAATTATATAAAGAGGTAAAGTTTGTTTTTTGTTTGTAGGAAGTACTGGTCCGATCGCTAAAATTTTTTCACCGATAGAAAGCTGCTTTATTCCTGAGTGACATAGGCAATATTTTATGTACGCGGTCGGAGCCGCGGGCGAAAGCTAGCGAAATAATAAAATGCCTTCTCGTATAGTAGAACTCAAGGAGATGAAATTGAAATCTAGCATATTACAAGTTGGGGGATTATTTTGAAGATAAAAATATTTGGCTCAATGCTGATTCATGCTGCATTGCCACTACACTAGTATGACACACTAATTGATTAGTATTAGAATTTAGAAATTTCTGTTCTTTGAAAACATTATTGTAGTACCTATTTCAAAATGTATCATCATCTTTTACCAGCCTTCGTCTAATTACTACATATTATATTTTGAATTGTTTTTCCATGGAGTTTACTGCACATTTTTTTAATTGATATAAACCAGTGCTTGACTGCGATCCCACCTGTTGGTAAGCAATGATGCAATCGTTGATATAATGATGCATATTCGTCTCTATAAAGACCTACACTTTGGAACGTGTAATCAGCATTATTTTTCTAACTGCTTTACAATTTAAAAGTGCCTGTAAATGGTTTATTTGCTTTCTTTTTTAATTGATTTTAACTAATATGTAACAAAACATAGATAAGAAATATCATTATATTAATAAAATAAAATACAATATTGCTATAACGCAATATAAAATTGAATACAAAGCTTATTACTTCTCTGTTTAAAAATAACCTTACCAAAATTTAATTATGAAATTGTGTATTATTCCACAAGACTAAATTAAGCTGCTCATAATAAGGGTTACCATCACAAAGTTATTTAATTTAATATTATCCACTGCCTCCTAAAACGTAGACGAACTGTCAAAAACCCATAAGTTATTCAGAATATCCAAGCTGACGTTTCCTCCATCAATAAGAGAAGCACAAAAATATAACATACTGGCTTCTGCCAGTGAATTGGCCCAAAATAATTACATTTTATTTAGTCCGTATTTTAGATTAAAAAAATATTGGACACGTATTTTTTCTTTTTTCGATTTAATAAAAAATAACAAAGATATAGCTCACTAAAGTTACGTGTGACGTCACCCCGTGCGAAAAATGCAGCACGGCGTGACGTTACACGTAACTTTAATAGGCTATATCTTTGTAATTTTTGGTTTAATTTACAAATAAAAAAATACGTGTCCCTTATTTTTGAATAATCTAAAAGACGGACTAATTAATTTTTTTACAGCAACTAGCCTATTCATATGTAGATAAGATACTTTTCTTTTACCTAGGATATTACTGACACCCCTTGCCTCAGTAAAGGACGTAAAGCCGTTGGATCTGCTGGTCAACCGTAGATCTTTGACAGTCGTTACTAGTAGTCAGACGCCAGAAAGTCTGATCATCCGTCTATCCAAGGAGTATCGTGTTTTCCAGTAACTGATATTATGGAGGTCTGGTAGGCAGCCGCTTCATATAAACTTCTATACTAATACTAGCTTTTACACGCAGCTTCGCCCGCGTAGGTATATAAAGCCTATGACACTCAGGAATAAAGCAGCTTTCTAGCGGTGAAAAAATTTTAGCAAACAGACCAGTACTTCCAGAGATTGCCTTCTACAAACAAAAAAAAAAACAAAATTCACCTCTTTATTTTATTAGTACCTATAGATTACAAAGAGGTAAAGTTTTTTTTTGTTTTTTTTTTTTTTGTAGGAGGTAATCTCTGGAGGTACTGGTCCGATTGCAAAAAATTTTCACCGATAGAAAGATGCTTTATTCCTGGCTATATATTATGTACGCAGCGAATCCGCCAGCAAATGCTAGTGTTAAATACAAGTATTCAGTCACGTCAGGTTAGACCGATCCGACCTCATAGTACAGTCATTTGGTTCGAGTATTTTGTGAATTATGCCAACCCGTGTGAATATTCCTTTGAAATAATATTTATATTGACGCGATCAAAGCCGCTAGTATAAACTAATAGAAACATAATTTTTCCAGACCATAATAAAACTACATTCAACAGGAGTCACAAACATTCCTCCACCTTCATAACTCAGGCCAACGTAAACAAGTTTCCCTCCCAACAATACGAACCTATTGCAGATAAAGCACTTCCTTTGTTTTTGTCTGTATATCATAATGCGGCGCTGATAGCTCACTCGCGCCGCTATCGGCAGGGGTCGTAAACTGTGCGTTAGAGTAGTAAAGACGTCGGTAATGGGCGCGGTTACTGCGAGAACATGCACCTCTGACGGGAAATTTTTGTAAGGATAGGTTTTTAATTTGATTTTATTCATTCAATTTGCCTGATACGGTCTTCCCGTCCGATTATGATTTAGGTGTCTTCATAGCTAGAGTGAATAGATTCTTAATAAACTAGTGCGCCTCACCATCAACGATTGCATCACTGCTTACTATCAGGTGGGATCACAGTTAAGCACTAGTTTATATCAATAAAAAAAAACTAAGTTTGAAGTACTAATCTAATACTATCTCTTATACACTTCTAGGCAAACACTTAACCTTTTGGATTATAAAAACCACATTGTATGAAGCCTACTTGTACCTAACTTTACGGTCCAATAAAATCGTTTTAACCCCAACTCATCATTCATCCATTTTTAGGGTTCTGCAGCCCTAAAAAGAATCCCTCACAGTTTCGCCATGTGCGTCTGTCTGTCCGTACCTTTACGCATAGATACTGTTGCTACAAGAAAGTTACAAAGCATGAAAATATTTAATATTAAATAATCACGCTGAAAAAGTGGTGGAAAAAAAACCTGAAAAAAGGGGTTACATTTACCCCTTTTTTGTTCTACCCGCAAAGGATAATTTTTTCTCGACAATACGAAAACCTACACAGCCCGTGGCTCAACACACACTTGACTGGTTTTTGTATTTATTTGAGCACGTATTTACGAGTTTACGAGCCAAATACACGTCAGTTGCACGTGGCCGAGCGTTTTTCACAAGTTCTATTTATTAATATGACAGCATAACGGAGGTATAACATTGAGCACACCATCAATATATTTCGGCAGGCTTTTAGATTTTTACGTATATATATTTCTTCGTATTTTTATGTGTAGGTTTTATGTCAATCATTCTATTTTAGGATGTAAACGTTGTACAGGATTGCTAAGTTCCTGTTTATAGGTTTGACGGAACCCAAGGCCGATGGCTGCCAGGGCTACGGGATTGTTTGAGAGTACCACTGCGGCCCTGTTACGCAAAGGGCAACTTCTTCTTCTTCTTCTTTCATGTCGATTTGATTCAAATTTGGTCCGACCAATATTTAAGCATCTGGACATCTCTGTCGTTGGCGCCTAAGTCGTGGAAGGTGCAAGTAGCTGTGCAAGCTAGGCAGGAAAGGAGGTGACGCATGCCCTGGGAAGGCACATTGGCTCCACATTGGCACTGTATATGCGGTGGTTCAAGGATACAAAGGGCAATTGAAAGAACACGTATGGGTTGTAGTTAAAGTCTGACACTCCCTCTCGCTTCACCCGGAGTGGAAGAAATTATCTGATGATTTAAAAAAATGAATAATAGGTTAGTCTGTTGGTGAAATTACTAGTTTCAGAAATTATTGTAAGAAAAGGAATCTTAAGCCAGATGATAAAAACTAAAACTGCATCATTAAATTTTTGAATCTAAGTCATTGATTTGACACTATGTCCTTACATCATTCGGTAATGTCGCTAAAGGACCAAATTCTAGGTACCTAAGTAATGACGTATGAAAATCACTTTTCACGTAAAAAAAACTCCAAGTACCCTACTTTTATTTTGATAACTCGCCCGTATCATCCCACTTCCCAATTTTCATTTCTTTGCCTCTCTTAGAGAAGCACCTTCGTTTGTTTGACAAATTATGAGATACATATTTACAATTGGATTGCCAAACTTGTACGGAACGTAAACACGTGTCTACGAAACGTATTCTCGTCACGTAATCGCTCCGGCCCCTAATAAACTGATAAACGGCGCTGTGATTGCGAAATTTTTATCGGAAATACGATTTTAAATTAATATTGTTTTATCTAATATTAGCATCAATGAAACGCCGTGCGGAATAAAAGGGCTTTGATTTGTGAAAGATGTTTGTTTTTGTCATTTTAATATTGAACGGTCGTGGCTGCCCATAGGTCTAGCGGATCTGAATGCGAATTTGAAGCGTAAAGCAATTTGTTATTTAGTTAAAAGAAGTCTGCTCATTATACAGAACCAGGACTTTAGTGGGAGAGGGTCAGCTAAAACATATGCGTTGTATTGAAGCGTATTAAAAAGGCATACCAGACCGTTCCGTCGCCGACATACATCGGAGCGTTATATTTTGCTGGTGCATAATTTCCTCTCTTAGAGTGAGTCCCAACAGTGGGAACATTATAGGCTGATTATGCTTAAGCGCGGGCGAAGTCGCTGGTAGCAGCTAGCTAGAATAATATTCACTCGGTCTTCCTCACGCGTTTGTTGCACTCGCGGCGTATGCAGTAAAGCTCCTGCGTGAAGTAGCGCACAACCCAGGCGTGCTGCGGCACCTGAAGCTGTGCGTGCCAAACCGGTACGTGTGAAGACAGAGGCGACCGCCATTGCTGGCCGTGCCTGCTGCCAGAACCAACCTGCTGTGCATGAGAGGATTGACATATTTTCAAGCCATGTGACAGAATTCGCAAGAGTTTTATTAAAGTTTATTTCTTATATTTAAATATTAGTTAATGTTAGGTATTAAGTCTGATTTTATTTACTTACTTGGTTAAGTTTATATTTTTATTATAATTTTTTGTATTTTTATAGTTGTTTTAAGTATAGTTGATTTTAGGTAAGGGTTAGTCATAAGATAATTGATTTGTTCCTATTATTTTTAAAACCACTATTGTATTGGGTCCAACCTGTGAAGATGGAGTGTGTTTTTAAGAAATAAATAAAATAAATAAATAAAATAAAAATAAAACACGAAAACACTAGTGATCTAATACAAGCGGGAGTACGGGAACATATGAGACACGTGGGTGATACGGGTATGACACCCTGTAGATAATATTTTCTAAAAAAGAAGAAAAACTATTTTTTTTGGCATACACACTCGTACGTCTCGTCGTAGATTATATCAGAAAAAAAGATAACTAACAATGTGTCTCACGGCCGCGCAAAAGTTGGCGTAACTAAACTAGACGAGTTTATTTCCACGCTTGATACTCCGTGTCCTTAGCACAGTCATGGTATGATGACGTATTTTTCAAGTTCATTTAAAACTTGAGACTTTATTTTCTTCAAAGCAAAAGGCAACTAGCCTAAGATCGGTGGAGTTTTAAAGTATTTACCCAAAGGGCAATAGAAAAGTCTTTGCTCGGAGTTTCCTTGCGTAATCGCATCAGAAATGAAAATAACCACAGGAAAACCAAAATTATCTACCAATATAATCAGTAAAATCGCCAAACTTAAGGGGCAGTGGGCAGGGCACAAAACGAATGGCTGATGCGGACGGTCGCCACTTCAGAAAAGATCTGTACCGGTAAACGCAGCGTTGGATATAGTAATAATAATATTCCACAACTATCACACAACGCCATCTAGTCCCAAGCTAAGCAGAGCTTGTGTTATGGGTACTAGATAACTTATAAACATACATATATATTTCTAAATACATACATATTATAGATAAATTACACCCAGACACAGAACAAATGATCATGCTCATCACATAAACATTTGTCCTGGGTGGGAATGGAACCCACGACCTGCGGCATAGCAATCAGGGCCACTAACCACTAGACCAATAGGCCAGTCATAAGAGGTCATATAGAGGCCCCTAATGCTGATTAAAACCTACCAGTGCCCTTTACTTGCCTTTGCATTTCAAGACCACGGTATGCGCTCAGAAATTGCCGTGGCCCTAAAGCCACGTAGCCAGGTCCGCCTAGGATACTACGCTCCGATTACGACATCGGTCCTTACCGAACAGCTGGACGGCGAGCTACCCATTTCTCGTCGTCCGTAAGCCCACCAAAGAAAAAGATCAACTCGTTTGGCTATTATTATTTACTCAAAAGCTTCTCTGGTTATATCTAAGTAAACAGAAATCAAAAGCAAACTTCATGAATTTCCCCCTCACTACCAAAACCACAACTACCCAATATCTAACAAACAAATGAACACACGTCCCTCCCCTTTAGAATCAACACAGAAATCACCAATCTATTTATTAATCTTAGCATAAGCCGAAACACAATCACAACCTGGAATAGTGCAAACCAACCATCGCAAGTTGCGCCGTCGGGCCCGTCAAACTAAGTTCGAAGCGAATAGACCAAGTTGTGTGACGAACGTGAGAATGGTACACAAATGGTACGCTATGGTACACAATGGTACACGATCGGGAACAAGTTATGACACCCGTAAGTGATCCCAATTAAGTTGAACTGTGTGCACAAGTGTGATGGTTTTAAGTGGAGACGTGAGGTGGTTGTACACTGCGGCGTGTCGCGTGTTGGTAGACGCGCGATTGAGCGGTTTAGTTGGGACGAGTTTGTTGTGGGTTGCGTGTGACATCGATGGTAAGTAGATATCATTTAATTATATATTTTTTTTAATAGACTAATGCAATATTTTTAATGAATTCGGCCTTGCATGTCAAAGGCTCAAAATGTAAACAAAATTGACCATATATAATAATATAACATTAATATATAGTTAATATTGTTAATAGCTATATGACAGTGTTAAGTTTTTACACTGTAGTTTTTTTTTTTAGGTGGCAAATAATCCAATGGCTTTTCACACTCGTGGGCGGAGCGGGAGAGCTTATCAGACTTTTACTTACTAAACCCCATCCCTGTTGCTTTCCTTCTTTGCCTTCGTTCTAGGGCCCCGGAGTTCTCTTTCGCACAATGTGTGATTAAAGCAAAGGTGTAAAATAAAACTTCATTTTACATAATAAAAACCGTATCAACTCAGACTTAACACAGCACCATATAACTCTTTCGAGTCTCCAATTAAGGTATGAGTACACTGACTCGATGCACGCACGCGCGATTAAGCGATTAACGTAACAATTTCATGTTTATAGGCTTGTTGGAACGGCACCTCTGTGTGTTTTCCCCAATAAACAAATAAAACTCGAAGTGGAGCAAAACCAAGTGCAGTGAAGCTATTTAAAAATCGTAAAGAATAATATGTAAGCTTTAAGGCTCTGTTGCACGAATACTATTTGCATAAATACAGGCAAAACCGCGCGGCCATATCGCATAGCCATCAAATTATGTGACGTTTGGAAAATGTCGTGCGAAACTAATTTAAGTGTGATGCAGTAAAGTTAAACTTGGTAGTATTAAATAAATGGAAAAGAAAATTTGCTAAATAGTTTTATTACCCGAAGTGATAAAAACTGGCGCACTTTAACATGGCTATCAACAAAATTCCCAATAAAAAAAGAAACATGAAACATAAATAGCTGCCTATATTACTAAACCCAAATGTCACATAAATTTCTCATTCAAAACGACAAACCACTGTTTTCGCGTAAACGTTACATTTATATCTCACGGAATCGGCATGTAAAATATTGTGGACTATTAAACTTGTTGTTATTATGTTTGGCGTTTCTTCACGATCACTTCCGCAGAATGTATGCTATATTCGGAGGAGAGTTGCGAGAATATTCGAAAGAGTTACGGAGACCCTAGAATGCAACACAGGAGGGTTTCATTCAGTAAAAATCTGTTACGCCCTCACGCTGCACTAATGAATGAATCTAGAACTACATTAGACCAATACACATATGAAACATGCCTGATTTGTACGTAGAACGACAACGCGTGACGTGTATCAAATGTAGCTCTGCAAGTCTAGTTACCATAAAAAATGAATGGAGACCGATGCGCCCACATGAGAGCAGTGTAGTTCTACTAAAAAAGTTCAGGGGAGAGAGAGGGGGGACCGAGAGAGACAAAGACGGAGCTATACAAGCCATGTAACACTATCCACTTCTCACACTGTATTCGTGATAATTGTAGGGACCATAAAATTATAACCTTTTATACTTAGTCGCAAATAACATCAAAATACTAACGAATACTCAACAAACGACCCACTCCTAGATGGGAGACCTGAATCCCAGCACTGGGAACATTATAAGCCTATATGCTTATCTCTAGGTCGCGTGTCGCGGGACACCTCGTCGCAGTGTTTGCACGCCTTTATTTTAGAGAATGTTATGCAAGCCTAAGTAAATTCCTTTAAAGGTTTTTGAGGAATTTCCAATCGGGTATCGGAATGAAAGGGAATGGTTGGGTTGAATGAAGAATTAAAGTATTTGACCTTGAACACGGAGTGGTGATTCGTGTTCAACATTGACGATGATTAAATATTTTATTATACTATCCGCATTGCGTTAGCTAGAGCAATGGATATTTTACGTTTTGTTTTGTCTGTCTTACCTAATTTTATTAATACTCGAGTTTACTATGACGAATTACTTAAAATAGTTTTTTTTTAACTAAAAATATAATATTAACTAAAAGATGCTGATGAATTTCAAACTCTATTTTTGTCCCTAGGATGTATCCAAGTTTTAAAAAAGTTACAGTACAGTAATTTGTATACTGTATACTATATAACCTTACCTGAGACACGTGTCTAGTATTTTTAGATACAAAACTGTATCATGAAAAATTACAAAGTTATAAGCTAGTTATGGTACCTGGTTAGCGACATAAATACATGGTCACCGGGCCACCCGGGTGACTGAGGGGTTGTTTTGCTTCCGCATCCAGCTGTGTGCTGGTACTTAATGCCCGCTATGACCTGCCGTGTACAACATGTGACCTTTTTTAAATATTTTTGGGAAAATATATAACATGCTGTAAAAATTATTGGAATTGATTCAGTTACTGATTATGAACAAACTATATTCAACTATATTCATAAAATTTTACAATAAATATTAAAATAACTACAAAAATACAAAAAACAAAGCCTTTACAAAACTCAACAATCACAAAAGTTCTAGGCAGCTACAAAAATCTCTATTTAAACATTCTATACACAGAACTTGAATTGGCGCGCAAAGTGTCGGTCCGCCACTTAACAGCGCAAACACTAGGCAGCGCAGCCTAGCGCAGCCGACGTACTACGCTGCGCTAAACACTGTGCAAACATTTGCTGAGCACACCTCGCCTTCTTTGCTATTGTTCTAATAGTTAAAATGTAAATGTAGGGGAATAACAAACTTTGTTTTTAGGGTTCTGTACCTCAAAAGGGAAAAACGGTACCTTTATAGGATCACGTTGTTGTCCGTCCGTCCGTCTGTCTGTCTGTCAAGGCCTTTTATCTCGGGAACGCGTGGAGGTATCTAGTTGAAATTAAAACACATCCGACTCGCACTTGCCCAGTTCTGTTTTATGAATGCGTTTTGTTGTAAAGTTATTTTTGCATTTTCGGTTATTGATCATCATCATCATCATGAGCAATGGGTAGCTCGCTGTCCGGCCGTCCGGTAACTGTCCGGACCAAGCCCAAGTCGTCGACGGCGCGCACTGTTCCCGCGCGCCTCAAGGAGTTGTCAGCAACAGCAGGGACCCAGCCGGGTCGAAGCCTACTGGGGCCAGGGTTATCCGAAAGGGCGCTCGAGCCCCGGTATGAAGGCTAGAAGGATCGGGGTGGGTCTTTTAGTCAGTAAGAGTCTGACACTGGATGGTTGTCATTGGATGATTTTTTCCCACCATAAAAAAAAAAAAAAAAACAAAAAAAATCATCATCATCATCATCATGATATATAAAAGGAGAAACTGACTGACTGACATATCAACGCACATCGAAAACTACTGGGACTAGGAGCGTGACATTTTGCACAAGGCTTCCTTTTATGTTGTAGGCGAGCAATAAGAAAGGATTTTCCAAAATTCAGCCTCTAAGGGGGTAAAAAGAGGGGATTTCTTAAGTGTGAAATTTATTTTTTTGTTGGCCAATCAAATCTGATCTTTGTACAAATGTTAACCTTAATTAGTTTTAAAGATTGACATGTTTATTTTTTCAGTACTACCGCCCTGGCAAGATTTAGGGGGTGATAAGGTTTGTACGGGAGAATCTTATTCCTTGGATTAATACACCTGTTTATACCTTTTTACAATATCTATCACACACCGCCGTCTAGTCCTTAGCTAAGCAGACCTTGTGTTATGGGTACTAGACAACTGATAAACATACTTATATATTTCTAAATACATACAAATACATATTATATATAAATTACACCCAGACACAGAACAAATGATCATGCTCATCACACAATCATTTTGTCCTGGGTGGGAATCGAACCCACGACCTTCGGCATAGCAGTCAGGGTCACTAACCACTAGACCAACAGGCCAGTCATAAACTTAGCCCTGTTCGTGGTGTCAAGTGTGCCTCTTAATTAATGGTAACATTCTATAAAATAACTTGGTATACGTAAAAGACTTACTTAGTAATATATAGCCTATGGGTGCAAACATAAAGAAACAGATTACCGGTGCAGGCAAGTCTGAGCGGGTCGGTACCGATCGGTGCAGGTATAATTATTCTCCTGTGTGTTCTTCAGCGCTCATTTGTAAATAAATTGCTTTATACTTGTCGGTACCGACTACCGACACTGCCTGAACCGAGTCATACGGGCTTTAGTATTGGTCAGGGTAGTGCGTTACACATATAGATTTACCTGTTTCTACATGTGGTTTGAACGGTCCCTATCTGTACCGACCCGTACTGACATATCGAAACCGAGAAACATGTATCTTTGTGTTTGCACCATAGGGTGCTAACATAAATCGTTCACTGGATATGCTTCGTTGATTGGATATTTTTTAAATGAGGCCAGTAGTTTTTAAGTTTATTAATTACGAACAAAAATACAAGTCAGTCTTCTAAAGAAGATATAGAAGTATAGTTGAAAAAGCGATGTATCAACTTGTCTAATGAAAAGTTTAATAAAAACATATTTTACACTTAGTCACGCAACAGAATTGCGTCCAAAATAGACTTGACCTTTTAAAACTATTCTTTTGAAATAAGATTAAACATTTCAGAACAATTAATCTATGTAATGTCATCAGATCTGTTTGAATACCGAGGGATGTCAGGTATAAAAATACTCGCTTTTTATTAGAATTTGAAATGATATTGAGCTTAAATGCTACCTTGCCAACTCAATTGTTTTATTTCAGTAAGAATAGAAGAAAGTTTGGCTGAAGTTATCACATAAATTTTATTCTTATATTTTTCTTATTAGGATCCAACGAGTAGCTTAGATGTACGCTGCTGCTTTGCCTGTGTTACTATGTAGTTTTATAGAAATGAACCAGACGGCTAGTTTTTGCGAATTATTTATCCACTTACCTATGCTTATGGACAATTAGGCTTAGTACTTAGTTATGTTTCCTCACCTCTGATTCCTTTGTTCTGACGTCATCTCAACGCTCAGTCATGTGGTCAGAATAAAGAAATAGGAGGCGTGGCCAACTCGAGGTGATCGACGAAATAGAATCGAAACGAAACGATTGTTACTTGGCTAGGGGGTCAGGCAATAAAATTGATTGGTATTACATGAGTATAAGGGAGCAGAAACAGTAGTATTCACAGGAGTACTACGGATCGTAAGTCGGGGCTGTTACTACATAGTAACGGCCCCGAATTACAAGTTGTAGGTCATGGATTTGAATCCACGAAGCATAAAGCACATGCCCCGGATCCAGGCATGCGCTATTTGTAAATAATAATATTATAATATCTAATATTCCAAAACTTTGACACAACGCCATCTAGTCCCTAACTGAGCAGAGCTTGTGATATGAGTACTAGACTAATGAACATACTCACATATTTCTAAATACGGTCCGGACTAAGCGTTTCGCCTCGTCGTCACTGCGTACATCGAAGGACTGGAACAATTTGCCTGCTGCGGTCTTCCCGTCTGATTATAATTTAGTTGACTTCAAGGCTAGAGTGAATAGGCTCATAATAAACTAGTGTGCCTCACCATCAACGATTGCATCACTGCTTACCATCAGGTGGGATCGCAGTCAAGTACTAGTTTATATCAGATAAAAAAAAAAAATATTATAGATGAATTAAGTACATCAATACACAGAACAAATGATCGTTCTCAACACCCAAACAAATATTTGTCCATGGTAGAAATCAAACCCACGACCTCTGGCATTTCATTACCACTCTTCTAAAAAAGGGTGAAGGAAAACATCGTAAAAAAAAACCAGCATATTTATATCCTACAACCAAAAATTCGAAGACGTCATGTGACATCCACTAAACGGGCCCACGTGGTAGCTATGACCCATTCTCTCTCCAAGAGAGGAGGCCTGATTCTCGGCGGTGGGCACTTTACAAGGATTGAAGACCTGAGTCCTAACAGCCTTACGAGGCGAAGGAGGCTGGTTATGATTATTATGTTATGTTAAGTGTAAAGACTGAGACTGGAGAGCAGTGGTGGCCGAGTGGTAACGGCCCCGAATTACGAGTTGTAGGTCGCGGGTTCAAACCCAGCCAGGCGCATTACTTTGTGTAATTTATTTCATCACTGCTCTTAAAACGGTGAAGGCAAACATCGTGAGGTAACCGGTTTTGTCCTAGAACCAAAAATTAAACCCGCACTGGGCCCGCGTGGTGGATTATGGCCCATTGCCTCTTCTAGAGAGGAGGTCTGAGTCCCAACAGTGGGAACATTATAAGGTTGATTATGCTGAGTGTAATGAGTTACTAACTTCCTTTCCTTCACCAATTCCACCAGCACCACTCGACGTCATGTACTTCCTGCCGACACAAGATACGAAGGTTAGCGTAAATATTTTCGCTAAGTGTTCCTCTAGAGTCGGGAGTGCTGCGGACTGCACCGAGCTGTGGCCTCATTAGACGTGCAGTTTACTGCTACAACTTGGAAGCACTAGTTGGAATTGTATGCAGCTAATTAGTTCATTTTAGAGATACTGTTTTGACCTTGTTATGGGCTTCAATAGTAGCTGATGTAACTACACCATTTAGTTTCTTACCTATGTGAGAGGCGATGGTAACTGTAATATTAATATTCCACTACGCCATCTATTCTAGTCCCAAACTAAGCAGAGCTTGGGCCATGAGTACTGATAAATTTCTAAATACATACATATTACAAATCAACTACACCCAGACACAGAACAAATGATCGTGCTCATTACACCAACATTTGTCTTGGGTAGCAATCGAACCAACGATTTCCGGCATAGCAGCCAGGGCTTAGACCAAATCAAGAGTCAGTCAATTTGTCTACCATCCCCACCATCGCCTCTTTAATCTAGGTACATATACAAAATTAACAATAATAATTGCATATCCTGAAGTAGTATGATCAGAATCGGTTACTGAATCGAATTCCGCTATTTTTAAGACAGCTATTTTTTATCCAAAAATTTTGTTGATTATTTTTTAATTTATTAATTCGTATTTGTGTGTTTGTGTGCATGCGAGCGTAAATACCAATACCAATGAGCTTTCAGCGTTACATAGTACGTTGATTTCCATATCACTTCAAATAAAATAAAAAAAAAACAAATAATCAATCATAGATCAGATGTAACCTTATTTTCAAATTGAGGTGTTTATAGGGTGTGCATTATTCCAGTTATATGTTGTATAGTTTCTGGTTAAAAATGGTTGCCTCTATTTCTGTTTGAAAGCGTTGTAATACTTTCTTCAATTTCATAAAAATTAATAAATATTATTACTTAGTTCATATTTTTTAAACTTTTCGTAGTGTAACTCATTTTCATAGGTTTTTTTAGGTTGATAATCATCAAATGATTTCGTCCACTCTAGGGTGGGCGTGAAAGCGAGTCAGATTTTTTCTGAATAAAACTGATCTGTGTCTTTTAGTTGCCCTTTGCGTTCTAAGGCTACACTAAACTCTTCAATACATTCACGCCTCCGTTGCTAACAGATAGGAAAATCCTTATTTTTAATTATCTTAAAACCAATTAACTATTTCACACTAGCAGTACACTACAAAACCAACACATTTCTCCTCAGCTATAAAGCAACGTCAGCTCATCACCATCACCATACATTGTAACAATTTATCACTCAGCACTTAAATTGGCAAATGAAACCAGTAGAAGCGTATTACGCCATAGCTACGCCGCGTACTATACGTTCGTAGTACGCCGCACGCCGTTGAAACAATACGCCGGTGTGCCGTAATGTGCCCGACGCCTCGTTACGGCGCGGTCGCAGTGAGAACGGGTAGCGGACTGTGGATAGGTAGGTAAGTTACGTATTGCTTGCTGCTTTGAATAACTCAATCGTTTTATTCATATAAGTTCAGCTAGACTTTGCAGTGCGTACTACAAAATGCATTTATTTACACTTTAAAAGCCAAACGAACAGCAGAACGTAAACTTCATATTGCTTATACCTGGAATCTCGTAGTTCTGAACAGCAACGGTGTTTAACCCTGGTTCAGGTCATGGTACGAAGTGAGAGGGAATAGGAGACAAGCCGACATAAGCCTCAAGCCCCGGCACCCGCCGAAGACGCCCCAGCGTTTGCGAGTCGCAGGGCTATACTCGGTCACCGTATGTATGAGTAACTTGCCGTCAGGCAATGACCACACGCGGGTCGACGCGACGGCGCATTGCGTTTCATACGCGCCTTAAAGGTCTCAGCAATATTGACGGGGCTAGTTAGGGCCGCTGCTTGCTAAGGCTGTGGATTGTTCGAAAGAGTTACCGTGGCCCTCGCAAATGGCAATTGAAGGAACAATTTTGGTACTCCTTGTCGCTCGACCCAAAGAAGGAAAACTTATTTATTTACCCACATAAAAAGACTTTCCGGAGTGCGTTAGCCACTCCAGAACCTTTCGACCCCATCGACTATCTAAATAGTGAACTAATTCTACGAGCAAGGTGCCCTACCCACTAACAATTTTAAGTTTAGAGATTTTTTGGGCTATATCGGTAAGATCATCATTATTATATATAGAAAGGCATGCTTACAACCTTACTCCAGTAAATCTTTTAAAAGGCTAAACATTAAAAAACACTAAGACAAAAAAGAAAAAGAGAAGGTTTTCAACAAGATAAAGCTGTATAAGACAGCAATACACTATAATTGACACAATCCACGGCTCGTTAGACTCCTCATGCGGGTCAGAGGCAGTAAGTATAGCTACGACAAACATCTTCCTAGGTCTTTATACTTGTAGTACGGTCGTCGCAGCTCATTACGGGCCGGCCACTATGCGGGCGGGTAGCGAGCCTCGCCGCCGCCGGCCGGACTCTTTGAATTAAACATTTAATACTTTTGAGCTAGAGAACTAGAAAAATGCTGGAACTCTTTTTACTTTGAAACGACCGTCTTTTGTTCTTTTTAGAATCATCCTGCTGGTTTAGTGTTTGTTTGTTTTAGTTTGATTAAAATAGTTGAATTGTGAGTACGGGAAGAACATATCATAATTATTACGTCAGTGACTTAAGATGAGGTGTACCTAAAGTCCAACCATTTATCATCTTTAATGTTCAATAAATTTTTAGTAAGCTGCAAGTCTAAGAAAGGAAGTCTAAAAAGCCTTTTGAGAAATTCTATATGTATTTTTTTTAATGATATAATACCAGTTCTTGACTGCGACCTGATCGTAAGCAGTGATGCAATCGTTGATGATGAGGCGCACTAGTTTATTAAGAGCCTATTCACTCTAGGCTAGAAGACACATAAATTATAATTTGACGGGAAGACCGCAGCAGGCAAATTGTTCCAGTCCTTCATTGTACGCGGTATAAACGACAAAGCGAAACGATTAGTCTAACCCGTAGAAGTTTCAACAATGTAAGTGTAGATACACGCCGTGAGACGGGTTATCCGATGGTAGAAAGAAATATGAATATGAATCAAGCCATGCAATTCCCGCGCACACTCTCCAAAATGCATCCCAAAAATGGTAAAATCCAGCAACACTTTACCCGAACCCGGAATTCGAATCCAGGACTTTGTGCTTAGCGGTAGCAGTTGCTACCAATACACCAGCGACTCAACAAGGAAAATAAGGAAGAAAAGATATAAGTAAAAGTATATTTGTATTGTTACTTGAAATCATCTTGGAATGCATAATTTCTAGCTCACATATAAATGGATATTATGATGGAGCCCAATACTTTGGTCTGGCCAGATCAGCACCGCTCTTGACTCTACGATATACAGTGCCCTTCATACTGCCAAAGACAAATGGAGGAAAATTGTACTTACAAATGAAAGTGATGAAGCAGAGAGGTCACGTCCCTCAGCATTGAGGAGTACGACGCAAGGAGGGGGAGGATGATGGAATAATTTAAATCTATCTCTAAGTAAGTCAGAAATAAACTTACTAAACTCAAATGTCGTTTAAAGTTTTTGAAACTTGAAATCTACTCGTAATATAATCAAAGGTTGCGCAAATATTAAATCTATCTTATGAATTCTCCTGTTTACTCAATCCCGCTACCCGCCCACACCGTAACCTCGGGTCTAGGCTAAAAATAATTAAGTTGAATGAGATTGCAATACATAAAACAATAATTATATTTCATCCGCGATAATAATGGGCACTTAATTAATAAATTCTTGAAGATTCCATTACTGCTGAGTGCTCGCCGTAAATTTGCGAGAGGTAGGCAGATATAGTGCCCTGCCTTCATTGTGCTTAATTGCTTCAAAATGTTGTATCATCATCCCGATACCTTTTGGCTAAGGTAGCGTGTTTCATAGAGAACAGGTAAAAGTAACAATGTCAGTAATTGCTCTTTCTAAATCGTTTCCTTTTAAAACGCTCTTTGATAGGCTATGCTCGAAGTTTCCACGAGTAATCAAACCAGAAATGAAAATTTCCGCAGGAGAACCAAGTTTATCAACGTAGCCTAAAGAATTGCCAAACTTAAGTGGCAGTGGGCTGGGCTGCTCGCTGAACAGATGGGAGTTCATGCGAAATGTTCTGGAGTAGCGACCGTGTAACGGACGACGCAGCGTTAGATGGCCTCTCACAATGTAGACTGATGATCTGGTGAAGATCGCGGGAATCCGATAGATGCGAAACGCACACTAAAACGCGTGGTGACACTTAGAGGAGACGTCAATAACATTGCGTTCCATCATAATAAGAAATAATCAATTACAAGTGTGAGGATATGAAGTAGGCACAAAAAATGAGAAGTGCTATGCTCAGCAGTGGGCGAAGTTGGGCTGTGTATGACGATCAGTTAGGGGCAAATACTCCATTGTCAAAAAAGTTGAATGAGAACGTATACAGTTATCAGAGGGTAAAGTGTAAGAGATCTATTGAAATTGTTAACAGATGATATAGCTAGAACCGAAGCAACTCTTAAGATGAAGGCAAATTCAGGCATATGGATGAAGAAGACGAGCCATACCGACAACTAAACAACTTCAAATTAAAACCCCATCATAAAAGTTGGACTTCGGGATTTTCCAAAAGAGCTGCAAAGAGCAATTGAAGATGAGCTTTAATCAGTAAAAGTCTGACACTCCCTGTCGCCCCATCCAAGCAGAAAAAGTTGCTTGATAATTTCTCACCCAAAAAAATCAAAACGAGGATATAAGTAAGCGAGTTTACTTACATCTTATTTATATTATTCATGTCAGAAGTACTGTGAGAGGAATTGATGTACGTGTTGTTTAAATGTTTATACTTTTACTCTTTGTTTAGTTACTGTAATTGGTTGTTTAACCGTTGTAATTAATTAAATAAATAAATAAATAAATATTATTTGAGCACCGTGAGAAAACCGGCATGTCCTAGAACTAAAAATTCGAAGACATGTGACATTCACCAACCCGCAATGGGCCCGCGCGGTGGATTACGGCCCGTCTCTTCAAGAGGAGGTCTTAGTCCCAGTAGTAGGAACATTAAAAGGCTGATTATATATTATAGCTTATTTATTCTATTATTTAATCCTATATTTATAGAGGCAGACTGAATGCCTTAAGGCATTTTCTACCGGTCAACCTTCAGGTGATGCAGAGACAAATTGTGGTAGGTGCAATATGAAGATTTGAGATTGTGTTTAAACAAATCTAAATCTAGAACACAAAAAAAAAAATCAAAGAAATTGCATATACGTTATACAATTTGTAGCAAGCAGTAGGCACTCAGTAGTAGTGTTATTTGAAGTGACCATAAAACGAGAAAGATAGAGTCAGCGTTATAATATACGTGACTGTCGCGGTTTCACGCTGTTAGCAGTCCCCAAAGCGCCATAAATGACGAGTGTGAGACTATTTTGGTAGGGCATAAGAGGATCGGTAGTGTTATCTGTGGACTATTTATGTTAGACTGACTTTAAAGTTTAAATTTGTAATGTTACGGAGATTCAATTCCGATTCCGAAAGTCCGGTACTTCCGATTGATTTTGCACCTTCGATGCCGATAAGTGTTAATCGAAACTTATACCAGAGGAAACAACAAGTTTATATTTGTCTTCTGATGATTACTCTTTCATTTATTGTTTTCTTTGCCTATCTCAAGGCCTTTAATTATTATCATTATCTCATTTATTAATTTCAGAACTTATAATCAAACCAGATCAATATAGTTCAGTAAGGCAGACACATAGGAATGTGGGACAAGTGAATGTACCCAACCTCGGCGAGGGACAGGCTATAAATTAAATCTAAATCCGGATCAGAACCAATTTGAAACGTGACTATATTTGTGATATCAGATAGACGTAGCTATGGACGTAGGTCTATAGTCTATTGCCAGGGAACGGACAAAGAGGAAATTATTATCGTGACCGCGATTGGCAGACGAATGAGGTTCATACACCCGGTTACTGTAACAGAATTATTTTCGACGTGTCAAAAATTAAACATGAGTTAAGTGGTACGATTATCTGATAAATTAATTTAGAATCTTTAAGTCAAGAGTGAATAGGTTTCTTTTAGGTAAGCGCGTTTCACTATCGATCGCTTCGTCGCTTTCCATCTGCCCCCCTAGCCAAGTTACAACCGTATCGTGTCGAATTCCGTTCTTCAATCGGTAACACTTCGGTGTCAGTAGTTGTAGAAAACGATAATTGTGTAGCCATGTTGACGCGCCTGAGTCGGCCGCTCGTTCTACAATGTAGCGTTTGTGGTAAATAAACGCTACATGTAGCGTTGCAAAAGGATGAAGCGGTAAACGTTGTAGAAATTCATTTTATCATTTTGAACGATGTGAACTTGGCTACGAATTTTCTATTCGTTTGTTCCGACTACGTGACTGAACGGTGTGATGATGTCATTCCCATACATTTGATTACTTTTCGACTAGCGTTAACGGTTGCAGATTATCAACTTGGCTAGGGGTGCAGGTGAGATTGCGGTCAAGCGCGAATCTATCAACAATAAAAAAATAAACTAAAAGCCATCATACACGGTGAGGATTAGTAAGAAGACCGCAATAAGATAATAATTATAATAAGTATCTAATATAAACATAAATCCTTGTTCGCTCACCGTCATAAGTTGCCGGACAGAAAATATGTCATTGTATCTTCATCGTCTGTTTTGCTCCATTTAAATGTATGCAGTATGAATGACGATATTGAGAAATAATTATGTTCTATGATACTATATACTTGATACCTATTATATAGCAGTGGTGGCCGAGTGTTAATGGCTCCGACTTACGAGTTCTAGGTCGCGGGTTCAAACCCTGTCAGGCGCATTACTTTGTGTAATTTATTTCATTACCACTGCTCTCAAAATCGTGAGGAAACCGGCATATCATAGAACCAAAAATTCGAAGACATGTGACATCCACCAACCCGCACTGGGCCCGCGTGGTGGATTACGGCCCATTCCCTCTCCTAGAGAGGAGGCCTGAGTCCCAGCAGTGAGAACATTAAAAAAGCTGATGATAATGATATTCCTATTACTAACTTTTACCAGTGGCTTCAAGCGCGTGCAAATAAAAATAAAAATCTAAGGGAACATCATAAACATCATTTCACTTCTGGATTATAGGTGCGCGTCTCGCATCCTTCGGATTCCCGCGACCCTCACCAGGTCATCGGTCCACCTTGTGGGAGGTCTTCCACCGCTACGTCTTCCGGTAACTTATTCCAGGACATGGTCTAGGTCTGACTTATTCCCAATTACCAAACATTCGTATACCGTTATGCCGTTAGAGCACTTAGAAGTTTCAAAGATACCCACACAACACCTATCAATTTTGCTTCTGTACTGTATGTCTATATTTTGTTATGTCATTGTTCGTTCCAGAACCTTTTGTAGTAGCCTTTAATCCTAAGAGTTTGTTATTTTAAGATACATTTAAACATAAACAAATGTGTTTGCTCATAACAACTGCATTTTTGAAGAGACCCAACAAGACTGAAGTCCTGAGTTCTTGATATCTACAACCTCCCTAAGATTGTAGCTTAGCGAGTACTTTTTATCTCTTTAATCAAATAATGAACAGGACACTTCTGACCCAGTGTTCTCAATCATCGACCGAATAATCGTTTAACAAATTTTTATGAGACGTGATCTAAAGCAATCCTATCAATAATAATAAAAGAAGAAATATGTCCGAAAAAAAAATACTTATCAAAAGATACCTTTCATAATGCCAAGGTTTAAAGGCCCCAGTACCTGAAGCAAGTAGGTGATTAAACAGGAATATAATTACTCCATTAAACATAATTACGATGTCGTTATCAAGTTTCAGGGCTCTTATAATTAACTTTAATTATAGATTACCGCCGGCCCCTTCAAACGGTACTGTAATTTACCTTAATCAACTTATAAACCAAAAATGTAACAGTCATATGGTATGACAATGTATTATTATTAGATAAGTATATAACGCTCTTAATAATGTAATCGCCATTATTTCAACCTCGCAAGTATTCATAACTGAACACAACCTTTTAAGAGGGCCCGTCCCGAAATGTCTATCGTCAAAGTGAGAATGGTTTAAAAGCTTGTTTCATCCAATGCATATTGCATGTACAATACACATGCAAAATATCAATTATTTATCAAACTTACTCGAAAATACACCCATACCCGTAGGGCGCCAGCAGGACCCAGGTCTGCTAGGGTAAATAGGGAATTTCTTAAAAGGAAACCCATGCTCCTAAGCTGCAAAGGACAGCTGAAAGAACATAAGTGGGTTTTGTCAATAAAAAATCTAATTTCTCACATCCTTCCGCTCTACCTTAGAGCGTGAAAAGTCATACAATGATTTCCACCTCCCAAAAAAAAAACCTTCCGCAGAGCATATATTTCGTACTAGTGTGCAAAACCAAAAAATATAATTGCATAGATCGTTAACTACCACTCGTTACTTTGAAATGAAGTTTCATAACCCCCACTGAAATGCTATACAAGCCAATTCATTTTCACGCAGCTTACAAAAATCGCAGTAAAAAAAAACAAATTACCTCTCAAGAAAAAAAAGCGTAGGTACTTACGAAAACTTCATCAATATAAAAGTACTGTAATAAACCATCTCTACATCATACGCTATGATATTAAACAGCTATCGCAATAAACCCCGCTAACTGCTACAAGGGAGAGTGTAATCGGCTATAAACAATGCTAACGGGTATGTACCTGAACATTCGTACGTTTGAGGGAAGTATGAAATTTAAATGTAAAATACGTCATACATCGCACTGCCAACTCGCTGCCGAGGCTTTAAAGGTAGCGGGGGGCTGTGTGGAAACGTTTTGAAAACATTTGCAGTAACTATAAACTAGTGCGCCTCACCATCAACGATTGCATCACTGCTTACCATCAGGCGGGATCGCAGTCAAGTACTAGTTTATAACAGATAAAAAAAAATAAAAAAATATAATATAACATTCCACAACTATCACACAACGTCGTCTAGCCCCAAGCTAAGCAGAGCTTGTGTCATGAGTACTAGACAACTGATAAACATACTTATGTATTTCTAAATACACAGAACAAATTATCGTGCTCATCACACAAACATTTGTCCTGGGTGGGAATCGAACCTACGACCTCCGGCATAGCAGTCAAGGCCACTACCCACTAGACCAACGGGCTAGTCGGTAACTATATGTATGTTTCATGTTTATCATAGCCACGTGAAAACGGTAATGGTGTGGTTCGTCAGCATTGCAGCCGAAAGACGTCCACAGTTGGCTTCCCCCAAGCGTCTCCACAACAACCGGTCCTGTGCGTCTCGCATCCATCGGATTCCCGCGACCCTCACCAGGTCATCGGTTCACCTTGTCGGAGGCCTTCCAATGCTGTGTCTTCCGGTACGCAGTCGTCACTCCAGAACCTTTCGTCCCCGTCGACCATCTGTTCTGCATGAAATGTACCCTGGCCATTGCCAATTAAGTTGGGCGATTCTTCGAGCTATGTCGGTAACCTTGGTACTCCTGCGGATATCATCATTTCTGATGTGATCACGCTAGGAAACTCCAAGCATAGCGACTTGAGTGAAGTCATGGTGTGGTTATTATACTATTATTATTATATTTAGCTTATACTGTCCCACTGCTGGGCAAATAGGTAGCTCGCTGTCCGACCGTCCGGTAACTGTCTGGACCAAGCCCAAATCGTCGACGCCGTGCACTGTTCCAGCGCGCCTCAAGGAGTTGTCAGCAACAGCAGGGGCCCAGCCGGGTCGAAGCTTACTGGGGCCAGGGTTATCCGAAAGGAAACTCGAGCCCGGTATGAAGGCTAGAAGGAACGGGGTGGGCTTTTAGTCAGTAAGAGTCTAACACTATCTCCCGCTCCGCCAAACAACGGGGGTTGTCATTGGATGATTTTTCCCACCATAAAAAAAAATTGTTCAGGAATAGGAGGTACATTCAAAATATTTACTTCATGAAGAGCTCCATGAACACTTACTAAACTTAAAAGTCAAGATTCAAAGTGGTAACTTCAGGGATTCCCCTTAAAAAAAAAAAAAAACTATCTTACCATATTAACAGGAATGAGAGGTCAGTGTAGAGTAAACCAGTTAAGATAGTACCAAATAAGCATAGATTCACATTTACTATATACAAAGGAAGATATACAAAAGGTCAATATATGTTTCTATTTTACAAAATCAATCATTGTAACTGCAGATAAGGACGTGACACATGTGTAATGACAGATCCCATCGTGCACAAGTCCATTACCGTCGCCTGTCCAAGTCGGTAGTAATGTAATCCAGAAGGTGTTGCCAGAATAGGCAGGGTTTAGCACTTGTCTAATAGTATCTAACTGCAAACAGCCCTAAGAGGATTCCGCTGTCATCCCCGTTAGCGCAATCCCTTGCGAAACCCGACATATATCTTTGACAAAAGCTTCGTGGAACATCGTCGTAAGCACATACAACGTTCTTTGTCATCTTCATAAATAATGTAATTTATTGCTAAACTGTTTCTCCTAGATAGACATGAATAACTTAGCCGAAAGGATGAACAAGCCGAATTCAATATCACAATGTTATTGTTGGTTCTCCATTCTTTGCCATATTTTATGGGGTTTTACCAAGCGTGATACAATATCCGATTTAGGAGTGATATATGGTTCTAATCTGAACATTATCTTTTTAGTAATATTATTTGGTAACAAAGGTGGAAGTTGGTAAGTTTTTAGAGTTTGTTTTGACCATCTGGTTGGATTGTACGTAAAATGTTTTGCGAAAACCAAGCATTACCGAACAAATTAGTTCTAGATGGAAAAACAATCAGGATTTTTTTATTTTATATTTCTTCTTTGTTTGCAATAACATTCACGTACTGTCGATTACTTACAACAAGATATAGGACAACTCTGAATAAATAAATAAAGAACGTTGTGACAAGACAATCTCATTTAATATCCATTATAACATGATCTCTTGAAAATCCATGTTTAAATTAAAGGTACATTATATCAGAAACGATCCTCTGACATATAATAAAATTGAAGTTCACAGTTTCGTGTAATAACTAAATTAGAGCCGCACACTACCCCCGCCGGTTTCAGGGCCGCACTCCATTTACTCAGTAAAATATAGCACCTGCAATGCCATTCCGCGTCCCTCTGTTGAATATTGATGTATCTCGCATCGCCTTGCCGGGAATCGACTCGGTATACCTGCGATGACGATGTATTGCATTGGCCGCAAGATTGCGACCTGTGTCTTGTCTGTGATATCATATATATGTTACTAGTTACGTGGCTGTTCATAACAAAATAATATATTAAAAATGTATACCGGTTGAAAAAAAGAAAGAACAAAAATGGATGTATATGACACACTAGCTTTTGCCTGCAGCTTCACCCGCGCACATAAAATATAGCTTGTCACTAAGGAATAAAGCAAATTTTTATCGGTGAAAAAATGTTAGCAATCGGACCAGTACATACTTTCAGAGATTACCTCCTACAAACAAAAAAACAATCTTTACCTGTTTATAATATTAGTGTAGATCACAAGGTACACAAGCACTAGTAGGTGTTAGTAGTATACTTTAATCGATTCAAGTAATTTCTCAACACTATTTACCTAATTACAGCTCATTCGGCTCCAATACCGCAGTAGCACCGTAGCACTCTGTAGCACGTCGTAGCACTCCGAGGTGCGTAGCACACGGTCACACCGAATTACGCAATGCGTTTGGCTTCGTAGTCGCGGAATGTATCAGTATACAGTAAAGTAAATATGGACGATAAAAAAGTAGTCAGTTTCTATTTAAAAGCTGCCAAAACACGCTGTCTATAACATCTCCCCAATATTGATACTTCAATAGAGAAAAAAATCACAACATTTCTTTCGAGATCCGACTCAACTTTTCGTCCAACAGAAAAACTGTCAAAGCGTATTTCATAGAAATCATCGGATGTGAAAAATTTTACGACTATATTCAATTATGTTTTCCCAGAACAGGCAATTGAAACGACAACCTCAATTAACGCTTATTTCTCTA
Source organism: Mythimna ferrago (assembly GCA_910589285.2). Classification (NCBI taxonomy): domain Eukaryota; kingdom Metazoa; phylum Arthropoda; class Insecta; order Lepidoptera; family Noctuidae; genus Mythimna; species Mythimna ferrago. The sequence continues at coordinate 25,413,332 of OU342692.1, forward strand.
TAAATCGATGGTCTGTTAACTGTCGATAAAATGTATTATTTGTGACAAAACATCGTCAATTAACATTGCATGCTGCTGGCCATTAAACTAATGAACGATTTACTGGAAACCTGAGGTGCCGAGAATTTGATGCTTCGGAAGTCTGTATTTTTCAGTTCATTAAAAACTAGCTTTTACTCGCGGCTTCGCTCCCGTCAACTGATTACCTACCCTACCCTACCTACTTATCCTACCCTACCCTACCATCCTATTTTTTTTTTACTTTTGAACCTTCCCTTTATGCTGGTGAACAAAAAAAAAAGAATGATTAAAATCGGTCCAGCCGTACTCAAGTTTAGTGGGACTTAACGGCAATTGATTTTTTTATATATAAGAAGAAGATTACAACATCATGTAGTTCTATACCGGATTTGGGATCAGAAATTGTTCACTTCAGCCGTATATACATAGACCGCTGTGTAAGAGTGTCCACAAAGTGGATGAACGATGATGCTGAGGTCGACTTGGCAATATGTGGCTTTTTGGTGGGTAAAAATCATCTAAATGACATCCTTCAACATTGGGTGGAGCGGGAGATAGTGTCAAGATCTTACTGACTAAAAACCCCACCCCGTTCCTTCTTGCCTTTCATACCGGGGCCGAGCTTCCCTTTCGGATAACCCTGGCCCCAGTAGGCTTCGACCCGGCTGGGACCCTGCTGCTGCTGAAAACTCCTTGAGGCGAGCGGGCACAGTGCGCGCAGTCTATGACTTGGGCTTGGTCCGGACATTTACCAGACGGTCGGACAGCGACCTACCCATTGCTTGCCGTCCGCAAGCCCGTCCCTACGGTGGCCGGAAATCGGGATCGGAATCCCAGCGGGGGCTGGGGCGCTGTGAACGCCGTTGCTTGTCGGCCTCCTCCTTTGCTAGCATTACTGTTTCGCAGAAGGAGACGACCGCCTGCCAATCCTCCTCGCTCCGGACCATGACCTGTACCAAGGTCCGACGCGAGAGATCGCCGCCGCCGATCGCCCCCAGAAGGGCACGGCGATGCTCCGCCCAAGCGGGGAACACCTCCACTGTGTGCTCCATCGTGTCCTCCGGGCGTTCCGCACAGTGGCGACACCCAGGCGTCACTTCCGCACGAATCCGTTGCAGGAACCTCCCGAACTTACCATGTCCGGTGAGAACCTGCGTCATGCGGAAGGTGAGGACGCCATGAGGTCTTTCCAGCCACTCCTCAAAGAGGGGACTTACCGCCATAATTATGGCGTGCCCAGCACTGTATTGAGATAGTCGCTGACGCCATTTCACCATGAGACCTCTAAATACATAAATAGGAGTGGCGGAGTTACTGTTTACATTCACGATAACTGGTCCGCATTAGTTTCTGAACCTGAGTTTGACGATGCCAATTGTCTACAGATTGAATTGCAAAACAAAATCACACTCCTCGCTATATACCGTTCGCCATCATTCACAAACACTGAACGCTTCATGAACTCTTTGGATGACTCATTAGAGAAACTAAAAAACATCCCTTGTGTCATTGTGACTGGTGACATTAATATAGACTTGCTAAATGACTCACATGGTTGCGTCCATCTGACTTACCAATGTTTGATGACTGAACACGGTCTTTTACCAGCTATCACCCATCCAACACGAGGAAAGGCATGCCTTGACCATGGATACGTTAAACTGAGGGGTACTAATGCGCAAGGAGTTGTCTGCAAATCTTCAATAACGGATCACCACCTTATTTTGCTCGGCGTCAACTGCGGTTGCCATAAAGCTCAAGCCAAAAACAGACTGCTCTCTAAAATAGACTACTCTAAAGTGATTGAAGAAGTGCGCCAGCTCGACTGGGTAGATGTCACTGCCACAAGAAATATTGACGACGCAGTTCATCTGTTCAACAGGGCCCTATCTGACGTCATAACTAAACATACGTCAAAAATTAAAATTAGTCGTTCAAAATTCAATCTAAAACCTTGGATTACACCTGGCCTTGTTAGATGTATTCGTCATCGTGACAATCTCCATGCTCAAACAACCAAGCAGCCGAAAAATGATGCTCTTAAAATTATCTACACTAGATACAGGAACTACTGTAATAACATCTTGCGCCAGCGTAAAGCCGAATATGATAGGATCGAACTGGAAAAGAACATTAGGGAACCCAAAAAACTTTGGCGTACCATAAAAGGCATTTGCCAAGTACCTAAGAGAAACAGTGACAGCCATGAGTTACTGAAATATGGAAGTGACTACGGCACCTCCATTAATGCGTGTAACGAGTACTTTGTATCAGTGGGCCAGAACCTTGCAACGGACATCTTAAATGGGCAGCTGAGAACGGGAGCGACCAAACCAAATCTCGGAGTCGTTAATCAAAACCAGCCAAAAAATTCACTTTTTCTACAGCCCACAGATAGTCAAGAAATTGGCAATATTATTGATGACCTCAAGGCGGATAGCGCCCCGGGCCTTGATGAATACCGTCCTCTGCTCCTTAAATACACAAAAAAATATATTCTTGAGCCCATTACATATATATGCAACCTAAGCATGGAAACGGGTACTGTCCCTGATTGCTGGAAAACTGCTGTAATTACGCCTATACACAAGACTGGTTCCAAAGTTTCTCCAGATAATTACAGGCCAATTTCATTACTATGCGTGACATCCAAAATCCTCGAGAAAGTTATTAACAATCGCCTCGTAAATTTTCTAGAGGAGCACTCGCTTCTCTCGGAGCGGCAGTTTGGCTTCCGCCGAGGGAAATCTACCTCACAAGCAGTGAGCCTGATGACTGCCATTGTATCTTCTAACATTGACAGGGGCCTTCGATCGGCTGGTATCTTCCTTGACCTTGCCAAGGCCTTTGATACAGTCTCAATTTCCACTCTTTTGAAGAAACTCGAAACCTTCGGTGTCAGAGATCTGCCTTTAGAGTGGTTCAGAAGCTATTTGTCTGGTCGACTTCAGCTTGTTAAGATAGGTGAACACGTCAGTGCTAAGCTCCCAATTGCCTTCGGTGTGCCCCAGGGTAGTATTTTGGGGCCCACCCTCTTCATTATGTATATTAATGACCTTCTGAAACTCAACATCGCCCAGTCAGATATCATCTGCTATGCTGACGATACTACCATCATTTTTAATGGAGCTACTTGGGCTGAGGCTCAGCGTGCAGCTGAAAACGGAATGGCAGTCATTGCGGCATGGCTCGAGCAAAATCTCCTTACTTTAAATCTGAAAAAAATACACTTTTTGACTTTCCATCTGACTCGACTAAATAGACCAAACTTTGAAACACTGAAGATACACCACAGTGGATGTGATGGCCTGCCTAGGGCGTCTGTCTCAGTCAACAGTTGTAACTGCAATGTCATCCACAGAGTAGACTGCACTAGGTATCTAGGCGTCATTATAGATCAGAATCTGTCCTTTAAACCACACATTCAAGCACTCGCCAAAAAAGACGCGCAAATTTATCTATGTAGCGAAACTTCTACGAACTTGTGCTCCTAAAAACATTTGCATCCTGGTGTACACTTCCCTGTGTCACTCTGTACTACAATACTGTGTCGGTGTCTGGGGCGGCGCTTCCAAGACATACATGCTGGAGCTAGAACGGGCTCAGCGTGCTGTTCTTAAAGTACTCCTGGGGAAGCCAAGGCGCTTTTCTACAGATGAACTGTACAGGGAGGCGGGAGTTCTACGCATTCGACAGCTGTTCATCCTGGAGTCTCTATTAAAACTGGTTAAGGACAAGACGGCACACACTGGCTGCAGTAGAAGTGGCAGGATAACATACGATAGAATCCGCCTTCCAAGACTAAAGACCTTGTCTGCAGCCCGGTTTTCGACTTATCTGTCAATACGTATTTTCAACGCCGTGAGCAGAATATTCGCAATACCGAGTGAGTTCTCTGAGGCTAAAGTACAGCTAAAAAAATGGTTATTGGTCCGAACATACGAGGAAACAGAATCCTTGCTTTGTTGTACTAGTTAATACAAACTGACAGACACAAACACACCACAACACTCACTCACACTTTACACTTACACACTTAACTCTTCGTTTGCTAACAGGTAGTATAATTTATTAGTATAGTTTTTTTTTTTTCTTTTTTACTCTCTATTTATATTCTAAATTGTAATCATGAAAATTTGTACGTAGCGCAGGCTAGATCATCTGGCTAATTCTGCATAACTATTGGGTCAAGATACAGGCTATGCCTAGTTTGGGACCCATCGATAACCTGTTAATGTAACTCCTAGTGTAATTTCTTAAGATTTTTATGTAATTGTATCAACTGTTTGTCTCAATAAATAAATAAATAAATAAAAAATAAGATCCCGCCGGAGCCCTGTCCGCCATGCCGCGACCTGTCGCGGCTGCGCACTTTCACCCCGGTGTTGTATCTCCACGCGCAAATCGTGCATGTGTGCAAGGACTGTTGCCTCCAGATCCCATTGTGGCAGGCTAGCAAGGAGGGTCGCTGCTTCGCGGGAAACCGTGTGATTGACCCGACGCCGATGTGAACTCCTCCTACCGTAAATTTGAAACCATGACGCATTCCGAGGACCGTGGATATACATAGCCTCGGACTTGTGCAGCGCCACCTCGAGTCCCAACTGCTGGATCCTGTCAACGACTATCGCAATCCCACGTGTCGCTAGATCGGTCGCCGCCTGGTACGATCTCCCTGCGCTAGAACCAGTGTGTCGTCTGCGTAGCAGACCACAACGACTCCGTCAGGGAAGTCGCCGCGCAGCACGTAGTCGTACCCGATGTTCCACAAGGGTGGTCCTAGTACCGATCCCTGTGAAACACCGCACGACATCTCTCGGCGTTTCCACTCTCCCTGGTGACCGGAGTAGACTATGTACCTGTCCGACAGGTGCAATATGTGACTTGACAACCTAGGTAACTACCGCAAGGGCTGGTTCGTGACAGGGAGAGAAAAGAAAACCCTGGGAGGATTCGGGGGCGACCTTTGTTCAGCATTGGGAAAAATGTAAAATAAATATACAGATCATAATTTGTCTACCTTCTGAATTATGTCACCACGCGGGCCCAGTGCCGGTTGATGAATGTCACATGTCTTCGAATTGGTTAATAACGTATTTGAAAATAATGTTTATTATGATCTACAACATTTCTAACATATGGTTTCTTCAAACGACTTAATCTTAAAAAATAATTTAAGAACACGATATTTTTTGCTTATTTTACAAAACTACTTTGCTGAAAAATATTGGCGGTTTGATGTTATATTTTAGTTGATGTATTTTTTTTTATTTGCGATATTATGAAAAAAAAAAAAACAAAACCTTAAGAAACAAATAAAAAACTAATTTTAAAACTAGAATAACATGACTTAAACATTAGCACGCGGTTTCCTGCAAAGCGAGCCTCCTTGCTGGCCTGCCACCGTGAAATCTTGAGACAACAGCCCTTGCATGCATGCACGATTTGCGTGTGGAGATATGAAAGAGTCAACTAAAAAATAACGTGAAATGCAAAAGTGTTTCCCCGGTCTCTTATACCATCTTGTGAGAATATCTATACAACAAAGGTATGTTAAACTATCCAATTTTACGTATTTAGAATTTTTACGAGAGAAATCAGTTAGTTTCTTTAGTATAATTATCATTTTGAAAAAGATCTTTTGGGGCACTTAGATACATCAAAGCACGGGGCACATTGATGTGTGTTAATCCCTCATATAATTTGTAAAATATATAGAATTAAAATTACAATCATATTTTTATATTGTCAACTGAAAATGATGCGGACATACAAACCCAAGAAGCAAAATTGATTAAGACTTACAGAATATGAAAAACCTAAAGAGAAAAGACTCTTGGTAGTCAGTGTTGGTAGTCCTGTTCTGAAGAACTAGGATGTTCCTAATTTTATTAAACTGATTACAATATTTTCATAATAAAAAAGTATTATTTTCATGAAAATGTTCTAATTTAACAAATTTCATACAAAATCCGCTTGGTATGAAAGTGCCACAGGTGACGTATCTAAGTGCCCCGTTGGCGGGGTAGAATGATTCAAAACCCATTTTTTACAAAACACGTGCTAATCTTTTTCTTTCACATATTAAACTATATTTATCCTTGACATCATAATATTTATACATTTAGCTAAACGTCCACTTGAAAATTAATTAAAAATATGTCATTTTTTCACCTATAATTTGAGTTTAAATTTTTATGTATCAATCTACCCCACTTCCCCTATAGTGCGTGTAGTTCCGCCCATATACTCAAGGTCATTAGCGACTTTATACGCCTTAATGAATGGAGCCCTAAGAGTAAAAGCTAAGCTATGGCATAAACCTGTGCGTCCTACTTTTTCTATACAATCCGTGAGAACGTAATACTTTATAGTAATGCTATTTATCAACTTTAAATCGTCTCCGTATTTATGCTGAACGAATCTGAAAGTTCCAAGTAGTTTTAATAGTCATTATACTTAACCTTAATTTAAGTTGTCAACAACCATGAAAGGTTTTAAAGGAATATTGGATCTAAAGAATTCAGTTCATTTTATTTCAATTACTGATTTCTGGGAACCTCGTTAAGCCCTCGATTAAAACACCTACCTATAGTAGAAAATTACCTATTTATCGAAGTTATTTCTGGATTCTAGAAGGAGGAATTATATGAAGGAATGTATTATGGGAATGTTGTTTATTTTTACACAAGAAAGAAATACTAAAATTTTAAATCTAAAACCTGCTTTCAACAATAACGTTCCTCAAAAAGGTTTGCGTTCATAAAATATAGCTTATGCCACTCAGGAATAAAGCAGCCTTATATCGGTGAAAAAAAATTAGCAATCGGACCAGAGATTACGGCCTACAAACAAAAAAAAACCATACCTCTTTATAATATTAATGTGGATGGAATATAAATTATAGGTAACATAATGGTTGCAGTCGGCTACTATTCAGCAGAGATGTGGTGGCTGGCATGTGTTAATGAACTTTTGATGACCAATGTGTTCTTTTTATATGTATTTAGTTCATACAATAATAATATTCCACAACTATCACACAACGCCGTCTAGTCACTCAGACAACTGATAAACAGGGATGTTAGGGAGCTCCATAACCGTAACCGAAACTATCGGATATCCGATATAAAATAATATCCGTAACCGTAACCGAATCCGAAATAAAAGTTTCGGATAGTATTGGATAGGGGCGGAGCCTAATTGCGACACGTTATGACATGTTGTTTTGTTGATCGGCCGGGCAGCGGCCGACACACGCGCGCATTGTAGGCATGGGCCAACTATATCCGTTAAAAGATTGGATATGTAGTATATCACTCCAAGTAAAGATTAATATCCGATTAATATATCCATATCCGCTTAATATATCCGGGAGTGAAGTAACTTTAGGGAGCGAGAATATGTTAGGGTCTAGGATAGACAGATAATTCCGACTTATAAATAGATCCACGGAATGAGGTATTCTAAATAATTCCACTGTAGCTCAAGGTTGATATATCCGCGAAATGGTAAATCGTAATAATTGATTTTCCTTCATACTTAGCAGGTTTAGGATTGACTATAAAATTAAAACATTTCATATGCATATTTAAAAATCAGCAACATTTTATCATTTTTGTCCCTAAAGCTCCTCTATCAGAAGAAAACTCCGACGTTTATTGGGTGCGTTTAATAGGTATATTTTTTTACCGCGCTTTTTTTTGCTTAACCTTTAAAGTCAAAACACACCCAAGTGTCAGTGTCGTCCATCGCTGCGTTCGGTTCGGATAGACTTGCATTCATTCAGTTCGGTCTCGGTCGGAAGTTGGAGTGGGTCGGAATTACTTAGGGATATAAGATATATAGAATTCTAAGAAAGAGAAGGAGTTGATATGTGTCCGCTTATGGATATATATCCGAAGATATAGATGTGTCCAGAGTTACCCAACTATAGCGCATTGTTTATTTTCTTCTGTTGTCGTCCTCGTCTTATCATACTCGTAACGTAACAAACTAACTTGTGTTGTGAGCCATTAAACATTTACGAATAGTTCAACAAATAAGTGAAACAAAAGTGTTGTGTTAGGTAGAAAACACTTAACATTTATCTGACTGATTTTTGTTCCTACCAAATAAAACCATTTTATTAGCTATTTATATTTTACTTCTGAAATTCCTTAAAAATCTAATATCCGTAACCGAAATTATCCGAAACTAACGGATAATCCGAAATAATTTCATATCCGTATCCGTATCCGGATCCGGTATAACAATCATTTCTATATTCGTATCCAATCCGTATCCGAAATTTCATATCCATAACATCCCTGCTGATAAACACACTTATATATTTCTAAATAATATATAAAATTAGTTAGATTTTTTTAATTATGTAAATAGGAACACTTTTACAGTTTTCATGAAAGAAAACACGTGTACCTATATTTTCAGATTTCATTTTCAATTCTACATAAAAGAACTCAATCATTATACACTGTACTGAATCCCGTAATGTACCTTACCATTTACACAAACAGGCACACGCTAGACAGATAAGTAGGTTTGATATAAAAGGTATTTAGAAAGGAGAAACAAGGATTGGAGGAAAATACGTTATTTGGATCAAAGAAAAAATATGCCTCAAAAACTATGTAGGTATGTATATACATTTTGATATTTCAATACGCATACTCGTCATTCTCCTACAAAAACTTAAATATTTGAGAGATGTAATAAAACAACATCAAACGAAATCTCGGAAACTGGAGACAGAGTCGACGCCTGTTGAATCTTATTTTTTTCCTAAGTTTAATCCAAAATCATTTTATTTCAGACAGGCCTATATGGGCATTCATAAAACGTCAGAAGCTAGTACCTACATGATTTCCATTGGTCGTTTCCTATGAAGAAGAACTAGCAAGAAACTCCACTGTTACTCTTTAAAAAAGTTATTGATATTGACAATAATCCATACTAAAATATTAATAGGTTATGGTCTATGGAGGACAATGTAGACTAGTCAAAATTGTACACGATAAAGCGCCTCTAAACTTCTCAATAAAATACTTTTTAGCAATAAACCCCAAAGTCTTCGACGATATTTAATCCTCACTGGCTATTTTCATTTTCTTCCCAATTCACTCAGTTGCCTCACCGTCATAAAGCTGTAACATTTGGTACCCTCTAAGATTATTCAGTGGCCACCTCGCACAGCACATAAGCCTTCCATTATTCACCACATATGACGAACGGCCATCGATTGCAATGCGTTCACATTATACAACGCAGTTATGTGCAAAAGGGTCACTCCAAATGGAAGGAAGAGCGAGGTCGCTATGTAATGCCCCAAAAACACGACACTAACTGACACAGTGGCTAAAAGACTAAAGGCGGACTACCTTACTTGTGACCAAAAACTCATTAATTGGCAATAGTCTTTTTTTGCACCAAGAACCTAGCCAGGCGCATCACGTCGTGTAATTGATTTCATTACCACTGCTCTCAAAGCGGTGTACGAAAACATCGTGAGGAAACCGGCATATCCTAGAACCAAAGACATGTGACATACACCAACACTTACTGGGCCTGCGTGTTGAATCCCTCTCCTAGAGAGGAGGCCTGAATCCCAGGAGTTGACATTAAAAAAAAAGCTGATAATGCTTACTTTTTTGCGGTGGAAAATCATCCAATGACTTCTTCTGGTCTAGGCTATCCCATTCTCTCTCACTACCATGGCCTGAACTAGAGCTGGAAGCGAGAGGACAAGGCAGTGCTCCACTCAAACGGGGCGCACCTCCACCCTGTCCCCCGGGCGGGCCGCACAACCTCCCGAACTGGCCATGGGGCGAAGAGCGACGCCCTTCCCTGATGAGTATACTGTTTTTATTTTTTAGGATTTTAGTTAACTGAATTTATCTTCTTATATAAATAAAGATTATTATATACCGTGTAACCAATACGTATGTACCTACTATCCAAAAGATATAATCGCACTCACTGAGTACGGGAGGTCTAGTAGGTCACTCCTTTTAAAAAACCAGCTGATATTCAGCTTCCTCCAGTTAGACTGCAAGCCAATTCCAACAAAGTAAAGGCTAGACAGATGGTGACTTACTGTAGTATTCGTGTAGGAACTTGTACCCGAGTACATAGCTTGAAGATGGATCTTCTGCACGTCTCTCTTATGTGTGTACATGTAAGATACATAGTAAGGTACATAAGTATCTACAGAGTAGTCGGTATCGGTTCTTGCTGCTTCCAATCCCTTCAGTAATTGACGTCACGTGGCCGAGGATTGAGATTCGGAGGTGAGCTGCTTAGAGCCGGGCCACACGAGTGACGCCACCCTGTTCGTACGGCCCGCCGATTCAACGAAATATTAACAATGCAGCGCCGCAACGCATTGTGTGGCGTTTTTTTAAACATGGTTGAGTTGTGCATACACGAGGCACTACCATGAGCTCTTAACCAATCTATTTGACGACCTGAACCTGAACTGTTAAAAAGACGGATCTCTGTAGGGTGTATAGCTCTATCCTTCTTACTCGCTCGCACGCTTGACAGTTTAACACATCATGGTAAAAACCCTGCCCCCCTAGCCAAGTTACAACCGTTTTTATTCTATTCTCTTATGTTGAACACCTCGAGTTGGCCACCCCTCCAATTCCTTTGTGACTGAGCGTTGAGATGACGTCAGAACAAAATCGGAGGAGTGGCCAACTCCAAGTATTCGACACAAGAGAATAGAATAGAAACGGCTGTAACTTGGCTAGAGGGCCTGCTGTGATTTGATTTCAGAATATCAACATTTCAGTGCTATTATTTCTCTCGAAATACTGTTACTGGTGGACTTGCTTCTGGTGTATCGAAGCCTCTGATACAATATTGACTTTGGCTGACAAGTTTTAAAGCTAAAAGCGAAACTGAACCATATTCCCTTTTATTTATTTAAACTTTTGGCATAGTAGTGGTACATAGGCGAACTTAATGCAACGAGGCATTTGCTACCACAACTCAACTTATGGGTTAAAAAAGACTACACTGTGGTGGATGTGCAAAGTAAACAAATAAGAAGAAATATGTAAAAATAACAGTAGGACTTTTTTTTTTTTAATAAACATTGTTACACAACAGAATTTACTTTGTATAGCGAGTGCGTTCGCAAACATATAATCTCACACACAATACTCAGACTCGAAATAACTATCTGAAAACCATACAAATATTTGCTCCGTGCGAGAATTGAACCTACTATTCGATAACCACTTCTCCAAACGTGCCTTCTTTGATTTTCAATTTCTAAGAGAACTCCTTACAAACTAACTGTAACGGAGCAGTACTAAGGTAACCCCTGAGCTAGCCACTGAGTAAAAAAAATATAGATTTACAAAATTTTATTTGACTAGCTTCGATAAAAGAATTCCACAGCGTCGAATTCAATTACCATAAAACATACCATTTGTTATTGCTGATAATGATCCAATAAAATTAGGTTAAGTATAAGAACCTGACAAGTAATTAAATATTAATATCCTAAGGAAGAGTGAAGAGTTTTTTGACGCTATATTTTAGTTTGATTTTAGTTAGTTGTAATTTGATTAGCGTAGGGTTTTATTTTTTTTTGAAGTGAAAACTTCTTTAGCGGCGTTGAGCACTTTTTCTGTAATGGGTATAAAATCTTAAACTCGCGTCAGGACACGTGACCTGATCGAAAAAGCGTAAGACGGATGGAGAGTAGACAGCTATCCCTTATCGCGCGTTGTGAAAGGGGGCTAGACGGAAAAAATTCTCACGAAAAATTGTACCGACACTTTTACTGTCAAAATATAAATCCAAGATGGCGGCTGCAAGAAATTATCAAATTTTCCGTCATGGGTGTCGTTTTCATGGTTTTCGAGGGTGTTGAAACCGATGGTACTGTCAAAATATAAATCCAAGATGGCGGCTGCAAGAAATTATCAAATTTTCCGTCATGGGTGTCGTTTTCATGGTTTTCGAGGGTGTTGAAACCGATAGTACTGTCAAAATATAAATCCAAGATGGCGGCTGCAAAAAATTATTAAATTTTTCGTCATGGGTGTCGTTTTAATGGTTTTCAAGGCTGTTGAAACCGATAGTATTGTCAAAATGTAAATCCAAGATGGCGGCTGCAAGAAATTATCAACTTTTTCCTCATGGGTGTCGTTTTCGTGGTTTTCGAGGGTGTTGAAACCGATAGTACTGTCAAAATTTAAATCTAAGATGGTGGCTGCAATAAATTATCAACTTTTTCGATATGGGTGTCTTTTTCATGGTTTTTGAGGTTGTTGAAGCCGATAGTGCTGTCAAAATGTAAATCTAAGATGGCGGATGTCAGAAATTATCAACTTTTTCGTCATGAGTGTCGTTTTCATGGTTTCGAAGATGTTGAAATAGTGCTGTCAAAATGTACATAAAATAGGATAGTATTTTTTAGTTATATTGTATTGGCTAGACGGAAAAAATTCTCACGAAAAGTTGTAACGACACTTTTTCTATAGTAAGCTATTGTAAGCCGTGCGGCGTGCGCATGTTTCTCTGTCTTTCTCTCTTTCTCTCTCTTATAGAAAGCAAGCCAGAACGGAACTTCGTTCCATCCGGGTGTCCCTTGACACCTCAGTAGTTTTTCGGAGAGATAAACTTTTTAATGTAAAATAATTGTAATAGTTTTAAAGTGTTAAATTTTTAATGTAATATAAATTGTCATGTTTGTGTACGATAGCGCAATAAATGAATATTGTATTCTACCACATAAATGATAGTACTTTTATACTGATAAAGCAATTGGTGCAAAATTATTCCCTAACCATTCCAAAATATCAAACATGCTCAACGTTAATAATCAAGTTTTCACTTCTGCCGGCACTCCCGGAGTGCAACCCGTCTTTTTTTTTTTTAATTTACTGTAATTATACTTTTTAGTTGTGTATGTAATTAGTTAAATTGATTTAAATAAAATTATCTAAATTATATCCTAAGGTACTTGACTTTCTTTTAGTTTTTCGAGACCAGAACAAATAACTTACCATTTACTTTGCGACCTACCGCGACCCCGTTGCACTATTACTTCTAGAGTAAGTTGCGGTAGACCTGTTTTACCGAACCCCTTAGTCACCAAAGCTTTTTGAGCCACATCAACTGTCTTGATTTTGGAGCACAACATAGTGCTTCGACTCGATCAGTGAAATTAACATATTACTTTAGATAATATTGAATTGCATATCATCAACTAAATGTACTTTTAAAGTTTTTCATCTCACCAATGAGTACACACAACCAAAGTAATTCACTTTGTCACAGTCAATCGACAAATCAGCCTTCAACAATGATTGTTTTCCCAATAGACCACCTATTGTATCTTCTAGTGAAGGCTTGAGGTTCTCCCCAGGGACATTAGGTTGACCTTTTTCCAATTGATCTCAAAATTAAAGTAGCAGCTGTATGGGGAACTGATTGAAATGGAAAAAAGAATAGCCGATGAAGCCGACCATGACGACCATTGAAAAGTAGCTGGTTCGTTGAGATTGTACCAACAACTACACTGACTGAGTAAAAATAATTATAAGCCTATTAGCGGTCCTGACAGACATTGTCCTGCCTGAGAGCTGAATATAGATCACCTACCGGGTCGAATTGTATTTTCATACCATCTAGAGACCCACTCAAATATACAAACAAAACTTCCAGATCAGTCAAGCCGCTTAGGAAAAGTTAAGTTTCAAACACAAGTACAGAAGAATTATATATTTAAAGAAATGTCCAATATAGAATTCAGTTTAATCTTGAGATCTAAGTTTTTCCCACAATTCCGTCTCCCACACCGAAACAGCAAACTGATGCTTGATAATATGGATAAGACGTTAAACATTTTAAAATACTCTAAAGATGATATTATGTAAGTGACACATTACATCAGAACTATTAAGAACTTCTAACCACTCAATGCACAAAATGCACAAAGGTTTCACATTATCCACCAGCTAAAACTTTTGGTCACCAAAGCGGACATTAGGTATTAGTTAACACTAAACAAGGCCTCTCTAAACCGGTGCAATTAAATCGGAATCGCTTTAATTATTAACACCAGTAAATTTCACTAGTACGGTACTTTACGGGTATTAGTACAGGATATTGGTAGCCTGCATTTGCCCTAATTGTTGAATTTAATCGATAGAGCTATTAGTACATGGAGTGCTAAACCTAACCTAATTTCGCTACGGATAACTTTCAAAGTTTCAAGTTTACTCACAGAAACCAGTAGACATCTGTAAACATAGGAAATAACGTGAGATATTCAGCTACATAGAGTCAATTGAAATAATTAGCTCTTCACAACACATCTCTTGACAAGAAACAACCATTAGTTACTCACCACCATTAGTTAGCGTTTTTTTGTTTACTGTGTTCGATAATTGACATTAACACTCCATCAATTCCTTACTCTGTGTATTATATTTTAATATCAAGGAAGGAGTCCTTTTTATTTGGCAGACAGATAAATTTAAAACAATAACTTTGTGTGCCTGACAGCTGCACCAGATAAATTCAGTTCAGCGAAATACCAGAGTTACAAAGTAATTGTCCACTGGTTTTCAAGTGACTCTTAAATGTACCTACAGGTAAATTAAGACTCTTTGGGAAAAATAATTTATTTAAAAATGTGTTAAATGGACGAAAAAATTCAAAGTTTAACAGTGACAGCAGTCCTGGTTTTTGGAGTCACACGTACGAATTTGAAATTGACAGCTTGGACATTTATGTTTCTATAAGGCTGCCCGCCCACGACAGACGTTTTGTTGGACAGGTAATCGGGCCGATTTTGTATATTTGTAACATTGTTCTGTATATTTCTGACCAACTTTTTGTAGGACGTGTGCGTTGCACTATTGCTATCAGTGTGTTCTATTTTTATCCTACAAAAATCGGTTACCGATTACCGGACGTGGGCGAGCAGTGTTAGGCTTGCCTGATACTTTTATACCGCGTTCTCATTATGTCATAACGGTTATTTTATCGTCGGACAACTATCGTCTCTAGCTGTTCCCATTACAACAACTTTTTGTCGTGAGCACGACAGATAATTGCAACAACGACACATGATTTACCGTCATGGTTTAGTGTTGACAATTTTTTTATCATTTTACGACTGTTGTGCCAGCCATTCCTCTATCATGGCAATCTGTTGGCAACGCAAAAAGGCGACAGTTAGCCGTGTCGTCCTATATGTGAACACCTCTTATTGAATATTTGTCACGAATAACAAGCCATGACACAGAAACTACACGATTGTCTGTCGTCACGATAAAGTGGGAACGCGGCCTTACTGTTACAACACTTAAGACTGACTACAATGGTTTTATCCAATTCAGATTGCTGAAACACACTTCACACCATATCTCACTAATATTATGTCACTAATGTTATATTATGTGTGTGTGTGTGTGTGTGTGTTATGTTATGTGGAAGTTTACGAGTGTGTGTGTGTTTGTTACTTTTTCACGCTTGAATGGCTGAACAGATTTGCATGAAAGGCACACAAGTAGTCCATATCCTGGAGTAGCACATATACCTAATACTTGTTATCTTAGTATGTTCCTTTGGGACGATTTTCTAGTATTACGAGGGCAAAGCCACAGAATTATATAGGGTGTTTTTAATATCGTGCTGTTTTGATCACGCATGCGGCATTTCCCCGCACGCGTGATCCCCGAAATTGTCCTTTTCATACAAGCATTTATTGTAATGCTTGGAAGACGCGCGCCGGACGCGAGGCGTTATCCCAGACAGCAGCCCCGCGCGGGCACCTGCACGTTTTTCGTCCAATGCACACAAGTATCTATCATAAGTTCTGCTATGTTTATTCATTTCAACTGGTATTGATTCATGATATTTGTAGTAATAATAATTGTGTGCAATCAATCCACAATTGTGACAGTTTTATTTGAACCTGTGTACTCTAGGTACACTAAGTACTCAATATTTTATTACATTCCATAATATTATGTACATAGGTGGTATAAAATATTGTCGAGATCAATATGGCCCCTAGACACAGCAAACTTAGGAGTGCGGATGAAAGCTAAGTTACAATTCATGGAATTTATTATTATTGGCAGATCTAATAGAAGTATACATGTATATGGTGTAATGTGGTAAGTTATGTTACACATTTTAATTTATTTTTGTCATCGTTATTATTAAATTATGAACATAATTACTTACACATTATACAATCCTAACCATAGATATAAGAAAGGATTTCTATGATCCTAACTAATATTATGATCCTAACTAATATTATAAATGTGTAAGTGTGGATATTTGGATGTTTGGATGTTTGTTACTTAATCACACAAAAACGGCTGAACGGATTTGGGAAAACACGTTTAGAGTGCGATAACCGAAGTACACGCGGACGAAGTCGCGGGCGGGCAGCTAGTTAGGTATATATTTAAATTAAATTATGTACACATGTTTTAAATAAGTTCCATAATTATTTTTTCTCTAAAGATAACACTATTTTGTAGTACATTATTGTTGTGTATACTACACTATTATAGATACAAGACCATCGTTAATGAAAACCAAATTAACACCTGGTATTCTGGTTCTCATTATGTTAAGTATTTTGGCCAATTATGCTCCAGGGTCTCAGATTAATGTACACACATATACAGGTACGTAACTAACGTGTATTCATGCCGAATTCGATACATATGCAATTTGAATTTTAACAAGCATTCATGAAGTTGATTCTGAGAATATCTCTGGACTGTATGTTGGAAATGTATTTTCATCGGAGTTATATTTAATTAAATTACTTGTATTTTCAGATGTTTTTTTTATCTGATATAAACTAGTGCTTGCCTGCGATCCCACCTGTAATGCAAGCAGTGATGCAATCGTTATCCCGTGAGTTTAATTTTATTTTTTTTATTGCCAATTTAAACTCACAGTTTAACACCACACATATAAATTATAGGCACACTTTAATAGCGACAATATAACAGAAATTTCAAAAACATTAACATAGGTAATAATAATGAAAATAATGTAAAAAATAATAATGAAAATAATTTTATAAAATAATAATTAAAATCAAGTCATAAATAATATCAGAATGAAAGATTAAAACACGGTCGGTGCAGTGGTTAAGCGATTGGTTGGTACGCTGCGTGTCGCGAATTCGATCCCCGCAACTAACAAATATTTGTATAGCCTACAGATAGTTGTTCCGGGTCTGAGTGTCGTATGTATGTGAGTTTACATATTTGTGAACGCACTCACGATATTAAAGTCATATCTAATCCATGTGTCATTGCCATTCTCAAGTTGATCGCAATGAACAACTTTTTTTATACTTATCGTCAGCTATGTATTAGTAATTCAGGTGTTTTCCTCCTTAACATAAAAGAAAACATCATCAAAGGTCTTGACAACAAGTTTCACCTAACCAACTCTCCAAACTTTCGGTTTTCCTGAAAATTTCAGGATTATATTCTTTAATTCGTTATCAAAAGATGGCACGTCCTGATTAGCGCGAACTTTTCCCATTTCACCCACGGCGAACAAACCTACGATAGGAAATCTAATCTATAATTTCTTAATAATAGGCGGGGAGTCCGCTCAGCGGCGTCAGAGCGGAAAATTAGCTCCACCGCCTTCAAAACAGAGGTAGATACAGAAGGTCAACTACACACTACGAAAGAAAACGCATGCACTCATACGCACGTACAGCGAGTTTAAGCGCACTTGCGACCGGCATTTGCCATACGTTAGCGTCTATTTGAAAAGAAAAAGAGGATGAAGTTTCTTGCCGGTTCATCTCCATTCACCAATTGGAATCGCGCACTAGCTTCTGACGTTTCATAAGTCCCCTTCATCAATACAAAATGTTTTTATTATACTTATACTTACATCCTATGTGAAATATAAACATTTTGTAATAAATTTAATTGTGTGTGCGTGTTTTGAAGGAACATTAAAAGGCTGATTATGCTATATATACCTACGTGTAACAGATTTTGCTTGTTGTATGGAGTGCACCTTCTGTTCATATCTATTTTGTGGCCATTCGTTCTGCTTGAGTAGTGACGCTCAAACTGAAAGCGAATGATAATAGAAGTTGCAATGCACTGAGTTTTTGTTTCCGAACAGAATCTGCTTGAATAGGATAGTTAGGTAGAGAAATATACTCTCTATTGTACACTATAAAAAAATACAGTAGGAGCTATAATACAACGAAAAATAAATAAACAAAACAATAACTTTTAATATATTAAATCGAATTGTGCGTCAGGACGTATGCTTAAGAACTGGTTGTTGGTCGTCTTAGATAGGTGGACAAACATTTTGAGTTAACATAAAGTTAGGAATTTTACTAACATAGCAAAACATTAGCAAAATGTTTTTCTTTTAATACTTCCGATATAGATGTAATATATATGTGGGATGAAGTCGTTTCTTTCTGCAGAAGAAATTGGGGTCCTCACTTAACATCTCTTGCAGGACGGTTTAGCTCGGCTGCATATGCTGTTAGAAAAATCCGCCAAATTACGGAAGTTGATACCACTAGACTAGTCTATTTTAGTTATTTTCATAGTATCATGTCATACGGTATCTCAATGTGGGGACGGGCTGCAGACATCGATTCAATCTTTATACTACAGAAAAGAGCCATCAGAGCTATTTACAATATCTGCCGGTGCGATTCTTTAAGGGAACTATTTAAGGATATTAACATCATGACGGAGCCTTGTCAATATATCTATGAAAACATCATGTACGTTAGAAAAAATCTTCATCTTTTTAGCAAAAGAGGCGATAGACATATTACAAGACATAGGGACCAATTAGTTCATCCAGACTTCAGATTGGCTAAAGTGGCCTCTTCTTTCATGGGGTACTGTTTAAAATGCTATAATAAAATACCTCCCCAAATATTAGAACTCAATGAAACGAAATTTAAATCTTGTATTAAACGCACACTATGCAGGCAGGCATTTTATAAGTTGGAGGATTATATTCAAGATAAAAATGCTTGGCTCAATGCTGGTCCAGCTCCACTACCACTAGGGTATATTGATTAGTTTAAAAACTACTATATTTTTTTTTTTCGTTATTTGAAAACATTATAGTTGAAGCTTGTGATCATTTGTTACTTTTGTTTTTGGAAACCATAGCACTCTTTAATATAGAAGCACTTTTTTACCAACTTGTAAATGTGAAGTACCATGGAGCATTTTTATTAGGTTACAACTTTTTTTTTTGACATTACGAGCATGGCAGTTGAGAGTTTGTCATGCTCACTCAAATGTCTCGCTATTAAATGGCACGTGTTATTGGGTCATTCGGTTCCCTTAAAATGGTTGAGTTGAGTGAGGCTGACGCACGCGTCATGCTCGTGAACGGGTGCCGTCAGTTGAGACTGGTCATCTCTTAGCTGCCAGAGACTTAATTCAGTTTCTGTCTTTTAATTATTATTATTTTTTTATTATTATCAACATTGTGCTCACATAATAGAAGCAACAAGAAGTATGTAAACAAACATTACATGTACATTATATGTAATACATAATTTGATTTAAAAGAGTGTCCATGGAGTTTCTTGCACGTTCTTCTCCATAGAGATCTACGCTTTGGAACGTGCAATTTAGCTTCACTTTTCTTGGACTGACCGACATTTGACTATTCAAAAGTACCTGCAAATGGTCTATTTGAAATAAATTATTTTTGATTTGATTTGAATAACACTGCAAGCGTAGGAAGTGGCAGAAAGCGTGAAGGAAAGGTAACCCCGTAAAAACGCTATGGGTGTCGCACACCGATTCCCGGCCATGACAGCGAGCAATGGGTAGCTCGCTGTCCGACTGTCCGGTATCTGTCCGGACTGAGCCCAAGTCATCGACGGCGCGCACTATTCCCGCGCGCCTCAAGGAGTTGTCAGCAACAGCAGGGGCCGAGCTGGGTCGAAGCCTACTGGGGCCAGGGTTATCCGAAAGGGAACTCGAGCCCCGAAGGAACGGGGTGGGCTTTTATTCAGTAAGAGTCTGACACTATCTCCCGCTCCGCCCAAGAGCGGGGGTTGTCATTGGATAATTTAACCCACCATAAAAAAAAAGTGAGTAATGGGTAGCTCGCCGATGAAGGCCAGGTCGGTGGTGCGTTGTGTTCTCCACGCGCCTCAAAGTGATGTCACCATGAGTGACGGGACCCAATAAGGCCGATGCCTCCTTAGGCTGTGAGATTGCTCAAAAGAGCGTTCGCAGCGCTGGAACGCAAAGGGCCACTAAATATACCTAAGGTTGAAATGTGTGCACCGCAATGAGGGTGCAGTTGCTTCGCACCGAAACATCAAAATTAAAGCGGCCGTGGTACGAGTAACTGAACTGTTTCCTGTGATTTGTTATAAAAGAAGACCTTTGACCACAGCCACGCGCTGTTAAGTATGACACTTTTAAGTATGACATAACAGTGACAGCGCAAATGCGAAGTGAAGTATTATTAACAGCTTCAAATCATATTTACGAACAAAAACTGCAATAAAGTTATGTATCTGAGTTAGGGGCAAGAACGCACGCGTGAGACAACGGCGCTCACGCCTCAGCCGCCGCCGGGATTTCGATCCCGATTTCCGGCCACCGTAGGCGCGGGCTTCAGGACGGCGAGCAATGGGTAGCTCGCCGTCCGACCGTCCGGTAACCGACCGGACCGAGCCTAAGACGTCGACGGCGCGTATCGTCTCACGCGCGCCTCAAGGAGTTGTCAGCAATCTGTAAGGGCCCAGCTGGGTCAAAGCCGACTGGGGCCAAGGATCTGTTTCTGAAAGGAAGATTCGGCCCCGTTACGAAAGGCAACGAAAGAACAGGAGTGGGTTTTTAGTCAGTAAAAGTCTGACACTATCTCCCGCTACGCCCAAAGCGGGGGTTGTCATTGGATTTCCCACCAAAAAAAAAATCTGAGTTCGGGGCACTATTACCTACGTAATTATAATGATTTATTATTATTTAGTCAGTAGAAGACACTCCCGTTCGCTCTACCTACTGCGGATATAATGAGCGTTATGTAATAAACATATTACATCTATTTTCGTGATATCTTTAGAATTCAAATTTAATTCAAAATTTCTATGTCGATTCTCATAAACACATTTGCGATAACACAAAGAAATTGGATTTAGCATCTGAAGGGTCTCTAATAAAATGACTGACGTTGCTAAGTACTTCATGTTGTTGGTACTTTAATAAAAATACATAAAAAGAAATGTAAAGAATTATTTAAGAACCTTCGTCAGTTATGGAATAAAATATTAATTTGGACATCAAAGCAATACGTAAGTACGGCAGACAATTTATTATTAATTTACTTGAGGACTTTTTCTGAAAGTAGAAATAAATTACAGCAATCACTCATTTGTTTCATCATACACGTGGATTGTATTCATTAATAAATTAAAGTACGAATGAAAGAGGTCGATAGAGACATTAGTTATACACAGACAGGATTATTTTTTAATGAATGACTGTCTTTTTATTACAAGCTTTTATTTAGTTTCACCTGTCCCGATATTAAATTTGATTGTCTGTAATCAAATCTTTCAAATTAAAGATCCACTTTCCGGTTACCGATTGAGCTGAAATGTTAATTAGTAAATTAGATGACAATGCAAAATTATTATGACATGAAGCTGATCTGATGATGGAATCAGAAGGTGGTCATAGGACCTAAGATAAAAACATTTAGCAAAAGTCAACGATGGTATCTAATCACAGCAAATGTAATAAATCACATACCTTTTTTGGGATTTTGGAAATCATATAATGACTTCACACTAGGTTAGGGTGAGGGGATATGTCACACTTTACTGACCCACTTATGTTCCTTCAGTTACCTTTTCAGAAATTCCCCGTGACCCTGGCAGGTTGTTCTGCTGATATTTACGGGACAGCTGGACGGCGAGCTACACATTATGTAAATCACATACATAGATTTGACATAGTATCAAATGATGTTTTGATAAGCTGATGACAACTTTTTACGGCAAGTACATTTTTTACTGGAAATTCACTATGACTAACTTAAACTTAGAGAAATTTGTTAATTTCCATGGACAGATGCAGTATTTAAAACTTCATGCCACACAAAGATACAAAGGCGGCCTTTAATGCCTTAGGCATTTTCAACCAAGCGTGGTGGAGAGACAACATGGCAAGTGCATGGAAAAAGAAAATACTATTATGAAAAAAACCTGGGCAAGTGCGAGTCAGACTCACGCACGCAGGGTTCAATACCGTCCGTAGAAAAAAAACGGAAAAAAATCGCGCTTGTTGTATAGGAGCCCCCCTTAAACATTTATTTTATTTTGTTTTTAGTATTTGTTGTTATAGCGACAACAGAAATACATAGTTTATGAAAATTTCAACTGTCTAGCTATCGTGGTTCTTGAGATACAGCATGGTGACAGACAGATGGACAGACTAATAGGGTCCCGTTTTGACCCTTTGGGTACGGAACCCTAAAATATAGATTTTTACAATGACAATAAAGTATAATTATTTTCAAAGAAGAACCTAGACTAAGCCGTGACATAGTTGTACCCAACGTGGTTAATTTTACAAAACTTCGCCAACAGTTTGTTTAAACAAGATACTCTTAACAAATTGGGATCAGGCTCTCTTGGTTTTAAACTTTCCTTACCTAAGTTGAATAAGAAGAAATATTTGCATATTTAAATTGGGAAGAGGGATCAATGGTACATCGGTGCCCACTTAGAGGATCAAATTCAAAATATTTTCATCATGAATACGTTATTGTTTGACTTTCATGATGAAGTGTCACAAAATCCATTTGGACTTAAAAGGTCATGCAGATAGGTCGAGAGGCGAGCGACAGAAAACCTGCACGCATGTTCTAAAGGCTGATTTTTGGGTAGTTCTTCAAATTTGTGGTGTAGGGATAACCTGCCGTCAGTCATCCAGATCCCGTAGCGAATGGCGTAGGGGAAAAAGTTTCTAAATCTTAAAATTTAATTTGCAAGAATTATTTTAATTACAAACAAGTTTTTAAATCATAATAAATCATGCAAATGTTGTAACCGTGTGCGTCAGACATTTGCCAAAGTTGTAAATCATTCAAGTACTTACTAAAATGTTATATACAGCTGAAAATACATTATAATTGCAATAAAATGTAGTTAGTCAGTAAATTTCTGTAACAGATGCGTATATGCCTATTAAAGTTTAATATTGGGCCCCCAGAGCAGTGGTGACCCAATGATAACGGCCCCGATTTACCCGGGGGTACAAACCCAGCCAGGCGCATTAGTTTGTGTATTTTATTTCATAACCACTGCTGTTTAAAACGGTGAAAAAGAAAAACCAGCATGTACCAAAACCAAAAATTCGAAGACATGTGACTTCCACCAACTCGCACTGGGCCCGCGTGGTAGATAACGGCACATTCCCTCTCTTAGAAAAAAAAACCTGAGACCCAGCAATAGAAACATGATAAAGCTGATTAGGTTATATTATTGAGCCCCCACGTCAAACGCTAAGAAAGCCAAATAACTTACGACAGGCTGTTTTTCGCCCGTTTCCCCGCCAATTTGTTATGCCAACACGCCACACGTAACACATATTCTGCAACACGCTGTAAACAGTTTCACTAACCATTCTATATTGTTTATGTAGGCAGCCCACCTTCTGGTGAGTTGTCACCACCACCTAAGAACATCTACAATCTACTAAAAAGTACTACTCTAAAGTTCTCTAAACTCTAAAAAACAATCTAACAAGAACAACACATGTAAAAATTCCCAGAAACAGAACAACAATCAGCAAGGAAGCCGATCAGCTCCTATCACATCGTGCACAAACTCGAGCTGGCACATGTCGCCAGATAGCCCATTTGAATTCATAATGGCGGCCGTCGCCAATCCAACAGATTACAGCGCACAATAACACAGGACTCGGGACAGATCCCACGATACCGACTGAGCAAGCACAGTGTACACAGGCACAGAAGGTCAACTCTACACAAATAAGTGCACAGATACATGTAATATGTGTATTTATTGTCGGTGTCAGCCTGTGAGTTTGAGTCAGCATGGTGAAATGATAGTCAGTTAGACTCTGCGTTAAAGGGTTAACATCGTAAGACGTAGGTAGGTACAGAAGTAATCTGGCCAAAAGGCCCTTCACTGGATTTGCATCACCTCTTTTTCTGACCAACCAAATGCACCTTCCACGACTAAAACGAAGCCAATAATAGGGCTACCCAGACATTGTTCGTACAAAATTTGAGTCAAATCTATTGGCCACCACAGTTACTCGAAAGGCATCATCAACGCGTCACAAATTCAACACAAGTCAATTAATGCTTTTGGCTGTAGAAAATTTATGCATCCAATTGTGACGATCAATTCGTGGATTTGTCATGTTTAATTTGCGATTATTTTCAGTGCATAACTGGTTCATACCCTGAAAGCCATCCTATCTTACGTTTGCCAATTCGAGGTATTTCAATTTATATAAACTAGTGCTTGACTGCAGTTCCACCTGGTTGCCACTCAAGATCACATCTTGCCTAACCAACATCGGTTTTACTTATATGACTGACTTTTCACCACTTTAGCTTACTTATTATGTGAGCCAAGCTACTGAGCTGCTGTGTTATCGCATTTTTCAACAAATGCTTGTCTTGAAGGAGCATTCATTCGCTGTACATAAAGTGTTTCAATGTGCGTGTGTTGGTGTTCACTCGTTATATGCAGTCGAATTTCTGTACTTGCCTAGTCTGTGTCACCCGACTACTTGTGCGTTCACGTTGTCGGCACAATTGAGACATCGAGGGAAACTTGGGCCTTTTAATGCTTCAATTCACAGAATTCGTTACGTTAAAATTAAGATTCGTACAATGATTTTTGAGAACGTTTTCATTTTATGCATATTTTGGAGAATTTAAGAAGATTCTTTTACATTTTTATTGTAATAAATTCTAATGTTGAATTTACATTATGTATTTTTGTTACGTAGGAAATCACCAAATAACTTCTCTCGCTTTAGGTGGAGCGGAAGAAAATGTTAGACTTTTACTGACTAAAACCCTCAGTGATCCTTCAGTTGCCCTTTTTTGCGAGGACTGCGGTAACTCTAAAGTCGATTAGCATTCAAAACTAACAAAGTTCGAGAGCTAATTTGCAAGAAGTTGGTAGTAGTATCATCACAACGTTAATTTTTTCCAATTGTCGATCTGGACCAATTGTTTGACTATATTAGTTAGGTATATACTTAGTTTATATTGTATAATTGTATTATATATATATATATATATATAGTTTATTAGTTCTTATATCTATTCTTGCATTCGTCTTCTCTGTCTCGTTTATTGCACCTACCACTATTTCTCTCTGCATCACCCAAAGGTTGACTGGCAGAAAATCCCTAAGGCATTAAGTCCGCCTCTGTACTTTTGTGTGCTTAATAAACATTCAATAAATAAATAAACTCTTTTAAACAGTCCGCAACTCTAGAATAATGTGTCTAGCTTTTTATAAAAAAAAACTTCTTGCAAAGTAGCAAACAAAAAACATTTTCTAATAATATCTATGCTACATTATTACGTTAAAAAATATAAGAACTGTAATAATATAGGTTATAACCTATTCTTGGAATATTTTCTTCAACCCTTTTTACTCTTTGAAGTTTTATTACATAGAATAATCTAATATTCCATTTCACTCGGAATATACATAGGTAGGTAACTATACTCATCATGTGTAATATGTCATTAGAATTAATGATTTCTTCTTATATAAAGTAATTTATCAGAATAACCTATGATCAATAGATTTTTTTTTAGGTGAGAAAATCATCCAATGATATCTCCCGCTCTTGGGCGGTGTGCAAGGGTGCCACCTAAGAGTATCTAGTAGTAGAGAGATCAACCTGAGGCCCTACCACAGTCATAGGCGTATTCTGACACGCTTTCGGAGAAATCATTGGATGATTTCCTAAATTAACAAAGAACAATATAGGTCAATTATATACCTAAGCCCTGTGCCTTTTTTCAGGGTGGGAATTAACCAAGTAAGCTCTCTCCCTCTGGATTGGATAAAAAGAAGCGTCAGTTTTTTAACCGACTTCTAAAAAAGGAGGAGGTTCTCAATTCGGATGTTTGTATTTTTTTTTTTTTATGTTTTCTGACTAAAACTCACTTATTCCTTTAGATGTCCTTTTGCTTTCCAGGCCTTATTTTTGAATCTTTCGAACAATCCTGCTATTAGTTATGTATGTATGCTTTTCTATGTATGTATGTAAACGAAATGGTCGTAACTTGGCTAGGGGGGCAGATCGGCAGTAGTTGTGTAGTTCTAGCTTTTGCCTTCAATTTCTCACATAAGGTCTTCGCCTATTCAGCACCAACAAAAACCCCACATAAACATCTGGCTAAAATTCTAGCCAGCAAGCCTCGATACCTGCTTAAAATTTCAACACACCGATCCCAACAACTTGGAATACCATCGGGATCCAACTTCAGCGGAACCGAGGCTAACTTTAACAGACTGCCTTCAAATTCATGCGCCATATGGGGTGAACAGTACGGCGCCGTTGATACTTGCTAGCGGTAGATACTTTATGGCGAAAGTGCTGAATTTAAATACACTATCATTATAGAGGAAAGGAAAAAGATAGTGAAATATTTTTCTTGTCACTGATGAGCTTCTAAAATTGAAGCTGGTAATTTCATCTATACATCTATACATATAAATAAAATTGGAGTGTCTGTTTGTAATATTGAAATAACTGCTTTTTACTACATGCATATGATATTTAGCATTTACTATATACTTACGGTACATACACCAAAATAACACTTTTTACCAGTTTTGTCTGTCTGTCTGTCTGTTTGTCCGGGCTAATCTTTGAAATGGACCGATTTATTTTATTTTCGAATAAATAAATTCAAAATCTTGTAGTCCTCGCGAACGAAGTCGCGGGCACAGCTAGTTTTAAATATAGATAAAAAGGTGAAATTAAAATGTTTTATTAGCTTTCATGATGTTATTAGGAAACGATTACACTTAACTATTTCTTTATTTTATTTTTTTATTTTAGTAGTTTATTTAACGTCCGTGAGTGTGATTGTGGCATCACAGCGGGCCCCAAACAGAATACCAGCACTGAGTTATATAATATCGCAGCAAATGCTGAACCAAACATTTTTTTGGCCTCACATAGATATTGAATTTCTTTTTCTATTATGTATTTTTAGTTCCTACGATTATGTAAAGCACGAATAGAGGTTTTTTTCTTCTTTTCTTAACAAAATTGAGAACAGAATCACAGTACGAAAGATTTTCAACGCAACTTATAATCCTAAGAATAACTTCTATGTTTGAAAAATTCGTCTCGCCTACAATTTAAAAAACGGGCTGAAAATTGTTGAATAGGCAAAATAAAAGTTACCTATTTGATAACCAGCTGTTTCTGCAGCGTGAACTTCATCTTCTGTAAAAAAAGTCATAACGTTTTAACTTCAACAAAAAGTAAACATAAAAACATAAAGTATTATATACATAAAAAAATATACAGTGCCTGTAGTTGCTTATTTAATCTAAAAATCAGCCAATCAAAGAAAACAATAAGGCAGTGAATGCACAAATAGGCAGAAAACTTAAAAAGTTAGACTGCTGAAGTTGCCAAATCACATGTTTTTTTATTGGGTTTTTAAGAGTTTTTTTAACTCCAGGACACAGTCTCTGTTGGCGATGACCCAGGCTTACCGGTGCACCTGCAAATAAAACTTTATTCAATATCTTCATTTTTAAGGTTAGCAATTAGGCATCTAGAAAACTTTGCGTTAAGATCACCATCAATAGTCCTAAATTAAACCTAAACAAATCGTAACTCGAGCAATTTTTCTGCAAGACAGAGATAGAAATAAACCCTCCATTTACAATTTTATTACTTCATATTTAAAAACCTTTTTTCAAAAAAAATACAACCGACTTCAATGTTAAAAAATCACTGAAAAGTATAAAATAACTTTAATTTCGGAAGTCGGTGTTTCTATAATAGTTTTGTCTCTTCGTTATACAACGCCGACTTCCGATATTAAAGTTATTTTAAACTTTTCAGTGTTTTTTTTTTAACATTGAAGTCGGTTATATTTTTTTTAAGTTTTTTTTTTTACATTTTTTAGTTATGGTACCACTACTAAAAAGTACCAGTCAGACAAACTTAAATACCTTACAGCCAGAGAGCATCTTATAACGATTCTAATAACAACAAACACGGTTAGATTACATTAATTTACCTTCTGGGTTCATCATCAGATCAGTTCGATACATCTCCTCCCCTTTTTCTTTCACTCATTTATCGACTAAACGTATAAACAAAGCAATTTTACTTGTAACGACAGTTCTGCTGTGATTCTATGAGGAGTCCTGTTCCACATCTTGGAAGTTCATGATCAGATCATAACAATATTTCTATGGAACCAACTTGGAAGCATAACCTTTCAATCAAAAAAATAATTTTCAAAATCGGTCCACAATTGACCAAGATATCGATGAACATACATACAAAACAATAAAAAAATACATTCAGTCGAACATAGAACCTCCTCCTTTTCGAAGTCGGTTAAAAACAAGCTACTAAGCATACGTCACTAGCGCACCGCATAGACGTCACACATTCCTTTATATTACAAAATGACCGACCAGTAATGCCCTTATACAGGCTGACTCAGTGGAATGAATGCGCAGGTGACAGGGTGTTACTCCGCCGACAGCCCCTTACAATGCATTGTTAATGGCGGTCCCTGGTCCCCTTGACCTTTGTAATTGAATTGTTACGGTACAGACTGCAGAAAGGGTTGGGCCGGGCTTGTTATGATGATATTGCTAAACCGTAAAAGCAGCTTGGTACGAGTAGGTTAGTTTTATAATTAAAGGAGAATTTCATAGTAAATGTGGTTAACAATGTCTTTTATTTATTTTTTGTGCTGATTTGCTAGTTCAGGCATCATTTAGTGCCGAAGGACGCGGATTACTGGCCTTAGAACTTTTCTATACTATATACCATGTATTGTTTATGATATCTCAGTCATGTAGCTCATTTTATCACTTACAGATTTTCTGTGGAAAAGTCAACACAAAAACTCAATAACTTTTAGTTTTTGAAGGACTTGTGAGGGAAAGAACATCCTTAAGCCTCAACTGCCGTGGCCTAACCCTGAGCCCGACTACCAGCCACAGTAGGCGTGGGCTTGCAGACCAGGAGTAATGAGTAGTTCTACTTCCGGCCGTCCGGGCCGAGCCCAAATCGTCGACGGCGGATAGTGTTCCACGCGCGCCTCAGTGAGATGTCAGCAAAAAAGTAGAGAATTTTTGAAAAGTAAGCTCGTGGTCCTAGAACGGATAGGGCAACTCAAAGACACAGATGTGGATTCAATCAGTGAAGTCTGGCACGCCCGGCCGTTCCACCATGGAGTGGGAAAAGTTATTGGAGATTATCCGCCTAAAAAAAAGGTGTTGGCAAAACATTTTTGAATAGAGGTTTGGCAGGAGAAGAAGGAGGCTTGTGAAAGCAAGAAAAATTATTTTATTCCCGTATAACGTCATAACATTCGCAGTTGAAAGTGCAGCGTTTAATCCTTGACATATCTCCCGCACAATAGTCGCGACAGTCCGTCCATGATAACGGAGGCATGGGCACAGCGTCCCCAGGCATTGTGTCGCCTTGTCGCTCGTACCGCGGCAGCGTCGCCGCATTGTTCCGATGCAACTCCACGTCTTTTATTGTTCTGTCGCTTATGTGTGCTGGAGAAAACCACAATCAATTTTGAACCTTGTCTGGTTAAAGATAAGGTGGAATTGTGTGTGAGGGTTTACCAAGTGCCATGTTATGGAGAGGCCCTCGATAGAAAAATAAAAGCCAAATGAAAACAATGATTTCCTCTTTTGTACCTTACGGTTTTAGTTTAGCACTGGATCATGCCAGGGAATGGGAAGGGCGTTGAATAGCACGTAAGTGGAGCGTTTTGTTTCAGTTAGCCGCGACAAAGTTACGAGTAGTTAATTGGCGGTTCGGCGGTTTTACAGAACTGTGAGTTTTTGAATCAATGTTGGAAATCATATTTCTGCGTATTGAGTTACGATTGTAATTCAGTTTGGTTTAATTGTTCAGCTACCCGGAGTTTGATTGAATAAAATTTTATTTGCACAAAAGCGTGGTTTAAAGCATTATTCTGCAAAGGATATTCCGCGGCACACTGGTGGACTGTGGTGATTGGTTAGTGTGCCTCGGAAAAATTAGATTATCTCTTAAAATTATTAGTCAGACGGAAGAAAAATGAATTCTTAGGAATTCGTTTTTTTTCGTCCAAAAGTGGACACACAAGAAAAACTGTTGAAATGAAAACCTATCGCACATTAAAATTAAAAAGTAGGTACCCACATCTCTGTTTGCCTATCTCGTTGGAGAACACAGGTTTTTTTTGGGGTAAAATATCATTAAATGACTTCATGCATCACTAGGATGGGAAAGGGCGGCGTTCCAAACTGTCACTGACTAAAATCCACTTGTGTTTTTTCACTTACTATACCTAACTCGCAAGACCACCCAAAAATATGTAAACCATGGTCCCATTTGACTGGCCTGTTGGTCTAGTTTTTAGTGGCCCTGACTGCTATGCCGGAGGTCGTGGGTTCGATTCCCATCCAGGACAAATGTTTGTGTGATGAGCATGATCATTTGTTCTGTATCTGGGTGTAATTTATTTATAATATGTATATATTTAGAAATATACAAGTATGTTTATCAGTTGTCTAGTACTCATAACACAAGCTCTGCTCAGCTTGAGACAAGGCCGTCTTGTCTCAAAGACGGCGTTGTGTGACAGTTGTGGAATAATATTATTATTATTATTTAAATTCACCCCAAGCTAATATTTATAAAAACATATCTCTTTTTCTCTCACAGTCGGGTAAAAAGGGTCCAACAAATAAACTGGTTAAAGCGTAGTCCAGAAACATTAGAGACATTTCGTCCTTTACATAGTAATTAACTAATTGTGTCCGGATCTCTAGCTTGGAGATAAGGTCAAAGCTGCCCAAACTAGACAATCAGTACAATGAAATCAAATCGGACCGTTTACCGATAAACCGCCCCTTGCTCTCCTTTTAACGTCGGGTTCTACCCAAATTATGGGACAAAGTGAATCCGTATTGTGGAATTATTATAGTTTTGTCCCTTGAGATTGGGCTTATCATTTTCTTTTAGTTTTTGGAGAGTTAGTTGTTTTATATGTAAGTGATGAATGAGAAACACTGAAAATATGTCCATAATATATGTATATACTTTATTGTACACAAAGATTACAATTTACAACAGGACTCCTTATAATAATAAAAGTCAAAAACTAAAACCCGACTATGACATAAAAAACGACGCAGAAAAAGTATGAAACAAGATTTTCAGAATGCTGAAATAAACAAGATAACTGAAAAAACTAGAACAGAACAAAACAGAAAAGCCAAGCAAGGAAAACTTATATTGTTAGACAATCCTTGAACATAATCAAGTACATAGTTACACATCATAATTATTTGTCCTTTGACCCAGTTATAGTATCACACTTGTGACACTATTGTTTTTTAAATGCGTTAAATTCCTGAGGTAATACCCTTTTGGTTTTACTTGTACACTTTTCGTACACTGTCAAAACACATGCGTTCCTCAAAACCAGTGCCCCCAACTAGTGAACATATTTACTATCAAACAATATAAAACAGCGATCTTAAAACACGAAAGTTCTCTTAAAAATCACATTCAAAATGTCACACGCACGCATGAGCGCGGCCATTTAGTCCCAAACAATTACTGGCTACTGCCACCAACACCTCGTATTTAACCAGACCATACGTCACAAACTTTTACAGGGTCGAATGGGCCCCAAGTTGAGCCAACTAACCTGGATTACAATCTAGGACGGGTGCCTAGGATGTTAGGCTCAACACTGAAAAATAATTCAATTAGAAGAGAATAGTGTCTAAATTGTTATAACTACACTTATGAATTTAGCCCTTGAGATCAAATTTATGGCTGAGGCTAAATATTAATAATTTTGAACATTAAATGAGAGCGCTTGTTTACCACAAAATTTATCACAGAACAGATTCAATTAAAGAGATTAGAATGGCCTTGTGGGAGAGGCAAGCGTGCCTCAAAACATGATCATGCTCATAATTGATTGACACAACAAATAGCAAACTTGCGATCTAAGAGTGCGTGGTAATGCGCGTTCGTATTGGTTTATTGCCTGTAGTGAAGTTAAAGAGTGGGAGACAGGCAGCAACACTCATTGCAGTACAAATCGGAAAGTGTTTCCTTTCGAACCTCTTTCATCTTTTCTGTGAAATTTATCTTCATTTGCAGCACTTTTGTACTCTTCAACCTGCATTTATTCTTTCGATTTTAAATGTTTGTGTATACATAAATAAACATAAGTTTTAATTTAGTTGTACCTGTCTCGATGTCAGACTGCACCTAATTAAATATTACAAGTCAAAGACCCACTTTCCGGTTTCCAATTAAACTGAAATTTTGCATGTATGTATGTTAATGGTATGACAATACTATAACATGCACCTGCTCTGACGATGGAATCGGAAAATACTTACAGTTAATTTTGAGCCTTTTTAATAGTTTTTTAGTTTCAAATGTTTTCTCTAGATATTCCACGCACGTATCAAAACTCCTAGATCACTAAAAACTAAGTTACTATGGTAGGCAACATTATTATGTACATGAATTTCGTTTCCATAATACTGTTTTTCAATCAACGAGTTCCACAAAGTGCCGTCGTAAATACATCAAAAACTAACTTTGGAATCTTTATATCAATCCTAGCTAAGCTAGCAAACGTTGTTTGGCCATCTAAATAATCAAAGAAAAAAAATGGGGGTTGGGGTAGAAGAGAAAAAAACATACCCTATGACCTGTTCTCATATCTACCCAATAATGTATACAGAAATTTTAAAAAATTGGTCAAGGCGTTTTGGAGAAGTTTGATAACAAACACCGCGATCCGAGATTTTGTTATATTCATATTAAATAAAAGAAAAAATTGCACATTAATGCATTGCGTTATCAAAGCCTTTCAGTTTCTCTGAATAAGAACGCCAAAGTTGGCTATTTAGAGGTTTGAGATCATTTATTCCCATAAGAATTATTTAATGCGAAAACTAAATATTGTCGGTTATTTTGATATATCAGTTTTAGCAAGTACTTCTAAAACAATTATTGTGAACACATACAAAATAATAGAACCAGCGTGCATGTTTGGCCGGACTTATGAACGTAACGTAAACAAAGCATAGGGAGCATGTAAGGATCATAGCGTGTGGTGTTTTAACGTTTTTGCCAACCTCCATTGGAAAGGGTCCATATTGATCTTAAATATATTTTTGTACCATCTATATATGTACATATGGAATGCAATAAAGTATTGAGTATTGAAACAGGCGTGAGTTTATGTATAAGTCAAGATGTTACGGAGGTTCGATACTATTCCGATAGATCGATATTTTGCATCTCCGATTCCGATTTTAGTTCCAAGAAATTTTAATCAGAACTTATAAGAGGTACAAATAAGTATATCATTATACTTTTCAGGAAGGTACCTCCCTCCCCCCGTGCGTTTTATCGATTATTCTTTCACTTGTAGTTTTATTTCGTATTTGGAATGTTGTGAATCGGCTCTTTCGAGTTTTTTTTATCAGTTTTGGTAGTGTTTGACGCTTCTTCTTCCACCTCTACTTCTGATTTCGGTTCTGATTACGTCTCCGATTCCGATAATTCTAGTTCAAAAACTACGGTTCCGATATACTTCCATTACATCCCTATTAACTCAAGAGAACATAACACCCATACATCAACATCGTGCAGTATATAACACTGAGGGTATAGCTTCTACTGTCGCACCGTCACATCAATTTCAAGGCGTTCGTGGTGCGAGTCCCGAACACTTTTCTGCCCCTCATGTTGAAGGAAGACAACCGCTAGGCTGCGTGTTCAGTTGCTTTCGCGGACAGGTGCCACAGAACAGCATGATGTGAACTTAGTGCAATGTGCAGTGTTAGGCACCAACATAGTCGTATTTACTAACGATTACTTCTATTTGCTTTTTGTATATTAATCTGTATGTATCTATGGACCACGATGTCTGATAATAAATGTTTTATTATTATTATTCATTATATATGTACCTACACAAAAAAATCTCATTTTCATAGCATATTTAAACTTTGCAGAACAACAAATGTAGAAGGTATATTCTGCTTATTACTATCAACTTAACATTTCTAAGTGAAGAAACACTGGCATTACGACAGTAGACAAAGAAAATATCTGGAGCATAATAAGAGTAAAAACGCTTCTCAGACTAGACCTGAATTTCCAATGAAATATTAAGAAAAGCAATGAAGTGAACTCAAACAATATTATACAAACCACTATTCCTGTTACAATAAGACTGATAGAAAATTCTTAAGCTAGCTCAGACTAGATAAAATAAAAATATTTCTTTCTACGTCTGTAAGTTACTAGGACTACGAAATAAGTAATATCAGAAAAATTAGAATGAAACGGAAGAAATTATTCCAAAAACAAACAAGGTAAAAATAAATAAACCTGTACCCGATACCGGTGGGAAACTATTTTTAAATGTTTTATTTTATTTACATATAAATTATATTTTTAAATATTTCAATATTTAAAAATGTAATTTAAATGTAATATTTGTGAATAAACGAAATAAAATGTTTAAATAATAATGTGTGTATCTGTGTGTGTGTTTGTAACAATAATGTTTTTATTTGCAAGAAAAATGTGGAAAATTTTAAAGTATAAACTTCAACATTTTAAGACTAAGTCCCAAATTCAAAATCCTATCCCCTTATTCGATAATTTTTTTTAAAATGTTTTACAATTTTATTAGTTTATAAGAACATGAATAATTTACATTAAAAATACTTAACTAACTATAAAATAAAACAAATTATAATAAAAACCCGTAGTCTAATTACAACTAACTAAAATCTAACTAAAATATGGCATCAAAAAACTCTTCCACATCGCTGTCGACTGGTAATGTGCCCAAAAGACTGGCTGCATTGCCACGTTGTATGGCAATGCTTATCCTCTGTCCAAGGTAAAAGCCTGCTAGGAAGATGTGAAGGCGCAAGATTATCGACGCAAGTAGCGTCCCATACCTACTAAAGGCCTACCCATCTTCCAAGGAAATAACGACATGCCGTCCGGTCTCTTCCATCGTCGCGTGCCAGGCCATGGGGTTCCAATACGCCGACGGTGACAAGAGCGCGTCTGATGATGTCGATGATATTCGCGTAACGCGCTATGTGACCCGCACTTCGGCTGCATGACAGACCGTGGTGTCCGAGGCTGTTGACGACTTCGCCACAGTGGCAGCGATGAGGAGAACAGCAGGGAGCGCCTAGACGTAAGGAAACAGCGGGGCGGCAAGTATTATCATCGAGCAAGGTGCCAATGTTCGACGACGGTAGTGCGTGAAGCCAGAGACCCGACTCCCACTCTCCCACAGCCAGGTTTTCCAGAACTACTTTGCAGAGCGGCTCATCCCACCGTCTTTGGGATGAAGGGTCGTCGGGCGGATTAGAATTCGGGCAAGCGAGTCTCCAGGCATCTATATCCTCGATGAAACACGGCACGTTGAAATCAATCAGTGACGGAGAAAGGATATTCCTGATTAATTACTCAGTGCCAAAAAACATAATTAAAATTTTGAATTTTTTCCTCGACAAAGTTGGGAAAGGAATCCTCGAAAATAGGAGGTCCCAGGAGACGAAGAGAGCTTTTTTCTATAATTTTAATTTCTGGGGCTATTGTGTTAAATTTGGAAAGAGTCTGTTGTGTGTCGGTGATGTCAGATAAGAATAGTTCACATTTTGAAAGGTTCATTCAGATCAAGTCCGATCAAATTGTAAAATAAACCTTGTAATTTATTAATATTTTTTTTTTACTATGGATAAGTTCGCTTTTGACCACCATCTCACTCGATGATAAGCGACGATGTGGCTGACGCTTGCCTAGAAGTAACTGTACTCTAATAGAGGATTTTTTTCCCGTTTGCATGTCGTCTAAGAGCGGGTTTCTGTATTGAGTATCTTGAATTAAGAACGTCACAAATCCAACTGAAATGCCTAATTTTGACCAGTTTTCAAATTAAAGTATAGTTTGAGTCATACTCAACTTCAAATGCTTAAATCAGTTATCGAGGGTGAGTCAAGTGAATATCCTCTAATCGGACCTGATAAAATATAGGTCTAACATTTCACTAAAAACCGCTCCCATTATGTTGTTTACAAAGTCTGACAAGTATCACAGTTTCTTTGTTCCACAAAATATCGAAAACTACAACGATTTGTATAATTCTTTCGTTTTTCTCGTAGAAAGGGAATGGCGATATAATGAGCCAAAACTTTCTGACTCACTTTGAAACTGTATTCGCTCCGGTTTCTTTGGCTACACGGCGGATATTTTTTTCTGTATTTATTATAACTTTCCTTAAGAAATTCATAAAGTGTATTTTTGCTAACTTTTTTGTCAAATTAGAGCTTTATAAAAGATTGTAGGAATTTTGATTGTTTCGTACAATCAAAATTAAAACTACTACTAATACTAGTACTAAAACCTTGTCACATTATTCCATTTATTACCTATATGTACATATCAGTTACATTTTTAAATATTTCTTAAAAAGCAAAAAAAAAAAAAAACATTTAAAAATACAGGGTGGCCCAGAAAGAAATGCACTTTTGAAAATTCAAGGAAAAAAAAATCTGTATAATTTTGAAGAACTTTATTTATTACAATGTAAAGAAAATTAAATGAAATTTATTTTTAAATTTACTTTATAAAAATTACATCGTCTAAGTGATTTCCTTGGCGGTTACAACATTTATCCAATCTGGTATCATAATTTTGGAAAACTTTCGTTGTTTTATCCTCGAACTGGATTCCATTTTTTGCCGAATATTCTACTTCAGTTACTGCAAGTTGGTTGGGCTATCAGAGTGTACTCTTTTTTTAAGGTAATCCCGCAAAAAGAAGACTGCTGGAGTGAGATCGGGGCTTTTTGGTAGCCAGGAGATGTTACCCCTGCCTAAAATTATTTTTTGTGGAGACTTGCGCATTTCATTTACAAATCTCAATCTCGATTCGAAGTCTGATGCCTTTAGTTCCTGTACCAACCGTATCTTATAAGGATGTTATTTCAAATCAAGCCGTAAAATTCGCTGCAATGTCGATCTAAACAATCCCAAAGTTGATGAACTTTGAGCTCCGACATTCGCCGCTAAATGTTTTCATCGGCCCGTGATACTCTTTGACGACGGCGAGGCTGCATTTTTTGCGTCGATCTTGTCCTTTCGAATCATTCAATCTATTGCTTAATTAAATTAGTGCTTGGACACTCACTGATGCGCCGCAATTTGAATTAAGCACTGTTAAGTCGTCGATAACTCACATTAGATCGAACATTCTCATAAAATGCGCGGATATAAAATGCGCGCAGCACTTTAGTGTAACAACCTATGGTGACATAAATTATAAAGTCCGCGCTTTGCAGTGACACAACTCCCGCGCGCCACCATTTTGTTGTTTAAAAATGCGCGCAAAATCAAAAGTGCATTTCTCTCTGGGCCACCCTGTATAAAAAATAGTAGCCCACCGGCATCGGGAACAGGGTCCAAGCTGCCGGTGGTCAGGGCTCCTGAGAGAGGAATCTCCTAACTATGCGCGCCGTGTCCATGAGTACTGCTTTCTGGATCAGGCCCTTGATCCAGCTGCCTAACGAAAGCCTCCTTAGATGTTGTTCGAGGCTCTTAGCTATTAAGCCATTGGCCGTTACGACTATCTGCACAATGATTGCTCTATCCACTTCCCACATGTCGACAACCTCGCGAACCAAGTCAAGATATTTAGTTTGTTTATCCTTCTCAGCTTTCACGAGGTTCTCGTCATGAGGGACCACTATGTCGACATATATTTTTGTAGAAAATTAAGATACAGAATAACCCCTATTTTAAACATCTATTGAACATCTCCCGAAAAAAACCTGTCTAAAACTGCCTTAACTACATTCTTTTTGCTTTTAGTCCGAAGCCTCCTGAAACTCCGGCTGTACCCGTGAATGCTCGCGTGGATTGTTTGAGCTGTTAGGGTGACACGACACGACTATTCGCAACTCTATACAAGTTGACATGTTGATGCATGTTTCGATTGACGTTCCGCGTGGGGTTCGCGTCAATTTGACTGACCAGAGCTTTAATCTACCGAAAAAAACTATTAATAACTTTGCTAGGCTGAATTCGTAATGCAATAACAATTGTTTCTGTTTAATAAACGTCTTAACGTCTAGTCGTTTAACCTAAACTTGGTTAAAAGACTTTGCTCCATTCATGGTGGAAAATGTTTACTGATCCATTTGTATCCAAAGAAAAGCCCAGCCCTCTGGCAACATGAAAAGTCCACTTTATTGTATGTTGGTGTCCCAAAAAAGACGATGAACACTCAAACCCCAAAATCCAACTCCAATCCTTTGAAACAATAGCTCCTAGTAAGGTTGTTATTTGCAAATATAAACTTACAGAAAATCTTAAACAGTGCAAATCGTTTAAGGTTTTCTGCACTTGCAGCAGTCGCAGCACAGCCCGCCAGTTCAAGACGATGAGATGGCAATCTTGGTAATTTGGTCCTTGTCACATAATCCAACTAGATTCTAAAAAAGCCAGTACCGATGACCAGCCATGCCATGTGCCATCAATGCTGGCATGCTGAGCTATCAGACCAGCGCTCCTACTGCAGGATAGGCCATGGTGTCCGAGGTAATCGGTGAGGAGGTCGCTTTTAGCGTTAAGATCGCCCATTGTGACACCCTATTAATTAAGTTCCTTATGTAATTTTTATTTTTGGTGTATAATAAAGAATATATCTATCTATCTAATCGACTGCTTCATCGTATTGATAACCCGATTTGAAGTATATTTCTTAAAATAGATTCTATCTAGTCCATTAAAAAGAGTCCGTCTGATATCATCTAGCTATTGGGGGTATATTTTAATCATTGTTTTCAAGAATTAAAATACATTAAGCATATGCAGTAGTTGCTCAGTGCCATGGTTTCATAGGATTGAATGTGCCCATACATTCTGTTTTAATTGAAGTCAATAATAATAAAGAAGAAAACCCGGAAAATTTCACAAAAAATTACTCTAATAAAAGAAATCAAGTATCGCGATAACTTTATTCATTCAGCAGCAACCATTACGTAAATCAGTTGGCCCTTCGCGAACGGGTTCCGACCGAATCTTTTTATGGGGCCCATTTGATATTGGCGGAATGATAGCCACATATGTGACGCGGTGCCAAGCACGGGGCCCTGTGCGCGAGGCTCGTAAACATTACATTATGCTGGCGATGGAACGAGAGATGCTGGGTTTGTACTGGGAGACAGAAGATATGTGGAGCTACACAAAGATGTAAAGTGGTTGAGAAATTGGTATTGTCTGTTATTCAATAGCCCCCGTGGCCCTAGTGTCTTAGCCCCAAATGGCTCAAATATGTAAC
Organism: Mythimna ferrago; assembly: GCA_910589285.2. Taxonomy (NCBI): domain Eukaryota; kingdom Metazoa; phylum Arthropoda; class Insecta; order Lepidoptera; family Noctuidae; genus Mythimna; species Mythimna ferrago. The sequence goes on from OU342692.1 coordinate 25,453,024, forward strand.
TTTCAATAAGATTTTTATAACTACGACGTTTAAAGTTTTCTGCACCTACAGCAGCCGCCCCAGCATAGCCTAAATGATGGAATTGTGCAAGTGTGTCGACACATAATGCATCCTAATGGAATGGAACATTATATCAATACTAGTGGATTATTCAATCATATCGGGTTAGCATAACAATCTAAACACCTTCTTTTAACCATTAGCATAAGCATAAGTTGCTGAAACATAGCATTTGAAGGGAACTGGGCTACACTATGCGGTCGCAGTGATTGTTATTAGATCTTTTTGATTCGGTGGTGAACTCACTACGTTTTTGAAAGCAGTGGTAATGACTTAAGTTCCTTATTAGGTTCAAACTTACCAATGGGCTATCTGTTCGCCTTTTTTTTGCCCGATAATTGAAGCGTGAATAAACATCCCTACTGCAGTGTGCACTAATCAGCACCGTCTAGAGACAGTTAACTATGATGTAATGCCTAGCTGCAGCCTAGTCAAAGTAGCAGGTACGAATTAAAATTCCGAAATTTCATAATAACTAATTATACAATGTGCATGAGACTTGACAATAAGACAATGGTGAAAACATTTTTACGGGAGATTGTAGGTGTAATTCATCATTCATGAACTGGTTGAAATAGGATAGAGTTGTAACCAAACGCACGCGAGCAGAGCAAGCGAAGCGAGCGGAGCCGCGGTACCGCGGCAGCCGGCCGGCGAGCAATACTTCTCAAAATAAAACAGGTCAACATTTTTTCCATATTTTAACGAATATGTATTTTGAACTTAGGTGTATTCAATGTTGACATTTTGAACTTCGGGACATGGATCTTCGGGCAAAAAAGCTTTCGGGATTTAAAACTTTCGACTAAACAATCATTCGGCGTTTAATTTTTCGATATTTCTTCCATATTTTTATTTAAAAATACGGTCTATTATATTTCGGTATTGTAAGATGTACTCAACATGACGGTTGTGCTGATCTGCTCGACGGCGAGGCGATTGGCGAGGCGGTAATGATACGTTTCCAGTGTGATCAACAACCTCAAGTCATTCAAATTCTAATCGACTTTTATGATAACCATTCAGATTTGCAGCTGAGAAATCATCACATAGCAATAGCTCTCACTGGACTTCGACCCAAAAAATGTATTAATATTTTTATTCGCGTGAGCAATAGCGATGTTTGGTTTATTTATGCGAAATTACGGCGGTCAATAGCGCTGTATTACACGTTTTGCATGAAACGGCCTGCGTTCGTGCAGAGTGTGTACTACAATACATACTTGTGTATAGACTGTGTACGGTAGTGTATTGTGTAGGTGCGCCGTAATCTTGGGAAACACTTTCCCCTTTTGTGGCCCCGGTTTATATCTTTAATTTCGTTCGCTTTTACTGATGGTTCTGTGAAATGGTTTTCGTGAAGTGAAAATAGAAGAACTTTATTTTTATTTCTGGTTTCAGGGAATTGTGATGGTTGTGGACGAAATTATAGTACTGCTAATAAATAACTTTAGTAATAACAGAAAGCTTATTTTTAAAACCAACCCACCCGCACTCAGCGTAGTGGTTATTGGTCGTCGTTTCTTTGAGTTCGTTTCAGTTGCGACTGCAAGGCAGTTGACATTTTTCCTCTCTTAAAAGACAAGCTACTTATGAATATTTACTGCAAATGTACCCACACTAGCGGTGTAGCATACGAGATTTAAGGTAGAACTACAGTGCGCACACGTGTGCCGCGTACGCTAATCTGGCGCGTCGGTCTCCATATATTGTATATGGCAACTGGACTTGTAGAGCTGCATAAGATCCACGCCACGTGATGTCGTTCTACGTACAAATCTGCCCCCCTAGTCAAGTTACAACCGTTTCCTTTCGATTCTCTTGCGTCGAACGCCTCGATTCGGCCACGCCTCTGATTCTTTTGTTCTGACCACGTGATTGGGCGTTGAGATGACGTCATTCCCGTACATTTGAAATTTTCTAATAGCGTTAACGATTGCAGATTATCAACTTGGCTAGGGTACAGGCATGGTCCATGTGTGCGTCGGCCTAATGTAGTTCTAGTTCTAAACTCACTATCTCTTGAACACTTCAATCACTAAACTATTAAAGCTTTATTACGAAACCAATTCATTACGTAGATAAATATCATCAGCGGGTACAATTCCCTTGAAGACATTTACGTCTAAACTGCTGCTGACGTAAAACAATACGACCCTACAATAAACGTTATTGTGTCTCCTCTTAATTGATACCAGTTGATAACAAAAGGATTAGTTTCCAAAACTGGGTGCCTACCTAGTTGTGTCTTGTACTAGAGTTGTACCCCCGGGGAAGAGATAACTTCGGAAATAAAAAGTAGTAGTTTACACCAGTTTTTTAGGGTTTCGTACCTCAAAAGGAAAAAAAAACGGAGCCCTTATAGGATCACTTTGTTGTCTGTCTGTCAAGACTCTTCATCTCGGGAACGCTTGGAGGTATCCACTTGAAATTAAAACCGTATACCTGAGTACCCGCAGACCTGAGTCTGCGGTCCCTTGAAGCTGTAAAAAAATCAAACTTTTGAATTAAAAAAAAAAAAGATTCGGCCGTTTATGTTGCAAAAAACGTATATTTCGACACTCTCAAGGGAATAAAAATTCATAGGGTGCTTCCCGTTGACCTAGAATCCTGAAATTTGTTATGAAGTAAGGTCTCATAGCACGAGTATATGAAAAAAAAAACTGAAATTTGTAAAATAGTTACGTCACACGAATATTTTTATTTTTTGCGATTCGGAAAATTCTTCGTAACTCAATCGGGATTTTTTTTTGATATTTCTTTCATCTACACTTATATAATAAAGAGGTACAGTTTGTTTTTATGTTTTTTTTGTTTGTAAGAGGTAATTTCCGGACGTACTGTTCCGATCGCTAAAATTTTTAACCTTTTTTTAAATTTTTTCACCGATAGAAAGCTGCTTTATTCCTGAGTGACATCGGCTATTTATTTAATGTACACGGGCGAAGCTGCGGGCAAAAGCTAGTATATAATAATAATATAAGTTTAAAAAGGGAAGGAGATAAATATTAGCTTTTAGAGGGAGAAAAGCCAATAAGGTTGTTGCGACTTCCATGACGTAACATTGAAACTGACTTTCAAAATCCTGCATCGCGGCATTGGAGGTCTCCGCGCGATTAGATCGTAAACAACAGACCGAAATCAACTATTGCGTATTTACCCAATCCTCCCTTTTCAACGGAGGTATGTGGAACTTTACACCCTGTTCCGCATACCTACAAAACTATACAGTATTTCTGCGGCCTACCCAAATGTCCTTTTCTTCTTAAATTATTGTTCGTCAAATCGCTGAGCTGATTCGTTATTTGAATGTATTCAAGGCAACAGTGAATAGGCTCATAAACTAGTACGCCTCACCAACAGAGACTGCATCACTGCTTGCCATCAGGTAGGATCGCAGTCCAGCACTAGTTTATGTCAATTAAAAAAAGAAAGCTCCTTAGTACTGCTAAGTTGAGCTATACGAATACTGACAAATGCTTGCACTGACTGGACGGGTCCACTCAAATCTGTGTGGTTCTTTCTTCAAAAGATCATCTCAGACACTTCTGCATGTTTCTTATTTTATTTGACCATTGCATATTTGCTGTATGGACTTTAAAAGTGATTTTGACTGAATTTGTTTCATTGTTTCTTCTCAGGATAGTCAGCTAGGAAACTTCGGCCTTCATCATCATCATTTCAGCCTAAAGACGTCAACTGTTGGACATAGGCCTCCCTCAAGTGTCGCCACATTGAACGGTCTTGTGCGTCTCGCATCCATCGGTTTCCCGCAACCTCAACACCGGCCTTATCTAGTTTAAATTAAGGGCTTCTTCACACGTAACACAAGCACACCACGACCACAACCACACCACGTGGCCGGGCGAATATTTCGTATTGAAAATAAATACAACGCAACCATATCCACATTTTGTCGGTACCACAACGCAACTACCAAAAAGTTGCAGCGACACTATTCACACGTAACCAGGGTTGGCAATGATTAAAACAAGTGATTTAAAACACATGTTTAAAACAGTGTTTCAAACCGTTTGAATTTAAACCGTGTTTTTTATTGCTTGTTTAAAAACACAGATTTAAACAAGTTTTAAACATTGTAAAAAACAATGTTTAAAACAATTTTTCATGGTGAATATAAATGGGTATAAACTGAAAAGAAGTTTATATTTAGGAGACTAAATAGCTTGACATATACCCAGTTAAGTCTATGCCATTGCTGTTATATTTTTGAACTAATATTAGCATTGTAACTAAATAAAACATCATTTTTGTGCTAAGTAATTTTATTTTATCAAACAACCAGGTGTTATTATATTGGGCACTCCACAATCATGGCGGTAAGTCCCCTCTTTGAGGCGTGGCTGGAAAGACCTCACGGCGTCCTTACCTTCCGCATGACGCAGGTCCTCACCGGACATGGTTTGTTCGGGAGTTTCCTGCACCGGATTCGTGCGGAAGTGACGCCCGGGTGTCGCCACTGTGCGGAATGCCCGGAGGACACGGTGGAGCACACAGTCGAGGTGTGCCCAGTTTGGGCGGAGCATCGCCGTGCCCTCGTGGGGGCGATCGGCGGCGGAGACCTCTCGCGCCGGGCCTTGGTTGAGGCCATGGTCTAGAGCGAGGAGGAGTGGCAGGCGGTCGCCGACTTCTGCGAAGCAGTAATGCTCGCAAAGGAGGAGGCCGAACGCTTCAGGCAACGGCGTTATCGCCGCCGCCGCCGCCGCCGGGATTCTGATCCCGATTTCTGGCCACCGTAGGTGCGGGCTTGCGGACAGTGAAAAATGGGTAGCTCGCTGTCCGGCCGTCCGGTAACTGTCCGGACCAAGCCCAAGTCGTCGACGGCGCGCCTCAAGGAGTTGTCAGCAACAGCAGGGACCCAGCGGAGTCGAAGCCTACTGGGGCCAGGGTTATCCGAAAGGGCGCTCGAGCCCCGGTATGAAGGCTAGAAGGAACTTTTAGTCAGTAAGAGTCTGACACTATCTCCCGCTCCGCCCAAGAGCGGGGGATGTCATTGGATGATTTTTACCCACCATAAAAAAAGGTGTTATATATTATAAACATCAAAATGGTAACTTTTTTTGAATAATAAACAACACGAGTTTGTATAAAATCAAAATTATATCAGTCAGGTCAGAATAAGAGAATATGAATATAGCAAGATCAAGATATCAATTAATTTTTCTTATAAACTGTGACATATATTTTTGTAAAGCGTTCAGTATTGAATAAAGATACGCAACATAAAATAAATGTTTATCAATTGATAGTTTTTGTAAATATTTAATTTAGTATAGCGAATTTGAAAAGATCTAGTCTAGAAATGAAAAATTATAGTTAAACATATCTAAAAAAAAAACAAAAAGAACACTTGTTTAAAACAATTTGAACTGTTTGTTTTATAAAATTAAAAAAAAAACTGTTATTTTCCAACCCTGCACGTAACCCTGCTTGACAGCATTTTGTCGTTGCGACGCGGTGTGGTTATGGTACGTGTGAAGAAGCCCTTAACTGACAAAAATGAGGCGTAAAACTTTTTAAAACCTATTTGAAAATTAAATAACATTTATCAATATCGTTTTTAAATCAACCCTACCAATAGCATAATTGTGACAGAATGCCAAGTTCTCTTTAACGACTACGCTTATAAAAGCAGTGAGATCTAACTATACTCATATACCAAGTTCTCTCCAAGTCCCTTAAATCATAGCTCCTGTCATGCACAATCATCTTCAGTTGCTATAAAAAAAAATTTAGCGATTTGGCATGTTTTTAACTATTAACTTGAATAAAAGAAGAAACTGACTGACTGACATATCAACACACAACCGAAACTGCTGGGACCAGAAGTGTGAAATGTACAAGGTTTCCTTTTATGACGTAGGTCATAAAAGGAAACCTTGTACATTTCACACTAACCTAACCTAACCTAAGTACTAAGAGAGGACTTTTCAAAATTGACGAAAGGGGATGAAACGGGGGCCAAAGTCTATATTGAGAAACCTACGTTCACGCGGGCGAAGTCGCCGATAGCAGCTAGTGTTTAAATATACGTAGGTGCGTACCAAAAGTAAAGGTTAATAAAAACTTGGCATTCTTTAACAATTATGTTTTTTGTGAGGTAGCATTACATTTTGCAAAGCCATACTTTTTGTTTCTCGAGTCCAGATCCGTAGTACAAAGTACAAAGTTGTCTTATTCTTCACATTCTTACAGAATGTTCGAGAATAGCCGCATTAGTAACATTTTCTTCTACACTAATCATCAATGTATAATAACATTTTGTTGAATAAGTAAGTAATAAAAATTTAATAAAAAAGAAAAATTTTCGGACGGTCAATATCTCGTGAATAGTAAGCGGGCTTTCATTGAAATTTGGATTTAGTAATAAAAACTGAGCTTTATATGAGACGCAAAATAACAAGCATGAAGGCAAATTTTAAATTATTGGGGTTCGAAATTGGGCCGAAATAGTTTGTATAATATGCCCATGGACGATGTACCCTTTTGCTTCGCAAACATAGTTTATATATTTAAATGTATAATTGTCAATAAATGTCAAAATTGTCAGGGTAGATTTTTGTAATGAGAACTGAGGAAGAACTAAAATTAACACAATTTTAAATAGATTAAAAGATAAAACAAAATGCCAAATAGTTGTTGAAGCACATAAATATTTCAAAACTTTTACTAGTTGTACAGGCGACGAAATAGCCGGTAATGCAGCCAAGAATTTAATTTCACATTTTATACTGAAAATAAAATAGAGTCGGGCGAAAAGTTCGCACCCAGTAATGAAATATATCCGAAATATGCTGTACCTGATATTAATATTACGTTGCGTTTTCAATAAAGTTGGAGCTGAACATGTTTCGTGAACAACCGTCGACCATGACCACAGGTACGTTGTTGTTGAATGATGACGACTTGTTTGTGAGTTTCATCTACATAGGAATGTGTTTGAAATGGTTATTTCACCATGTTGAGCGAATGAATAGAAAATCGAAACAATGTGTACATGTGAGCAAATTGATTTTAGAACCTGCAACGTGTCATATTGAAACGGAATTTGGAACGTTCAAACGTTTATAGTTGCATGTTTGTTAGTGTATCATTTTGAGGGTGAAACAGGATGGGTCCAGGATGATGTCAAAGTTACAATAGAGGACTGCATGTTGTATTTCATCAAGTAAGTCCGATACAAAAGCATTGAATTTGGAATTACTACGATCGTTCAGTAACCAGGATTATTAATTCTGGCTTGTAAAAGCCAACTTCAAGTTATAATTTAGCCTTGTTCCCTTGTTTGTAGACAACAAATATTTGGCTCTGTTTTTAATCACAAAAACGGACATCCCGAAAACTTTTTTTTATTAATTTAGGCTTTCGATTCGACGATTGAGCACGCTTGCCTCGAAGTAACCTATTCACTCTTTATTTTTCTGTTGTTAAAAATCATCTAGATCCCTTGGATCCTCTGCCCTTGGGCGGAGCGGGAGATAGCGTCTGACTTTTACTGACTAAAAAACTCACCCCATTCCTTCGTTGCCTTTCATACCGGGGCCGAGCCTTCCTTTCAGAAATAGTCCCTTAGCCTCAGTAGGCTTCAACCCTGCCCCTACATTTGCTGACAACTCCTAGAGGCGCGCGTGGAACAAAACGCGCCGTCGACGTCTTGGATTCGGTCCGATTGACTGGCCTGTTGGTCTAGTGGCTAGTGGCCCTGACTGCTATGCCGGAAGTCGTGGGTTCGATCCCCACCCAGGACAAATGTTTATGTGATGAGCATGATCATTTGTTCTGAGTCTGGGTATAATTTATCTATAATATGTAGGTATTTAGAAATATATAACTATGTTTATCAGTTGTCTAGTACTCATAACACAAGCTCTGCTTAGCTTGGGACTAGACGACGTTGTGTGATAGTTGTAAAATATTATTATATTATATTATTATTATTCACTCTTGACTTAAAGATTGTATTTGACTCCGGAGTTCCACTCCTTAATTACACGTACAATGAATGTGTTACCAAAATATTTCGTGCGTACATATATGCGAGATAAACTTTGCTTTCAACAAATCAAACAAGAAAACAGTGTATATGTGTTCAGTAATCGGCCTCCATAACTCCAGATCCACAATCACAGCGCACTAATAGACAAAGGAAACTATTCGTACAGCCTCTGATTCCCAAATCGCAGAGCTACCTCCCATCGATCCCCTCGAAATTATTGAGTGTAAGAGGCGATTGTGTAACAAAGAGAGGTAATATTTCATCCCCGTCCCCCCGGGCCTGTCCACTACAAGCGTGGATGGTGAGCATGGACGGTATGTAGTGAATATAGGCTGAAAAGTGTAAAAGAGAGAAAAAACGCGGCTTCGCCCGTGTGAAAGTAGTCTAATTATTCCAAGGGAACGTACTCCTGCCCTCTTATTTTTGGGGGAAATCTATAAATAACTTCTCCCACTCTGGGTGGTGAGAGAGGGAGTATCAAACATTTATTAAGTAAAATCCAGCCATGTTCTATCAGTCACTTTTTGCGCTCGGTTACAGTTTCGAACATCATCATCATCATTTCAGCCGATAGATGTCCCAGTAGACGTCAATCGGCGTCTATTGGACATAGGCCTTCCCCAAGTGTCACCACAACGATCCTGTGCGTCCCGTTTCGAACAATCCGCAGTTAAAGAGGCCTGTATTGATAGCAAGTCGTGTGTTTTTCTGCATCCTGATTTGACCTTGTCTCCGACTTATAGTGTTCACCTCCGTTTCTATGACTAACAGAAAAGAATCAGGTAGCTCTAACCTGCCTAGTCTGTCTCTTTCGACAAAATGGTTAATTTAGTGTGGATTTTTCTCACTCCAGTCTCAAGACTGCCTGAGCATTTAGATGTATGCGGAACTCGGAACGGGGTCTAAAGTCCTGCATACCTCCGTTAAAAAGAGAGGATCCTCCGACTCGACGTCTGTTTTCTCTGGATCGAGCAAAGAGTTGATTTTGGGTGACTGTAAATGTTCTAATAGTGCGGAAAGCTCTAGTATTACAATGCAGGATTTCGAATTTTTAGTTCCTATGTTGCGTCACAGATGTCGCTACAAGTAAAGGCAAACGTAAAGAAATATGGAAATAGCTGAAGGAGCCTACTACTACCTACTGATATGAATCTTATTTTGAGTAAGGGCTTTACTCAAAATGAGATTCATATCAGTATAAATAAACATGTTAATACTACTGACACCTTTAAAAATGTTAAAATGTAAAAATAAGATATGAAAATAAAATGGCCTTATTATTATATCTTACTAGCTGCTACCAGTGGCTTCACCTGCGTGAAAATGGAAAATTTACCCAAAGGAACATATTCTAAGGATAAAAGAATCCTTATTTGAAGACATAGTCTACCCGTGTACTTTTCATCCTAATCTAGTCTACACTGTATTTCTACTAATACTGTAATATGGAAATATTGAATGAACGACTTTTTTTTAAGGAGTAACCATGCAGTTTCTTGCCGGTTCTTCTCCATAAGAAACGACCAATTTGAAACCGTGCACTAGCTTTTGACGTTTTATAAGTGCCCATGTAGGTCTATGTGAAATAAAAATATTTTGATTTTGATATTGATTTTGGATCCGTTCAGCCATTCAAACGTAAAGAAATAACAAACTTAAACACATTCATACAAAGTTACACCTTTATAATATTAGTGCGATATTATTATTGCTCACTCGATTCTCCTTGTCCGTGACTCTTTGTAAGCCTTCTCGTAAAGTTGGTCGCCATTCGTTCAGCAGGTGATTTACTTATGACTAACTTGCACAACGTACGTAAATGTGTTGACAGTTTGTGCTGCTATAAGCTGGAACCTGTTTGTTTGTGTCCTAGTCTTAATTGGTATCTTAGTCAGATATTTTTGTGATTTACTAGGGCGGCTGATAAGTTCGCTGCCTAAGCCCCTTACCGATAAATAAACGACTCATTACTACCACTAATTGCGGGAATCATTGTTGTTATAAATTGCAGGTATTTTTATAATTTAGTTCATAAGCAAATTATTTTTCGAACAAGGAACAACACCGTGTCAACGTAAACGAAAATTTCTTGCAATTTGGAACATCGCGCAGTGATTAAATTTCTTGTTAAAAAAGAAAATACGCCCAAAAATTTTTCGAAGAGATGTCATCAGTTTTTCAGGATTCCGCACCTTCAATACGATGGTTAAAAAATGAGTTCCGCTACTTCAACAAGGCAGGGAGACATGTGAAGACGACCTTCGCCCGGGTCGCCCTGTGACGGTCTTGACCGAAGAAAACGTAAAAAATGTGAAAGAATTTGTACTGACTGATCGCAGAATTAAATTATGGCAGATAGCAGAAGAGCTACAAATTAGTAAAACATGAATTGGAGAGATTTTGTTTCAACATTTCTACATGAAAAAAATATGTGCGCGTTGGGTACCGCGAATGCGCAAACCGATTGACAGGCAGCGACGATTAGGCAACTTTAAAGATTTTTTGGAGTTGTGCCAGTCTAATCTAGATGAAATTTCTAACTGTATTGTGACCGTGGATAAAACATGGATTTGTCAGTACCATTCCGAGTCCAAACAAGAGTCGATGCAATGGATAAAAAAGGGAAAAGGCCCCAAAGAAATTCAAACTGGAAAAGTCGGCATCGATGTTCATGGCTACCATTTTCTGGGACAGCAAGGGAATTGTATTAATTGATTATTTGCCTAAAGAGACTACAATAAATAGCCTTTACTACGCTAAGTTACTGAGTCAGGCAAGTGAGGCAGTTGTAAAGAAAAGACGTGGCAAGTTGGCGCGCGGGGTGCTTTTTCTGCAAGACAACGCGCCCGTCCCACAGCTCGAGTTCCGAGGGATGCCTTAAAATCTACGGGCTTTACAGAAATCAGCCACCCACTTTAAATTCAAGACCTAGTTCTCAGTGACTTTTTCCTTTTTTCTTATTTAAAAAAGGAGTTATGGGGACGAAGATTTTTTAACGACAATGAGATGATGGAGGTTATAGACAGCCGTTTTGAAGACAAATGTAAAGAATATATTTTCAGTAGTATAAAAGCATTATGTTCACGTTGTGAAAAGTGTATTTCACTTGAGGGGAATTACATTGAAAAATATAAAACTGTATATTTCTTTCATTAAGTATCTTAGGCGCGAACTTAACAGCCGCCCCTCGTAGGTATATTTTTAAGTCATTACGGATTGTTTAGAACTCCTGTGTACTAGTACGTGGGTTTGAAGAGTTTCCGACCTCAATGTGAATATAGCAGCACTTGTCAATAAATGCTAGCGTATGTAGTTGTGCATCCTTTTACTGTTACTCACCATTTTGAACGCGCAGTTGTTATTTGTTAGTGAGTCGATATGAGTTGCAGAAAAAGAAATTCCTTTATCACCAAAACAACGCGCTCGCTCACACCTCAGCGGTTGCCAAGGTAAAAATCTATGAATTACGGTATGAACTGCTTGATCAATTATCCGCTAGATCTAGCCCTAAGCAAGTTCTTTTTGTTCCCTCATCGGTGGGAAGATAGAGATTTTTGTTAAATGCTGAGGCAAACTTTCTTTTCGTTAATAAATTGATTTGCAGAGAAAAACGCCAACTAATATTTGAACGAGTTAGAGAGATGGGGACATCGCTGGGAGAAGTGTGTAGAGTTACAAGAAGACAATGTAAAAAAGAAAAAAAAATAGGAAAAAACATCTTATACCTTTATTATACCTCAATAAGATATTTTTTCCTACAATTTTATTATAGATAATACGTGATCTTCGAAAGGTTTCAACGGCAAATGTGGTTCATTAAAAGTACTAATCGCAAAGTTTTTTTTCTTCTAACCCTTTGAAGGTAAGCGGAATAGAGAGTAAAGTCCCACATACCTCTGTTGATAAGGGAGGATCCTCCGACCAGATGGGTGTTATGTCTGGTGGGCAACTGCCCGATAGATAATTCGGGTTGTCTTATTATATATTCAAATCGCGCGGAGAACTTTGATTACGCGATGTAGGATTAGTTCCTATGTGATGCCATAGATGTCGCTACAAACCTTCCGCCATTTATTTTAAAACTAAACTAAACTTTAAAATTGTATGGGAATCTGCAGGTTTTATGCTGGTTGTAACTTATGTTCGTACTTAATAATAAGCAAGATAATGTTTTTGTATGAAAAATAATTACGTTTAATGACACTTTTCCTGATTATTTTCGGCCAAATTGAGATTACTTCCTTAATGCAATATAGCTTAAAGGGTGGACAGTTCCACCCTGCCAAGCATAGCTAAAGGCGCCATCCAATATATTTCCCGTCTATATTCATGTATCCTATATATTGTATTATACTCGATGCGAGGGACGAGACTCACTGCCGCAAATACGTTCTTATAAATCATGAAATATTGGTGCGTTCACCTCTGATATTCAATATCGACACTTCAACCTACATCTCTAAGATAAACTCTATCTCCAAACTGTAAGGTTGAATTTCCATGGGTGCAACAATATGATATTGTCTCGCTAGGGCTGCCACGCACTATGAATATGTGAGGTGTGAATACTTTCTGCAGGATGTAGACGCGACATATGTCGAACGAGCGACTATTTGTTTACAAGGTATCTTATCCTGTCATTTTCCTTTATAACATAGTGGCACGTGCAGTCTTGGGAGATTTGTTGCATATATGCTTGACGGAACTTGAGTTTTAGATTGAAAACGACGCGATAGTAGTATACAGCTGTCGACTTCATCCTATAATTTTTTAAACAGTTTTTCCTATCATTTCACTGTGCCAAATTAAAAGGGGTGCAGGACAACTAGGTAAGGTTATAGACATAGCCCAAAGAATCGCCAAAATTAAAAGGCCAGGTCAGGGCACATTGCACGCAGAACAAATAGTCGATGGGCATGAAAGGTTCTGGAATGGCGACCACGTACCGGAAAACGCAGCGTTTTGAAAGGCCTTCTATCAGGTGGGAACGGTGAACTGTTGAGGGTCGCGGGAATCCGATGAATGCAAGACGCACAGGACCGGTCATTATGACGACACTTGGAGGAGGCCGATGTCCTACAGTGGACGTCTATCGGCTGAAATGATGATGATGAAGGTAAAGAGGATCACGGTAGACCGAATTGAAATTAGAAGGTTGAACTTGACACCCGCCGGCCGTCAGACACACGAGAAAATGGGAGAAAAAGACATTGACTCAGTGGGAAATATATTGCTAATTAGGTGGATAGAAATTAGTAATAATCCGAGTAACGAATTTCGGTTACAGTGACTAATTTCAACGGAGATTAACCTAGTATGCAGGAGATATTATAGTGCTCAAGCGTGAGCACACAAGTGCACTCTCTGTTCCTTTACTCTCATAATACGATGAGACGGCAATCCGACAGGACCGGTGAGGGATCAGGCCCAGAACTAACGGCCTATGCATGCTATCTGGGACACAGGAGTATCCCGTCACTAATTGTTTTAAACCTCTATTTCATTGTGAGAAAACACATTATAATTCGAACCCGGTACAGTAAGCAAGCAATTAAAATTAGTGCAGTTATAATTTTCTTTTTTAGGAATGAAAATCTAATGACATCTTGACTTTAATGGTTCTTGGGTAGAGCGGGAGATAGTGTCAGACTTTTACTGACCAAAAACCGACTCCTGTTTCTTCTTTGCCATTGTTCCAGGGCCCTGGGGATCTCTTTCGCATCACCCATGGCCCCGGTAGACTTCGATCCTGCTGGGCCCCCACGGTTGCTGACAACTCCTTGAGGCACGCGTAGAACACTACGCGCCGTCAACGACTTGGGCTCGGTATTGACGGTTACTAGACGGTTGGATGGCAAGCTACCCATTGCACAGTTATAACATACAGTAACTTTATCTGATATAAACTAGTACTTGACTGAGATCCCACCTGATGGTAAGCAGTAATGCAATCGTTAATGGTGAGGCGCACTAGTTATTAAGAGCCTATTCGCCCTAGCCTTGAAAACACCCAAATTATAATGATAAATGATATTTATTTTGTAAATAGGTTTAAAAAACACTTTTACACGTCAATTTTTTTTTCGTCATTTTATGCTAGATGAGGCCGGTGTTTCCTATCTGACTACCCTGAGAAGAAACACCGAAACAAACTCAGGGGTCAAGGTCTCTTTTAAAGTCCATACAGTAAATATGTAATGGTCAAATCACATGAGAACCATGCAGATTTGTCTGAGATGGTCTTTTGAAGAAAGAACCATACAGATTTGAGTGGACCTGTCCAATCAGTGTAAGCATTTGTCAGTATTCGAAAAGCTCAACTTAGGACTACTAAGGAGCTCTACGACTTGACGAACAATACCAAAGAAAGGACATTTGGGTAGGCCGCAGAAAACACTCAAATTGCCAGACATACGTTAAAATTACTGAAAAGAAAAGAAAAAGCAATCAACATAGTCCTCACATTTACAATAATATAAGCAAATTGATAATTTACAAAATATTTAGAAAAGTAAATATTTATGTCAAAGAAAAAAAAATACTTTAATTACTTAAAATGTATACATGTCATTTTGTAAAATAAAAATAATCTCCAATGTGAATTGTAAAAAAACAAATAATTAAAAAGAAAGAAAAGAAAAGAAAAAAAAAAAAAAGCACATTTGAAAATAAAAATAATTAAAAAATACAAAAGAAGAAAAATAAAAATGACAACAGTTGTAGTAGGTACTGGAGCAGGTCAATCCCAAGCCTTTTCGTCCTGAATATAGTCTTTTACAGTGTAAAAAGCCTTTTGACAAAGTTTACGTTTTACAAATGATTTGAACTTATTAAGGCTTAGTTGTTGAATATTACTAGGAAGTTTATTATAGAAGTGTATACATTGGCATCTAAATGAGCCCCCTATTTTTTTGAGCCTGGTTGCAGGAACTACAAATTTATGTTTGTTTCTTGTATTAAAATTATGAATATCACTGTATTTTTTAAACATGTCTATATTTTTATGGGCATACAAAATATTCTCGTAAATATACTGTGAAGGCACAGTCATTACATTTATTTCTTTAAATTTATCTCTGAGGGAGTATCTGAGACTTAATTTATAAATTGATCGAATAGCCCTTTTCTGTAAAACGAAAATTGTCTGTATATCGGCGGCATTTCCCCATAATAGAATACCGTACGACATGACACTATGAAAATAGCTAAAATAAACTAAACGGGCTGTCTCTAAATCAGTTAAATTTCGAATTCGAATAATCGGACGGGAATACCGCAGCAGGCAAATTGTTCCAGTCCTTCGATGTACGCGGTATAAATGACGAGGCGAAACGCTTAGTCCGGACCGAAGTCGTTTCAACAGCGTGAATTAACAACGTGAATCAACAACGGTGGATACTTGCCGTACCTACGTCGCGGGTTGTCTGATGAGATGGCGGAATCAAGTAATGCAATTCTCGTACGCACTCTCCATAAAAACTTTTTACAAAAAAAAAATATAACCGACTTCAATGTTAAAAAACACTGAAAAGTATAAAATAACTTTAATTTCGGAAGTCGGTGTTTATATAATAGTTTTGTCTCTTCGTTACTTAACTTTCAATCAAAAAAAGAATTTTCAAAATCGGTCTACAATTGACAGAGATATCGGTGAACATACATAAAAAAAAAAAAAAACATACATTCAGCCGAACATAGAACCTCCTCTTTTTTGAAGTCGGTTAAAAATGCAACTATAATTATGTATTATGTATAGAATTATAAATGAAAACATTAACTTAAGACCTTTACACCGTCAGATAATTTTATGTACAGGTAGTTTACGTTTACCTATGAATACAGATCCTAGTAAATAGTTACAAGTTAGAGCCGTTTACATTCTATGTTTATGTTTGTATTTCACCAGAAAACCAACTTAATATGCGGTCAAAGCCAACGTGGTCTCATCAAAGCAAATTGTGGAACTGGTTTGTAGCAACACATGTAATCAGATGTATGTATTTGTATTAGTTTGGATATTAAACTACATCTTGTATACATAATTATTAGAACATAGACTTTAGACTTTAAAATATGGTTAGACTTTGAGGTCATGATTAGTTCGCAAACTATTTGAATTACTAATTTCAGAGTTTCGACATTACTTGAAAACTACTTACTAACATAAAAATCTACATTTACAATATGATATAATAAAGAGGTAAAGTTTATTTTTTTTTTTGTTTGCAAGAGGTAATCTCTGAAAGTACAGGTCCGATTGCTAAAATTTTTTCACCGACAGAAAGCTGCTTTATTCCTGAGTGACATCCTAAGTAATATTATAAATGTGAAAGTGTGGATGTTTGGATGTTTGTTACTTAATCACGCAAAAACGGCTGAACGGATTTGGATGAAATTTGCCATACATGTAGCCTTTGACATGGAAAAGAACATAGGCTACCTTTTATCCCGATTCCTTAAGTACCTAATGCCACGCGGTCGAAGCCGCGGGCAAAAGCTAGTATAATATATTTTACAAACTACAGCGGGGCATACAAATTGAGGAGTACATACACAGAAAAACTATATCTATTTAGGTACTCGTAGATAACTAAATGTAAACAATCTTAACATGTCTTTTATCTAAAATTGTCTAAAAATTTTATCTAAAAATGTTTAAAATTAGATATTTACCTAAACCGATGTTAGGTAATTAAATAAAATAAAATAATCTTTGTATGTCTTCTAAATGATTTATTTTTTAAATAAAAAGACATATCAAGATTGTTTACCTTTATTTATACTACCTAAGATGGAGTACAGATTAACGGGAAGTACTCTGGTTTTGATTTCACTAGTGAGTGTCAAAACATGCACCCAAATGGAGCATAAACAGCCATAACTTTAAATGCGTTGACCTAGAAGATTGATTTTTGCGCTACTACTTGGGGTAGCCGACCTGGGCCTCAAGTCTGCTATTACAATAGTGTCACAATGGTCTATCATTGGTGTCATAATTGTCGATTTTGACAAGTTTGGTAATCTACTAATATAATGGCGTCATTATGACTTTCCAATGGTCAACCACTGACACTCCATTGAAAGAAGTGACATAGAATGGTAATCTCGTACATATTGACAAATGAATATTTGATGTTTGCGGTAATCTGCTAAAACTTTGACAGTTTATTTGATCAGTGTTTTACCATTAGAACGTGCAGTTATTGGTTTTAATATGCTCGAAATTATCATTCTACCACAATTCTATTACAAGACCATTGACCGATCAGTGATCGATCATTATGAATTAGCAGATTACAAACTTTTAGCAAAATGACAATTGGATCGTGTTGGAATGACGAATTTATGAAAATAGCAAACTTGGGGCCCTGAGTATTTGATATTAATTTTGAACCTCCACGCGTTTCTGAGAAAAAAAGGTCCTGACAACAAAGTGATCTTATTAGGGTTCCATTTTTACTGGTACGAAACCTTAAGAAACACGAAACTTGATCAAAAAACGAGGCGGGAGAGTAGTCAAGCGACAGCCTATCAAAAGTAAAAAAATCAACTTAGGCAGACAGTAATCGTAATATCAATCTGTATTCCAATAAAAGAAAACTTCAACATCTGTCGTGTGTTCCCCGTCACGGTACCACCGTCAATTTTCTTTAGATCAATCAGGTTTCCGAGTACACTAATTGTTCTGTGTATCTAGATTATAGTTGCAAAACTTCTGAAATATTCGGAATAATTCCGGAATACTTCTGGGAAAGTTTCTTTAAATCGGAATTATTCAAAATGAATTTAATTATGATTTTTTTGTTTTTTGCTGTAAAATTGTATTTTGCATCGATCGTCGATCGCCGCCGCCGCTGCTGCAGCGCTGGCCACAGAGTACTTTGTACGCTGGCGCTGCGACGCGCGCGCGGGCCCGACTGCCACGCAGCCACGACTCACGAGTCGTGCGTGCAGGCGATGGCGGTGCGGGGTGCGGTAAGAGGGGATATGCTCCCGGAGAAGTTTTCCCCCCCCGCGAGAAAGATTCGTACCCCGCAATCGAATGTTTCCGAATGTTTCCGAATATTTCGCCGGATTGCCGGAATAATTCAATCGGAATAAACGTGTTTGTAAGTTAATAATTGTTCAGTGGCACATACGTAAGTAAAATATAAATGTTTATTTTAATATAAATGGGATTGATTAATGTTAGCCTGCGATTAACAGGATTTTTATTCTTTTGTTTTTAGGTAGGTACCTACTTATTTCGAAATCGAATGCTATTTTTATAAATGTCAGTTGTGAATTAAAAAACCAGGTCTAGCATTTTTTGATTTGTTTTTTGAAAAAGGGTTAGAGTCTGTCTAATAAGTTAAACGACTTGGGTAATTATTAGGATATAGTGAAATCTGATGTAGTCAACACGGATTCAATAATCAAGGTTGATTTAGAGATAGAGATCATTGTTTAATAACAGAAGAACCCAATGATAGAAGAACCTTATAAAAAGTACTGAATGTTTGTATTTTTTAAATGATTAAATATTATACAAAATTCCCAAGTCGGTTGAGAGAGATCTCTGATTCGCGAGTCGCATAGCCCACCAAGTCAATAAAAACATTACGCGTAAATAGCCCAGTCAATAAATACATTGAATTTGTTGTTTGTGTTTGTTGTTGTTTGTTCTATGTTTGTTTTGTTTGTGTGTTTGAACGAAAAATATTAATATTATATTGTAAAAAGGGTGGGGCGCTTTGTGCCATATGTTTCGTAAGAGTCGAATCGAGCACCCCACGCTTTTCCTAAAGTCAATGACCATGACCCCTAAGTATTTGACCTAAAATGTTATCGAAAAAAAATTGATCTGTGTTATTTAGAGAAGTAGCGCTCGCCGGCGCGGTCAAAGCAGCCCTTTGGTGTCCCGGGCGTTTCCCAACATTTTTGCATTTGACCTTGAGTTCAAGGTGATTGACTTTGGTGTCAAGGTCATGCCCTATGGTGTCCCAGGTGTTTTCCAACTTTTTATACATTTGACCTTGGGGTCAAAGTCATTGACCTTGAGGTCAAGGTCTGGCCCTTGGGGTCAAAGTCATTGCCTTTGGGTGTCACAGGTGATTCCCAACATTTTAATGAAGTAAAGGTTTAAGTAAAGGTCATTGCCCTTGAGATCAAGGTCATAGAATAAAGGATCATTGTGTTGTCATCAGTCTTTGATGGGTGTGCAAAGTTTTAAAAAAATCTGATCGCCCTAAGCTGGTCAAAATCGAGCTCAAAGGCGTTGATTACCAACAAATATATAGGTGAAGCTAATAAAAGCGTGTTAAAAAAGGAGGTTATGAGTTTGAACCGTATGTATGTATGTTTGTCCGCGATCATCTCGCATTTGGCTGAACCGAATTTGATGCAGTTTTCAGAACAGTATTATTAGTCACTATATGTATATACGTGACATAAAAAAATGTTGAAACAAAAATTTTTAAGTAAAAAGATAGAACTGACTTCAATGAAGCCGGAGCACTTCAAACCACCACCAAGCGAAGACTTTATTGAAGAGGTGCACTCACAACTATAAACTTAATATATTCCTACCGCTCACAATACAACTAAAGATAATATTTTACAACTTCCAAGCGCGAAATAGGTAGTAAGGTCGATTTTCTTGGTTTTTTTTGACAGTTGAAATATTCCGAAAGTTTCGGAATATTTCGGAATACTTCCGAAGTATTCGACGGGAATGATTCGGAATTTTTCCCGCCAGCATCTATAATCTAGATCCAGTTCACTGGGTGTGATCGAAGTCAAGAGCTGGTTCAAGGTGAAATTATAAAAAAACTCAAACATTTTAAACCAAACATTCGCTTTTATTTCATTTTAAAGTAAATAAAATAGAGAACAATAAATCGCTCTCACTACTTTTCTGTTTGTGTTGTGTGCTCTTAAGGGGATGCAACTCGACATACATTTTCACTGATTTTCATACAACCACTCTTACGCGATTATGACGTTATTATACATTTTTCATTAGATATTTTGGAAACACAACATCTAGGCTTCTATTGAAATCAATTTGTAAATTTGTGTAAAACTAATCCAGTAAAGGCCTCAAAAAGTCTGCTATTTTGCATGAACTTTGACACTTCATAATTTACTCAAAAATTAAAAAAGTCAAAAAATTATAATAATAGAAAAATTTATTAAGATTCTAAATGACGACATTTTTTTTTCAAAAACATTTAAGGGTTTAATAAAAAAAACTCGTATTTCCTGGAACAAGTTTTGTTAAATATTCGAGTAAATCACGGAATTACCTAATGCTAATAGAGTTTTCAGGCGTTATTTGCCTTTGCCTTGCGTTGCCTTTTTATCAAGCATCGCGTTGGATGGCGTTAGATGAAGTAACAAGCTTTTAAATCATGCTCGATGTTGACGATAGGCGGGTGGAAAAGCAGCCTTTTAAAACAGCGCGGGAAGTGGGATGCGACAGGTTAAACACTTGGCTAACTTAAATCAAACATCAGAGACATGCGGGGACTCATTTAACAAACAAGTGAATATTTTAATGTTACTTTAAACCGTTTTATTTTTACTTTGGTTTTATTTAACAATCACTACTTTTAAATTAACTTTTTTTATTTATTTATAAACATTACATTACCTTAACTTCCTAGCTTTTTCGTCAATGCACGGTTTAACTTTAGCCTATTATTTTAAAGCAACAGTAAAAAGTTTTCTATCTTATATGCCAAAGCCGTAATATATATATTATCGATGGCCAAAGCATATTATTAAGATAGATAACTTTATACTGTTGTTTTGTCTTTTTTCTGTTTTTTTTTTCTTCTTTGAGTATCATCACACTCGAGGGGGAACAGTACCGTTTATAGAACCACTGCACATAAATAATGAACAGTGTTGGCCCAGTGGTAACGTCGCCGAGTTACGAGTAGAGTAGGTCGCGAGTTCAAACCTAGCCAGGCGCATTACTTTGTGTTATTTCATCACCAATATTCACAAAATGGTGCAACCAAAAGTTCTTAGACATGTAACATCCACCAACCCGCACTATGCCCGCGTTTTTATTTGGGTTCGTTTAATTTCTTAGTGAGGAGGCCTGATGGGATACAGGCCTCCTCAGTGAGAACATTATAAGGCTTATATATATGTCGGAGAATTGACTCCCACTACCGAACGCTAGCGTGACGCAACACGATGAGTCGTGCTAGGACGCGGCCGATGGAAGGCCGGGCATTCTATGATCGGAGCTCGCACCGAGCGGACGTGTCTGTTTGAATATTATTATGATACTATTTTAATACAACGTTGTTCAGTTATTTCGCCTAGTGGTTATTGCTCGAGGCTACCCACTATGCCGAAATCCAGCAAGGACATTTGCCCACTAAAGGTCGTGGCCCATCCCACGGCGACATATACATAAATATGACGACATATACATGTATATAATGTGGAATGCATTGCCAGATCCTATTAAATGCGCTCAATCGCTGCCTGTCTTCAAGAGACTTGGTGAGGAACATTACCTGTCACTGATTATCGAAAGTCTTCATTTCGTATCATTGCCTATATATTAGGTATGCATGTATTTATATCTATATCATATTGCATATGTATGTATCTGTGGATCTATTATAATATATTGAAATTAATTTAGGTACTCATAGTCAAACATTCTGACAATTACGGTACAATTACTGTCCATTCGAGGTTGCCTGGAAGAGATCGCGGAATGCGATAAGGCCGCCCATTGTATGTGTTTTAGATATAAGTTTTTCTTTGTTATGTTTCTTTATGTACAACAATAAATTAGGTAATAAATAAATAAATATCCAATAGTTATTTCTATTTGCGAGTTAGCTATTTCTATTTGCGAGTTGTTTACGGGACTGACAGCCCCGCCCAACGAGCACAGGTCGTACCGTCTTTGGACAGGGTTAAATTTACCCCCTACTTTGCAGTTTCCGTGAACCAAGTAAACTGCCAAGTAAGCTGAACGTTTCTCTATCCGACCGTAGCTGGATACTTATCAAAGATTGTAGCTACCACGACTGCAAAATAATTCAAAGTTAATTACACTACTAATATTATAGAGGTGAGAGTTTGTGAGTTACTTCTTCACAGTCGATCAGCTGAATGGACTTTGATGAAACTTAGTACATGGGTAGACCATATCGTAGAATAGGACACACAATAATTATATTGTAGCAGTTCATTGTATTGTATTTCATATCATGTCATTTCAAGTCATTTCATGACATTTCGTATCGTTTCGTGTCATTTCATTCATTTCGTTTTATTTTATTTCATTTCATTTTATTTTATGTGGGGCTGGTGTCCGCAACTCTACGTCTATCCTACACATGTTTTTGACAAATAAAATTTATCTTATCTAATCTTACGGAAATATGTCCCTTTGACATAATTTTATACATTCACTCAGATGAAGCCGCTGACATCAGCTAGTCGAATCGCATAATAATTTTATAAACCTTGTTAATTCATAACATTTTGCGTAACGAAGTAAGACAGCTAAGATGTACGTCACAATGGACCTTCAATGCAATTAATGGAATCTAGCACAGTCCATTGTAAGACCTAGGTCTTATTAATTAGGATCATAGAATACTAATTTGTTTGCGCCAGACTATTGTTAGGTGCTAATTGAGAGACGTCAGCTGACCTGACTGGCGACGCGCCAGATATTGTGTCGGCCTGTCGCTGGGCCATTATTTATCAGTTATTTTTTAACTCAGGCCTAATAGGTATTTATAGGGAGACCCAAATAGGTTGTGGTGATCAGATAGGCTATCGATTTATCCTGCTTTCAGTTAGACTGGAAGCCAACAACCTGTGTTTATTTTTGTCCAATATTTTATATAGCTATAGTACTCGTAGATCGTAGATATGTATAACACACACTTTATCGATTTGGATATTTTCGCACTTTCGCACTTAAAGTTCAAAAAAATGGCTATTGAGTCCTTAAATTTGTTACAACACATAGTTACTTTAGTCACAAAATATTATTTTATCTACGAGTATTTACTTCCTACTTCTCACGCACGCTTTTGCTAATAATAGTTCTACACCATTATTACGCGGACATTTGTGTGGGTTACACGTTCACCTAGTTTAGATGTCAATAATGGAATACCTTAATTTTAATGTGTAACTGTTTTATGTTCCAATAAAATAAAAAAAGTACCTTTTGCCCGCGGCTTCGCCCGCGTACATAAAATATAGCCTTTAACACTCAGGAATAAAGAAGCTTTCTATTGGTGAAAAAAATTTGCAATCGGACATGTACTTTCAGAGATTACCTCCTAAAAATTAACTACCTCTTTATCATGAGTTGTGAGAAAGTGAACCTCGAGGCCCTCGGTACCACCGGGTGCCCGAATACCTCTGTCGAGTAGTCGAGGCCTACCTGTCAGACAGGTATATTGTCTACCCCGGTCACCAGGGAGACTGGAAACGTCGGGAGATGTCGTGCGGTGTTCCGCAGGGGTCGGTACTAGGGCCACCCTTGTGGAACATCGGGTACGATTACGTGCTGCGGGGCGACCTCCCTGGCGGGGTCAGCGTCTGCTGCGCAGACGACACGCTGGTTCTAGCGCAGGGAGAGTCATACCGGGCGGCGGCCGCTTTAGCGACACGCGGGGTTGCGATAGTCGTTGGTAGGATCCAGGTGTTGGGACTCGAGGTGGCGCTGCGCAAATCCGAGGCTATGTGTTTTCACGGTCGCGACCGTCGGAACGCGCCACCTTCGGGTTCCCAACTAACGGTAGGAGGAGTTCGCATCGGCGTCGGGACTTCGATGAGGTACCTGGGACTCATCCTCGACAGTCGATGGAATTTCGAGGAGCATTTCCGACGTCTGGCTCCCAAACTCAACCGGACTGGGGCCGCTCTCAAGCGGCTCCTGCCCAACCTTAGGGGTCCCCTTGGGCGGTCTCTACGCGGGGATCGTTCGGTCCATGGCCCTCTACGGGGCGCCGGTGTGGACGCCGTCGCTGCAAAAGCGACCGGCGGCCATTCTGAACGCCTGCCAGAGGGTCATAGCTATTCGGATGGTGCGGGGATACCGCACGATTTCCTGCGAAGCGGCGAGCCATCTGGCTGGCCTACCACCGTGGGATCTGGAGGCAACAGTCCTTGCACACATGCACGACATACGCGTGGAGATGCAACGCCGGGGTGAAAGACCTCTGCCGCGACAGGTCACGGCATGGCGGACAGAGCTCCGGCGGGATCTCATGGTGGAATGGCGTCAGCGACTATCGCAACCCCGTTATGGGCACGCCACAATTATGGCGATAAGTCCCCTCTTTGAGGCGTGGCTGGAAAGACCTCACGGCGTCCTTACCTTCCGCATGACACAGGTCCTCACCGGAAATGACAAGTTCGGGAGGTTCCTGTTCCGAATTAAAGCGGAAGTGACGCTCGGGTGTTGCCACTGTGCGGAACGCCCGGTGGAGCACACAATCGCGGTGTGCCCTGCTTGGGCGGAGCATCGCCGTGCCCTCGTGGGGGTGATCGGCGGCGGAGACCTCTCACGCCGGGCCTTGGTCGGGGCCATGGTCCGGAGCGAGGAGGAGTGGCAGGCGGTCGCCGACTTCTGCGAAGCAGTAATGCTCGCTAAGGAGGAGGCCGACCGCATCAGGCAACGGCGCTCTCGCCGCCGCCGGGATTCCGATCCCGATTTCCAGCCACCGTAGGCGCGGGCTTGCGAACAGTGAGCAATGGGTAGCTCGCTGTCCGGCCGTCCGGTAACTGTCCGGACCAAGCCCAATTCGTCGACGGCGCGCGCTGTTCCCGCGCGCCTCAAGGAGTTGTCAGCAACAACAGGGGCCCAGCTGGGTCGAAGCCTACTGGAGCCAGGGTTATCCGAAAGGCTGCTCGAGCCCCGGTATGAAGGCTTGAAGGAACGGGATGGGTTTTTTAGTCAGTAAGAGTCTGACACTATCTCCCGCTCCACCCAAGAGCGGGGGTTGTCATAAGATGATTTTTCCCATCGAAAAAAAAAAAACCTCGAGGCCCTGAAACGAAGGCAAAGAAGGAACAAGAGTGGGTTTTAGTCAATAAAAGTCTGATACGCCCTCTTGCCCCGCCCAAAGGCGTGAGATGTCATTAGATGTTTTCCAGCCTAAAAAAAACCTCTTAAAAATATTTGTGTTAACAAAGCTAGAAAACAAATTAAAAGAATAAATTAGTTAATAAAGCAGCAGTTGGCATTTAAAATATTGGTATAAGGAAGAGTGGGGGCGTGGTGGGAATATCACGACGTCACATTTCAAGATGAGAATCGTCATTCTGTTATTTGCATTATCAATTCTTATTAGGAAAAATAGCCATTATAAATTCATAATTTTATAAATTGACATTACTGTTAATTTTTATTGTTAATTTTTTTTTTTATTGTATCAAAATCACTATTGTAATTGGATTAAGTAATTATTCATGTAAAATTGGATTATGGAATGCCTGAATGATAAAGCCTCTCCTCTGGTTATTGTAATTATCCTTCTTTGCTGTGCCCGACAGGGTCCATGATTGTTTCTCTTTGCTAATGTATACCACCAAAGCCTACATTGTGGATTGCAATAAAGAATTGAGTATTGAGTATTGAGTATTGACAGTTTCTCCTTCCACCAGATTTTAAAGGTTTCTAACTTACTTAATATTGAACGAATTTGAAAAATTCTTTCGATAAATAACTTTGGAGTTTACATTTTATTTTATTTTTTAATATAAACTACTGCTTGACTGCGATCTCACCTGATGGTGAGCAATGATGAAATCGTTGATAGTGAAGCGCACGAGCTTATTAAGAGCCTATTCAATCTATTTGGTATTGAAGACACCTAAATTGTAATCGGACAGGAAGACCGTAACAGGCGAATTGTTCCAGCCAGTATTTCGATGCACGCGGTATAAATGGCGAGGCGACGTCTAGTCCGAACTGTAGAGGTGTCAACAATGTTAAGGTGAATACTCGCTATACGTCGGATCATCCGATGGTAGAAAGATGATGGCGAAATGAATTCATGTAATTCCTGCACACACTCCAAAATACATCCTGTAAAATACCAAAAAGCTGGAGTCCTCTACGCCTATGCTCCAGGCTTTGTGCATTGGACTACAAATAACTTAAAATAAATAAGCCACACAAAAAATAAACCACTGTTCAGAAAAGCTTTGCAGATTTACCGTGGAAGTTTATCAGCTGCGATAGGGAAGAAAATGAGTCTGGGTCACTATCAGCAAATCCAATGAAGATTCTACTAAATTATCATGCAAAAGCCTTTACCTTTGACTCTTTCATTTACTACGAGAAAAATTAAAAGGTTTTAGTTTTTAAATTACGTAAGAATACGTGTTATTGATAACATTAAAAAAAAAATATTTATAATAATTATTATTTTATTTTAAAAGTTTTGTCACTGTTTTGGTGTACAATAAAGTTTATTCTATATTAGGAAGTATCTGAACATACAAGGGTCGTTACAAATAAAATTAAAGGCAAACAAGTCTGTTTTGTACTTATTTAATATTTAAATACCTTGTTCGCCTCTATAATGTGCTTTCGCAGCATAAACGATCTTGAAAGCTCTTTGAAGCGAAGCCATTAGGTACTAAACGTCTACTGGTATATTAAACTGCATTTGATCATTTTCTTTCTTCGAACATAATAAAATACAGTTATAATATATACGACATACATAACATTTCTATGAAAACCTTTCACCCGTCCTCTAACCCAAAACTAATTACAGCTGTACCACATCCCACTTGAAAGCTTGACACAAAAACACAGCACATTTCAGCTCATCTCCGCTCATCTCCGCTCGCTACTAAAGGTAGTGTGTAGCTTTGACAAACGATCATTAGATGCAGCCAGGCGGCGTCATTAGCCAGACACTCGACACCACACCCCCCCCCCCTCATTCCCCCTCACCCTCTAGCATCCAGCCCTCCCGTGCCCTCCTCAGCGTCATTATAAAATATCCCACACGCCGACGCGTTATAACAAATGCGGAAAAACTACGTCCTCATTGAAATATGAGGTTAAACTTATTTATGTGCGGTCGTTTCTGCATGCGGCCGGAGTTAAATAAAAATATTTTGAATACGCTTTTTATGCTTTTCATTTATTTTTATATACATCTTGCTTGCCACTTGAATAAGAATTGAATAGAATATATTTTTTCAGTTTAAAAACTACAGTTGTCAGTTTCAATAAACAGTAGTAAAACCAACGGAATGAACTGGTTCATAAAGTAGGTAGCCTAACCACCCGAAAGCTAGTTTTTAAGCGGGTTAACACTAGAATAATTCGGAAAATTAAACATAATTTTGTGAAACAATTCTCGCTCGTAGACGTTGTCTACGACAGGCGTAGCGCTTTCGTAGAGCCCGCTACGAAATCGCTACGATTTAATTAATGCATTTCTAGAAAACGAGTTAAAAGCTTTGCTTTACACACAGCGAGCTCAGCCTTGTTAGTTTGTGTTACGTAAAATGTTATATACAATGTACATAATGTAAACAAGCTATGTGAGCACAGTTGCTGTGCCCTTGAGCGTTCTAAGAAGCAATTAGTGAGATTGAACTCGTCACTGTAGGGCTAATAGCAGTTTTTGTGGGCAATGAGAGCTACAATATGAAAGAAGATAAGGTGATAATGGACCCTATCAGTACCTCTACGATGTTCAGTAGCAGCTAGACATTGCTAGGTAGTTGAATTTTTACAGCGCGTTATGAAACTAGCCAAGAGCGTGTCGACCCACGCGCAGTTTGCCTTGCTTGGACGAAGACCAATGTTGTCCTTGAAGAAACGTTTGACAGCGGTGACCTTTTTTACGTCTGGCCCTGATCCGGTCATCCATCTTTTGTAAAGCAGTAATGTGAGCGAAGGAAGTGACGGAAAGCGTAAGGGAATGGCAATACGTACGCCTCCACCGCCCTAAGTGTCGAGAGTATCAAGATGATTCCCGGCCACCAATGGCGCAGGCTTGCGGACGGCGAGTAACGAGTAGTTCACAGTCCGACAAGGACCAGGCTCAAATTGACGGCGCATTGTGACGAAAGAAGTTCAAAGAAATATTATTTATTAGAGTAGGGGCAAGCGATTATAACAAATATTCATAACCAGCCTCACGCACTAATTTATTTAAATACTGCTGATAGCCATCGATATCTTACAACAATAGCACTGAACTCATAATTTGAAGTAACTTATTGTTGACTAGCTTCTGCCAGGGACTTCGGACTCGTGAAAGTAGAAAATACAAAGCGTAAATGTCACTCAGTCAATAAAGAAGCATTTCATGCAGAAAGAATTTTTTAAATCGGTCTAATAGTTTTTGAGCTTATTCGTTGCATTTATATTTTCTCTTTGCAATATTAGTTTATATAGTATAGATTACTAGCTTTTGCCCGCGGCTTCGCCGGCGTGCAAAAAGACCTTACCTCTTTCTCCTCTTCTCACTTAAAAAAAAAAAATAGCCTTTGTCCGTCTCCAGGGTCCCAACTATATCTGTACCAAAATTCATCATAATCGGTTTTGCCATTTAGGCGTGAAGACGTAACAAACAAACAAACTCACTTTCGCTTTTATAACATTAGTAAGGATGAGATCAACAGCCGATGTAGTTCTTTAATTCAGATCAGGATATTAGTTTTCTATTGTTAATTTTATCTGCGGAGTTTCGATAACCAATTCAATTTGTTCCCGTATAATGAACGAGTAATACACCCGTTTACACCAGACTCCACTATTGGCTCTATTACAGTACAATGACGTCACTCGCCACTATTTGCAATCCAATCGTGTTCTAATATTAATTAAGAACCTTTGTTTGTTCCCATTGTGGGCCAGCCTCCACACAATGGCCGTACGAACTTCACACAATGGTCCAGATTGGCCATGCTGCCTTTTGTCCTATTACACAACTATTGGGGATTGAAAAATGTTATTCTTTTTTGTTTTAGGAAGGAAGTATTTGGTTTTGATGTTCGACTGTCTTTTGAAGGTATTCAGTGGGACGTAGGATTAAAACAGTTTCTACTCTATTGTGTGGTGGTATTTTTTCCTTGACATCAGGGATATACCAGATAAATCTATTGTTACCCTTGTTAAGGAAAGTCTTATTAAGCAATTTAGTTAGATATTGCTAGCAGGGGAGGAATGTATGTCAGGCAGTATGTGTTGTAGTTTTCCTTACTTCATTCCCGTCTTCATTTACGTTTTGAATTGATTAAGTTTTACCAAGAGATAAATGTAGGTACCCAAGTTGCACAACACTCAATAAAAATAATTAAATTTGCCTCCGTTCACTAATTTTTTTTTCGGCAGAAGTGGGAAATCTTCAGTCTAAGCTGCATCACAGAGGAGCCAGTCTGGGCAGTGTCAGATTTCTACGGAAAAAAAACACACTCCTGCCTTACATTTAAACCACAAACATGACGTCCGTGCCCTTGTTTGTAGACATAGAAAAGTAAGTTCCAATGGCATTACTGCCACACAGTTATACACAGAAAAGGCTCTACCCTGCCCACTAGACTATTTCATTAAAAATCGTAGCCAAGATAGAAATAGCACACACACACACATTCGTACAACCACAAAAACACACTTCAGCAACCACAACGAGGTCCGCACACACTAATTCAAACGCGCACATAATCCTTTCACCTGTGTCTTACATAATTAGAGCACATCATTACGCTAGTGGGCTCGCACCCTTACACGCCACTCGTTGTGCGCCAAGCCTTAGAGTTCTGACGTCACTTAATCCGTAAACTTATTAAGTATGTGTTTAATAAAGGCTGCGGCTGTAAGGGCGAGCGCGCTCCTCGGTCGAGTAGGCGCTTTAGAATAGCTTGTGCGTAATATGACGCAAATTGAATTACTGCGCCTTTGAAATAAAACTTATGAGGTGGCTGCAGAATGTCACGTAGTTATTTATCAAAGAGTTAGCCACAAACCGCCATCAAACAATTTACAAAAAACTCAAAAACTGTTAGAGAAACAAAAAAAAAAACAGGCATACCTAGAGTACACTTACAGTTTGATAAGATATCTCCTAGAGTGTAATAAGTCTTTTTTTAGGTGGAAAACCATCAGTCATAAAATATGATCAATAGATCATCCCTCTCTAGGGTGGAACGATAAGGTGTGTCAGACTTTTACTGACCCCTAGCAGGCATCGGACCTATTCGGCCCCTTCAGTTTTGCTGACATCTCTTTGAGGTGTACGTGGGAAACTATGCACTGTCGACTCGGGCCTGATCCTTTCTGGACGGCCATATGGCAAGCTACATATAGCACATATTCCTGGAGTCTATGGTGGCCAGAGATCCCCCTGCTACTCTCGACGCCCAGGGCGTGTTCTTCAAACTTAATAGGTTCTAAGACTCATTAGGCTTGTACTCTAATGAGCATAAATGAGGGTTTTAGCATTCTATAACCGGCGGCCGGCGGACACAAAACCGTACTTGAAGCTATTATTGAAACATTCCAATTGATTTCGTATCATCACATTAGCCAAAAGGCGTCAACTGCTGGACATAGGGGCCTCCCCCAAATGTCGTTATAACGACCAGTCTTATGCGTTTATCGCGACCAGTAAACCGGAGACCTAGTGAGGGTCACAGGAATCTGCACAAAAGTTATTATTTTACATATCTTCCAATTAATGCCATATAATTTCGTCCTAGGATTAGTATCCTATTGAACAAAAATCAAACACGTCAACACTGAAAATGATCAGTTAATTTGAACCGGAGACAGTGAAAAATGACACAGATTACATCACCGGCCTCCACCCTGATAACGACAGAATGTAATTACCGAACTGCTGCCAATCAAAGTTGTTGTTTCAATCAATCTAAATCCAATCCCCAAATTGATCAACTGTTGTACAACATAGCTGGAAATCCTAAATAAAAAATCCTGGAAATCCTGTAAATCTACACATTCGTTGAATTTCAAAGGGTATTTAATTGAAAGATTCAGTCTACGTATGTGTAGTACAGTTGACGAAATATTTCGGTTTACAGGCTTTGAACATGGATAACTAAGATTATTGACATGCTTTTTTTTCATATTTTTATAGATGTGAAATTATCAAATGAAGCTCTGGGGTGGAGTGAAATAGCATGTTAGGCTTTTACTGACTAACGAGTCTCTCGGCGAAGACCATGATACATAAAAATAAAACTATATTAAGTGTATAATAATAAATTATTAGTTATTATTATATTTTTACTGCTTATTATATTTTTTTTAACATTATTTTTAGTTTATTATTGTTTAAAATTAATTTATGTATTTTATCTATTACCTCCGTAAGTTGCCTGAATTTAATGAAAAAATTCCTTGTAGCCCACACACTAATTTCTTGAGCACACTGTACCAAAGTACCGTTCTGTTGCAATATTGGAAAAGTTTCCTTCAATTTCATTCGTCAAATATTTTCTGAGCTAGTTTCCAATGCTTCAGAAAAGTTAAATTTGTTTTTTGTTTAAACGTGCGCGATTGGAATGAGAAATTAATGTTCGGATTCTTTTGAATGCTCTCTTTAATTTGACTTGTAACCAAAGCAGCTGGGTTTTTCAGTTTTGATTCAATGCTAATTAATCAGTTTGAGATACTAAAATCATGTAACGTCCATTGACAACATGTATACAATACATAGATAAATGAATATATAAATAAATAAATGAATAAAAAGTGTAGTGGTTACAGACGGGGTTGATACAACAATTATTATTTTAGGGATAAATTTTTACTCAAATTGAACGAAATTTCGGCCAGTGTGAGGGCTCCTTAACAGTCATACGACAACATAATTATGTAGAACATTATTTATGAACATGAGTTTTAACATCGCGCCTGTGTGCGAGAACCGCATAAGTTATTTTTCGTACAAATATTCTCTATAAATTTTATAATTATAGTCTATATAAAAAGTCAGACGACTTGGGTAATTATTAGGGAAAAATTAAATCTGATGTAGTCAACACTGGTTCAATAATCAAGGTAGAGATCTTGATCATTGTTTACTACTAGAAGAACCTCATAAAAAGTATCGAATATAAGTATGTTTTTAATATTATTAGGGGACTTGTTATAAAAAAAAAAATCTTTTTTTTTATAACAAGTTTAGGATATACCTATTTCAGTCTCTTTAATGATATTCTTATTACAAAAGTAGGATACATTTGCAAAAATATAATAGTGTCATAAGTAAGTATAAAGTAATATAAAATAAATATGAAATCGTAAGAGAAATCTAATTCTAAACATTTTATTTATTAATTCATCATCACTAGCCATATTACAATCAACATCTGTTGTAAAACTATCATCATCTCAAGGAACAAGAGAATGACAACTAAAATTCGCGTTGCCAACAACAGATTTCTTATTTCCTTCAAAAATTACCAAGTCGTGTGACTTTTTAGACAGGCTATACACCAAAATATTTAACTACAAATCCGTTAAACATTACAAATACCACACCAGCCTCACACATTCTACACGAGGTGCCGTTTAAAACTAAACTGCGCAACAATAGCTGGACAGAGTTCAACAGTTTGCGCTGACCAGTGAGCCACTTTCAGCGCTGTGCCCCGATGAGCCGTGTAGCAGCGCTCGCTAGTTCAGCACACAATGCTAACGGCGCGGCGAGCGACTTGATTAGAGGTATCGGTTTATTACCTTTGCTGTTCAATGCTTGTACTCCCTGTTTTTAAGGGTTCCTAACCTAAATCAGTAAATAGGATCACTTTGTTGTCAGTCTATCAAGACCCTTTTTCTCGGGAGCGTATTATGGTATAAATCTGAAATTAATCTATACATTTAGACATATAAATAAAATTGCAGTATCTGTTTGTAATATAGGAATAACTGCTTTTTACTACATGCATATGAATATATATACGGTACCTACATACACCAAAATAACATTTTTTACAATTTTTGTGTGTCTGTCTGTCTGTCTGTCTGTCTGTCTGTCTGTTTGTCCGGGCTAATCTCTGAAATGGCTGGACTTTTTTTGGCAGGTAGCTGATGTAATAAGGAATAACATAGGCTGATGTAATAAGGAATAATTTTATTTTAGAAAAAATAAATTCAAAATCCTGTAGTCCACGCGAACACAGTCGCGGGCACAGCTAGTATCAAATATTTAGGTACGTCAAGCCAACCCAAGCGGCAGTGAGAACCAAATTTCTTAGTGAACGCAATCTAAAGATAAGGCTCCGAAAATTAAAATGTATTGGATAATTCTCGTTGAATTTGGTAAGAAGTAAGGTTTGGTAGTACAAGTGCATATTTGTGCTATCAAACCTACTATTACACACCACCCATCCATACATAGGTGGCCGATGGTGGTGGATGGATGGGTTGCACTTTTCCCTATCAAAAAGTCTGGAAAATGTAAATTTGTAGTTACGTCACCAAAAGAAAGACTTTCTTAGGATTCAGAAAAATCTTTGAGACTCTATTCAGGAATTTAACCATTTACATAATGTAGGATTGTATCTCCTCCCTCCCTCGGTGCGCGAGTCGAACACGCACTTGACCGGTTTTTTATTACACTTAGATACTGAATACCAATCGATTTTGTGGCGGAAACCTTTTTGAGTAGACTTGACATTGACGCTCCAAATTCGAGAGATCAACGTTTTAATAAGAAGAACTCTTCATGAGGACAGCGTCGAGATTTTGTAGTGTTTTATAATCATAACTGTCAAGTGGTTGGACTCAGAGGCACCGCGTCCGATTCTCGAATCGGACCGAGTGTTGTTGGGCTTTTCGAACTGGAATTCCTGATGTACTTGTGCCTTTTGGTTTTAGCGGTGAGGCGACCAGGATGGCATCGGTAATGCCTTGATTACTCGTACCGAGTAAACGGGTGCCACAGTGCTCTTGGCTGAATACTATATAGTACGTATATACAAAGCGACAAGTGCCCAGACGAGCGCTTACCTCTACAACTCGCTTACCTCCGTACTGTCTACTGTCTCGGCCGAGCAACATTTTACTGTCTCGCTCTTTTACTCGGTACGTGCACAAAATAGATAGGTACAGAAGTCAATCTACATACAAAGCGCGCTCGAGCAACGCACACATAGACACCGCTCACGGACACGATATCTCGGTCGCGTCTTGGACCACTCGTCGAACAGTTCCGGCTCAAATGCTCATTAGTGTGCGTCCACCAAGCGTAGGTATCAAAAGTGAAGTACATACATGAGATTGTCTTTTGTACCTATCTACTTTGTGGTACGTGTGACAAAGGCATTAGCGGAACGTTTTTGCTATAAGCGGCGTCTCGTGGCGTGCGCCATATATTTTCACACTTTTGACCCTACCGCTCGCCGCCCTCCGCTTAGCGCTCACAACGCGAGCGGCAAGGTCGTGAAAGGGGCCTTAAGCATAAGATTATTATCAAGCATTATAATTTTCCACTACTGGGACTCAGGCATCCTCTCTAAGAGGAGAATGGGTCATTATCCACCACACAGGCCCAGTACGGTTGGTGAATGTCACACAAAAAGTATTCTAGTGGTGAAAGAATTTTTAAAATCAGTCTGGTAGTTTTTCCAAACAACTAGTTTATTCAGCCACATCCGCTTAGACAGGAAGGTTGACTTCCGGTCACCGTAGGCGCGGTCTTGTGGACGGCGAGCTATGGGTAGCTCGCCGTCCAGCCGTCTGGTAACCGTGTGGATCGAGCCCAAGTCGTCGACGGCGCGTCACTACGCGCGCGCTACTAGGCGTGTTTGGAAAACCTTCCACACTTACCTCAAGGAGATATCAGCAAACTTAAGGGGCCCAGCAGGATCAAAGCCTACTGGGGCTATGGGTCGAAGAGTCCAGTAGTTTTTGAGTTTATTCATTACAAAAAACAAATACCTTTTTCTTCTATTTTATAACATTAGAATAAAAGTGATGTATTTAATTTATTAAGAAGAATAGTGTACGAGTATGTATACGATACCTCTAAGTATATAGCATTAATTGGAGCCCCTTTCATCAGAACTTTATAATAACTTTCGGAAGCATTCAAGTTATTAATACATTTTAATATAATATTATTGAATATAGCTTAAAAACTGTAACAGCGTAGCAAGTAATAAGAGCTCAGTATAATTGAAAATAACTGGGTCGGTAGTAATGTGCAATATTGATATTTTATTTACAATTTCATTTATAGGTTTCTGGAAAGTGTACTAAATGATAAGGTTTTATTATTATGATCTCATTTTTACTGAAATAAAACAAAAATTAAATAGATTTTTAAATATTTATAATTAATCAACAGGCAGTGGCTGTTTCTCTTTTTTATGAGGGGGCACGGCTGTGCCCCCATCAATGCAAGCAAAAAAAATTGCACGGCCGTAACATTCTTATCTCGAAACATTTCAGGCCTTTTAAGATCCCCTATAACTTCGTTGTGTATAAAACTAGAAGCCTGAAATATAATTAGTGTTTGTTATATAAATTAATGAAAAACAAAAACATTTTGCGATTTCGGTACAGTTTCTAGATACATCAACTGCATAAATAACTTTGTAATCCCTTTCCCCTCGACAAAGGTATCCCTTTGAAGTATTTTTAATATAGGATTACAAAGTTACATGTACAGTGAATGAGTGAGTGTTCCTGTATATTTATAATATAAAAGAATCTACAGAGTTGCAAGCCTTGGTTTCTTTACTAGTTATGTTTTTGATAGCATTTAAACTTTACGTCCATTTTATTTACAGTTAATTTTATTGCTCGAATTTGCAGTACAATTGCCGGCATGGATCTTGAGCGCTGGCTTCAAGTTGCGCAGAAGTCAAATATTCGGTCTCTTTAGTGGTGCGAAGTGAGACGCGGGGGCGGAGAGTCTCAGTGATTGGCTCGCCGCGCCATCGTGTCATAGACGCCACTCCTGATTCGTTCCCTGCGTTGCTGCATGTATCTAACAACGAAGACGATTGGCTCGCCAATGTATGGAATGCGCAAAGCGATCCCCACTCTAACGCCGAGCGCTCAAGATCCGTTCCGGTAATTGTGCATCATTCATTAATGAAACAAATAAATAAATAAATGAAACCATAGAATTGCTGACTTTTGAACCATTATTTTTACCACGTATCCACGAATGGAATACCAAAAAAAAATACACTCATTCAAAAAACTCGCAAGTACAAACATGGTGAACGTGTGTCCACTTGCGTCGTAAACATCAATGTACCATTGAGAGTTATGTAGGACCGAGCGCACCCAACTGAGGCCATTCCAGTCTATCACGCAGATCTGTAAGTATCCAACTTCGGATCTACTACATCGGAATAGTTAATTCTAATCGCTTTGTTCTAAGACCCGAGGGTCAAGATAGGGGGGAATAGGGAAGGGGGTCTGCTTTGTGCTGATGCCCCCAGGAATGTCATTGTACAAGTGTCGAAATTGTACTTGTAGTTGGGGTAAATTGAAAGCTCTTGTGGAATGTTTTGCGGCCCTGACGTGCTGCAGGGAGGACGACTGTTGAGTGTTTGGGGCTGGCTGATGCGGAGCAGCGACGAATGCCGTGTGGACGAATGCTAAGCAATTATGTACGCTCGCATGCTCACTCTTATTAAATGTATCTTACATGTTTTTTATTATTATTGATAGGCTCGCCTTTGATCACTATTTAATTTTCACCTGATGGTAAGCGATGATGTGGCCGACGCTGGAACACGCTTGCCTAGAAGTAACCTATTCACTCTTGACTTAAAGACCCTAGGTTGTAGCTATCAGGAAACACAGACTCCGGCAGGAAATTCCACTCCTTAGCTGTACGCATAATGAATGCGGTTCCAAAACGCTTTGTACGATTTAAAGGAGAGTATGTGGATTGAAGTGCAAATTAGGTTATTGAACCATTTTTTATTATACCTATTTTAGTTATTTTAAAACAATAGCTCAAGGTATTTCATTCATTTATAACTTTTAAGAAACAACGAGAAAAATATTATTATTATAATTTAATTGATTTTAATTTTAACCGCTTACCTAATTTTATTTGGTGTATCTTTGTTGTAAATAAAGCTTTGACATTATAGGACGTATATTGACATCAGTCATTAAGGTAAATAACAGTTAATTAACACATTAACTAAGATCTTCCGAGGGCAGTTGGGTAAAATAAACCGTACCTAAGTCCGCATAAGTTAGCCGAAAGTAACTGGTGTTGTCATTATTACCAGAAAAGAGAATGTCATAATCACTTAGGGCACTCACGCTAGGCCTCACAGATATTGCTCCACACAAGCTGAAAATATGACTAACCTATCTATTCCGGTACATTAATATGTCCGAACTGTAATTCTTTTAGTCGAGCGATGGTCAACGGACCATTTTCTAGAGACGTGATTCGTACCCACAATATGTCGATATATCTCAGCCTAGCGCTAGTGTCGTGCCGACGATATCTTTCACATGAAATACTGACTTATTTATTACTTGCTCGTTCAATATTATCGAAGCAGTTGTATTTTGTGGATAAAAGAATAGATAAAAATTGAAAGAATTGTAATCACTGAGATTCTTTGCATTTTATTGGAAACCTTTATTGCAATATGTGTTTTATTGAATCTACATATGTAGGTTTTTAAGTCTGATAATGGTTTTAAAAGTTTTGGCAATATTTTTCAAGTGAATTCCAATTTTGAGTCTAGACTACATAACAAGACAATAAGAAGGTACATATGTGCACTAGCTTCTGACATATTATAAGTGCTCATGTAGGCCTATGTGAAATGAAAACTTTTAGTTTTTAGTCAGTAAGAGTTTGACACTATCTCCCGCTCCGCCGAAGGGCGTGGGATGTCATTGGATACAATACTTATAAGCTAACTATTTGTATCTCATTTTAAGTGAACTGTAATTGTTCATAAGAGAATAAATTCTTAAAACCTATTTGGATGTTTTTACCCAACGAAAAAAAAAAAAAAAACAAAAAAAATTTGAATTTCGAATATGTGGGATCGGAAGCATCAACTGTCAAGCACGAGCATGATTCTCGAATGTCTAAAGGTTTCTTAACGTGTCCAGCTGATCCGAGCACGCTAAAGCGAGCAAAGTCGTGCGATGTCGTGCTTCTCCACGCGTTGTAGATAAAGAACAGGATGCAATGCGACACTTTGACGCGGTGTGTACTGAGCCTTAGAGGAACTGAAAACCAAAGAAACGGCGTATGGACTGTATGAACAGTTATTATATGACTGAAAAGAAAATTACTACTGAGATAAGGACTTTAAAATAAGTATTAAAGTAAGCTAGGTACAAAGACCAACACCTGACATGTTCAAATAAAAAAAACATTCAGTTAAACATAGAACTTCCTTCTTTTTGTAGTCGGTTAATAAGGACCATAGAATAACATCAATCTTCTTGTCTTCGTGTCGATGTTCTCAAACTAGATATTTTACGGCCAATATTTGGCTTCCTGTACAGCTCTATTTTTGGCCTCGGATAGATTTTTTTTTTGTGTAAAAATCATCCAGATGACATCCCCCGCCCATGGACGGAGCGGAAAATAGTGTCAGACTCTTACTGACTAAAAAACCCACCCCATTCCTTCGTTGCCTTTCATACCGGGGCCGATCCTCCCTTTTAGAACTTGACCCTTAGCCCCAGTAGGCTTCGACCGGCTGACAACTCCTTGAGGTGCGCGGGAATAGTAAGCGCCGTCGACGACTTGGGCTCGGTCCGGAGGGTTACCGGATGGTCGGGCAACGAGCTACCCATTGCTCGCCGTCCGCAAGCCCGCGCCTCGTACACATCCTGAAAAGTGCAAGTGGTTATGCAGGATTTCCAGCATAGCAGGAGACGCATGTTCTGTGCAGTGGCTCCACACTGGTACGGTGTTAGAGATGGGTCTTGTTTTTACAGCGGCCAACCTGGGTTCGTAGTCGGTTTAGAGATTTCTGAATAGCCACTGTAGTTTGCGTCCAGAGAGAAAATGTTTTGATAAATAATATCAATGATGAGCAATGTCGGTATATCGACAGTACCGACTTTCTATTACATTATCCAGTTCCC
The DNA here is from genome assembly GCA_910589285.2 of Mythimna ferrago. Lineage (NCBI taxonomy): Eukaryota > Metazoa > Arthropoda > Insecta > Lepidoptera > Noctuidae > Mythimna > Mythimna ferrago. The sequence goes on from OU342692.1 coordinate 25,492,185, forward strand.
TTCCCAGCTTAGTTTATTTCACTAACGTATAACAGCCAATTTATTAAATAAATTGGGTTTCACCTGCTACTAAGCCATTAAATAGGCCTCGTAAAAGTTTATAAACAACTAAAATTTACAACCTTCATCAGCATAACTAGACAATAAACTATAAAATAGAACTGGTGTATTTTCTGACAGCCGCGTGTCATTGCGAAAATAATTTAATTAAGTTACTCAGGTTTGATCTATCACCACCACTCTGCCTTGTTCCGCCGTCGTGTTGTTGTGCCGTATTGTTGTTGTTGTACTTGCTCTGTTTTGTTGTCCTTGTTGTGTTGTTGTTGTTGTTGTTCTGTATTGTTGTGCTTCGGCCTTTACCCAACTAGCTCTTTATTGGAACAGAAAAACATCTATCATCCATCATTACACAGACAGACACACAAGATGGAGCGAGAGTGCGTGTTAGACTTTTGCCTTTTGACTAAAACTCACCTTTTTTTAAGTAGGAAAAACATCCAACGACGTCGCCCGCTCTTGGGCGGAGCGGAGAGATAGTGTTAGACGTTTACTGACTAAAAACTCACTCCTGTTTCTTCGTTGCCTTTCGTAAAGGGGCCGCATCTTCCTTTCAGAAGCAGACGACTAAAACCTACCCGCGTCCTTCAGTTGCCCTTTGCGTTCTGACCATGGTATTCTTTTCAGAAATTTCCTGTACAAATGTGGAATACACATGAATCCCATTATTGTTTATTTACATACAGGAAAATCCACTGACAGAAACTAGTTCGCAGTAATGCCTTGATCACACGTACAGAGACAGTGTCTCTCGGCCGAATACTCGGTACGTATAAACAAAGCAGGGAGTGTTCGGCCGAGCGCTTATCTCTCAACTCGCTTATATCACTGTCTCGGCCGAGCAAAATTTTACGGTCTCGCCTTTTTACTCGGTACGTGTGATCAAGGCGTAACTAGTTCGCCAACGAATTTCGCTCGCTTTTGAAGCGCCCAGTAAAGACGCTTTGGCTAATCAAAGTTATGGCATATAATCAAGTCGGAATATCAACTGCAATCACTAAGTGTCTCCGCACAAGAGCCACAAAAAAAGTCTCTTCAAGCTTTTTTTTGAGGCGGCCTTTTTTTGTGGCTCGTGTGCGGCGATGCCGCCACAAAAAAAAGCTTGAAGAAGCTTCTAGCTTTTTTCGTGTCGCCGCTTTTTTGTGGCAGCCAAAACGCCATGCCATTCGCGCATTTAATCCTTCTTCGTCAAAGTCCATTATGATACTGCTTGCATGGCCACAAGCTATCGCTCGCTTCAGCTTTTTTTTGTGGCCGCTTCTAGCTTTTTTTTGTGGAGGCATTTTTTGTGACGGCTTTTTTTTTTGTGGCCCATGTGCGGGAACACTAACGCTTGAGTACTAATCTAGCGTATCACACAACAGAATCACTTTCAGTAAAATTTAAAGCCACATCTTTTTGTTAATCTCAGCGATACATTTTCTGTTGTAATTTTCTTTAGGTTCCAGCACTAAATTCAACAACAACTAATAAAGCCGACCGCGGTCGAACCCTTGCAATTATTATTCTACAGCCGCTCCCGCAAGAAACTTGCTATTTAGTTTCAGCAAAACCAAATAGAAAGTCAATAAAGTACAAATAAATCAGCCTGTCTACGTAATAAAGAAATCTAACTAAGTCCCAGCCGAGCTAGGGTCTGCACCCATCGGAGAGGTCGCGCATAATCTACCAACTTTAACTTTTCAAATTGACAATTGGTTCGGATTGAAGTCAAACAAAGATGATAATTTAAACTTTTATCAATGAAGTCTGTTTTGAGTTTGGATTAAATGAAAAAATCTACTTTATTTTTTTTATCTTGATGAGTTAAGTAAATAGTACCTGCTTAAACATTGATTTCACTTAATCAAACTAGAAAAAAACGTGCTGGCAGGTGGTACTATAATTTAATATTCAAACTCAAATCATTTATTTCAAATACCTAACAAAGATACTTTTAAATTGCCTAAAAGTCGGTCTGTCATATATAAAGCTCTAAAAGTAAAATCTTCTCCAACACACCTATATATTTCCAACACCAATTTATTCTACACAAGAATACGTGACATCACTATAACATATTACGGGTTCAAGGCCAACACTAAACATGTACGATCTATCCGCACATACCTCCACCCCACCACAAAAGTTAATGCCCCTCCCGTTCGCAGTCCATCGCGAGCGAACGACAACATTACCATTACCATAACGAGCACGAAAAAACAGCCGGCCCGGTGTGAACACACCCTTAACCATATTGTTTCACTTAAACGACATTCTAAACTCAAGGGATTTACATACATCGAAGCAGCCGACGATATCACTGGATTTTTCTACCTACATAACACATATGATCGTCACGCCTGGAATATTCCCCAAAGAGTGAAGCAGAGGCGTAGATTATAAGTATTATTATAGTACGTTAGTCTCAAGTTTTAAGTGGCAGTGGACAGGACACATTGCTCGTAGAACAGATGGTCGGTGGGGACAAAAGGTTCTGAAATGTCGACTACGTACCGGAAGATGCAGCGATGGGAGGGCTCCCACAAGGTGAAATGGTGACCTGGTGAGGGTCGCGAGAATCCGATGGATGCGAGACGCACAGGACCGGTCATTATGGCGACACTTGGGGGAGGTATATGTCCAACCTCACGATGTTTTCTTTCACCGTTTTGAGAGCCGTAGTGATGAAAAAAATTACACAAAGTAAAGCGCCGGAACGGTATTCGGAAGCGTAGGTTTTAAGAAAGGTTTGTCGGAATCTGAACTGAAATTGGAGGCGGAGGCAAAGTGTCCAATGAAATATTACCAAAACTAATCGGATAAATTTAAATGAAGTCACAACATTCCAAATTATGTATTTGGAATGTTGTAGGTATTGGGAGGAAACTTAAGTGGTAATGGGCAGGGCACATTGTTCGCAGAATAGATTGCCATTGAGGCCGGAAGGTTCTAGAGTGGCGTTTGCGTACCAGAAGACGCAGCGTTGGAAGACCTCCCACAAGGTAGACCGCTGACCTGGTGATGGTCGCGAGAATCCGATGGATGCGAGACGCACAGGACCGGTCATTATGGCGACACTTGGGGGAGGCCTATGTCCAACCGTGGACGTCTTTCGGCTGATTTGATAATGATGATAATTTTTACCCCTGTTTTTAGGATCTGGAATCGGAAGTCAGTCAATCGGAAGGAATCGAAACTCCGTAACATGTCTGGTTTGAACGCGTGACCGTACAACTCGTAAGTCGGGACCGTTACCATTGAGCCACCACTACTCCGGTCTATTAGGTACTGGGAAATTTCAAAAGGCAAAACTCGATTACGAACGATCTTTATGCTTTTCAAATTGAAATACGTACTGTTTTCGCCATTAGCAATGTGTATGCGAGCTGTGTAATACCAGGTTTATAATTTCAATTTAGTTTGGAGCGTTCGAAAATTAAATTTTGAGTACCTATTTGGACTTAGTTCTGTTGATATTGTATTTGTGTGTTTTCTATACAAGTGGTGTCTAGCTGTGTTAGTAGGTAAAGTGAGCGAAGTTTTGGAAACTAAATATTCGAATGTAACGTAAATTATAGCCGTAATAGTTGCTACGAGTATGAACCGATCTTTGTGCAAAAAAGGTTGACTCTGCAAGGAATCTAGTAAATGTAATATTTCCTTTTTTCTATACAAGTACGTATAACTACCGACTTCAGTCATTATGTCAACACTTGGGGGAGGCCTATGTTTCACAGTGGACGTCTTTTAGTTGAAATGATGATGTTGATGACGTATAACTGAGTAAGTAGGTACCTCGACCCACCACGGCAAGAAGCTGATGAATGCGGAAGTTTTTTAAAGAGGTACCGTTGTCCTATAAAGCAAAAGGCTATTGGAGGAACACGGGTGGGACTTTAAGTCAGTAATATCCTGACACTCCCACTCGCACCACCTAGTGCGTGGGAAGTAGTTTGATGAATACCGACCCAAAAAAAAACTACTTAAATTTTTTTGACCTTTCTTAGTTCTTGTCTTGTTTAGACTACACATTGAAGCGTTAATTATTAAGCAGTTCCGGATCCCGAATCCTCTCGGGATCCCCATCCTGATTTCCACCACAGAGTCTTCAACGTCGCATAGTGTTCCACGCGCGCCCCAAAGACATGTCAGCAAATCGTAGGGGCCCAACAGGGTCGAAGCCTACTGGGGCCAGCCATGGGTTATTTATTTATTTATTTATTTATGCTTTATGCACATTACACTGTACAAAGGCGGACTTAATGCCATAGGCATTATCTACCAGTTGACCTTAGGGTGGTGCAGAAACAACATGGCAGGTGGTGAGGTTATGTGAAAGAGAACCCCGGGACAGTGGAACGAAGGCAAAGAAGGAACAGGAGTGGATTTTAGTCAGTAATAGTCTGATACGCCTTTCCGTTCCGCTCAAAAGCGGTAAAAGTCGTGAATGTATGATCCCCACCTAAAATAAAAATCATAAAATAATAGAGTCCAGTAAAAAATCGATGTCAGGGCGCTGATGGGGCTGCCGCGTTATTGCAGTGCTTCGGGACTATTTGCTCAAGCCAGAGTCGACACAAGGGTCCTTAGACAAAGTAACATACGCAAAAGAAGTAGGTACATCTATTCATATTTTTTAGCTATCACTCTCAGGAGGTTGTTGCTACTGCCGCCGCGCAATCTAGCGAGAATCAACATAATTTTCTGAAGTGTACGTACATATTATACCCCTGAGTTTGTTTCGGTGTTTCTTCTCAGGGTAGTCAGCTAGGAAACACCGACCTCATCTAGTTTAAACTGACAAAAACAACGTGTAAATGAAATTCAAAGGCAAAATTTTTATTTTACATAGGCCTACATGGGCACTTATAAAACGTCAGAAGCTAGTGCACGGTTCCAAATTGGTCGTTTCCTATGAAGAAGAACCGGCAAGAAACTCCATGGTTACTCTTTTTAAAAAAAGTGGTTCTTGTTACAATATTTATAGATATTATGTAAGAACAGTGTAGACTGCACACAAAAACACACACAACAAAAAATCATAAAAGTGTATTTTAAAACCATCATTTATAATAAGCACTAACATGTATTATAAGCTAAAATATTATTTCTCGTAAAGAATTACATACATAATTCACTTACTGAGAAACACTATCTAAAACTAAGATAGAATAAATTAGAGCGCACAGATGTACGTATGTAAAAAAACAAAATTGTTAGTTACTTATCTATATATAGTATATATAAAAATCAATGCCACTTTTCGTTGTAATTTTATAACTCAAGAACGGGCTCACCTATCCAAACCAAATGTTTAGGCTTTCTTCAGACTATTTAGTAGATAGTTTATGTAAAGTTTGGTAGGGTAGAGTAGGGTATAGTAGGGTAGAGTAGTGTAGAGTAGAGTAGTGTAGAGTAGGGTAGAGTAGGATAGGGTAGGGTAGAGTAGGGTAGAGTAGGGCAGAATAGGGTAGAGTAGGGTAGAGTAGAGTATAGTAGGGTAGAGTAGAGTATAGTAGGGTAGAGTAGGGCATAGTAGGGTAGAGTAGGGTAGAGTAGGGTATAGTAGGGTAGAGTAGGGTATAGTAGGGTAGAGTAGGGTAGAGTAGGGTATATAATAGTAGGGTGGAGTAGGGAAGAGCGGAAGCGAAGCCGCGCGGGCAAAAGCTAGTAACCTATATATTATGTAATATTTGTTGTAAGCTATATTTAGAACTTGCTAAATTCAGATGAGACTATGTTAAATCCGCTAGCTGAAGAAAATCTACTAAAGTATTTATTTGAATTTGATTAATATCGAGAATAAATTCCACTTACATACAGTCAGTCAAACTGAAGAGATTGCCTTTTGTTAAGTACTTGTAAACAAGCAGGTTAAACCACATTGAATACATTGAAACAAACTGTATACAATGGAAATATTTCACATTTTATTGCAGAGTGCCTCCATTGCAAATTATATTGCAGCTCTTTCGTATACGAGTTCATGCCTTTTAATATTATTTAATTGAACCTTTTGTTATAGCATTCGTCTGGTGAATTTATTTCATGGTAGTCTGAACAGGAACTTTTAACAATTTTAATCATTATACGTATCGATATACTAAAAACAAACGCAACTGCGGTTACATTGAATAAAAACGAACTGTCTCTGAAAGTGTAAACCGTAAAACCTTCCGAAAGGAATCCAGTCACGAAGCTAATGCCGCTTTCACACGACAACTGTTGTAGGCTTCGTAGAAACACGGTTTCATTAAAAAAAAATCTAAATCTTTGTAAGTTTCATTATCGGACCCCCAAACTAACGGCGATGCGTCACCGGTACATGGTGGACATCCCACCTACACGCACAAAACGTTTTGGGAACACATTAATTGTGCGTACAGCTAGAGTGGAATTCTTTGGCGGAGTGTATGTTTCCTGATGGCTACAGCCCGGGAAACTTTAAGTCAAGATTGAATAGGTTACTTCTAGGTAAGCGCGCTCCATCCTCGATCGCATTGTTGCTTTCCATCATTCAGGTGAGATAGCGGTCAAGCGCGAACCTATCAAAAATAAAAACAAAAAAAGAAGTTAAATTTTAAAACTGTTCTACACAGAAAATAGATCAATAAAAAATATTAAATTTGCGGGAAAGGGAGCAATCTTAGGGCTAGCTTACATATTATAATCATTTTACAGGAAAAATATACGCCATATCAGCGCAAAACGGCTCAGCATAACGCTGTGGCTACGAGTCCACTACGCTGGTTTTCAGCCTAGGACGATGACGGTGTCGGTAAAAACGTCAAAGAAAAACTCGTTGTCGCCATGTCGCGTCGTGACTCCCTATGAGCCCTTTACCGCACGTTAAGACGCGAGCTGACGCGATAACGCTCGCGCGAGCGAGGCGACCGTCCGTCCAGCGACCCCCTAATCAAGTTTCTTTAACGGTAATAGGAAACTACCGTTTGACATTAGAATTTCCATTGACGTTATGGGATTCGGTTACACGGACAAGTTTTGCCTTTGTCGCGAATTGAACCAACTAGTAACTGGCGGAAGGGAGATTTGAAACTGTTTTGTTTGATAGCATCTTGTTCAGTAAAGGGTCGGCAGCGTTTAAAGTATGTTGATATTAATTTGATTATTACTTGCCAGTTCTCGCGTTAAAATTTGAACAATCCTGAAGTAATTTAAGTTTATCTAGAACATTACTGTCACCACGTGCCACAGAAAGCATGTAAAGCCGAAAAGCCGAAATCTTCGACCGTCTTACAGGTGGTCAGACTCCTGGATGCCCAACCCTTAGTTTTTGCAAGGAGTATTGTAAGTGGGTTGTGGAGGTCTGATAGGTAGTCGCTGCATATAAAACTTAGTTATATATTTCAGCCGCATCCCGCTAGACTGGAATAGACTGGAAGCCGACCTCAAGCTAGATGTCGACGCTACAAATTACTCCTAAAAGAAAAATCTTTTGTCGTCTTCCAAGACTAAGGCGATTATCACACTGCCACGTATCACACTGCATGTTGCGTGTCGAGTTGTCGACACACCTACGCGCGTACTTGCGAGAGTGCAGATTTGCATCATCGTGCGGGTTTTTTACGCGCGTTAAATTAAATTCTTATACTCATTTTATACAAAATCACGCACGGCACTACGAAACTCAGTATGCCATACCTTGCATCTCGCTCCGCACCCACGCTCGTGAGCGCATGTTTTCTCCGCATGTAGGCTCGTGATCTGCATGAACGCGCGTGGATGCATTCGGCGTGTTGGTTTGTGCATGTTTTCTATACTTGCGGAGATAAAACACGCATTCACGCCTAATCGATAATCGCCTAAATCTACCCGTGTGCCCATCCAAATTTGAGCAGACTTTTGTATCTGAATGAGTAACAAACACACACAAATACATACAAACTTTTGCCTTTATAAGATTAGTATGATTGATAGTTAGTACAGTAGGTACTACTTCATCAAAAACTTACCGTTTTAATTAGTTAATACTTGCTAAAGTCAAGTAAAGTACAAAGAAAACATATTTAGAATACAATTGGTAAGTAATTCAATATTTATTATATTATGACTTCGAATCCTTAATTGGATCACAATACGCCCAGCGATCATCATCCAAGTGAGAGGTGTCAAATGTAAACAATCTTGACATGTCATTTATTTAAAAATTGTCTAATTAGCTCTTTACCTAAACCGATGTTAGGTAATTAACTAAAAAATAATTTTTGTATATCTTTTATACGTTTTTTTTTATTGAAAAGTCATAGGTTCTATGTTCGGCTGAATGTATGTTTTTTTTTTTATAACTGTATATTTATATGTGTGTTACTTTTTCACGCACAAACGTTTGCACGGATTCGGAAGAGTACATTGGTATACCAAGTATTGGAATAGCATGTAAGATACTGTAACGTGGGGAGACGCTAAGGAAAGGCTTTGGATTGAACTTTACTAATTATATTCTTTCAAGCCTTAAATTATATTATAATATAAAAATTAAATTCAATCTTTTTTCATGTTGACAACCATCAGTCATAATTCGAATCTATATTCTTAATACCATAAGCCTTAAAAGGTCCATTACAATGAAGTTTCTACTTCAACTAATATGTGACCTTCGTGGTCGTCACATGAGCTACGCCCTTACGAATGGAAATGCTGAAGATGGCAAAGCACTTCCATTCCATAATGGCAAAGCATTTCTGTTCCAAAAAAATACTTTTAAGGTTTAGGTATAACCTGCCTATACCTAACACACAGATGTCCCTACCTATGGAGGAAATAAATTTACATGGTGGTGGTCGTCTCTTTAGGAGCGAGCCTAAGTCACGACAAACGATAAACAAAATTCAAAATCTATTTACAAACTTACTATGCGCTAACTTTGCGCTTATCATTCAACGTTGTCATGCTTAAACCCCACCGCAGCAAAACCTCAAAAAAAGCCACAGTACTGCACCCTTGCCATAACTGACATCTACTCAGAAGGAGTCTAACATAAAGTAAACTACAACTCTTAAGGTTATGACTTTAACCTCATCGGACGCTCATCGTGTCAGAGAAGAAAAAGACAGAACTGTGCAAGTTCCTATCATCGCTAAAAAATTGAAAATGTGCCAGTATCAAAACTCTTACAAAAAAATCATGGAGTATATATGTAATCAGTCCATTTTGACTGAACTGTGGTTTTTTTAATATCAGCTAAAACAATGGTGTCAACTAGACACCCTTTGCGAAGGCTATGCCTTATCTGCAAAGTCAGTATCAGCCTTAATTGATATTTGTCCTCATTAATAGGACCACAGTTTCCAAAAATAATTAAATTACTGCAAGTTCACTGGCTCAAATTCACCAATTTGAATAATAATAATAAAAAATAAAACACTATTTAACGCACAGTTGCTTCTTTCTTCTTTTTTCGATGGCGGCGTCCCATCATTGAAAATGAATATGAAACAAAAACAAATGATTAATACTATTCATGCCCTGCTGATCTCACAAAAATAATGCAGTGACATGATAACAAAAACAAAAGCCAAAATATTTACACAATTCTTAAAATTAACCGTTTTCTAATTTTATAATTCCTAACAATAAAATTTAATTTCTTTATAAAAAACTTCCAAAACTTATATCTAAATAGAGAGGACTTATCGTTAAATTTAATATAGGAATGTTTAGTTTTTATTAATTTTGAATTTATTTTACAATGAAAGTGATGGGAGGACTTTCTTCCTGCCATGCCCTTTCGTGCCATGCACTTTTTAGTTCTAAATGGGGCACGATGAAAATATTTGTTACATAAATTAATAAAATCAAACCCATTAACTTTGTCTATTATTTCTGGAGGATGAACATCATCCTTTATAACAATAAACTGGGCCATCTCCTCTTTTTCACCCTGGAAAAAACTTTGTCCACTTTTGTTATTTTTATTTTCAAAAATGTGATCATCGTCGTTTTGGTTTTTATTGGATTCGACATCCAGATCACATTGAGATTCTATTGAAAATATCTCTAGGTTCTCTGAAATAAAATTGGATGAAATAATAATTGGATTGGACACAACCAGGTTATCTTCATCCGTACACTCCAATCCCGTCTCGTCATCGACTCCACTGCTTACATCGTCATAATCCGGCTCATTATTCTCATCAGTCTGCTCAACAATTGTTTGTGGACCGTCCATCATCATGCTAGAATATAAACCTGCATTATCATCTTCATACAAAACATTTAACGGTCCGCCTTCTTCAAGTAAATCTGCAGTTTCCTCCTCTACAACACATGGTTCCAGTGGCTGCACTGCTGTAACGTGCTGACGCTGCTTACAAATAAAATATCTGCACGGGAATTCGTTTCTTAATTCCTGGCATATCGTTTCGAAATCCATATCGTAATGATAAGTGTATCTATAAAAGTGTTGGGCTGCTCCATGAAGATATGCTCCCAAAATGAGTGCGTAATCGCTCTCCCGCCATTCGTTAGACCTGGCAGTCAATTTAAAATCAGCGATAAATTCCTCGAGGCAGACCTTGTCTATGCCTGAGAAGAACATCATCTCTTCTTCTACAAAATATTAAATAATATAAAAATCACTCAGCTTTTAAGTTTTCAGGCGTTGTCCTCGCCTGCTGTAGCTGCTGTTCTCACTTATTATGCTTTGCGAGAGGTTTATGGGACCTTACGGGTCGCAACAGTCGCCTTCCTCAACTATCGGGGTCTCGTAAACCTGAAAAAACAGTCAAGGCCTTACGGACTTTACCCGGCGCCTCCACCAAATGTAACGTGGGGAGACGCTAAGGAAAGGCTTTGGATTGAACTTTACTAATTATATTCTTTCAAGCCTTAAATTATATTATAATATAAAAATTAAATTCAATCTTTTTTCATGTTGACAACCATCAGTCATAATTCGAATCTATATTCTTAATACCATAAGCCTTAAAAGGTCCATTACAATGAAGTTTCTACTTCAACTAATATGTGACCTTCGTGGTCGTCACAATACTTACCTACTTTCTTATTTCACGCAGGCGAAGCCGCTGCCAGAAGCTATTATAAAATAAACGATTCTTTAACTTTCTGACCTTCATATTTATATAATATAATATAATATAATATACGATTAATAGGCGACGATTTATTACACAAGCATTATTAATTACTGCATTTACAATTTGACCGCTTCAAAAAGTATTGTAGCGATTTCTCGTGATGTGTTTCTACTTTAAAACGGTTGAAAAGATCAAATCTATAAAATCAAATCTGAATCTGGTTTTTTTTTTAAATTAATCATATTTGTTTTTTTTTATGGTGGGAATAAATCATCCAATGACAACCCCCGCTCTTGGGCGGAGCGGGAGATAGTGTCAGACTCTTACTGACTAAAAGACCCACCCCGTTCCTTCTAGCCTTCATACCGGGGCTCGAGCGCCCTTTCGGATAATCCTGGCCCCAGTAGGCTTCGACCCGGCTGGGTCCCTGCTGTTGCTGACAACACCTTGAGGCGCGCGGGAACAGTGCGCGCCGTCGACGACTTGGGCTTGGTCCGGACACTTACCGGACGGCCGGACAGTAAGCTACCCATTGCTCACTGTCCGCAAGCCCGCGCCTACGGTGGCCGGAAATCGGGATCAGAAGCCCGGCGGCGGTGGCGGCGGCGATAACGCCGTTGCCTGATGCGTTCGGCCTCCTCCTGTGCGAGCATTACTGCTTCGCAGAAGTCGGCGACCGCCTGCCACTTCTCCTCGCTCCGGACCATGGCCTCAACCAAGGCTCGGCGCGAGAGGTCTCCGCCGCCGATCGCCCCCACGAGGGCACGACGATGCTCCGCCCAAGCAGGGCACACCTCGACTGTGTGCTCCACCGTGTCCTCCGGGCATTCCGCACAGTGGCGACACCCGGGCGTCACTTCCGCATGTATCCGGTGCAGGAAACTCCCGAACGAACCATGTCCGGTGAGGACCTGCGTCATGCGGAAGGTAAGGACGCCGTGAGCTATTTCCAGCCACGCCTCAAAGAGGGGACTTACCGCCATGATTGTGGCGTGCCCATTTTTAAATTAAACTTGGTAACTGTTTACTTTTTATTTTCAAAGTGGATTAGGATATATCTTCTACTAGTTTCAAATAAAAATATCTTTTCTAAATACCTAAAAAAATACTTAAAATAAATAACTTGGCAAATCGCTTACAAATGTGTACACTGACTGACCGGTCCTATAAAATACCTATGTGGTTTTTCCTCAAAAGATTATTTTAGACACTAGTAGGGTGGTCCTCACATGATCTATCTAACCTATATAATTTACTTTTAAAGAGACTGTCCTCTGAATATAGAGAGTAGTCGATAGTAATCCATCGATGTTATACTTTCTTTCTTTTTTTATTTATGTGAGTCATGTTTGTAAACACACTGAGATAAAAGAGACGTGGGGAAGTGTTAAAAAAACCAAATTATTTATGTATTAAGTATTTAAATATGCTTGCTATAGATTTATGACGTAGGCACCTTCTGCAATCAATGTTGGTTGTACAGGTTTTCGTCTCTAAGCGCGCGTAAAACTAAAGCTCCTCCTCCATGTTCTTTCTCAGTAAATGTTCAGTACCTAAACGACAGAATCTTTTTCTTCAGTGAAACATTCAACAAATAAGGTACGCAGAGGATTTAATAACGATGTTACACGATGAGGAAGCTGTCATCATAAGCAGCAAGCAGAAATTATTTTCAACGTTAACATTAAAAGTAGTCGGCTCAAGGAATCGGTCATGAATCGTCCCGTTTTTGCTATGTGCTAGATTACCTCAGCGATATATTTAAAGGCTTAGCTGATGTGTTATGATGGTTTATTTCTTTGTCTTGCGACGTTTTAATAAAACAAACTTTAAACCAGCATACCCATAGAGCATGAGAGCTGCACATTCATCTCCTCTGTCACTTATAGATTCTACAAAATTGGTAAGGTTATTCAGAAATCATGACAACCAATCTTGCCCAGATGTGTGTAACCTATTAACTGGGTAATAAGTCGTAGAGGTCGTACTGACCGAGGCCAAGCCAGGGCCTGCTCTGATACAGACCATGGTCCGGAGCGAGACGGAATGGTATGCGGTCGCTTCCCTCTGCGAAGCAATAAAGCTAGTAAAGGAAAAAGCCGCAACCGTGACGGAAGGGACATCCTCACGAACTAGCCCGCTGGCTGTATCTCCTATGGCGGTACTAGGAGACACCCGGGGCGTCGGAGGTCGCAGGATGATCCCCGGCACAATAGGTACGAACTTGTGGACGACGAGCAATGTGCTCGAGTTGTCTCGAAAAGTTTTAGAAAAGCCAACCAGATTGTTTGGTTACAAAAATATTGTTAAAAATAAATTCCTTAAGACCTACAGATAGTCGGCAGTCTGCACTAGCCCTGGCAGTATATTTAAAAGAGCTCCTTATATCCGGCCGGCTGCGACGTTATCCACTGCAGTGCAGTCCCGGTAAGTGCCCGCGTTCCAGTCCCGCGGGACTTAACGACGTCCCAACACTAGGCTACTTTTAATTGATTCCCGTTTAATTGGGATTTTTATTAGAGCATTATTTACTGAAACTTTGGTAAATATTGGTATCGTTTTTTCAATTTCGTTTGAATTAGATAAATGTAGTGAGAAATACGTAGGAATTGAATAATATACGTGAAATAGATTATAGTAGGATCGGATGAAATAAATTATTTTAAAGCTTAAAGTGATTTATATCTATCTATAATCCTTTAAAGATTTATTTGTAACAAAAAATTCACAGTAATTCTGAAAGGCATAATGAAAATAAAAAGTGTGCGTAATACCTAAGCACCTGCTCAATTTAAATTAAGCTATCTATGCCATTTTATGTTCAAAATTGTGGTGGATATAAACATGTTCTAACTAAACACTAATTACGTCATTCCATTTAACATGCACCATATTCCCTGGATGATAATTTATCTCGTGGATACAGTAAAAGTTTTTATGAAAAATGGCCAACTACGTTACAAAAAGGAATTTTGGTAAATGTGTTCCCATACGCATTGTACAGCCAAGGATGAAAAATGCAGAAGCACTCTGCTAATGCTGCATAAGCATATATGCATAATCAGCCATATAATTTTCACACTAAGACTCAGGCATCCGCTCTAGGAGAGGGAATGGGCCGTAATCCACCACGCGGGCCCAGTGCGGGTTAATGGATGTCACATGTCTTCGAATTTTTGGTTCTAAGACATGCCGGTTTCATCACGATGTTGTCCTTCACCGTTTTGAGAGCAAAACTACTAATGCTCAACGTTTATTTTTATAGGTATTAGAAGTTTAATTTCACAGACCAAATAAAACAGTAAGATACTTTTGTTTATGCACAAACATTATGATCGAATCAATTCAGTGGTTTAGGCGTGAAAAGGTAACACACAAACTTACTTTCACATTTATATTATTATTTAAGACTAGGATAACTTGTTACAGACATACAGTCATAACCAAAGGTCGGAATTAGGTGGAGTTATTCATGTACTTACACTGATTTCACACAGCAAAAGAATAAAGTGGATATGCCTAAAACCCCGAGATTAATTTAAAAAAGCAGAAATATTTTATCAACGCTATCAGAAAAAAAATCTTCCTGCATTAATGACAAGGAGGAGGAAGCGTATAAATTTGATAACCTCACCTCAATTGACATGGAAATCTTTTTCAATAAAAAATAATAAAAATTGTATGTTAATATCTTTGTACTATTTGTCTTATCTATCTCGGAGGTTTTTATTATTATTTATTTGTAATATTGTTGGCCACACAGGATTTTTCATTAGAAATCCCTGGAAGATCCATAATAATATCAACATTTCGATGCAAGTACATGAATAACTCTGCCTAATTCCGACCACTGGTCATAACTTAGAAGAGTTAGATGGTACAGCTTGTGTTTTCTTCTAATCTAGATGATCTTAGAGAGCTCGTAGTAGATGACATAGAATTTCGGTAGTTACTTCATTTTTACATGCTTCATGGTTTTATGTTAAGCATTTTAACTTTTATTATGTCTTTTCTCCAATGAAATTCAGTAGCTGGTTTAGTTATTCGCAAGTTGATATAGTTTTGTATCACAAGCGTATACAAAACTTAAAAACATGTGGAATGATTGAAACAGGCACAATGTCGGTAAAATAAAGTTGAATTTTTTTTTTTTAGTGATGGCTATCTCAGCGATGTTTGCCAAGAAAGCTGGCGCGATACATTTGTTGCCAAAAACATCAGAATGTGGGTACATCTGCATTCTAATGGTGAACAAAGTAACAGTATCCAATGAAAATAAAAACTTGTCCTAAAAGTCTCATAATTACCAGGGCATTATGTTTGAAATCACTTTAAACCAAAAAAAAATGACCAAAAAACTAATAAAAATATCCCAAAAATATCCTTTCAGTTAATTTCAATTTAATTGTAGATTATGTGACTAGGGGATAAAGCAGTGTCTCTAAGTCGCGGGCGACATGTTGAATTCCGAACGAAACGATTTTTATCCCGAACGTTAGTGAGGGACTTATATAATCAACTTCCGAGCTTTGCGAGGGAGTTAATAAAGAAACCTGAGTGAAGTGAGGAATTCAAGCCGCCCAAGACAAAGACAGCTTTATCCCCGTGTTGCATACTCTACTTTTTACACCATGTGTGAGATAATTAAAAGACAATTTGGTCGACCAAATAAAATATTAGAGAAATAAGTATTATACAAGTATTTACAAGTTCATCAAACAAACAAAATTCACTACTCCAAGATTCTATAGTTTCAATTTCTATAACCCTCCCGTCAGTAAGAACACGTTTTATTCTATTTTCTTTTTTCTTTGTTAGAGGCCAGTTTGAATTTCGAATCAACTTGTTCGATGCACGTACATTATAATTCACAATGTTGACGATTTTTGATGTTCCAAATTCAAATCTCATTAATCCCTAGGGATTGGCCATACTGCATTATCTCACTAGGGATAGAATGACTTGCTATAAGTGAGGTTTGCATTATCGAGATTCAAAATCGGCCCACAACTGACCGATATATCGGTGAACATACATAAAAAAAATACTTTCAGGCGAACATAGAACCTCCTCTTTGAAGTCGGTTAAAAGTATTACCATTATTCACAGACCACCTGCACCTACCCTGCAGCTCATGTCTACACATTACTAAACTCCACGCTCGCATGCAAGTAACAGCCTGCCAGGACTCCAGGACCCCTTCAAATGCAATAAATATTTCTCCACCACACGAACTACAATACATTTCAGTGTTCTACATTTGTTTTCGAGAGTGCATTCAAGTTGTATATATGTGGAACAATATCGTCAATCATTGTTGTATCGCAAGTCGGGACCGCGATCCTGCGCCCATTACAGTAATTGAATTGCGAACAATTTGTTTCCTTTGAAGAAATTGTTTATATCTTAACAACACGTTTTACACTTCAACAAAATACCCGATACTTCTTTCACACAGCACATAAAGCACATTTTCCCGTAAAAGTGAGTTTTTGGAGTGTAAATGGACAGTGGTTATAGGACCACTCGGAAGTATTCGGATTTTGATTTATACCCGATAACGGAATTCGCTTATACCCATGAATGCGTAGCAGGAAGATGCGGAATTTATGCCACTGCTTGTTTCGACTTTAAGTGGAATTGAGACAAGAAATGCTGGAGCCAGTCAGTGGGATTAAAATAACAAGTGATAAGGTCAAAACATAGAGTCATTTGGTGACAGGAATTTGGAAACGAGGGACATTTTGACGGTTTAGCAGCATGCAGTTATTCCATAGTTCCAGATATTCTTCCAACCAAAATCTAACTCGGATCATCAAATCATTAGTTATAGTTTGTTATTTATTGACATGAATCAGATTTTTTTTGTGTGGTCATTCATATCGGGCACGGAATATAGACCTAAATGAAAATATTTTTTTAAAAAAGATTATTCAGTGGGCAGCGCACATTTCTCGCAGAATAGACATATTGTCGATGGGACCCTAAAAGGTTTTGGAATGACGACCGCGCACTGAAAGACACAATGTTGAAAGACCTCCCAGAAGGCAGACGATGCACCTCGTGAGTGTTGCTGGAATCTGATGGATCCAACACACACAGGATCGGCCGTTGTGGCGACACTTGGCACAGACCTATGTCCAACAGTGGACATATTTCAGCAAAAATGATTGATGGTGATTATATCCCTTTTTTTTTGTTAAGGTTAGGTTAGTACAGTTCTGAAAACCAATCAGTAGTTACCTACATGTTCTTTTGTTGTTTGTACTTTTGTTCTCGTTTACTTTGTGTTTATAACCGTTGTGCTGTGGCTGTTGCTCTGTTCCGAAAAAAAAATGTTTCTATTCTATTCTTCTATTGTATTTATCGCAATTCTTAACTGAGGTGTTGCTTAAAGACTGATGCCAGTAGCAGACGCAACACAGTCTATTTGATAATATTAAAAACTGGCCAAGTGCAAGTCGCACACATAGGCTCCGTACTACAATATTAAAATTAAGCAAAAAAGAGCTGGCAAAATAACATTTCTTGTATGGAAAACCTTTAACTTTTTTATAATTTTATTATGAGTTATTTTATTGAGTAAAGTAATTTTATTTTTGTAATTCATTTGTAATATATAAGTATGGGAATAACTTCCTGAAATAAAATGATTATTATTAATAATTCTTACAGCAGCAAAAGAAATATATATTCTGTGAAAATTTCAACTCTCTACGGTTTGTGAGATACAGCCCGCTGACAGATTGCAGACAAACAGACGGACGTACGGACAGACAGCAGTGTCTTGTTAATAGGGACCCGTTGGCACCGTTCGTGTACGTAACTGTAACAAAATGAACAAGTTCGACTGTCGCGGGTGTCAAGACGCCGTTGTAATGAGCCTCGTGAACAAGTGCCGCGGCGGGAACTTCGCTAAACTTCAGCATGGTGTTGCACGCCCTACACATCGCTTGCTTTCTCTTTACTCTTAACCGCTTTTTAAACGACTTCAGTGTTCTTCATACCGAACTCTTTTTAGGGTTCTGTATTCTGTATTTTATGGTGGGAAAATCATCAAAGACAACCCCCGCTCTTGGGTGGGGCGGGAATTAGTGTCAGACTCTTACTGACTAAAAACCCACCCCGTTCCTTCAAGCCTTCATACCGGGGCTCGAGTTGTCGAAACTAAGCCTGGCCCCGGTATGTATTCAATGGGTAAAAATGGGACCTTATTGTATATGTCATGAACAGTGAAAGTTTTTTACTACGGACGGTACGGACGGAACACCTGGCCGATTTTTTTTTAAATATCTTTTTCAGCGATGTCTTCGCCAAAACTTAACCGATTTGATGATTGTACTTTTGTTCAAAAGAACATTTTCTCCAAGTGGTCACTTTATGGTGGTTCTGATGAATTACTTTGAAGATAGACCATGAGACTCTATAATTAATAATAGTATTGATAGAATTTTCAATTTGAACTAGTACTTCCTAAAATAAACACATTCTTTCATTCAACTTTTCAGTTTTATAATATTAAAGACAGACAAACAGACTAGGCTTTTTAGGGTTCCGTAGTCAACTAGGAACCCTTATAGTTTCGCCATGTCTGTCTGTCCGTCTGTCTGTCCGTCTGTCCGTCCTCGCTTAATCTCTGTGACCGTTAGCACTAGAAAGCTGAAATTTGGTACCAATATGTATATCAATCACGCCAACAAAGTGGTAAAATAAAAATTGGAAAAAAATGTTTTATTAGGGTAGCCTCCCTATATGTAAAGTGGGAAGTTATTTTTTTTTTAATTTCAACCCTAACTTGTGATATATTGTTGGATAGGTATTTAAAAATGAATAAGGGTTTACTAAAATCATTTTTTGATAATGTCAATAATTTTGGAAATAATCGCTCCAAAAGTAAAAAACAATGTGTGTCCCCCCTCTAACTTTTGAACCATAAGTTTAGAAAATATGAAAAAAATCTGAAAAGTAGAACTTTATAAGGACTTTCTAGGAAAATTATTTTGAACTTGATGGAAAGAACAGTTTTTGTACAATAAAGACAAAAGGGTTCTACAAAATAATTTCTGGACTAAGTTTGTAGTATAATCGTATATGCAAGCATTTTTTTAAACTCATAAGTGGGTAGACTTATTGTGACGGACGGGAAACTACGGAACCCTACACTGAGCGTGGCCCGACACGCTCTTGGCCGGTTTTTTTATAATAAGCATTTACTATATATCTAAACCTTCTTCATGATTTTTTCTGTTTATTGATGAAAACTGCATAAAGAAGAGTGTCGCGGACAGACAGTCAATCGCGATGGGGTACTTTATATTTATTTATTGTGCACAACAGTGTAGTCTTTTTTACCCAAAAATTTACTTGTAGATAATTCCTTGTTGCATTCAGTCCGCTTATGTATACCACTACCTTTACATGAAGTTTAAACAAATAATATATACTAGTGGGACTCATTAAGAGGTCAGAACATATTTATACACATATCGCACATGCCATTCATATCAGTCATTCACAAACCGAAGCACTAAATCTAGCGACCGCAATAATTAAGAGCACCTGCCACTCTGCCGAGCCGTTAGGCGTGAACGCCGTGACGTCACCGCCAGCTCGCACTTACCTCCAATCCTTCGCGATATGAACCTCCTTGAGCGACGCTTATATACGATACCGGATTAACCTTAGTGCTGTTAAAACAGCGGAAACAAAACATTTCTTTTCATAATCTCTGTCTATAGTCGATAGGTAGGCTGGCAGATTTTTGGTCCAACTCTGGCTTGCGATGAGACATTTGAACATATACAACATGTAATGTTAAATGCGCAAAACCTCAGATACCCCAAATGATTTTTAATTCAATAGACATCATTCTGAAATAAAAGTTAGAGGTTTTACGTGCTGTTTTAGTTTGTTTATATTGACGCAAAATGCCACATTCGCAAAATGCCACTTTCGTAAAATGCCATCTTCGCAAAATGCCATATTCGCAAAATGTCATTTTGCGAATGTGGCATTGTGCGCCTAATCCGGAAATAAGAACTATTAATTATCCCGCGTATGAGAAAATTAAAATGGACGACAACCATTTGCGTTTTACCTTTTTTGCGCACGTTATGGTTTGACCTATTAATAAAAATAGACAGGGCAACAATTTTTTTTTTTTTTTTTGTAAAATGTGATCTATTTTAAAAAATGGTTCAATTGATTCTGCTTGTTTTTCTGATCTAACTATTTTCAAGTATTGCGCATTTAACGTTACATGTTGTATATACGTTTACATGTCTACCCTGTAATAGGTTACTTCTAACCAAACCTGCTCCATCGTCGACCACATCGTCGTTTTCCATCAGGTGATATAGTGGTCAAATGCGAGCCTAACCATCAATCATTATTTAAATCTTTCATAGCTATCGAGATAGGATTATTTTTTTAGTATATCATCACTACAAACATAGTACGAGTAGTATAATTGTAATAAGCCGATGCACATTTTCACAATGAAGTAAAATAAATCACACTAAAAGAAGTTTCCGTTTAGGTTCAAACCCATGACCTGTAAACACGATTTTAATGAAGGCCATTATATATCATTGTGACACCACTGCCTTCACTCACTCAAAAAACGAACGTAATGAATTACAATCCAGTCACCCAGGGTAGAATAGAATAGAATCGAATAGAATAAACTTTATTGTACACCAAAAAGTAACATAGCTTGTACATAAACTTAAATCTAGCTAACTTAGGCTCTAGGTAGCTGTTAAAATAGAAACTACGTGCACTGCCAGAGACCCATTCTTAGATCAAATCAGAATTCTCCGGATTGATAGTTCTTAATCTAACATGGAACAACTTTTATCCAAGGCAAAAGTAACAGGGCGTCGGAAATGTAAGTAATGTCTATCGGTTGGGCCATTTATCTCCGAAACGGCTCGACCGATTAGTGCGGGTTGCTCTAATGGTTTGTGGCGTTAAAGTAGTGCTGTAGGTAAACCCGCTTTTAGGGCAATCCCTAACAATGGATTCGCCTATTCGCAGCGCATTGGGGTGGTTTACCGTCAATTTTGTACTACTTGACGATAGTACATTGCAGTATATAGTTTTAATAATTCTTAATGAAAAATATTTCAATATATTACCTATCTAAATATGAAATAAGTAATAGTAGAAGGAATAAGCTCTTAATAAACTAGTGCTCTTCACCATTAACGGTTGCATCACTGCTTATCATCAGATGGGATCGCAGTCAAGCACTAGTTTAAATAATAATAAAAAACCAGCCAAGAGCGTGTCGGGCCACGCTCAGTGTAGGGTTCCGTAGTTTCCCGTCCGTCACAATAAGTGTACCCACTTATGAGTATAAAAAAATGCTTGCATATACGATTATACTACAAACTTAGTCCAGAAATTATTTTGTAGAACCCTTTTGTCTTTTTTGTACAAAAACTGTTCTTTCCATCAAGTTCAAAATGATTTTCCTAGAAAGTCCTTATAAAGTTCTACTTTTCAGATTTTTTTCATATTTTCTAAACTTATGGTTCAAAAGTTAGAGGGGGTGGACACATTGTTTTTTACTTTTTGAGCGATTCAAAAAGTCAAAAAGTCAAAAGTTTTTTATTTCACATAGGCCTACATGGGCACTTATAAAACGTCAGAAGCTAGTGCACGGTTCGAAATTGGTCGTTTCCTATGGAGAAGAACCGGCAAGAAACTCCATGGTTACTCTTTTAAAAAAAATGGTTGTAGTTACAATATTTCCATATTACAGTATTAAAAGTATAGGTATTATTTAAGAACAGTGTAAACCGGTCTATATTGTACTCAAAAGCACAATAAAATCATCAAAATAATCATTTAAAAAAAGTGAGTCAAAATATGAAGTAATCTAAGAATTCGCGGAGTCTACAGTGTTCTTCCATTTACATTATAAAAAGAGGCTATATAAAAAAAAGCTGTCAATAAATGAGACGTTAACAACCAAAAAAGAAAAACTAACGAATTTAATGTGGTTGGAGTCAGATAATATAAAATAAAATAAAAATATTGCAAAAGCAATGTGTTAGAAAAAAAAAAAAAATGTTACAACAAAGATGGAGCAGTTAATAGATACATTCACACATTATTATGAGTTACCAGGGGGCCACAAGTGCAGAGGTAGTCATTGCCAAACAAGCGTATCTTCGACATAGTCTTTAACCTTGTAATATGCTTTTTTGGTTAAGACACGCTTAATATGGGTTTTGAACTTTCCTTCGCTAAGTTCAGTCACCACTTTTGGTAGCTTGTTATAAAAGCGTATGCTATTTACTAAAAATGACTTACTGGTCTTGGCTAATCTCCATTTGGGTAATATAATTTCGTGTTTACTACGAGTATTTATATTATGGAAATCGCTTCTAATCTTGAAAAGTCCTAGGTTTTTACGAACATACAAAATACTTTCTAAGATATAAAGAGAAGGCAGTGTCAATATATCGATTTCTTTGAATTTATTTCCGAAATCATTGACATTATCAAAAAATGATTTTAGTAAACCCCTATTCATTTTTAAATACCTATCCAACAATATATCACACGTTAGGGTTGAAATTAAAAAAAAAATCACTTCCCACTTTACATATAGGGGGGCTACCCTAATAAAACATTTTTTTCCAATTTTTATTTTACCACTTTGTCGGGGTGATTGATATACATATTGGTACCAAATTTCAGCTTTCTAGTGCTAACGGTCACAGAGATTAAGCGAGGACGGACAGACAGACAGACGGACAGACAGACATGGCGAAACTATAAGGGTTCCTAGTTGACTACGGAACCCTAAAAAAGTAAACATTTACTTCCGCAGTTTTACTCTCATAAGATACCAGCTAGCTAGTGTAGGGGCCTAGCAGAACCAGGCTTCGGCCCGGCTAAGCCGACTAAGGCCATGGGTCGACTTCAGGAAAAGTTTCCTGTGATCTTAGAACGCAAAAGCAGCTGAAAGAGCATAAGTGTGTAATCAGTAAAAGTCTGACACACCCGGGAGCTCCACCCAAAAGCGGGATAAGTAATTAGATCCGAGACCTTAAAAAAAGTGGTGCGGATTTAGTTCAACAAGTATTTTCTGCCAGTCAACCTTTTGTTTCAGTCAGTTTTAACGTTTTTTTAACCGCTGATGGAGTGGCGTGATTACGTCAAGGTCCACCGCTCCAAGTGAACGCGACGTGACGCGACACCCGACCGCGAGCTTAGCTCACACCTTTATATTTACCAGCCCTTTACTTGAAATCACTAACACGAGAGAGCTATTGCAGAAGTCCTTCTTGGGTGAAGCTCATGACTTAGCCTATAAAGCTGCCTGTACCTAAAAGATAGGTAATATCATTTTAAGCAGAAAACTAGTATCCTGTAATCTGGCCCAGTATCATTATACTGTACCTGCCATCTTTTTTTTGTTACCACAGACTCAAAATGTGGCTAAGTGACTGCGCACTGACAGTTCGACCGGTCATTGATCGATTAAAAAAAATCGACTAGTTCCTATTAGTTAGCCAACTTGTGTTTTTTCTATAACTTTATTTTATGTTTAATGTTTAATTAAGTTAAGTTTGTTGTTATTCTGTGTTTTAATTTGTTTATTTTATTAATTCATTGCAATGTAAATAAATCTTGCTAACCGATCGGCGTCTCATCGTCGACGACGGCTGGTGCTGAAAATCAGCGCTGTGGCTCTGTTTTTCATGAGCCCCAGCATTTTGCTGAGCGCTGGCCGTTTTGCGCGGATGTGACGCATATCTTGTGTGTTACTTACTTTTAGTTCGATATTGTTATTTATTTTTTTATGGTATGCGTCATGTTTGACGTGAATAAACACTTTTTCCTTCTTTCTTTCTTTCTTTTCTTACCTTATTAGGTACATAATCTCATCGTTTCGTTCTGAAATCGTTCGTGGAATATTTTTTTTAGGTGTGAAATCATCCAATGACTTTTCCCTCTCTAGGGTGGAGAGGGAGAGCGTGTCAAACATTTACTGACTAAAACCTACTCCCATGTAGTCCAGGAACATAGGAGAAGGTTTCTCGGGGTCCTTGTAGGAACATGGGAGTGGGTTTCTAGGACCCCGGGTTTCGCATTCGGAAGCTTATCAATGGTCCCAGTAGGCTTCAACACTGCTGGGCCCCGGTTTTGCTAACATCTCTTTGAGGTGCGCAGTGTTCCAATACGTGCTGTCAACGACTCGGGCTTGGTCCGGATGGTTAGCGGACGGTTGGACGGCGAGCTACCAATTGCTCATTTCTTCCACCCAAATCAGATGTAGGAACCTCCCGAAACTTCCATGTCGGGTCAGGATCTGCATCGTAGGGAAAGTGAAGACATTCGTGTGGTCTTTCCAGCCACTCCTCAAAGAGGGGACTTATCACCGTGATTATGGCTTGCCCAGAGTTCATCTTGTAGTGTTTAAGGAAATAGGTTAGAGATATAGATACATACGATCCTTCTTCTTCTTCTTCCTTGCCTTATCCCTTTATTTGGGGTCAGCTCTCCTCGTCTTTACGATACCCACCACGATAGTCTATCCTGGGTTGTCTGTGCGTCCAGCTGAGCTCGTTCTAGATCTCTGGATACGGCTGTCCACCACGTAGCTAAAGGGCGCCCTCTGCTTTTTTTCTTTCCGGGATCGCTAAGGCCTTCTTTACTGGGTACTCTTCGTCCCTTCTCATGACAAGTCCGAACCAGCGCATAACTCCTCCTCATCAAACGAACATAATTACTTCTGTCATGGTGGGCACAAGTGGGTCGTAGTTAAAGCATAGATTGATTATTTTCTTTTACACACAAACAACAAAAAAAAATAACAAAATTCTTTCATTCTTTCTACCTATGTGGACCT
Source organism: Mythimna ferrago (assembly GCA_910589285.2). Lineage (NCBI taxonomy): Eukaryota > Metazoa > Arthropoda > Insecta > Lepidoptera > Noctuidae > Mythimna > Mythimna ferrago. The sequence continues at coordinate 25,517,151 of OU342692.1, forward strand.
TCTGAAAACTATTTAACATTCCTTAAACAATTCTTGTTTGCTCACACTAATACTGCTAAGATGATGCGTGCTTTGAAGGGATCGTCCGTGTCACTTAGCTAAACTGTAATGAGATGGTGGCTAGACCTAGCAGGTTTGTGGGGTTAACTTGTTGGTGGAAGAAGGGTTCCACGTGATACAGCTGGTATACTTAGATACGGCTGGTATACTTAGATACGGCGGGTGTACTAGAAGCCAGCTCTGATATAGTAGGTAAAAGGCTATGTTGGTTTATGGACTAGGATAAGGTATCTTGGAATGCAACCCTGACATAGTTAGTTCGGAAAAGGCTTGGCAGACTGGTTGACCAGGATAGGCTAGAATATATCAAAACAAAAGATAGAACCTGTTGTAATATAAAGTCTAAAATCTTTCAAGACAAGACGATAACTGCTGAGTTGGTGTTAGATTCGTTGGTTTTAATACCAAGCAATGTAAGCAAAAAAAATATAGGTTCTAAGAAAAGGCGGCGATGAAGCTTTCTTGGAGTAGCTTTACTATTTTGTGTCGGTAGCTGTGGAGATCCTGAGCAGTCGGAGAAAATGTTTTGTGGAAGATTTAGGCCCTAGGCTCAGGGAGGCAACGGGCGACTCCCGGTCCAAATCGTTCTTGGTGCAAAGCTCGGTAGTCGCTGTTCAACGAGTAAATACGGTGAGTATTATGGGCAGCTTTGCACCGGGAGCGATCAGGGGCGGGTTGTTTAATGACGTTTAAATTTTTTTTGTTTATTTATTTAACTGACTTTTATTACGGACGTCGACATGGCCTCAATTTATATTTTAATATGCCAGTTATGGTTGTAAAGATTAAAGACATCGTAGCTTAAAGTCTATGATTACGTATTTAAATCAAGACTTAGACCTGTTACCAAGAAATAGTTAATTTTCTACACGATATAAATATCTTTTATTAAAGACATTAATATTAGGGGCCGGCGGAGGATGAATTTCCATACAAACGTAATACCACGCTCATTTGCAGTTGGAGCATATTTCCAACATATTATGATGATATTTGGTTATAGACAATATTTATCTAGGTTCCTACGTCTTTCTTTTTTAAAAAAACAAAAAGAAATTTAAGCAAATTGTATTTCGCACTTTTTTATAGCGTAAATGGCAAAACATGCCATTTGGCTTTTCTTGTATTAAAAATAACAATATTTCTAATATTCTCGACGTAGGAACCTAGATAAATATTGTCTTTAACCGAATATCATCATAATATGTTGGATATATGCTCCAACTGCAAATGAGCGTGGTATTACGTTTGTATGGAAATTCATCCTCCGCCGGCCCCTTAAATTCACGACCTTCATACTTTAGATATCCAACCGTTTTACACGCGTATACAGTTATTTATTTTCCTCTTATAAGTTGTGTTACTCTGCTGCTCTAAACTTAAATAGTTTATTAATATCTATAATAATGTGCCTACAGAATATTATCATTAAACCCGTTGATAGCCTAACTGCATCTCACAACAATTCTTTTTTTTTAATTGACATAACTAGTACCAACTTGACTGCGATCTCACCTGATGGTAAGCAGTGATGCACACACAGCTAGAATACATTGGTTTATTAGAATTTCGTCATCGGTCCACATTTTGGGAGGCCTGCTCCGCTATGCGGTCGCCACACGAGAACTTTTCAGACCCATCGTTACGCCGGTACGACCTATGAGCTAGATCCTATAGCTGATCATCTGAACACTCCGAGATTCCTCCATGCCTCGGAACGGACTTTAAGCCATTGGTCTCCACGAGCATTTTTAGATCTTTGACATTCATTACGAATCGCCAAAGTTCAGGAAATCTGCCTGCAGTCTTGCTCAAGGGCTATCGTGTTACACAGTTAATGGGTTAGGTTAGATTGGAAGCCGACCCCAGCATAGTTAAGAAGACCAATGTAGATGCGGGCTTGTAGATGATGACATTTAAACGTCAGGTCTTCCCTATAAATAAGATTGGTTTCTATTAAAGTCCTCTTACTTGCTGTTCAGCGTTAAACCTTGACGGACTGTTAGGCAGTCCAGTAAGTTATTATTGATACACAGTAAATAACCGTTATCCATCTTGACATTTTAGTATGATATATAGGTAGATATAAATATATATCAATATAGTTTCCCTTGTTATTTCTAACACGCGCCTCAAATCTCAGCAAAATTGACAGGGTTAGTTAAGGCCGACGCCTGCCAAAGCTGCGGATTGTTCGAAGGAGTCACAGTAGCCCTCGCAAAAAAGGACAACTGGAAGAACACTGTGAGTTCTAATCAGTAAAAATCACTTCCCGTCCAATTATAATTTAGATGTCTTCAAGGCTAGAGTGAATAGGTTCTTAATAAAATAGTGCTAGTAGTGAGGCGTCACTATCAATGATTGCATCACTGCTTACCATCAGGTGGGATCGCGGTCAAGCACTGGTTTATGTAAAATAAAAAACTCCCTCCCGCTCCACCTAAAGCTGGAGAAGTTATTTGATAATTTGCCATGTACAAAAAAGCATAGTTGCAAAAAAGGCTGGGTTGTTTGTTAGACACGCAAAGTTGTAATTTAATCTCGTAATGAAAGTTATGATAGGCTGTATAGTTTTTCCCGAACGTAATTGACGTGACGCGTTGCGGTACGATGCGGTACGGTGCGATACGATGCGACGCGACGCGTCGCGATGATTAACGAGCGAATTGTGAAGACTCACTTGAGCGTTATCCCTGATAGTTCGGGAGCTCGTGTGTGAAGTTTTCCGGTGATCTGCTTGGCGTGCAATATTGAATTAATATTAATTATTTTTGCATTTCATGAGACGTCTGTATGTATTTATGTACATATGTATTATATAAGCATGTATTTATGTATGTAGGAATTTTTATGTATTATTTTATTCATATTATTTGTAATTTTAAAATTGTGCACTGGATCTTACCATCTTCTGTGATCTCTCTTTATCACTCAATGGTTTGCTGGAAGAAAACTCAACTTTGAGTTAAGCTCGCCTTTGTACATGAACTCTGATATCCACATATTTGTTATTTATCATGGTGTACAATAAAGAATTAAAGATTTAAAGACGTCAAGCATCGAAACATTCTCATGCCTTATAGTAGAGAATCATCGGCGGCCGCTGCTAGCTGAGGCGACGACAGTGTTAGCTACGCTAACCAAGCCCGTCGCCGTTTATTATACAAATAAACACGTACCAATAAACTGCTTTGAAGGCTGTCCGTGTGTGCTTTACGCTCTTTAGGGGCCTCGTATTTTATTACTACATACTGCCATTTCTAAACGCTATCAGCGCAACGATTCTACTCGTTGCACATAATTATTTTCAATGTTTATGAGTATTTCATCACAATTAACGAAACTTACCTAAATATCAGGCGAAGAAGCGACATTAAGTCATGTCACTCTGGTTTAGCAGCCAAGGAGTTGCTCTAATTGTTACTGTATTTCTCAGCTGATCCGCCATCTTGTCTGCCCCAGATGATGTGGTGTATTAGTCGCCGGCTCCCAACCTAGCAGTATAATGTGAGACTCTCTTGTCTCCATACATTATTTATTTACTTGGTACGAACGCCTATCCTAACTATGTCTAGACTATAAGCATTGTGGCTCCCGTTACTTAGACGTAGTATTAAATATGTAGCTTCATAACTGTGCCTAGGACAGGTGTATCTACCTAAATAATTTTAAGACAATATGTAGTGAATTTTTGATGAAGGTTTAAACTAGGATCGCTTTGTGAACGTTGCTTATACTTGATTATTGTAAACGCGACTTTATTACGAATCTAAGGAGCTTCAGGTAGGTACCTGAGTCAGATTATGAATTCAAAACCTAAGCTCCTGGCGCTAATCCTTGTAAAGTTTGTTACTCAAATCTAAACTCTATAGTAACTAATCCGCTGTAGAAGCTTATACCAAGACCCGCGGTAGACGACGCCAGTGTTCGCCAATGTATAAATATATATGTTCGCTAATACGTCTTACTAATTACATCCTACTTACTTTCTACTAATATTCTGTATATATATAAGGCAAAATCCCTTGGATCGAAATATAGCTAGAACGCTAAATTGAACGCTAAAATTTTGCACAGAAGTTCATTATATGATGTATACAAAGGATAATCTTTCTTGGTTTTTACAAAAATCACCCCCAAGGAAGATGAAACAGAAGCTAATATTATATACAGTACAAGTTTGGATATTTTTTTGAGTCAGTCTTCTGATAAACAGATTTGCATAGAATTATAAACACGAGTTGTAGGCCACGCCAGTATCAGGATATGGGATCCTTTATATCTTGGTAGTAGGTTTCAGTATGTTAATTTTCGATTTTCATGCAGGTGCAACCGTTTGCAAAAGCTGGTATTATAAATAAATAATGTGCTACATGTTCTTCCAGCGAACCTTTACAGTATTGAAACTTGAAACGCTTGTAGTTTTTCCAATGAGTTTTAAACCGGACAGAGTTGTTTTGTTTTGCATTCGGTAAAAGAACGAAAATAGATCACCTGTTTATCCATTGCCGGGCAATTTCAAACCAATGCAGAAATGACCCAGCTTCTAATGCTTGAAGCAAGATCATAACGTAGGGCAAATGACCTAATACTATTGTACAGGCCTGGGAAAAATCACCGAAAAAAAGTACCTAATATTGCCATTCAGCGGTGTCTTAGACCTAGGCATAATCAGAGCCCTGTATGGTATGAAACCTAATAATGTAGGGCACTAAAATATTTTTGGTGAAGGGTTAGGTAACCAACTTTTTACACCACTTCATCGCAAACTAATGGTAACAGGTTAGTTTCTAATATCTTAAAAAGGTTACTAGGATGCCATAATATTGCTACAACATGTAAAGTATCGACCCCAGTGTGTTGAATAGTTCAATGGCCAATATTGCAAGTGCTATGCAATCTATCACTACGGTGGACGCTTGAGGCGCAAAACGTCAGTAACCGTTCAGGACACTTTCATCGCTGGCTTCTACCCTGGTACTTAGGGGACACATATTTAGAAGACATTTAGTGCAGTACACGGACATAGTTAAGTTTAGTATAAATACTTAGTTTAATGAATATTGAGTTTCTTATATATCTGTGTGAACTTGAAAATAAACATTTAGTATTTGTATGAGTTGGTGTTACTACATATTTTAAATTATTTTACTAACTTAGACAGATAGCCCTCTGTGCAGAGGATGCATGGAGTCAGAAGAAACGGTCACGTATATGCTCCAGTGCACAGCCGTCAGCAAGATAAGAACACGAAGCTTGGGAGCACCGAATTCACTGATCGACGCCCTGAGCAAACTGTAGATACTCATCTATTTCTGGAATAAGGCGGGCTGGTTGGAGTAAAGGCCACCATGGCCCACGCACAATCGACAGGCCTGTTGGTCTAGTGGTGTAATTTATTTATCTATAACATGTATGTATTTAGAAATATTATATTAGTATGTTTATCAGTTGCCTAGTACCCATAACACAAGCTCGGCTTAGCTTGGGACTAGACGGCGCTGTGTGATAGTTGTGAAATATTATTATTATTATATTATCTCTTTGAATATCGTAATTAGAGACACAATAGAAAGACAATTACCTTATGTCGGACTGTGTAACTTAAGACATTCGAAAGGTTATGAAAGGTTATTATTGGTCCGATAAAGACTAAATGCTGGAATAAACAGACCACAAAGATAAATAGAAGATAGAACTCTCTCAGACAGGCCTCACGGTTCACACCTTAAGCAAGTAAGCAGGGCCTCAAGTCTGCTATTACAATACTGTCAGAATGGTCTATCATTGATGTCATAATTGTCGATTTTGACAAGTTTGGTAATCTACTAATATAATGGCGTCATTATGACTTTCCAACGGTCAACCACTGACACTCCATTGAAAGAAGTGGCATATAATGGTAATCTCGTACATATTGACAAATAAATATTTGACGTTTGCGGTAATCTGCTAAAACTTTGACAGTTTATTTGATTAGTGTTTTACCATTAGAACGTTATTGGTTTTAATATGCTCGAAATTATCTTTCTACCACAATTCTATTACAACTTGTAAAAGACCATTGACCGATCAATGATCGATCATTATGAATTAGTAGACTACAAACTTTTAGCAAAATGAAAATGGGATCGTGTTGGAATGACGAATTTATAAAAATAGCAGACTTGGGGCCCTGGGCCTCAAGTCTGCTATTACAATATTGTCACAATGGCCTATCATTGGTGTCATAATTGTCGATTTTGACAAGTTTGGTAATCTACTAATATAATGGCGTCATTATGACTTTCCAATGGTCAACCACTGACACTCCATGGAAAGAAGTGACATAGAATGGTAATCTCGTACATATTGACAAATGAATATTTGAAGTTTGCGGTAATCTGCTAAAACTTTGACAGTTTATTTGATCAGTGTTTTACCATTAGAACGTTATTGTGCAGTTATTGGTTTTAATATGCTCGAAATTATCATTCTACCACAATTCTATTACAAGACCATTGACCGATCAATGATCGATCATTATGAATTAGTAGATTACAAACTTTTAGCAAAATGACAATTGGATCGTGTTGGAATGACGAATTTATGAAAATAGCAGACTTGGGGCCCAGCATTGATGTGTAAAATTGCATGTTGTAATTTGTATTGAAACTGTGTAGAGTCAAAGTTTGATAACGCTTTCATTAAAAATGTTGTGTAAAGTTTGAAACCGTCAATATTTGAAAAGAACTATTTAAGTATCATCTATCACAAGTACCTCTTAGCCGTCTGCCACGCCAACACCTAAAACACTTGTAGGTCGAAATTAAACTCAGCCCTTGTAAAATCAAAATACACGAGCGCTTAGCGCGCTGCGGTTGTGAATTTAATCAACTGGGGAACGGAAAATTGTAACCAAAATTGATGCGAGTATTTTAATAAAACTTCCAAAAGTACTCGTTAGATATATTTTGGAGCTATTTAAAGTATCTCGAACACCTGTTAGGCTATTATTGTGGTGGTATTATTAGGGTTTATTCTGAAAATGTTATCAAGTTCTATATAAACAAGAGTCACAAATAGGGACTGAACTAAACTATTTTTCTGAGCCCTTCGTTCAATCAGTTATCGACTGCTGAACATGAATTATGTAGGTATCCCAATAGAAGTTTTGTGTTTAAAGTTTAAATACCTACTTAATAATACCTAAATTAGTCTACGATACGATCATATGCTACTGGGTTTAAATTTTTGATCCAGCAGTAGCATATGATCGCCCGCAATTCATCGTTACAGTAGACAAGTATAGATACTTGTCTGTTGTAACGGTGACAGTCTTTAGACAGAATTAGGTTGACCTAAAGTTCTAGACTGTAATAGACTGTGTACCAAAAGTTCTAGACTGGTCACGAAACTTGAAAAAGAAAACAGTACTCAATCGAAAAAAGTTGATAAACATCCGCAAAATCAATGCAAATAGGCTGAAGAAAATTCAAATGTCCCGATCACTTACATAACTAGCTATCAAACATTTACTGAAGAGAATCTTAAATCCACCGCCTCCCCCGCCTCCAGCCTTGCGATCAACAGACCGACCACAACTGTTTAAAATGCAGGCTTCATTTCCAACCAGTTTAAATCAACAAGAATGTAGCCTTAACGAATTTGTAACTCAGTTTTGTTACATTGAAACCGATGTAAATGATCTTGATCAGAATTATGTACAAGTTCATCTAACAAACAACAATTTAGCCTTTGATGTATAAGTTTTACAAGAACGAACATAAACATCTTTGATAGGTTTAGCAGCCCTGTTACACAAGAGACCATGAGATACAACTTCAAGTAAATAAGTACAGTAAAGAAATAAATAAAAAACATATTTGAGAATCGCAAAGGATAAACGACAGAATAAAATAAAAATGTTAACTAGTCAAATAAACAAACATAAAAAATAATACAAAAACATTTAAAACGAATTTAAAAAAACCTGTGCTAAGTCAAAAAGGCTCTTATCTCAGAATATGTTGCAAAATTTAAAAAAAAAGTATAGCGCTGATATTCCGATAGGACTTGTGTGATACTGCATTCACACGGACACACTCAAGGAACACAGAATACAGATGATAAAATAACAATGTTTATGAACTTTACAAAAAAGTATGGCTTGTACTTTTTTTCTTAAGTTGATTCAAAGATGTTGTCATCCACCCAATTAGGTTTTTATTACAGCCGTCCGATTCACCACGCAAATCAATTGGCTTTAGAAGTGAAGGAAAACATTCGAATTTAATCTACTTTGTAGGTACATGTTTTTTGAGAATATTCTTGGATAAAATCTATTATATGTATTATATTTTGATGCTAAGCTATTTCTATATATCTCCATTATCGGTACAGGTAGAATTAATTTAATTTTGTGGTGCTTCTTATTAAAATTGTTTAAGTATATTAACTATATTCTTTTTAACAAATGTGAATAGGGTAATGTAATGTTTTTCCTGAATGAAGCTTACTGGGAACAGGGAAAATCATAACATTAACCCAAAAACCCTAGTTTGTAGCTATTTCTATGCAATAGCATATAACCCGGAGACATTTTGTTTGGGCAATAAATCAATCTTCTGCATCAACACTATGGCCTCACTCAATGTTTCCGTAGTGCAGCCATTTCTCTGCATACTGCATACCATTGAGAAAGCTCTAGAAGATTTTGTGATTTATTTAAGTTCGATAAGGCCGAATGGAAATTATAATAATTTAGTTTAAATTTTGCATACGTGTTTTTTTTACGCTTTAGATGAGTACCTAGAGTAATATATAACAGATTAAAATCTTCTACTTCTTTAATTTTAATACTTTTCATCTGCTCATCAGTTATGGCTTTTAATTAATAGTAATTATGTCTATATTTAAAAAAATCTGCTGCCATATTTCTGTAACTTTTGAGTTCTAAAATTTAGTACGTCTAATTCAGAACGCAACAACAAATGGTCAGTCTCGCAACATTTCTCGACAAATTGTTTCCCGATATCCCGGTACGACACACAGATACACCTGTAGGAAGGTATCGACATCCGATCTCAAACCCAACTGGGCGCTATCAGCTAAACTTGCTTGTCCAGTTTACCGGTAGGTTTGCCGCTACTCGCCAATGCCGCAAAATTCGCTCACTTCCTAATTAGATTTCAGCATCGCCGTCTAAAATTGAATGTTACCCCGTGTAGCGTGGTTGGCGACTACAAGTACAGATTGTAAATAAAAGAGATAAGGTAAGATATATTACAGATTATTTTCTTTACGCTATGTTCTTACACAGATATTGTGGTGAGACTACCACAATATCTGTGTAAGTGTATAGGTACAAGGAGATATATTGACTCACTGACATATCAACGTACAGACGAAATTATTGGTGTCAGGGACGAAATTTTGAATGTCACGTAAACATGTTAGAAAGACCCTTAAAGCACGGACGCGGGAAAAGTATAAAAGGGATACTCGTTGTTCTAAAACGCAAAAGGCAACTGAAGAAACATAGGTGTGGTTCTGCTTTAAACTGAGACAAGCTATTGGATGACTTCCCACCTATCTACCATACCCATGTCCGAGATATCTATCGCCTACCGCATAGTCTTTGCTCCTGCTCTTGTCTCACGTTACTTAAGGCTGGTGCAACAAATCTTCAGATTGGTCCTGTCAATCTATACGCAATCGTTTATATCACTCTTCACACCGTTCCTCACACAATCCATCACTCTTCTCTTTGCCCTCTCTCTCCCTCTAAGATGATGTTCGTCGCCAGAGCACCCCCACTCCTTAAATTGACTCCGACACGAGACGCCATTAACTCATAAGCTGAACATACTTCACTTACGCTTCAGATAACAAAAATATAAAATAAAAAATACCGCGTTATCAATTCACTCACAGCTTTCACTTAGAAAAACAAGGAAACTCGACATAAATAAGGGGAAAACACTTTCTTAACAATATATCAGGCGTAGCTCGTGTTAGGCTGTAGGCACATCGTCAAAAGACAACACTTTTAAAGACAAAGCCTGTAAACACACAAACAAAGCCGCGTTACATGAGAAAGCTATTTGTTATGTCCGAGTGTTTGATAAAAGCGGCACAAATAAACATTTCGCTAGCCATCGACGGGTTCTTTGCATAAATTTCAGTTATGGCGAGACATTTGTCAATGGATAATGCTGTGTCGGCGATATTCATGGCCTGGCGTATATCGGGCGCGGGCATACATCTCAGAATGCCGACTGCTCGATAAATATGATATACGACCGTTCTAAGACTGTGTATTTCCTTGTGTGTTTAAGATAGCGGCAATTATTGGCTCTTAATATGTTCTGTATGATAATTCGGTGTATTTCAACGATTTCTTTTGAAGAACGTACGTCGAATGGTTGTTTGATAGGATTATGTCTGGCTGCTTTTTTTACGGCACAGGGAATATTTATATTGAGGAAATATAATATGGCAAACGAATTATGATAATGGAAATAAATTTCAGAAAGACTTCGTTGTTATTATTGGATGGTTACAATCTTGTACAAGTAGTCGATAAACTTTATAAAGATGCACGATCAACGACTCTTCGGCAAAAATCATAAAGAGTTGAAGGTTGATAATTAGTAACTAATAGGTACCTATGTAGGTTTTCTTTAATTTTATATGAATTTGAGGGCATTGCTAAAAGTTTGAGTGATTAACTCTCATATTGCGAGCCGTGGGTTCGATGCCTGCACGGAACAAAATAATATTTGTATTGCTTACAGATAGTTGTTCCGAATCTAGATGTTTTATATCAGTTTATATGTTTGTAAATGCACCTGCGATACATGAGTAATTCCATAGGTCTTAAATATATATATCATATAGATAAGTCTGTAATAAACTAGCATACCAAATATTTAAGCCGATCATAATAAATCCACTTTTAAAGTAACTTTATTAAATATATGTATAAAATAAACAGAAGACAAAGGTTAAGTGGCTCCAAACAGCATGAATGATTTTCGACAGACGTCTCATTTGTGCGCAACGATAATCCCAGATAGAGATGCCAGACACTGAGATTTGTATCATACTTAATGAGATCCACCGCCGTGGCTATGATGCTTCGAACCTGGTAAAATGTGACATCTGTGACTCTATAACAAGAGATTAAGTGCCTTTGCCGTTATATTTAATGTATGTGTTTTCAGAAGGCTTGACAATTGAAGAAACGTGTTCTCAGTTAGAGGTTTATAGAACGACTGGGGTTATGTATACAGATTGACATTCATGATGTTAAATATTAATACATATTATACCATTAAAAATTAAAGATAAAAACAAGGAAACAGAAAAATAGGTACAAAGGTGATGCTTTTTTCACAGAAATCTCCTCCAGCATACCTGCGGAAGGAGAATTGGAAAATAAAAGAGGTTAAACACTGTGTGTAATAGGAAAATAAGTAAACACAAAACAGCTATCTATTGCTATATCAAGCAACGGTTTCCATTATTACGAGTAAATGAATGAGAGTATGGTACAAAAGAATGAGGCAAACAATGTGAGAAAGGTTTTGCGTATGAAGTTTACAGTTAAACGTTCGGTTATAAGAGTAGAGAAAGACCAAACAAATGATGGAAGGATCAGACTGTGCAAGAAGATAAGATAAGGTACTACTTTGGTAAACTATTTGATATACTTTGTGAAATTATTGAGGAGAATGCTAATAGAGGAGTAGGTATGACAGAGATCAAATATTCCGCCGACCAAAAATTTTTTGATAAATTATATTTATTTCACAAATAGGTTTTTAAAACAAAACTTTTAAATGTTATTTTTTTCGTTAACTTAAAACACATGGCTTTTTGCCATTGTTAATGTTAATTTGCAATTTTTGCATGCCAAAATTGCAAATCCGATGCATATTCCCGCTTATAGATTTATTGAAAGTTGTTGTTCGATATGAATGACAAAAAAAAAACAGATTTTCCCTATATTTTTTCATACTTAGATGTAATAAGCATAGGTATCTCTTCTCGTCAGCTATCGATAGTGAGTTGTGCACCCAGCAACATATTACGAACATACAGTTCAGCAGGGTGAATCGAGGTATATCACCGATGCGTCCTTTTCACGGCGACGTGAATTAGTGAGCTCCCCTCGGAAATTGCTTATTACTCGCTTGGCTACAAACGTACGGTTAGGCCGCATACGTATGTAGATAATATCATCATCTGGCACATAATAACGTTAGCTTGAATGAGGATGTTTTCCTAATTATTCTGAGCACTGCTATGAATCCAACTAAGACATACTACATGATGTAATAGATTTATCAAGTTGTATTTTGGAGAGTGTGTGCGGGAGTTGCATAACTTAATTCCACCATCTCATTTCTATCATCGGACAACCCGACTTACGGCGAGTATTCACCCTTACGTTGTTAAAACCTTTACGGTCCGGACTAAGCACTTCGCCTCGTCGTTTATACCGCGTACATCGAAGGACCGGAACAATTTGCATGCTGCGGTCTTCCCATCCGATTATAATTTGGGTATTTTCAAAATTAGAGTGAATAGGCTCTAAATAAACTAGTGCGTTTTACTATCAACGATTGCATCGCTGCTTACCATCAGGTGGGATCGCAATCAAGCACTAGTTTATATCAAATAAAAAAAAAGATTTACTACATGTGTTCTGAAAATTTTCCTCATTGGAGTCGATTCTAAAATCTAAATAATAAGGGTACTTTTGTGTCGATGCAGAATATGAATGTTATTATGAAAACTTACATTAATACATGAAGTTTATTTTCAAAATTACTTTTGATAGGCTCGCGCTTGAAAGCTATCTCGTCATCTCTCATGATAGCAAGCGATGATGTAATCGACGTTAGAGCACGCTTGCCTAGAAGTAACCTATTCACTTCAAGACCCTCAGGTTGTTGTGGTTGTGTTGAATACTGACTGTGAGCTGTGGCACATCAAGCGGTCAGATAGAGTTTTAACCATGCCCATCATACATTATATTTGTATGTAAACGGTTGAAGAAGACAAAATTACATATTTAGTCAAATTCTAGACTAGACAGGTAAACTAAAATCCTAACGTACCCAACTTTGAAATAAAACTTTTATCAGTTTTCAAAATAAAAATGACCTAATAGAAATACCTCCGTTTAGGTATTTGAGCTGGCAAAGTAATAGATTTCCCGACAGGAACAAACAGGTAAATTATCTGGGCCTGTATCTAGTTGTGCAAATAAAGCTGTGTGCTTACTCTTTTATCTATTCCGTGGAAATAAATAGGTCGACAAGTTGGCAACCTGCACTCTCAACCTGCATGGATTTTAACTTTTTTGCTTCTGTTCACATCCGGCGGCCGGGACATTAAGTAGCATGTACGAATGGCTGCTCAGTGTTCAGTTGGTAATGCACAATGCACATAAATAACCTTAACTGAAATGTTTTTACATAGATTGAAAGCGCATGAAGGCAATAGTACCAAGATAATGGAAGAACGTTAATTTTGAGGTCTTTATTTATTCTTTCGTGCGCCAAATCAGAGAAACAATTGAAAATAGTATTATGTCTCGCGATCATGTAACACGGAAGATGTAACGGGTTAATCCGAAGTATTTTAATAATTCAAGGCATATAGTGTTCAGTTCTTAGTTAGGACAGTTAAGAGGTGTGATGATATCGTTGGTTTGGGAAGTAGGTAATCTTCAAGTTTTGCGAGCTTCCATGATATTTGGGACTGAATGTAGTGTAAACTACAATGTAACTTCAATATCGAAATGCGTGCACATTCTGAGCTCACGTATTCGGAAACAAACAATTCAATATTTCTTTAGAATAGAAGGAATATTTGGGTTCTGTTCGGCAGTTTGGAAGTTATAATGATATTTGTCTGCCAAGCGCAGTGCGGCCGATTTGCTTGGACGCGGCAATGTGACAATATTTCAAAGTCTCAAGATGTCGTGAATAAAGTTGATCATCCACTGTACAGTGGGATTTGCACGGAGATTTTTAGCACGTTAGCTGCGCGGTTCATTTGTTTGCCAGCTGCTCTGCGCATTCATTCATCCCCACCTGAACAATATCCTAATTAATTAACCATAATTATACCTAATTCCTAAAGTTACTCTGCTTGACTGTCGGTTTGGTGCACTTCCATGTCTGAACTGCTGCACAAATTTTGAAAAAAAAGATATAAAGATTTATTGGGATTTGGTTAAGGATAAGACTCTTTTTTATCTCAGAAGTACGTTCGCCAGGTTTAATTTAAGACTTTCACATGAACGAAACCTTCCTATAAAGCATAGCTTAAGCGTGTGCCTCCATGGATAGACACATTAAAGGGAAGTTGAGATGCATGGTGCAAGTTTGTGCAGTAAGCCACTTACGCGGTGTTACTGCAGACACTGAATGTGTTATGAGCGCGCTGAATGTACTTACCCTGTTAGGTTTTGTAGTGCATCGTTGCTCGAGTGTTATGAAGCGGCAACATTTATTGACAGTTGTAAGATTCAGAAGTTATTGAGTCAAAGCACAATGTTGGATAATCGTTTTCGGCCAGATGAGTGCGTCTTTTTTTATTTCGAAAAAAAATGTGCATATTACAGTTTTGGATTTATACTTCAATCCTCTTTTGGTTCTTTTTGGTCGACGGTGGAGCACGCTTGCCTAGAAGTAACCTATTCACTCTTTACTTAAAGATCCTCAGGCTTAGACACAGACTCCGGCAGGGAATTCAACTAATGTAAATTTGTTTATGAAATTAATAAATAAATTCCCCTCATTAGCTGTACACATATTGAATGTATTCCCAATAACGCAGAGTACTTGTAAACATACATCTAGATCAATTTATTGAACCATTTGAGTTCTCTCGATTTAGCTGTAAGACAAATTAAGATTTATAGTAGTACTAGTAGTAGCAGTAATCATTTATTGCGCTAAGTATACTCTCAATTTAGGAATCTTTCCACCAACTTGTATCGAACTTGTTGTTTATTTTCACAAACATTATTTCCACTTCAAAAATTTAGAGTAACTTAGAACGTAACTAATTCTCATTTCTTTTATTAGTATTACCATTATAAATATTGATGTTTTTTTAAGTTAAGAAACCAAATCTTGTTGAGTTCGTCAATATGTTATGAAATACTCGTATAACAGATAACCTAAGAATTGTTATTGTGGCTTATCACAACATAAACAAATTTTATAACAAATTGACACAATCAATTTGTTCGAAGACATTCAATGGTACAGTCATGGGCCGACTAACTCAAGAAGAAAAAACATTTTACAAAGAGAATGGATACATAGTGCTAAAAGATGTGCTTTCAGAAGAAGAGTTGAATGCTATCAGTGAAGAATATGACAAGCTGTTCGCGCGGAAGAACCAGGATAAGATGGAGAGTTCGTGGGTGGGGAGTGATGCGGATGACAGGAAAAGTGATGCCGCACAAACGGTGAGGATGCTAACTCATACGTACTAATATTACCTGTGGTGTTCACTAGAATCACTAGTTAGGGATTCGGATTTATAAATTAAACAACAAAATTATCAGTAAGCAAGCACAACCCAAGAATAACGTCTAGTCTTTCTCGGGGACGAATCGACAGTGCCAACAACGTCACTACTTCAGTTGGTCTAATGTACATTACATACCACACTACCTATATATCCATACTACTACTCAAAATGTCCACTATAAATACTAAAGTAACTTTGCCTAACTGTTTGTCAACTTATCTCGTCTTCACGTACATCATGAACTAGGTACATTATAAATATTAGTGTACATTTATTCATTGCAATAATAATTCTAGATTTATCATCTGAAACGGCATATGGTGGGCTATATTCTGGTTATAAGTCATTGCGTAATGTTTGGGTCTCTAAGATAGAGGCTGCTCTTAGTTTGGGACCTGTTGCTACCTTGTCAAATTCATTGTAATTTTTACACTTTTTCAAGTTAATACAAGTTAGAATAGCCAGAAGTAATGTGTCGACATGTCCCTAGCTACGGAAGGTATACAGAATCATACCTTGCCTCAAAAGTAAAATATCTACCAATCGGATATAGTAAAATATCTATATCTTATTGGCAATCTCAAAACACCAGCTATTTTTCCACCTGTAACTAATGCTTACTTTTCTACGTTGCGTAGGTGAAAGGGATCCACAACCTGCAGTACCACCACGCGGTGTTCAACTCGTTCCTGTTCAACAGCAAGCTCCTGGATGCTCTGGAAGACGTCATGGGAACTGGCAACATTGTGCTGCATCACACCAAGGCGCACTTGAAGCCGCCTGAAAAAGGTGCCGCTTATCCTATGCATCAGGTTAGTTATTTCAGTCAACAATACTAAAACTTGCGAAGATTTAAAAGACCCGTAAATGGTTTTAATTTGAAGTATTTTACTTTAAATAAACCATTAACAAGCTCTTTCGAAATATCAAGAAGTCAGTCAGTTAAAAAAACTGGGCAAGTGCGAGTCGGACTCGCGCACTGAGGGTTCCGTGCAAAGTACAATTCCCAAATGGAGTCAGAAGATTTTTCAGAATTGCAATTTTTTTTTGTGACTTAGATAACAACAAATTTACTGTTTTCAGATTTTTTTCCTAAACCTATGCTATAAGACCTTGTTTTGTGCCAAATTCCAGGATTCTGGGTCTACGGGAAGTACCCTATGAATTTCGATATTAGAGAGTATCAAAATATACGTTTTTTGCGATATAAATGGCAGTATCTTTTTGTTCGTTAACTTAGAAGTTTGATCTTTTCAAAGCTTGAAGGGACCGCAGACTTGAGTATATAGTTTTAATTTCAACTCGATACCTCCACGCGTTCTTGAGATAAAGGGTCTTGACAGACAGACAGACAAACAGACAGACAGACGGACGGACAACAAAGTGATCCTATAAGGGTTTCGTTTTTTTCCTTTTGAGGTACGGAACCCTAAAAATATACTAATATCATATTCCAAAGCGTAGATCTCTATAGAGAAGAATGTGCGAGAAACTCCATGGACCCTCTAGATATAGATATTTAAATAAGCTACTTACAAGGAATGACCAGTCTTAACTGACAACACCTGTTTACGGATATGATGCGTATATCAGCACCACTCAGTTGAACCATTTTGAAGGAAACTGAATGATCCAACACACACGCCATCATCAATGAGACTTGAATAGGCATGACAAACTTTCAACTGCCATGCTCATTTATGTCAAACATGACTAATAATAAGCTAAAACCATAAATTGCTCCATAGGAATTTGACATAGGAATAGTATTGTATTTTTGATGACACTTGTCAAACGATAGTGAACAGCTCTACTGGATACGCTGAGTTCTTGACTTCTCTTTCAGGACTATCACTACTTTCCCTACCAGAATGACTCCATGATAGCAGCCTTCCTTCACCTGGACGCGGCGGGGCCCGACAACGGAGGCCTGTTCGTCTACCCGGGGTCCCACAAGCTGGGCCCTCAGGAAGACGTTGGAGCGAAGGAGTCTAACTTCCATTATGTAGATCAAGTAAGGATGTAGGGCCAGTGATAAGTATGGAGATAATGTATATAATAGTTGCAAATCAGTGTTCGCTGGCAGTACACTGTACTCACGAAGGTCAATTTACACTGGCAATTTTCAATTTTCACACATTCGCGCGTCTTCAAAGTTTCGAATATTAATATGATGATTATTTTTACTCAACTCTTACTAAACTCCAGAGCCGGCTCCTCAGAAGTGTCAACTTTAACATAGATGCCAACATCTCCAAACGATTCGAAACTAACTAAAAAAACTGGGCAAGTGCGAGTCGGACTCGCGCACTGCGGGTTTCGTGCGTTCTGCACGAAAAAATTTTTTAATTTTTTTTCCGAATTGCAAAAAAAAATGAACAACTCTATCTATTTGTGAAAACTGCATGAAAATCCGTTAAATAGTTTTTGAGTTTATTGCGTTCATACAGACTGAAAGATGCAGTGGCACTTTGTTTATAATATGAAAGGGTTATAATTTTTTTTTTTCATAAATAAAAAGAAGAACCAATTAATTCTCGACTAATTTATGATTAAATTCAAGCTCACAATCAACATTTTTGTTCTTAGAACTTTCAATTTTTTTTTTCTAATAAAGTAATTACAAAGCCTTTCTTATATTTCAGACAAAATTCTCCTTCGAAAAGGCTACTCCTGTAGTGGCGGCTCGCGGCGACGTGGTGGTGTTCTCGTACCTGCTGGTGCACGGCAGCCCCACGAACACCTCGCGCCGATCGCGCCGCATGCTGCTGCTGCAAGCGGCCGCCGCCGACGACCAGCCCCTGGGCCAGCAGCCGCTCCGCCCGGGCCAGGGCTGGCTGCTCAGAGGTGTCAACTTCAACAGAGATGCCAGCATTTCCAAAAGATTTGAAACTAACTAAGTAAGAGCTGGATTACGGAAGACTGAAATGAATAACGAAACAAAATAACAATATGAACTCAAGCCGTTTTACCCCTGGGGTGAGCAGAAACTACAGCCACCCACAAAAAAACGAAAAAGTCTTCAAAAAGGCCAGCACCAATCTTTTGAAGAACAGTTCTAAAGAAATATGCATATGTTTTTAATACACAAATGTTGCCTCAATACTTCTTTTACTTTAACAAATAAAAATATAAAATAAAATAGAAAAGAAGACTCACAATATGAAAGCAATAACTTGACAGAGTTCATTAGATACGCAACGGATCCTAAGAAAGCAGAAGATACTGCAAGTACTTAATTAACAATAGTAAACATACCTCCTAGTGTCGTACTCCTTAGTGCTGAGGGTCATGACCTCCCTGCTTCATCATCTTCATCCGAACGATATTCCTCCATCTGTTTCTGTCTCAGGCGGTGTGAAAGGCCATGTATAGCGTAGAGTCATGAGCGGTGCGGATGGTCAGACCAGCGATTGGGCTGCGTCCATGAGGCTTTTTACCAAAACACTTACACTTTTCTTGTACTAAAAAGAAACTATTCAGGCAAACAATCTAATTTAATATATCTAATCTAAGTGTTTGTTTTCACCAAATACTAGATTTGCCGTACAACTAGACGAGACAGCTTTTCAAGTCTATTGACCTTGATTTCCATCGCCTATACGCCTAAACACGACAGTAGTTAGTTAAGCCCAATTGTTCCGACCAAATAATACCTAATAAATAAACACTTAGCAAAAGATATCGTAGAAAACAAAACAATAGATATAAAATATTTGTAACACGCTGAAATGAACACGCAAAATATTCTGACAGGATACGAATAGGTTGTACAATCAGAAGCTGTTAGTTACGCATTCTTATCCTCACAGGGAGACGTGACTGGGGGTCATTTACCGTAGGCCTCTCCTGAACACACGACGAGTGCTGTCCACTCAGTATTCTATCAGCGGCCGCTGGTAACTCGTTGTTTTGTTCTTGCTGGCTAATGAGCGCTATAAACGTGATGAAACGCTCACGTCTGTCATTTCGTACCATGAACAATGGACATGTTAAGTGGAAGCTAAGCTGAATGCCTGCCAGCATCACCATTGGGAGTTCACTTGCATGATTATACGTTTTGTATTTTTTGTACTCCTGTGATCATTTTAAGTCATACTAAAGCAATTTTAAAATTGAAACACAAAATTTTAATGATTTTTTTTTTTTGTTTGTATGACTTACATCAAACCAGTGCCTAAATATCATAAATAGCCATATCAAAGAATCCATGTTTTTTTTTTATCTTTTATAAACTAGTACTTGACTGCGATCCCGCCTGATGGTAAGCAGTGATGCAATCGTTGATGGTGAGGCGCACTAGTTTATCATTCGCCTATTCACTCTAGCCTTGAAGGCACCTAAATTATAACCAGACAGGAAGACCGCAGAAGACGAAGACTTGTCGTTGTAGTGAAGCTTACTGTAGAAAAGTTAACACTTTGAACTATGGCGAGAGTTGTTCAAAGAGAAAATAGATTGAACAGAGACTAAATACATCTGTCCGTTCTTCATAGAATAGAGAAAAGTGGTCATACTGCACTTTTTGTACCACAAGTTGTTTAAACATTCCATATGTTTTTTGTTAGTTAAACATATTGCCAAACGACGAATTAAAATACAGCAACAAATAAATGTAATTCAGCGCTCTAGGTAATATTGGACCCAACATTTGTTATTTACCTTAACAAATTACCTTGCAAAAATATAACGCGTAAGGGTGTCCTCTTAACAAAAGCTCAGTCAGGTATCGGCTAAAGAATTACGCGGGGCCCGTGTGGGGCCCGGCTCGGGGCCCTCGATCACGAGCCCGGGCCCCGTAGATAAAGCTCTAATGTATGACCGACGATTATTCCACGTTTATAAGAAAACCCTCGACAACTATTCGTCGGCCGACAAGGGAAAAAGTACTTTTTCTTTACCATAGCAGTTAATCAAAATGTTTGTTATAACAACGAGTAACTAGAGTGAACGGAACGATCCATTTAAATTCGTACTAGGAACCAAAATATTTATTTATTTATTTAAACTTCATGTACAATAGTTATATAGGTAGGCGGAATTAATGCAACAAGGCATTCTCTACCAGTCAACCTTTGGGTTAAAAAAGACAAGACTGTGGTAGATTTGCACAATAAACAAGTTCAAACGGAAAAATATAAAATAAGTTATTTATAATAACAAAATAAATATATGTATATGTATTTTATTATTATAAGTAACTTATTATATAGCTAAAATAATAAACGAATAAATACTATGACAAATATCAAATCATTATGAGAACTTAATAAAAATTCTGAACGAAGGCCGAACTAAGGTTGAGAGGACTATAAGTAGTAGTTCCAAATTTTACGTTTGAAGGATAATTTACTTTCAGCTTTTTTGATGTCAAGGGGAAGCACATTCCAGAGTTTTATGGTGGAATCAGCGTAAGAATTGGACATAAAGCCAGTACGGTGAGAAGGAATATGAAAAAGCATGTTTTTGGATGCACAAAGGTTAAAGCACTTTAAAATATTGTTAAATATTGACTATTAAAAAAAGAATATTTGCTCATTACAGCATTTTAATTCATTAAACCCCAAGCGAACGCCGGCGTCACTGTCTCATTATTTTTCTATTGTGTCTCTAGTTTCTATTGTGCCTGTGTTTCTATTCGAAAGATTAATGAATAGTTGCGCGTGTGTGTTGTAGTGTGTAATTGCTTCTGATAAAAAATTAAATTCAGATCAGAAGCATAAAAAATAGCCAACCTGTACTGTAAAATTTGACTAGACATAATATGGAACTTCGAAAATGACTGTTCAATTCCAGGCCATAACTTCCAGAAAACATTGACAAAGAATGAGACCTAAAGGACAATGTTAAGCAGAATGCAGTTGCTTCTTCTTTCTCAGATATTATGTTGAAACAGAAACAAATAGCGTAGTTTCCTTTCAATTTCAGTTTTCCTTTCAATCGTGGAAATTACAGACACAATAGAAACACAATAGGTCGTCAAACAAACACCGGCGTTCGCTTGGGGTTTACTGAATTAATATTTTTAGCTTCGTGGCGATTTTATCCTGCGAAAACCCCAAGTAACTCATCAATATTGTGTCTATTAACTGCTCCACCTTTGTTTTAATATATATTATACTTTTTTTTTCGAACACATTGCTTTTGCAATATTTTTTTAATTACTTAGACTTTAACTGCTTTAACTTCGTTAGTAATTTATTTTGTTAACATTTTATTGTGTAATTTACACTACCTATTATTATAAAGAGGGAAAATTTGTATTTTTGTGTGTACATACACACAAAAATACAACCCTGTTGTAATGATTATACTCAAAAACTACTGTACCGATTTCAAAAATTCTTTCACCATTGGAAAGCTACATTCACCCTGAGTAACATACGGTATATTTATCACCTGCGCGAAGCCGGGACGGGCCGCTAGTTGTTTATATTTTTCTTGCAAATATTTTTTATATAGCCTCTTTTTTGTAATGTGATGTGAGAACACTGTATACTCTACGGACTCTAAGATTACTTACTATTACTTACTTTTTTTTATTATGATTATTTCTATTGTGCTTTTGTATACAATATTGACTGGTCTACACTGTTCTTACATAATATCAATTAATATTGTAACATCAACCACTTTTTTAAAAAGAGTACCTAACCATGGAGTTTCTTGCCAGTTCTTCTCCATAGGAAACGACCAATTTGGAACCGTGCACTAGCTTGACGTTTTATAAGTGCCCATGTAGGCCTATATGAAATAAAATATTTTGAATTTAATTTTGACAATGCAAAAGCCAGTGACGAAATCAAGAACCAGACTGCCACATGCGTCACGGCCGAATTATAAAGAGAGACGGTGCGAAATTCGCGAAGATAAAAAGACGCGAAGGTTGAAAGATAGCACAACGGGTACTTTTCCGCTCATTGAACTATGTACGCTAGTCTTTGAGCATATCACATAAAGAGCAACACGGGTTTGCAAACTTCCTAGGTCATATTAGTAACGTTTAGGTGAACACATACTTTACTAAACTTTCGTTTTATAACTGAATAGCGTGTTTATTTGTCATCACCTCTCCCGACCAGATGTTCATGTCGACACCTTTTTAGGGTTCCGTACCTCAAAAGGAAAAAACGGAACCTTTTTAGGATCATTTTGTTGTCCATTTTTCTACTGTCTGTCTGTCAAAAACCTTTATCTTAGGAACGCATGGATGTATCGAGTCGAAATTAACACCACATACCTCATCAAGTTTGTGGTCCCTGAAACTGTATAAAAAATTTAACTTCTAAGTTAACAAAAAACAACTGGGCAAATGCGAGTTGGACTCGCGCACGCAGGGTTCCGTACCGTCTGTAGAAAAAAAAACGGCAAAACAAACCGCGTCTGTTGTATGGAAGCCCCTTAAATATTGATTTTATTTTGTTTTTAGTATTTGTTGTTATGGAGACAACAGAAATACATAACTTGTGTGAATATCAACTGTCTAGCTATTGCGGTTCTTGAAACACAGCCTGGTGACAGACAGACGGACAGACAGCGAAGTCTTAGTAATAGGGTCCCGTTTTTACCCTTTGGGTACAGAACCCAAAAAAAGATACGGCCGTTTTTTTTTTCGCAAAAAAACGTAGGTATATTTCGACACTCTCAAGGGTATCAAAATTCACTCGGCACTTCGCTTTGATAGGCATATGATAGCAGCAAAACAGTAAAGTTGTTAAAGAACAAAAAAAAAAACTTTTAATCCAAAAAAAAAAAAAAAGAAAAATCTCCTCCATTCCGGTATTGAACTATTTACATGCGTAAGTTTGTACGGAACCCTCAGGTCATGAGTTCGTTTCGCATTTGCGCAGTTTTTTTTTTTTTTTTTATAATGGATAGGCTCACGTTTGACCACAATCTCACCTGATGGTAAGCGATGATGTGGCCGACAATGGAGCACGCTTGCCTAGAAGCAATCTATTCACTCTTTTTTCTTCACGCTTGAACAGCTGAACGGATTTCGATGAAACTTTGTATATGTGCTGTGTGTTGTGTGAACAGGACATAAAATTTTTATCCCGGAAATATGTACCTTTGCGATAATTTTCTACTATACTACACATGGGTAAAACAGCAAGCAACACAGTTTTTAGAATAATAAAAAAAAAACAACTATATTTTTAGGGTGACCTCAAAAGTTACAAAGTCGGATTTTTCTCTTCGGTCACTAATTATTCAAATTGAGCCAGATTTGAATAATTAGTGGACGAAGAGAAAGATCCACCCTGATTCTATGAATCAGGAATAAATATCCTGGTCCGGTATGGTTCCTAGGCTGCTGAGGAAGAACTCCATTCTGCTGACTGGTTGGTCTGCGCTCCACAGGGGCTTGAAGTAAGTTTCCAAGGGTTTGCACTTGCCAATGTGCACCAAAACCCATCCTTAAAATAAACATACATCCTGAAGTTAGAAAAAATAGTTTTAGTACATTTCAATTACTATTCAGCACGGCACCCTAAAAATGATTTCTGTTAATGCCATCAAACATTTGGCAGGTTTTATTTTCCTTTATCTTTTGTCTACAGGGTTATTTCTCTTCGGTCACTAACAACCCTAACAACGTTGCAGGACTGTATATTACTAACATCATAAACAACGAGTTTTGTTCTATGACTTACAAAACCTAATTCATTTACCAAAAACAAACCTTTAAAGATTTCGTTGTTATTTCAAACACATTTCAACTCTGTATTTTGCTATTCCCACCTACGTCTGTATGACTCGACGCAAACGCATCAAGCACCCCCGCCGCCCGATCCCAGCTCCCCTCCGCTATTGTATTGTATTGACTTCGTAATATTTAGAACTTTCAATTTAAATATTTCTGTATTTGTATGGAAATGTGATGAACTAAAATTTGATAAATTTTAAAAGTCATAGAATAAAAGTTGTTGTTTATGACGCAAGTAACACAGTCCCCAGATGTAGCTGGTGTTTTACAAATAACCCTGTATATCCAATGTCACTCGTGACGTCATCTACACTAATATAATAAAGAGGTAAAGTTTGTTTATTTGTTTGTAGGAGGTAATCTCTGGAAGTACTGTAGCCTGGTTCACGCAAAATCAAACAAGCTAAATGTCGTTGAAGTTTTATAGTCGTTCGATCGAAGTCCTATCCAAAAGCGGTATTCACGATCTATCGACTTATTTCCAGTTACATTACTATGTATTCTACCAGGATAATGTAATACAGTTTTTTTTTTTTTTAAATCGACGAATTTCAAACGACTTTAAAATCGGTGTCGTTCAAACTCGATTGATGGATGTGAGTACGGAAATGGTCTTAACGACTAAATCGCTACGATATCGTCACGGTTTTCATTACGAGAATCGGGCTACGGGTCCGACTGCTAAAATTTTTTCACCGATACAAAGCTGCTTTATTCCTGACTGACATAGGCTATATTTTATTTACGTGGGCAAAATCGCGGGCAAAAGCTAGTCATCAATAGAGCCTTGTTAGTTACAATTCATTCTCTCGTTTGTTTTTGGCAAAACATACGGCACGATATATTCTCTGCCGGTTTTCTATTGGTTACATTTCGGGGATTATACACTGGAATTGCACATACCGTCAAGCCTATTCCATCCTCAAATCACAAGATACACGGGAATGTAAAACACACACACACAAAACAACGAGTGGTCATGGAGTTAGACTTCAGAGTACCACTCCCAGTCTTCCGTGGATACCTTCAGGTGATGGACGGTACCACATCACCAGGCCGAAAGCCGGATAAGGAGAACATGCCATACACACATAAAACCCTTACCAGAAGCCTTCTACGACTGGATAGAGGTAGCCTGGTGTCGGGGACCATCATCAAACATTGCTCACTAAATAAACACTTCCGCACAATAGACAAAAGGCAATATAAAGGGCCATGACTGGGAGTTTCCTTGCGTCAGCAATGAAGATATTCGCAGGAGAACCAAGTTTACCGACATAGCCCGAAGTCGCAGAACAGATGTTCGGTGGGGGCGAAAAATTCTGGAGTGGCGACCGCGCACTGGCAGGCCTCTCACAAGGTGGGCCGATGATCTGGTGAGGGTCGCGGAAACCCCATGGATGCGAGACGCACTGCGTATTGAAATGAAGATAATCTTACTGCTCGGCTCGTAAAACTTGGTCCTGCACTGGGCGTTGAGGAACTCGCAGTAGGTGTTGAAAGTCGAGTAGCCGTGGTCGTAGTTGTCACCCGGCTTGCCCGTGCAGACCATCCCCGCCAGCCACTCTGCCACTACGGTCCCACAGCCATTCGGATCTTGCGTTACGTCGTCTGAATATCGAGCACATACGTGCTTTATCCTGTAGGAAATAAATAGAAAACAATATGTCAAGAGCGACACACTGCCATAATAAGGATTACATACATACTTGAAAATAAAAAATAAATTTAAAAAATAAAAAAGCCCGACTGCGTAAAAAAATTTTTTTAATAAAAATTAAAAAGATAAAAAACAAGTTCAGTCCAGTAGCGTAGAAATCAATTTAATTGCATTAATTAACACCCGATGACCTGGTGAAGGTTGCGGGAAGCCGATGGATGCGAGACGCACAGGAACGTTCGTTGTGGCGACGCTTGGGGGAGGCCTATGTCCTTCGTGTTTTAAGTTTTTATTAAAAAAAATTTTTTACGCAGTCGGGTTTTTTTAATTTTTTAATTTATTTTTTATTTTACACTTTTTACCCGACTGCAAGAAGGGTTATGTTTTTCGCGCATATCTTGTATGTTTGTATGTATGTAATATTCTTTATTACCTCATATCTTCCAAACTACTGAACGAATTTATATAAATATATATAACCCGAGTGCTGTTAGATAGGTGACGTTAAAAAAAAATCAACGTAACGACTGTGAGATGTTCCATTTTAGAGTAAAAAAAAAATTTTTTTTTTATTTTAGTACTGCAATATGGGTATCAAATTAAAGAGCTCATCATGAGGATTTCAAAAGGATATTTTTTTTTCTGGGAAAATCATCCAATGACAACCCCCGCTCTTGGGCGGAGCGGGAGATAGTGTCAGACTCTTACTGACTAAAAAACCCACCCCGTTCCTTCAAGCCTTCATACCGGGGCTCGAGTTCCCTTTCGGATAATCCTGGCCCCAGTAGTGACTGGCCTGTTGGTCTAGTGGTTAGTGGCCCTGACTGCTATGCCGCAGGTCGTGGGTTCGATTCCCACCCAGGACAAATGTTTATGTGATGAGCATGATCATTTGTTCTGTGTCTGGGTGTAATTTATCTATAATATGTATGTATTTAGAAATATATAAGTATGTTTATCAGTTGTCTAGTACTCATAACACAAGCTCTGCTTAGCTTGGGACTAGACGGCGTTGTGTGATAGTTGTGGAAAATTATATTATTATTATTATATTATAGTAGGCTTCGACCCGGCTGGGCCCCTGCTGTTGCTGACAACTCCTTGAGGCACGAGGGAACAGTGCGCGCCGTCAACGACTTGGGCTTGGTCCGGACAGTTACCGGACGGTCGGACAGCGAGCTACCAATTGCTCACTGTCCGCAAGCCCGCACCTACAGTGGCTGGAAATCGGGATCGGAATCCTGGCGGCGGCGAGAGCGCCGTTGCCTGATGCGGTCGGCCTCCTCCTTAGCCATCCTAGGTCGCGTCAATAATTGGAGGATAGCCAACATCACAGTCTTTGACCATGCGACAATCCTGTTCGAGCTAAAGTTAGAAAAGTCAAAAGGAACAGCTATAAAGAGTAGTACAAGAAAATTTAACACTAAAAAGGCGAATTGGGGTCAGTTTCGTGAGAAACTGGCTCAAATTTGGGAGGTCGAAAAATTAAATAAAGAAGAAATAGAAAATATTAGGAACATTACGGAATTAGAAATTAAAATAAATAAATACATAAATACAATAGACATGGTTAGTTCAGAAACAATACCGAAGATAAAGAATAAAAATCGAACAGAATTGTCGTGGTGGACGGAGGAACTGGATAAAAGGAAAAAAGAAGTGGCAAGGAAAAAGCGCAGAATAGCGTGCGCATCAGCGACGCGTCGACAGTGGGTAGTGGAGCAGTACCTCAAGGAAAAGGAAGAGTACCTGGCGGAGGCACAAAAAGCCCAGACCGCCAGCTGTAAAACCTTCTGCGAGAAACAAGAAAGGGAGACGATGTGGGACGGCATATTTCGTGTTATCAACAACACTTCCACTCGCCATGAAGATGTGCCGCTTGTCGTGGAGGGTAGGGTTCTTGAAGGCGCCGAGTCCGCAAGCCTCCTGGCGAAAACCTTCTACCCGGAGGATAAACTTGAGGAAGACAACGCAGACCACAAACTCACCAGAGATGTAGCAGCCAGCATAAATGTGGGGGAACATGATGACTAATGTGACCCTCCATTTACAGCAGAAGAACTGAGGTGGTCAGCGTCCAGTTTTAATCCAAAGAAGGCCCCTGGACCCGACGGCTTTACAGCGGACATCTGCAGGACAGCAATATCATTGAACCCAGAACTGTTCCTTGCCCTACTGAATAAGTGCCTCACCCTGCACCACTTCCCGGCCGCGTAGAAAGAAGCTGCTGTGGTGATCCGTAGAAAGGCCGGGAAATCCAATTACACGGTTTCCAAGTCATACCGGCCGATTGGTCTTTTGTCGATACTTGAGAAGATATTTGAAAAAATGGTCATAAAACGGATAAGGTGGCACACCCTCGCCAAGACCGATAATATGCAATATGGATTTACACCACAGCGTAGTACGGAGGACTCCCTCTATGTCATGGTGAAGTACATTAGGGAACAACTAGAAAAAAAAAAATAATACTAGTAGTATCGCTTGACATAGAGGGGGCCTTCGATAACGCTTGGTGGCCAGCCATTAATTGCAGGTTGGCGGAGGTTGGTTGTCCGATCAATCTAAGGAAATTGGTAGATAGCTACCTGGATGGGAGGAAGGTGAGAGTAAGGTACGGGGGGCGGCGAGTTTTACGGACACGGAGAAGGCGTGTGTTCAAGGCTCGATAGAGGGTCCAACTTTTTGGAATCTTTTGTTGGACCCTCTACTGAGCGAACTGCAACAGATGGGAAAACACGTGCAGGCTTATGCTTGCTATATGCAGGCTCGCAGACGACGTGGTCCTTATTATCTCGGGAGACAGTGGATCAGAAGTCCAGAGACGCGGCAACGTGGCCCTCGGGCATGTTCAGGGCTGGGGTGTCAAAAATAAGCTCAAATTTGCGCCTAGTAAGACGCAAGCCATGATGGTGACACGCGGACGTAAATATGACACCCCGGCTCTGTCCATTGGCGGGGTATACGTGGGCCTGTCAAAGGAGGTCAAAATTCTTGGCCTGACGATCGACGATGGACTCACTTTTAACACACACTTGTCGAATGTGTGCCGAAAGGTGCTGGGTCTCTATCATCAGTTGTCAAGAGCCGCCAAGGTTTACTGGGGATTAAACCCCGAGGTAATCAGAACGATGTACGTGGCAGTAGTAGAGCCCGTCCTAATGTACGCCTCCAACGTATGGGCACCAGCTACGCGTAAATTAGGCGTGAGGAGGCAGCTCGATGCGGTGCAGCGTGATTTTGTCCGTAAGATCACCAAGGCGTACCGAACCGTCTCTCTCCACTCGGCCCTGGCACTCTCTGGGTTGCTTCCTTTGGATCTTAGAATTCAGGAAGCAGCACTTCTCTATGATATAGAGAAGGGGTACTCCCAGAGGGTGATAGGGGATCGCGAGGTTGAGAGACCGGTAGCTTTTACGGACATACCGCACCCAGCCGAGCAGATGAGCCTGACTTTCAAGAAATTGGAGGATGCTGCAGAACGACCCCAAAACGTGGAAGATATTTACACAGATGGCTCAAAAATCGAGGGAAAGGTGGGAGCAGCCCTGTCTCTATGGAGAGAAGGACGAGAGATTTTTACACATAAAGCCAAGCTGGAGTCCTACTGCACCGTCTACCAGGCGGAGATGTGGGCCTTGTTCAAGGCCGCCGAAATGGTACTGAAGAGAACCGTCCCACATGTGCGTATTTTCTGCGACTCGTAGTTGGCACTCGAGACAGTCGTCGATGGAGCTTCTCTCCATCCCCTAGCAGTGCAAATTAGAAACGTGATTAAAAGAGCTCAATCACGCGCCCAGAATATTGAGTTATTCTGGGTGAAAGCACACGTGGGATTAGAGGGAAATGAGAGGGCTGACATTCTTGCGAAGGACGCGGCTCTTAAGATCAAAAAGCGGGCCGACTATGACCAGTGTCCGATCTCATTCGTCAAGCGACAGATCCGTCTGGAGACGCTTGACGAATGGAATCGTCGCTATAGGGATGGTCATACTGCAGGAGTTACGAAACTCTTTTTCCCGGATGCGGTGGAGGCGTACCACATTGTCAGGAAAGTGGAACTGGACCCAATTTTAGTGCAGGTTTTGACGGGGCACGGAGGATTCTCTCAGTACCTACACCGCTTTAAGTGTAAGGAGAGTCCGAAGTGCATCTGCGATGACAACAAAGTGGAAAATGTTGAGCATTTACTGGTAGAGTGCCCTGTAAATAGCATCGATAGGCATCGACAGGTAGAAGCAGAAATGGAAACCGTGGTCAGGGCAGACAACTTCAGCCAGATAATGAAAAATAAAAAATTAAGAGGAATATTTATAGAATACTGCAAAGCAATTGCCAAAAGATGCATTGCAAGAAATAAGGAGCCAAGACAACTACGTGTATGGAGAGTAGCGGTATAGTTATGGATACACGCCCAGTGAGGGCTGCTTTAATCTTGAAAATATATTTGTTTTGCATGTATTTGTGTATGACATTAATTAAATTGTATGCAGCGTTGAATAAATTATTTACCCTGTGTTGAATATAATAAATTAGAGGCTAGATGGTCTATCCCGACCTGAAAGAAAGATATGATGGATAATAGAAAGATATAGTATGAAGAATGAGAGTACGAGAGGCATGCGAGCGAGAACTGGAATGCAAGAGTACAAAATTTCGAGCATAGCAATGACCCCGATTAAGTCAGGGGAGAATTAAATAAAAAAAATAAAAATCCCTACTCTACCCTATCCTATCCTACTCTACCCTACTCTACACTACTCTACACTACTCTACTCTACACTACTCTACCCTACTCTACCCTACACTACCCTACTCTACCCTACTCTTCCCTACTATACCCTACTCTACCCTACCAAACTTCACATAAACCATCTACTAAATAGTCCGAACAAAGCCTAAACATTTGGTTTGGATAGGTGAGCCCGTTCTTGAGTTATAAAATTACAACGAAAAGTGGCATTGATTTTTATATATATAGATAACAACTGACTAACTGACTGGTTGACTGGAGGAGAATGCCTAAGGCATTAAGTCCGCCTCTGTACTCATGCGTGCATAAAGTGTTAAATAAATAAATAAATATGATTTAATTGTCTGTTTGTAATATAAGTATTTTCTTTTTAAATTACCAAATGCTTGGCGATTAACACACGGCACCGCGCACCGCCGCGGTTGGCGGTGAAGCGGATCTCATGTTACATTGGTCACTTAGAAATCCGTTAACACCTAACACACGTAGCTCGACCGTCGCGCAGTCGAGCGGTGCTATCGCCGCCACCGCCCCTCCGCGCTGATTTCCGCGCGGTGTGGCTGCGCCTTACACAAGGGGCGCCGTATAACCGCGCGGATTATTGTGGGTGCAAGACGTGTTGCAATTTAAAATGGATGAACCCAATATCTTCTTATTTTTTTTTTCTTTCTACCCCATAAAAGCCAGATTGCTGCCACCACTTCAGCGTCAATTTTCGCCAGTGTCTGTGATAAAACTGGTCAAAACTGCGTTAAATCCACGCCACGGTACGAACCTCGCGGTGGTGCGCGGTGCCGTGTGTTAATCACCTTATGAAAATATATTCCATGTAATTTAAATATTTATCTGTCAGTCAAACATTCAACAACTCGGGTCACAGTTCCCGGCACGTAAGCTGGCAAGAGTCGTTATATGCGCAGAAATCGTTTTTTAGATCTATTTGGTGGTCAATCGGGACGCGGGGTATGAGGTAGCGTCGATCCGAGCGCGCGATTGGTGCGTTGGTCGACCTTTGCCACCCGCACTGCGTCTACGTCCCGTTCGCTCCCGGTTACACTTGCGTTCACGAAAATTGTACCCTTTGTTATTATTTTTGTTAAATTTTTGTTTTGAGTTGTTGTTATTGTTTTAAATTTAGTTTTTGTTACGAATTGTTGTTATTGTTTTAAATTTAGTTATTGTTACGTTGACTACAATGCCAGGACCAAATACAGTTTTACGCAGACATGCCAGAGAAATGGTATACGATGTGTACTGTTTTATGGAGAAAGAAGCTCAGTCTGAAAAAGAAACTGTAAAACAGGCTGCAGAAGCTACTAAAACGTCAGAAAGGACAGTAAGACGTACAGTCAAGGAAGGTAGAAATTCCGAATTCCTCACTGTCTTTAGGACACTGAGAAAAAAGAGGAATAAAGCAAAGTCGATCACAGAGATCGACACATTTGACCAATCTGTGGTAAGAACATGCGTCCACAATTATCATAAAGCCTACAGTAGAAAAGCTACGAAAAAAGCTTAAAGATGACATCAATTTTAATGGGTCGAAAAAAGCCGAAAATAATAGAAAAAATTTAATAGAAATAAACAAATATTAGATTACTAAGGATAGAGTTCCTTAGATGGCTAATTAAATATAGAGAAGAAGGAACTCCGATTGTTTACACGGATGAATCGTACGTTGATTCATTTCATTCAGGTATGTACCAATTATCATATATTTTGTTCTCACATATGTTTCATCTGTGTTTCCAGAATAATATGACCTGAATGTGTTCAAGTCCAGAGTGAATAGATATTTACTGAACAAGCTTGCTACACCTTCGACCACATTCATCACTTTACATCAGGTGAGATTGTGGTCAAACGTTAGTAAAAGAAACATAGTTTAAAAAAATATTGTCTCGACGTTAAAACAGATATACTTATGAAAAATAATCATTATTATGTCATTTATTACAAGCTCTAAAACGTGGACAGACGGATCATAAAAAGGTCTTAAAAACCCATATCGAAAGGGCAGCGTATTGTTATAGTGCATGCTGGATCAGAAGCTGGATTTTTTCCCAATGCGCTGCTCCTGTTTAAAGCTGGGACAAAATCTGGAGTTTTTGGCTTCGCACCCAATTGATACTAAACCTGCCACCAAATGCAGTTTTGGTCATCGACAATGCATCATACCATAAAAAGCAGTACGATCCTGCACCTACCTCGAATGTTAAGAAAGCGGACATGCAGAGGTGGTTGGCGGAAAAAGGATGGTATGCTCAAACCCGAACTATATAAAATTATCAAATTGAATAAACCAAGATTAAAAAAAAATAGTATCGATCAGATACTGGCAGAACACAACCATAGTGTTCTGCGATTGCCGCCCTACCATCCGGACCTAAATCCTATAGAAATGGCATGGGCGGCAATCAAAGGTTATGTTGCCAGCAAAAATGTGACCAGGCTAATGGAGCTGGTAAAAGAGAAAGTACTGTTGATGGACGCCGATGAATGGTCAAAGTTATGTGGGAGAGTAAAAAAAATTTAGGCTGAACTCCTTCCACCAGCTCAGGCGGGTCTTCAAATTTGATGCCTGGTATAGCATTGTTACCGGATAGTAATGCCAAAACTGATTAATTATAAAAAAATTTTTTTGTCTTTTACATACATATATTTTATTTATAACTCCTAATGCATTTCACGTGCACACATAAAAAAAAGTTTGCGATCGCTTTGAAAAATTTTAAATCTTTTTTGCTATGGTAAACTTATGATTTTTTCTTCTTTTAAGATGAAATATAGATTTAGATTGTAAAACAGTTCAATTTTTTTTCCATAAAATTTAAAAAAATACTCGTATAGCAGATGATATGCTAGTGATCACAAACTTTTTTGATATACGTATATCTCTCCTGATCTCTCCCCTTTCTTCTAAAGAGATAAGATTAAAAATAAATGATGACGATAACTATAGAATAATAATAAGAAATAAAAGTGACCACTTTTTTGTACCACTAAATGCACCATCCGCGAAATACGTCAAAATCTTGCCAACTTACACGTGCCGGGTACTGTACTTTTAATTTTGCCGCGGGAACGAGATTTCAAACTACAGAATACATCTTCGCACAGGGCACAAATGTGTGTCTTGTGTCAGATACAAGAACCAGTATGAAATCATCCATTCCCTGCGCGTACGTAAACATTTTTTGTGTCATGTTCCTTCAACTTAACACATACTCATGGCGATCAAAAATTGTTCAGTGTCGGTAACTGGAACAAAAATTGCCTCCATTTGCGACGCGAGATATTCACTGGGATAGGACTAATAGGGATACGACTAATATAAGTAACTAAAGCAATTTTTTTTTTATTTTGCCTCATGATAATTCCCAGGACTAGGGACATCTCTGAAATGGATTTTAAACAGATTTTGACGGGACTTTCACTAACAGAGAGTAATGTTCATAAACTCTACGCGAACGAGGGATCCGATTTTCGTGAATGCTCAATCACAATCAGATATAAGGTCATCTTTAATGTAAGTGGATAAGCTTTGTTTAGCAGCTCGGTTGATTTAGGCGATTAACACAAGGCACAGCGCACCGCCGCGAAGGGCGGTGGTGGTGAAATGGATTT
The DNA here is from genome assembly GCA_910589285.2 of Mythimna ferrago. Lineage (NCBI taxonomy): Eukaryota > Metazoa > Arthropoda > Insecta > Lepidoptera > Noctuidae > Mythimna > Mythimna ferrago. Next base: position 25,551,504 of record OU342692.1, read on the forward strand.
CTTAGGTTGCGCTCCGTCCTCCGTTTACGCTCCGCGTGGTTAGGCAGTTTACGCGCCCAACCGTGCGGATGGATTTAACGCGGTTTTCACCAGTTTTATCACAGACACTAGCGAAAATGGACGATGAAGTGGTGGCAGCAATCTGGCTTTATGGCGTAGAAAAAAAAAAATAAGAAGATATTGGGTTCATCTATTTTAAATTGCAACACGTCCTGCACCCACAATAATCCGCGCGGTTATGCGGTGCCCCGAGTGTAAGGCGCCGCCACACCGCGCGAAAATCAGCGCGGAGGGGCGGTGGTGGCGAGAGCACCGCTCGACCGTGCGGTCGGACGGTGTCCGTGTGTTAGGTATCAACGGATTTCTAAGTGACCAATGTAACATGAGATCCGCTTTACCGCCAACCACGGCGGTGCGCGGTGCCGTAATCGCCTTAATTGTTCTATCTCAGGCAGGTGGGTCGGTCTCGGATATGTGTATAGGTTCATGCACACTTTTATTTCTGTATGCATAAGCTCAGAGCGCTCGATGACATAGGAAATAGAACATGCACACTGAAACAATGAGCTCATGCATCTATGTAAACACACAATCAAGACCAACCCGTGTTTTTGAAAGAACTGGGTTCGTATTTCTAAAAGAAGCACCAGAGAATAAGATGGAGATTCTACACAGACACGTACCTTCGAAATAAATAGTGACACTCCTCGCCACATATTTCGGGCTTTCTAGTTGTGGTTTCAAAAATCGAAGCGTTGGGGTCGGGCGTGGTACTGAGCACCCACTCGCCGTCTGCCCAGTACGGTTCGAAACCGTAGTTAGGATAGTATTCAAAATGTAATGACTTCGCTTTCTGGTGCTTGAGGATGTCATAGAAGCCTCTAGTGGTCTTCGGGGGCTTCGTCCCCCTCGTCGGCTTTGTCGGCTTCTCTCGCTCTGCAACTCTTGAAAGATAAAGTGTGAGAACAAGTATCAAGAGTAGAATAAGACATACAGGCATCACTTTACTATTTAAGAAAATGTGAGCAGGCGTTTCGAACGAGTGACTGGATAGAATGAAAGAAAAAACGTGTGGCGCCGACCCCAAATAAAAAGGGACAAGGGCAAGTAGTTGATGAGAACTAGACTTACAGGCATCACTTTACAATATAAAAGAATGCGAGCATGCGTTTCGTGTATGTGGAAAACGTCGTGCTTCACCACGAGGGCATAGTTCCGTGTTTCTTTTTTTTTTAAGGGTTGAAATCATCCAATGACTTCTCCCGCTCTGGGTGGAGCGAGAGGGCGTGTCAGACTTTTACTGACTAAACCACACTTGTCTCCTTCAGTTGCCTTTTGCGTAGTAGGACTACGGGGTTCCTTTTCGGAAATGCCCCGCGGTCCTTGCTAGCGGGCAGCAGCAAACCGTAGGGGCCCAGCAGGGCTGATCCTACGGTTTGCTGATATCTCTTTGAGGAGCGCGTGGGTCACTACGCGCTGTTGACGACTGGGCTCGGTCCGGTTGATTACCGAACGGCCGGACTGCTGGCTACCCATTGCTCAACGTCCGCAAGCCTGCGTCTACCGTGGCTGGTAGTCGGGGTCGGAATTTCGGCGGTTGGGGCGTGAGGGCCTTTGTCCCCTCACGCGTGCTTTGCAAAAGGAGGCGACCGCCTGCCTTTCCTCCTCGCTCCGGACCGTGGCCTGAAACAGGGCCCGGCGCGACAGGTCGTTACCGCCGATTGCCTCCACGAAGTCACGGCGGTGCTCTGCCCATGTGGGGCACACCACTACCATGTCCTCCGGGCGGTCTACACAATGGTGATACCCCGGCATTTCTTCCTCCCGAACTCGGCATGTCAGGTGAGGACCTGCGTCATGCGGAAAGTGAGGACACCGCGTTGAAGCTCCAGCCACTCCTCAAAGAGAGGACTTACCGCTGCAATTACGGCGTGCCCAGCACTGGGTTGCGACAATCGCTGTCGCCATTTTGCCATGAGATCTCGCCGAAACTCTGTCCGCCATACCGTGACTTGTCGCGGCTGTGGAGTTTCGCCCGGGCGTTGCATCTCCACTTGCAAATCGTGCATGAGTGTAAGGACTTTTGCCTCCAGATCCCATGATGGATATGAGAAGTGGTGGGGTTCCTTAAAGGGGTGGTTCCATGAGGTGGTATTGAGGTAGGGTAGGTAAGAAATAGTTCCGTGAGTGAGGTTGTCTCTTGAAATGGTTGGTAAGACTACATGAGAGAGGTGGTGGAAGAAAGGCGCGAAATAAATCCTATAGCTGGTGTTATTAGTTAAGTAATATCGTTGATACTTGTTTCGTTGGGACTTTATAATATGGAGAGAAAACGATAATAGTAATAATAATAGGCATTTTAAATAATAATAATGATATTAAGTCGCGCACGCTGGGTAGTACTGATTTTCAGGGAAGTGTCAAGCGAGCCGGGCGGTCGGTGCGCGCCCGTGGAGAGCGCTTGTACCGCGGCCTCTGTTCCCGCGCGCTATCGCCCGACGCATAGTGTTGTCGGTGAACGTTAGTGATGTCCGAACAGTGAGATTACTTGAAAAAAGTGATTCTATAACAGGGATGGTTTCGTGAGAGATGAAAATGATTACCTACGCTCAAAACGTTTTAAGAACACATTCATTGTGCGTACTGCTATGGAGTGGAATTCTCTGCCTGAGTCGGAGTCTGACTTTCCTGATTGCTACAACCTGGGGCTTTTTAAATCAAGAGTGAATACCTTGTCCATCAACAAGATCCACGCCCACTCTGATAAGAGTGCCTGACCCCTGACCAAGAAGAAGGCTACTTCTAGGCAACCATGCTCCGACATCGGGCACATCACACATGCCAGTTGACTGTTATTTGTAATGTAATAGTTGTATTGCATATGTCATGTTGAGGGGCAGCGGGTAACCTAATCAGCCCAAACTACGTGACATAACTTATGTACCACGCCGATGACGATGAGATGTGGAGATTTAAATAAGTGACTTTATGATTTACATACGAAGTGTTCCACATAATGGTGCACCATTGTACTGAAACGGAAGAAAGTCGGTAAGTACGAAGTTGCTTCAGCCGGACTATTGTTTACATAATATGTTATTAAGTGTGGAGGATTCTAATATGTCGTCTTAATATTTGGATAGGTTAAAAGCTTGATAGATTCGACATTTTCAATGAATTGAGTACCTACCTACAAGGTTTTTATTAAATTTTCTAATAAATAATCACTAGGTATATATATACAAACTTAAAATAATAATATGTACAAACGAGTAAAAAAGGCTGAAAAACGGGGAAAACTCAGAGGGCATCAAAAAATTCGTCCACATCGATGTCAGTGGGAAAAGTGCCCAGAACGCTGGCAGCATTGCCACGCTGGATGGCAATGCTGATTCGTTGACTGAAGAACAGTCCAGCCCTCTGGTCACGCGAAGAGTCGACCAACTGTTTGCTGATATCTCGGACAACTCGATGAGCGCTCGGACCCCATGGCCCTAGAGTTTCAACCCCAAACGGCTCAAACACATAACTTCCAATGAGGTTATTATATTTACGCCGTTTGAGGTTTTCTGCACCTGCAGCAGCCGCCCCAGCACAGCCCGCCGTACTCAGAAGGTGGGATGCCGCAAGGGTGTCGACACATGTTGCATCCCACACCAAAGGCCTACCCAATTTCCAAGGCATTATAGTCATCCCATCTGGCCTCTTCCCATCGTCACGTGCCAAGCCATTGGGTTCTAAAACAGCTGGCACCCCGGCGGTGACAAGAGCTCGACGGATGATGTCATTAATACTGGCATGCCGTGCTATCCGACCAGCGCTTCTGCTGCAAGATAGGCCATGGTGTCCGAGGCGGTCCACTGCTTCGCCACACTGACATCGATGTGGAGCTCCACTAGGAGCACCTAGACGCAGGCATGTAGCGATCCGGAAGGTGGTGTCACTTAGCAAAGTACCTATGTTAGGTGACGGTAAAGCCTGTAGCCAAAGGCCCGACTCCCATTCACCCACAGCCAGTAGGCGAGCGCGCTCAGCAGTATTGGTGGACGTATTAATGAGATTATTCCGTACCAACCTGCAGAGCGGCTCATCCCACTGTCTCTGGGAAGATGGATTTTCGGGCAACGCCTTGTCCGGGCAAGTGATTTTCCAGGCGCTTACTGCATCGGCCAAGCACGGCACCTCACAGCTAACCAGTGATGGAGTCAAAATTCTTTTGGTCAACTGTTGAGTGCGGTGGACCGAAGACAGGAACGCCGGTAAGCTTACACTAGAAATTTTGCGGATGCCGAGCCCACCAAAACGAATGGGTAGCGTGGCTTGTAGCCACGCTCGGTCATCCAGGGCCACATTTAAAATGGAAGTCAGAGTATACCGAATTGTCTGATCAATTTTGTCCAAGAGATGTGGCTGCTTCCATAATGGGGAAGAGCGGAGAAAATACATGAAATTTGGTGCAAAACAACAATACCGTATGAGGGTGAAGGCCGAATGTAGGTTAATTTTAGAAAGTCTTTCCGAAATGTTTTTAAAACGTTCAATTTTGTCGTCAATGAATAAAGAAAAACTGTCTTCCAAAATTGGAGAACCTAGGAGGTGCAATGTACTTTTATCTATAATTTTGATTTCGGGAGCTATTGAATAAAATTTCTGTAGAGTCGATTGTCTGTCAGTACTGTCAGGAACAAAAATTTCGCATTTTGAATGATTTAGATCAAGGCCGATGGATCGAAATTGGTCTTTCAGGAATTGGAAATCTTTCAAAACAGTATCTACCTCACCTCCCAGGGTTCCATCATCCAAATACCATAGGTTAAATTTCGAATTTAGATGGATGCCTATAGCATTGCCACAAAAAGCCGAAAATTTCTGGAAGTGTTTTTTTTGCTTCAGCCAACAAAGTGTCCCTGTTTACAGAATTAAAGGCGTTTTTAACGTCAACCTTTACCTACATGATTTATTACGTAGGTAATTATTTGTTCAATTATTCTTTGAAATGCCATTGGCTTAATTCGGTTTCTATTTTTAATTACATTTAATAAAAAGAATAATAACTTATTATTATTACGTATCTACCTACATAGTGCTCACATATTAGAAGCGACAAGAAATATGTAACCAAGATCTATCTAACTCATAATATGTTTTAAAAAGATTGTCCATGGAGTTTCTTGCACGTTCTTCTCCATAGAGACCTACGTACGCTTTGGAACGTGCAATTTTGCTTCACTTTTCTTGGACTGACCGACATTTGACTATTCAAAAGTGCCTGCAAATGGTCTATTTGAAATAAATGATTTTGACTTTGACTTTGGCTTTTGACTTTGAATGATCTACAATTTAGAGTTTGGAGGTATACAAACACAGAACAGCAAGTTCCAGCAAACTTCTGTTGAAAAGAGAGGATCCTCCAACCAGACGGATGTTAGGTCTGGTTTGGGCAACTACCCGATAAATGATTTCGGGTGTTGTAAATTTTCAAATCGCGCAGAGAACTCTAATTGCGCGATGCAGGATATCTGAGATTCCTTTGTGGCGCCATAGATGTCACTACAGTTTTCATGAAAACTGGACTGGGTCGCAGCCTACTGGGGCCAGGGTTAGCTCCGAAAGGTAGCTCAGCCCCGTCCCGGTACGAAAGGCAACGAAGGACCAGGAGTGGATTTTTAGTCAGTAAAAATCTGACACTATCTCCCACTCCGCCCAAGAGCAGGGGATGTCATTAGATGATTTTCCCACCGGAAAAAAACACTGGACCTTCGATGAGCGTAATTGAATAATTCAAAACGAAACAATCTACAAGCAATTTCAACGAGAAACAATACTTACATAACAGAAATATAATCCCCGAGCCATACGTCTGCATATCCAAAATGAACTGCAGTAAAACGCACATTACATATAACCGTGTTGATGAAATCAGAGAAATATAATCATTAATTTTTACCGTCAATCATGCACAACTTACGTAAGTGCCTATTTCCGACGAGGTCTCAGTAGAACGCCACAGTTTACTATGAGATCTCATAACTGACACAAATTCGTTTTGAAAAAAAGATCAAGAAGGCATAGACGTGGCAATGTCAGCATTCTTTCCAAATATACGTACCACCTATTTAACTACCTTGTATCTCTCTAACACCCTTGGTAGACTGTTTGAGAATGGCAAGATATTGCCCACCTTACCATGTATTTTTTGTATTGCATTATCATTATCATTTCAGCCAAAAGACGACCACTGCTGGACATACTCGTGGGCCTCCCCCAAATATCGCCATAAAGAATGGCGCTACACGTCTCGTATCCATCGGGGTCCCGCGACCCTTAACAAGGCATCGGTCGGAGACAAGGGTAGACAGGCTGCCGGGCACTAGGGGCCATTTTTTGGTTGTGTTTTTCGTTTTGGTGGGCTTGCCATAAAATCGCCACGTTGACAAGCGAGTTGATGATCGCAGTGTGGTTGTGGCAATGCACAGAGAATGCTGCTGCTTATTCTGTGGTGTGTTCTTAGTCGCCTCTTACGACACCCATGGGAAGAGGTAGGACGAGCAGTGCCGGATTAACCACGTAGCAACAGTAGCAAATGTTACGGGCCCCACGCTTTGGGGGGCCCAGCTTGGAGGCAAGATAGCATAATCAGCCTTTTAATGTTCCCACTGCTGGGACTCAAGCCTCCTCTCTAGGAGAGGGAATGGGCCGTAATCCACCAGTGAGCCCAGTGCGGGTTGGCGAATGTCACATATCTTCGAATTTTTTGTTCTAGGACTTGCCGCTTTCCTCATTATGTTTTCCTTCACCGTTTTGAGAGCAGTGGTGATGAAATAAATTACAGAAAGTAATGCGTCTGGCTGGGTTTGAACCCGCCACCTACCACTTGTAAGTCGAGGTCGTTACCACTCGGCCATCACTGCTCTCAAAGGATGTAAGATTCGTGTATAGTCTGTCTAATAAGTCAACCGACTTGGGAATTTTGTATAATATTTAATCATTTAAAAAACACTTTTATTCGATACTTTTTTTAAGATTCTTATGTTAGTTAATAATGATCTCTATCTCTTAATCAACCTTGATTATTGAACTCGTGTTGACTACATCAAATTTCATTAAATCCTAATAGTTACCCAAGTCGTTTTAATTATTAGACAGACTCTACAATATAAATTTGTTTTATAAGTGCCCATGTAGGCCTATGTGAAATAAAAAACTTTTGACTTTGACTTTGAATTCTAAACTCTTCTGGAGGTTCCACAAAGGCACTGACGCCAACTGCCTATGGACCCATCACTTCCTAAAGACCTCGCAGCCTGTTTTGAAAAATATTAAACAAGTTTTAATTCGTTATCATTTAAAAAGATTTAGGTATCATATATATATATATATATACCCATGGTAGAATTTGTTACAGCTTAACCCGCCACTGTGGATGGGATATTATGTATTCCAGACGTTTTAAATCATTCCAGACGATCACCATTAACTCGTATGACGACATCACGTACACTCGTAGAACTAACGAGTTTGAAGACGGTCTGTGACAGAAATACAGGCATACATAGGTATACATAAGTATACAATGTATTATTAATTTCTAAAAGTTTAAAACCATATTGTTGTCATTTAGGGCAAAAACAGCTATGCTGAAAGAGAAGTAGGATGCACATGACACACGAACGCACCCAGGGAGATGGGCTAAGATCGTCATTCAATGGAAGCTAGAGGGAGGGTTCCGCCATCGAAGTCAACCGCGGTGAAGGTCCACCACAGGCGCAGGCTTGCGCTCGCTGTCCGACCGAGCCCAAGTTGTCGACGGCGCGCACTGTTCCCGCGCGCCTCAAGGAGTTGTCAGAAACAGCAGGGGCCCAGCTAAGTCGAAGCCTACTGGGGCCAGGGTTAGTTTCGAGAGGTAGCTCTGCCCCGGTATGAAGCCACGAAGGAATGGGGTGGGTTTTTAGTCAGTAAGAGTCTGACACTATCTCCCGCTCCGCCCAAGAACGGGGGTTGTCATTAGATGATTTTCCTACCATAAAAAAAACCGTGGTGAAGGTGGCGAAATAATCTAACCACAATTGCGGGTCAAACTTGGTTAGAGATCCCTGAGAAAAAAGAAGTTTGAAATTAGAATGAGCATTTTCCGAATAGTGGGACACAAATTGGGTATGGAAGAAAAAGAAAAACTTATATCCTTATTAATATTTCTACACAAATGAACTTTCCAAAATAGAACTATTTTTATATTTTTTGTATTCTAACAAAATTATCAAACGGCTAAATGAAATAATAAGATTCTAAACAAATATAAAAATAAGATTAATTGAGGTACAAATATCGACAAAAAGAAACATGTATTGATAATAATATTATCATTTTCATATATTGCCAACACAGAAATATTCATTATTTTCATAAACGGTAATAAACTTGATTGCTATAGTTACTAGACAGTGCAAAGATATTGCAATGCTAATGTGAAAAAACCGCATTGTTAAACCTTGCAATTTCTAACCTAACCAGCAGAACACCTGTTTTTTACACTGGCGTGGTAATTAGAGATGTGTTGCCGGCAATATACCCACCAAAATTCTCACTTCACGGCAATATTGGCGGCTCGTTACTAGCGGTAATCAACTCTTCAAGCTCAAACGTAGCATTAGTCGTCTTGGCCGCCTGAATGAAGACTTCTTCATATTTTTTTATTCTCGCATTAATATCTTTGGCATCGACATCAAACGGAACAAAATTGGTACCACATGGTCCTCTATATATCATAGTCCAACCTGAAATTATAATGTGGCAATGTAGCAAATCTTCATTATGGCATGCTGCTGAGTCGTCATCATCATCATTTCAGTCGAAAAACTTCGACTCGTGAACATAGGCCTTCCCCTAAAGGTAACCTAACGACCAATTCTGTGCGCCTCGCTTGCCATTGAGTACAGATTTTAAATATTTCAATCATAAAATGACAGCCGATTATAAAGCTGATGACGATATTGAACGTAAAGCGAACATGATGTCTCACAATTTTGCGCGATGTTTACTTCTAAGTAATTATTTGCCTTGCCTTACACATGCAGTCTTCTCCCGGGTGGCCAACAACCATCCAAAAACCATCTGTGTTCTTTTGCATTTCAGGGCTCTAACTCTTTCAAACAATCCCGTAGAATCGGTAGAAGGGTAGCCTGCCAGCTAGATCACACAAAGATTGTTCAACGCTGTCCGTGTTCAGTACAAACAACGCGATTAGGATGCTCATGGGTCTGCCAGTCTCATGTAGTGTAAGTATGTCGGGAATGTTTGCAGATGCGCGTATAGATTGCTTTTAAATAACAATGTGTAAAATGTCCGTTTCTCTGTTACGCGGTGTTGGACAACTCCAATAGTATCCTAAGCATGACTGCGAGTCGCCTAGGCCTTGTGCATATGGGTCGCTGTTGTGCCATCACTCAGAGGTTGTTGCGCCAGAAATACACTTGTATTCGTTATTATTTATTTCATTTTGTTTTGTGTCAGTGCTTACTGCTTAGGTACTAGCATAGTCGTCAGCATTTTTGAGTCGCATGGAAAGTCGAATAAAGAGAAATTCTATTCTACTATTACAAAATTTTATCAAACATTGGTGGCATTGATTTTTTATTTGATGATTTAACGATTTTTTGTCAGATTAAAATCTGACATAATCAAACAACAAAGCAGGGTGTGAGATTCATATGGGGGTACCTAGGTCACGAGGGCTAAGTCTAGTTGTTAAAATTTCGCTCTTGCATTTTATTAGTAAAAAAAAACACTGTCATAGATGATAAATGATATTTATTTTGTAAAGTTGTAAATAACACTTTTACAGACCATTTCTTTTCTTAATTTAAACTAGAATAGAGGAAACTTTATTAAACTATACATCAAAATGGTAACAAAACTGAGGTTATATAGAATCCACCGTCCTTCCTCCCACATATACAAATGCGAGTAGTTTCCGAGTATCTATACTGTCACCGCATGCTGGGACCAAATAAACTCATAAACGGCAAGTCGGAGTCACCGATCGTGGGTGCTGAACCATGCTTATAATGGTATCAAATTTACACTTTTGACACCATTACACATATGGTTTGTGGCCGAACTGCACAGAGAACGCAGCCAGCGGGATGAGTCAAGTCAAACCTCCCTTGTATACAAGTTCGTCTTGAACTTTTAATAGTCACTATTAGGGACCTACCGCGCCGTACCCTGGTACAGACTATAGTGAAGCAATTACGCTAGTCACTGGCGGCCGGAATCCCGACCCCGACTTCTAGCCACCGTAGGCGTGGGCTTGCGTCGTAATCCGAGCCTGAGTCATCGACAGCGCGAAGTGTTCCAGGAGATGTTAGCAAAACCATAGAGGCCCAGCAGTCGAAGTCTACTGAGGCCATTGGTTCGCTTCTGAAAGAAAAAACCAGCCAGGCTGGGCCAGGCCAGACAGGCACAAGGCCTCAGGTTTTCCTGGAAGGCAAAGCAAAGAAGAAACATAAGACTGGATTTTAGTCATTGAAAATTTGGAATCTGAGTCCCAAGAGCAGGAGTCATTGGATGATTTCCCAACTAAAAAAAATTACCTTGGTGAATCTCATTAACTTGGTTGTAGAAAGTCACTTAGAAAATACCTACGACAAGCAGGTTATGAATCTAGCGCCCCGGTGACGTGGTCGGCTGCGTCCTACGGGGTGGGAGTGTAAGGTTGTACGGGACTAGCGAGAGAGATTTGAGATTGACGTAAGAATAGCTGTCAAGCGATGGGAATTCTCCTTTCTTCGCAACATACAATTGAAAACAGTGCTGAGTAATGTAGTTTAATTAACTTGCAATAGATAATTAATTACATTAGAGTTAGTGATAGTTTGACGGGAGACAGGACAGAATGGAAGAATAAAACGTGTTGCGCCGACCCCAAGTAATATGGGATAAGGGCAGGAAGAAGAAGAAAAAGATAATTAATTACATCATACTCGTACATTACTTCTGGGAGAAAATTGAAGACCCATGACCCAAAACGACTGCGCTTTTACCACCAAGTTAGATTAAAAACAGCATAATTGGTATACATAAATGGTTCTGTTTTAAATGTAAGTTTATCGAAGTTGTCAACGTGTACTCGATGCACTGTGACGTCTACTTCATGTGTACGCAGCCGGGCAGGGATCACAGAAGCCAACGTACTTCTCAGTGCTATAGCGGTTCATGAAAGTTTCAATGAACTTGACTGTTCTATTCCTCGCCTCGAACATAGTAAATGTTGTAATATTTCTGTAGCATTCGCCTCGATACATCACCATCCAACCTGAAATAATTATGTGGACTATTTAGCTAAATATACGAACTATTTTCTAATTGGAGTGTTTAGATATCGCATCTGTTTTATTAGTTTTTTGGTATTACTGCGTGTTACTTTTAGAATTTATATTATGTAATACTATTGTAACACAATGTAAATTGTTCCTGAATAATGAATCCAGTTATCCACCGGCTTTGTAGAGTTCGGCAGTAATTCCGTCAGCACCAAACGACGACACTTTTTAGTTTTTAAGTTACTTCTGAGCCATCCTAATCTCGTAGGGGTTGACATTCGAGATGTTTTCAGTAGAATGTCGAATCAGTCTAGCTGTTGGGTCGTTTGCAAGATTCGCACTGGCTACTTAGAACCAGCTGTACATTCGTCCACGCCGCGAAGCTTTTTAGACACTTGAAACGATTGTGAAGTGATTGTGAGTTTGATTTTAATATTCAATGTTAATGATTGAGCTGAAAGATGCTTCAATGCTTACGATGCGGTGATCACTTCGTTGTCACCGCGTTCATCACAGAGAAGACTATCATTGAATATTTGCTTCTTCGTCGATATGCTAAAGATGTTTGATCCAACCCACTCCACAAGTGGTACCCATGGCGTGTAGTCGCTTAGTTTTATGATTTTTTCCTGGCCGGAAGTTTTCATTTTATTAAGGTTGCCACAGGCAGGTTTTGCCACAGGTTGCTATAGGTTGACCTGTAAGAGACCACTCAAAAAACAACATCGTTTACACTCGGCACTATTCAACATGACCTTTGGCACCCATCTCAACTCGAAGGAGCCCTTAACTCCTATTGACTTCCTTTTGACAATATTAGACTTACTACCCGTGAATTCTAAAACTGCATACCCACTTATACCTATATCAGAAATCGCTTCTGTCTTTTATATGCACCTAAGTACTAAAATTTAGTCCAATGCATTAGTGACGGCAAAACAACGACCCTTTTCTAGAATGTTTTTTAGTGTAAAGAATTCTAACTGTAAGAACTCCACTAGCTCTGACTCGGTTTTTATTAGAACTTGGGACCACCCACTTCTACTTTCTAAGATATTCAAATGGCAATCGAGACCAACCTCTGCTATTCGTATATCGGCGTTCTCCTAGGAACGGAGAAGGATATAATTCAGTAACCAGTCTGTCCCCTCTTGCTTTAAATAAATAAATAATAATTACGTTCTATGTTGCTGCAGTCCTTACTTCTGAGTTCGCAGAAGTTTACAAAGGTTTCATACTCGTAGTCTTTGTTTCGTCCACAAACCTTCCCATACCTGTAACAATGTTACAACAGAATGTAGAAACCGCCGGCTTACCTTACAGTATTCACCTAAAGAGTACCTGTTCCCATCTTGTTTCGCGTGTCGTATGTATTCTATCTCAGCGGCAAGCGCTTATCGTTCAATCATCTCTTTTGTGGCTAATATTCTGATTTATACAAAATTGATCGATGATCTTTAGGATCAATTAGGCACTTTTTATCTTTTTTTCTTACTTTTGTTAATTAGAAAACAGTATGCACTTTTCGTTTTGCATACTGTTTTCTAATTTTATAATTATGTCTAATTCGAAATTACTTCGAATTAATAATCCACTGGTGAACTTAGTCTACGTATACTAACTCTGTATAGACTCTGGGACACCGAACGCCACACATGAATAGTGTTCCATTCTTTTCGTTCGGGTCCTTATCGTACACCCAGTCGCCCTCCGGCCAGTAGGGCTCGTAGCCGTAGTGAGGGCTGTACTCGGGGCGGCCGCGCACCGGCCCCGCCTCCAAACTCGGCAGGATCAAGTCGAAGTCGACAGTGACCGCCTTTTTTTTTATCTCTAAACAAATAAATTTTTAACGTTAATATTAGTACCGATGCGTAGGTGTGGCTGTATAACCAAGGCCTTTAAGTCAATGCAATCGTGTATACCGAAGACTCTTTACATGCTGTTCTTAATAACCTAAAATCCAGAGCAGATTGGTAAATATAGCGACAGAATCTGTAGAATATAATGAATAATAGTAGATTATGTGCCTAGGGGATAAAGCAGTGTGTTTAAGTCGAGGGCGGCATGTTGAATTCCGAACGAAACGAAGGTTGCTGATTTTAATAATTAACTCTTTTTATATTTATTAACTAATTATAGGATTTATATAATTAACTCCCGAGTATAGCGAGGGAGTTAATAAAGAAACCTGAGTGAACTGAGGAATTCAAGCTGCCCAAGACAAAGACAGCTTTATCCCGCGTTGCATACTCTACTTTTTACACCATCTGTGAGATAATTAAAAGACAATTTGGTCGACCAAATCATATACCTATTAGAGAAATTGAGAAATTGGTTCATTGAGTCCAAAGCCAAGGTAGCTGCTAGGAAGCTGGGCGTTCTTGCAAAGGTCCGGCGGTACTTCACACCGGGACAGCTTTTAATGTTATACAAAGCACAGGTCCGTTCGTGTGTGGAGTACTGCAGTCACATATGGGCTGGTGCTGCAAAATGCCACCTGGCAGCTTTGGACTCGGTGGAAAGGCGTGCAAAGAGGCTAATTGGTGATCCAGATTTGGTTAATTCCAACCTTCAAAGCCTTGAGCATAGGCGTAGGGTAGCCAGCCTTTCGGTGTTTTACAGGATGCATTTTGGAGAGTGTGCGCAGGAATTGCATGACTTGATTCCGCCATCGCAATTCTACCATCGGACAACCCGACGTACGGCGAATATTCACCCTTACGTTGTTGAAACCTCTACGGTCCGGACTAAGCGTTTCGCCTCGTCGTTTATACCGCGTACGTCGAAGGACTGGAACAGTCTGCCTGCTGCGGTCTTCCCGTCCGATTATAATTTGGGTGTCTTCAAGGCTAGAGTGAATAGGCTCTTAATAAACTAGTGCGCCTCACCATCAAAGATTGCATCGCTACTTACCATCAGGTGGGATCGCAGTCAAGCACTAGTTTATCTCAATTAAAAAAAAAAAAAAAAAAAAAAAAAAATATAAGCATTATATTTACAAGTTCATCAAATAAACAACATTCACTACTCCAAGATTCTATAGCTTCAATTTCCTATAACGCTCCCGTCAGTAAGCACGTTTTATTCTATTTTTAACCTACTTCCAAAAAAAGGAGGTGGTTCTCAATTCGGTTGTATTTTTTTTTACTTTTTTTTTTATTTATTTTTTTTATGTTTGTTACCTCAGAACTCCGTCGTTCACGATTTGCAAAATTTTTTTTCCCCTCACAAGATATGCTTCCAGATTGGTCCCATTTTTTTCAAAATCCATTTTTGATGATGGGATCCATGAGAAATCGAGGGAACTCCTCAAATATTATAGGCAACCATATATTATCATTGAGGGTTTATGTTATATGACTGTAAATCAGTCAAAAAGTGACATTTGATGAAGTGGAACTGGTGAAGAAGACCAGAAATGGCCAACGGAACTTCATACTCAAACAGATATCACAATGAACATACTTAAGCGACTATAACAATACAAATAAATGAATAGTTCTGAATAGTTATTTTGAAAATGGTATCATCGAAATGATCTGATGATGATGATGATGGAACCGGAAGATAGGCACCGGAACTCCGTAATTAATCAATGTATCTTAGCCGTATTTGGGCTTATTACAATTGTCATGAGATGCACTTTGGCTATAAGGTACTCTCAAACTAATCTGATGATGATGATGGAGCCGGAAGATAGGCACCGGAACTCCGTGATTAATCAATGTAAGTATTCTAGCCATGTTTGGGCTTATTAGAATTGCCATGAGATACACTTTGGCTATAAGGCACTATTGAACTGATCTGATGATGATGATGGAGCCGGAAGACAGGCACCGGAACTCCGTAATTAATCAAGGTATCCTAGCCGTGTTTAGGCTTATTAGATTTGTTATAAGATGCACGTTGGCTATGAGGTACTATCGAACTGATCTGATGATGGAGCCGGAAGGTGAACACGGGAACTTCATAATAAAACATTGTATCCTACCATAGCGACGACGACGACGATGCTCCAGAGGTGACCGAGGTAGAGATGAGAGTGGCGGTGCGAAGGCTGAGTGCCAAAAACACCGCCCCAGGACCCGACGGCTTGCCTGGGAAGGCCTGGGTCCTGCCCATGGAAGCTCTCGAGCCTCGACTGAGAGGGCTCTTCAGCGCATGCCTGGAGAGGGGCCAGTTCCCACTTTGCTGGAAGACGGGGAAACTGGTCCTCATAGCGAAGCCAGGGCGCCCTGAGGACTCTCCGTCCGCGTACCGGCCCATTGTGCTGCTCGACGAGGTGGCAAGCTCTTTGAGAGAGTCATTGCAAACCGCCTCGTCGCGCGCCTAACACGGGTGGGGCCGGCCCTTTCAGACGGACAGTTCGGCTTTCGCAGGATGCGCTCTACGGTGGACGCCAACATGCGCGTGCGAGCCCTCACGACGGGGGATGCGGTGTCCCGGGGCAGGTGTGTCGTGGCAGTGTCCTTGGACATTGCCAACGCCTTCAATTCCCTGCCCTGGAGTACGATCCAGAGGGCACTCCGGTACCACCAGGTGCCCGAATACCTCTGTCAAGTGGTCGAGGCTTACCTGTCGGACAGGTACAATGTCTATCCCGGTCACCAGGGAGACTGGAAACGTCGAGAAATGTCGTGCGGTGTTCCGCAGGGTTCGGTACTAGAGGCACCCTTGTGGAACATCGGGGTACGACTACGTGCTACGCTGCGACTTCCCTGACGGGGTCAGCGTGGTTTACTACGCAGACGACACGCTAGTTCTAGCGCAGGGAGAGTCGTACCAGGCGGCGGTCGCTCTAGCGACACGCGGGGTTGCGATGGTCGTTGATAGGATCCAGGAGTTGGGACTGGAGGTGGCGCTTCACAAATCCGAGGCTATGTGTTTTCACGGTCACCGCCCTCGGAACGCGCCGCCATTGAGTTCCCAACTAACGGTAGGAGGAGTTCACATCGGTGTCGGGTCGACGATGAAGTACCTAGGACTTGTCCTCGACAGACGTTGGAATTTTGTGGAGCATTTCCGACGTCTGGCTCCCAAACCCAACCGGGCTGGGGCTGTGCTCAAGCGGCTCCTGCCCAACCTTGGGGGTCCAGATGCCTCCGGCCGGAGCCTCTACGCGGGGATCGTTCGGTCCATGGCCCTCTACGGGGCGCCGGTGTGGGCGCCGTCGCTGAAAACGCAACCGGCGGCCATGCTGAACGCCTGCCAGAGGGTCATGGCAATAAGGATGGTGCGGGGATACTGCACGATCTCCCGCGAAGCGGCGAGCCTTCTGGCTGGCCTACCACCGTGGGATCTGGAGGCAACAGTCCTTGCACACATGTCCGATATGCGCGCGCAATTATTTTATATTATCGGTGATTGCATTTTTCTAGTGTAATAATTAGTTTTATTATTGTTGTTTGGTTCTAATAGAGGTAGTAAGTTGGAGGTGCAACGCCAGGGTGAAAGTCCGCTGCCGCGACAGGTCACGGCATGGCGGACAGAGCTCCGGCGGGATCTCATGGTGAAATGACGTCAACGACTATCGCAACCCAGTGCTGGGCACGCCACAATCATGGCGGTAAGTCCCCTCTTTGAGGCGTGGCTGGAAAGACCTCACGGCGTCCTTACCTTCCGTATGAGGCAGGTCCTCACCGGACATAGTTCGTTCGGGAGGTTCCTGCACCGGATTCGTGCGGAAGTGACGCCCGGGTGTCGCCACTGTGCGGAATGCCCGGAGAACAAGGTGGAGCACACAGTCGAGGTGTGCCCTGCTTGGGCGGAGCATCGCCGTGCCCTCGTGGGGGTGATCGGTGGCGGAGACCTCTCGCGCCGGGCCTTGGTTGAGGCCATGGTCCGGAGCGAGGAGGAGTGGCAGGCGGTCGCCGACTTCTGCGAAGCAGTAATGCTCGCAAAGGAGGAGGCCGAACGCATCAGGCAACGGCGTTCTCGCCGCCGCTGCCGCCGCCGGGATTCTGATCCCGATTTCCGGCCACCGTAGGCGCGGGCTTGCGGACAGTAAGCAATGGGTAGCTCGCTGTCCGGCCGTCCGGTAACTGTCCGGACCAAGCCCAAGTCGTCGACGGCGCGCACTGTTCCCGCGCGCCTCAAGGAGTTGTCAGCAACAGAAGGGACCCAGCCGGGTCGAAGCCTACTGGGGCCAGGGTTATCCGAAAGGGCGCTCGAGCCCCGGTATGAAGGCTAGAAGGAACGGGGTGGGTCTTTTAGTCAGTAAGAGTCTGACACCATCTCCCGCTCCTTTTTTCCCACCATAAAAAAAAGGGCTTGGGTTGATTGGAATTTTCATGAACAAAGGGACTCTAACTACAAGTGAATCGCAACTAAAAAGTGTGAAATAATAGTAGTCTATGTGACTAGGGGATAAAGCAGTGTCTTTAACCTTTCAATCGTGGAAATTACAGACACAATAAAAAGACAATAGGTGCGCGAACGCGTTCGCTTGGGGTTTAATGAATTAATTCGAGGGCGGCATGTTGAATTCCGAACGAAACGAAGGTTGCTGATTTTAATCCCGAACGATAGTGAGGGATTTATAAAATTAACTCTAGAGCATTGCCAGGGAGTTAATAAAGAAACCTGAGTGAAGTGAGGAATTCAAGCCGCCCAAGACAATGACAGCTTTATCCCCGTGTTGCATACTCAACTTTTTACACCATCTGTGAGATAATTAAAAGACAATTTGGTCGACCAAATCATATATTAGAGAAATATAAGTATTATATTTACAAGTTCAACAAACAAACCAAATTCACTACTCCAAGATTCTATAGTTCTAATTTTCTATAACGCTCCCGTCAGTAAGCACGTTTTATTCTATTTTCTTTTTTTTTGTTAGTGGCCAGTTTGAATTTCGAGTCAACTTGTTCGATGCACGTCATTGATGCACGTACATTTTAGTTCACTATGTTGACGATTATTGATGTTCCAAATTCAAATCTTATTATTCCCTAGGGATCGGCCATACTGCATTATCTCCCAAGGGATAGAATGACTTGCTTTAAGTGAGGTTTGTATGACGTTTAAAACTACATTATCGAGCAGGTGGTGTAAAAAAAACTTTTTACAAAAAAAAAACAACCGTCTTCACTAAAAAAATACACTAAAACGATCAAAATAACTTTAATATCGGAAGTCGGTGTTATTATAAGAAACAAACAATAGCGAGAAACACCGACTTCCGAAATTAAAGTTATTTTGATCGTTTTTTTGTTAGTGGCCAGTTTGAATTTCGAGTCAACTTGTTCGATGCACGTCATTGATGCACGTACATTTTAATTCACAATGTTGACGATTTTTGATGTTCCAAATTCAAATGTTCATTATTTCCTAGGGATCGGCCATACTGCATTATCTCCCTAGGGATAGAATGACTTGCTTTAAGTGAGGTTTTTAAAACGTATAAAACGACATTATCAGCAGGTGTGTCATATGTGTAAAAACATATGTATATTATGTACGTACATAATTCTGTTCTGCAATTTCGGTGGTCTATGCAGTTCTTAAACCAATGCACTAGCTGGTGTGCTTCTTCCGGTTTGCTCCGGCTTTCAGAACCTCGGTTTACTCGAATAAAGCGATGACCAAGTGACACAAGAGGGAAAAATAATAGTACATTTTGATACAAGTGCAGAAAGTTTGTAGTAAGTTTGAGATGGAATCCGCACGAGCCGTAGACGAGTGTGTTATGGAGCCGAAGGCTGCAGTGACAAATTTGCACATGTTACAAACGACTTTTTTTCAATACACTCACTGAAATGAATAAACGGGGGTTGACCGGTGACTCGTGGAGGACGACGCGTGCCCATCCTGATGCAATAAATGTAATAAAACTTTGGCGGGGGAGAGCATGCGCAAATTTATGCACTTGTGCGGGAAATAGGCTATTGCATGCCTGTAAACAGTGGGATAAGAACGGGTTTTCGAGTGAATGTTTTGAAAAAACATTTCCATGCAGTTGAAATGAGAATATGATACCTACAGAGAAATGGCATCGCGAGGAAAGTTTTGAGTATAAATATGAATGACTGTAAGACAAAGAAAATTAAGGGCAGGAGTAGCTATGGGTAGCTCGCTATCCGACTGTCCGATAACTGTCCGGACCGAGCCCAAGTCGTCGACGACGCGTACTGTTCCCACGCGCGTGCCTCAAGGAGCTGTCAGCAATATCAGGAGCCCAGCCGGGTCGAAGACTACTGGGGCCAGGGTTATTCGAAAGGGAAGCTCGGTCCACCGGGACCAAGCTTCCCTTTCGGGACCCCGTTTCTTCTCTTCTTCGTCGGTACGAAAGGCACGAAGGAACGGGGTGAGCTTTTAGTCAGTAAAAGTCTGACACTATCCCCCGCTCCGCCCAAGAGCGGGGGTGGATCATTAGATGATTTTTCAAACCATAAAAAAGGGCAGGAAAAGATCAGAGAAACGAAGGATGGCTTGCACCTATGTGAGACGTGTCTAGAAACGGAGTGTCTCTAAGATAACGACTAACACAGAAGTGTGGAATACAAAGTCATGAGGCCCCAAACCCACATGAATTGGGAGTAGAGATGAGCCGTTGACGGTAATATGGGACAATTGCTGACAATATTCCCACCAATATTCCCACTTCACGCCAATATTCCCACCAATATTCTCACTTCACGCCAATATTCCCACCAATATTCCCACTTCACGCCAATATTCCCACTTCACGCCAATATTGCCGTCAACGGCACATCACTAATTGGCAGAAGGGCCAAACAATGATAAGGTAATACAACATGTAACATAATAAACGCACATTCTGAAATTATTATGTTCATAATCAGCAACTAAATCGATTTCAGCCATTTTTAATTTTAAATAAATATTCTAAAATAATCCTTGATTATTTGAAAACTTTAATTTTTTTAAATCATCTTTTTATTAAATACTTGATAAATCTTGATTCAGTCACCAGCCTGATTTTGTGTGCATTCGTACATACTCGTACCACTATCAATGCGTCGATTCCCAAGTTATTTGCCCACAATTAGGAAAACTAATACCTAAAAAAACACTTTATGCGCATTTAAATAAAACAGCGATGAATTAATGTTGTGACATAACTTTGTAACTGAGATGTGCATTATTCCAGTTTGGTACATGTTGTATACAAAAGCACATAGGTATATACTGTTATATTCATAAACACTGATTTGACAGACTACACAGATGAATAGAACAAAAATATTGCTCACGAGACGGTTCCGCGGCCTGGCCATCTTGCCTGCACAAAAATACAAAGATCTTATTATTTGTAGATAGTTATTACTTCAGAGCAGTGGTGGCCGAGTGGTAACGGCCCCGACTTACGAGTTGTAAGTCGCGGGTTCAAACCCAGCTAGGCGCATTACTTTGTGTAATTTATTTCATCACCACTGCTCTCAAAACGATCAAGAAAAACATCGTGAGGAAACCGGCATGTGCTAGAAAAAATTTGAAGACATGTGACCTCTACCAATCCACACTGGGTCCGCGTGGTGGATTACGGACCATTTTTTTCTCCTAGAGAGGAGGCCTGAATCCCAGCAGTGGTAACATTATGTATAAGGCCGATTATGCTATTACTTCAAGACATGACGAACTGTTTTAAGGAATTCGAATTTAAATTGAAAAGTATTCATATCTTCCAATATTCTTCTTAGGAAATTACACATAAAAGTAAAAATATAGTACAAGATGTTTATAGTCCAAACATCTAACTTTGTTTTCTAAAAATTAGGTAGACTAGGTATTAGGTAGACCCTTGACTGTGCATGTGCGCACTTGTTAAAAATACCTAACCGATATTATTATTTGAATTTTATATACATACATACCTTCGCTTGGCACACTTTTTTCGTTGCCAGAACCTGAAGACCCCCACTTTGAGCCACTTGCCCCCCACACAAAGTAGCTCTCCCATCTTCGAAGCGCCCTGCCTGGCTGACATAATAGCCGCGCTCACAAGCACCACGCTAAGCACACCCACTGAAAATCGGAGATCATTGGCTTAGCATTCGGTTTATCATCACCGGCTGGTACTGGTGCAGATACATATTGACGCGGCCTACAAACTACACCACAGTTTGCAGAATATAACACATACACATAAGTTTCATTCAATGTTAATTTCATTAGTTTCGTTCAAGGGCGTAGCGTTTGGCTGCTGAAAACATTATTTTTGTTTTCGTTGTGTTTATCATTATCATCATCATCAACATTTCGGCCAAAAGACGTCAACTGCTAGACATAGACCTCTCGCAAGTGTAAATTCAAATTCGAATTCAAAATATTCTTATTTCACATGCCTGTGTGTTTGATATATGTACATGTAGGCCTCTACATGGTACTTGAAGTCTAAATAATTTAAAAAATATTGCTATGCATGTATTTCGCGTAATGTAGATAATATATTACAGAAGGTACAGGTAGGTAATTCACACACATATCGCTGAGAAGCAAGCCTATAATCAAGTCTACATATTTATACAAAAAATACTTACATAAGAATAACGAAACCACAATAACATTTATATTATTTTCCATAATTTATTAAAATTAGTAGGTATTAGTTAAATCCATAATTCCATCACAATTAGATATTATTTTAGGTACATTTGTATCTACGAGTACATAACTCTTGTGTTGAGTTTTCAAAACTAAAGATTTTTATTGTCAAAGTAACATAGTGGAGTTAATTATTAGTTTTATGATCGGACACGGCATTTGGCTCTCGATAACATCGTACCGAGTCCGACAGTTGCCTAGTTCACCAGTGCTAGTTCACTTGAGCTGGTTCACAGCAATGAAACGTGACAACTTTGTCTGCACTCAAATTCCTGGTAGGAAGAACAAAAGCCCTCGTAGGAAAAGAATAGACGACCATCAAAATCTGTTGGTTTGGCCACGTGGTTGGGTGATGCTTGCTGAGGTTGGTCTGTAAATTCAATCACAGATCTTTAGCAGTTGTTCTGGGTTATCAGTATCACATGAAGGAAAATACTACCCAAAAACTAACAAGACGTTTAATTTTATCATACTACATGTAAAAATTGCAAATATAGGTATGTATCGATCGGGTTTCTGCTTTCAGCTAGAAGCTGACTCTTATATCAGTAGGTAGAGACACGTACCTACTTATTTGGAATAAGGTTAAGGCACGACTCATCGCGCTAAAGTTAAGCAAACTGAATAACTTAGCTGATGCGTACCTAATTTTCGCATTGAATAAATTATAAACGACATTCTTTTGTTCTTAAAAAGGTAACGAAACCTTTTAAAAGAACTCTGAACTGAACCCCGGCGCGGACCTCTGTATTATTCAATTACATAAATTCACGACTGACGACTGAATTCTGAATAAGAAATTATTGAAATGGCAACAGGTAACTTGATTTACTGTAAAGCCTGAATCGTAGGGAGTTCACAAAATTTTCTTTAGTTTTATGACTCATTATCGACGGGAATCGGAATTTTTGAAGATTACCGAGGGAACAAGTTAACACGGCACGGAACTCTTCAGGCGGAAATCTCCCGTTTCGGAATTTGAAGAAAGTGTTTCGCCTTTTCGCGGTCAACCGTATGTTCATAGTCGTGAATCTTAGCCCTGCATACCAATAACTCTTTACTTGAAGAAACAAATGACAAATCAAAGATCGCCTCTCTAGCATAGTGCATTAAGGCTGGAGTAGATTTTTTTAAAGTAATATAATAAAATATTATAGACTACTTTGACCAAATCATACAGAGGTTCGCGGAGTAGGAAGTAAAGGATAGAAATTATTACACACCGAGCAAAACAGAAATCGATAGAAGTAGATTTTACAATCCTCAAGTCTAGTTACATTTGGCGCTAAGCCTTGTCCCGCTGAGCGCCAAATATGAACCAGTCTGGGAGATTGATCGAGACCCTCATTTCTTAGAGATCGAATTTAAAAAAGGCTTCATGACAGCTGTTCTAGAGAGGTATTAAAATACTGTTTATAAAAAATACAACTGACTTCAATAAAAAAATTCTAATATCTTTTTTCCATATTGAAGTTGGTTGTATATTTTTCCATTTTTTTTTTTTTCACTTTTTAGTTGTTGAACCCCATAGCTGAACTTAACGCTTCGATCTTGAGCATTTTAGTAGGTATAAATATGGAAAAGTTGCTTATTTTCGATGTTTACAGACTACTTAATGAAAAACTTCTTATTTACATTCTTGGATACACACACTATAATTAAAACGCTCAATATTTTAATAATCTATGCGGACTTTTAATAATCTTGGTGTTAACCGAATGGCGCGAAATCACGCGCGAACCGGCGGCGTTCGCTTGGGGTTAGTGTGCAAGTTCTATAGTAAGGGTACATTTAGAATCCTCCTCCTCGAGTCGTATTCCTCATTACTGAGGGTCGTGAAGTTCCCGCTGGATTAGCTTCTTATTGATGGAATCTCGCCATCTGTGACGGTTCTTAGCATCATGAAGTGCGACGTGCAATTGGGTGTCCAGTGTGGAGCGGACCTGATCTGCCCATCTTATTGGGCGGTGGCCTCTTGGTCGTTTGCCATCAACCATGCCAGTTACGATGAGCTGTTCAAGGTTGTGGCCATTTTTCCTGGCAATGTGGCCAAAAAACTCCAGTACTCTGCGCATGCAGGTAGTCGACAGTCTGATCTTGATGTTCAGTTCTCGTAAGATAGAGCGGTTTGTACGGAAAGCAGTCCAGGGAATTTCAAGCAATCTCCTCCAGCACCACATCTCGAAGGCATCAATGCCGTCGCGGTCCGCCTTTTTTAAAGTCCAAGTCTCAGCCCCGTAGCTAAATATGGAGAAGAGAGAAACATTTGACCAGTTTTGTTTTGGTTTTGCGTGAAATGTTGCGATCCCTCCATATGCCTTGCAACTGCGACATTGCACTTTTGGCCATTCCTTGCGCCTCCGGATTTCCTTTTCCTAAGAACCCGTATTGCTGATGTTCGCACCGAGGTAGATGAAGTCATCAACCACCTTAAGCCCAAGAGTTCCCGTGAGTTGCAGCTTTCTGCTTCAGTCTACCACCATTACCTTGGTCTTGCTATGGTTAATCTTGAGACCCATTTCTAGGCTAATGCACTCCATTCTATCCAGAATCTCGACTACTTCTGCTTCTTTGGTTGCCAGAAGCGTGGTGTCGTCTGCGTACCGAAGGTTAGAGATCTTGGTGCCTCCGATGGTGACTCCCCCGTCCCAGTTTTCACAGGCTCTCCTGATTATGTACTCTCCATAAATATTGAAGAGGATGGGTGACAGAATGCAGCCTTGTCTAACACCTTTTCGAAACTGAAACGGCCCGAAGTTGCTCCATCAATTTTAACGACACCATCACTGTTTAGGTATAGATTTACTATAAGCGCAACTAAATGTTCAGGCATTCCCAATCCCCGCAGCACCCCCCAAAGGGCCGACCAAACAACACAATCAAAGGCCTTGCTGTAGTCAATGAAACACAAGATGAGTGGTGTGTTAAACCCATAAGCCTTTTCTATTAGCTATCGTACATTTAGGATTTGCTCACGGGTACCTTTACCTTTGACGAAACCTGCCTGTTAATGTGGGATCTGCCAGTCCAAGAAGTAACGTATCCTGTTGTTTATTATATGTAGCAACACCTTAATGGCGTGAGATATAAGAGCCAGGATCCTATAGTTGTCACAGTTTGTAGTGGAACCTTTCTTGTGGAGTGGCAGTATAACCGTTCTCGTCCAATCTTTTGGCCATTCCCCTGTGTGCCAGATGCCGTTACACAAATCAAGGAGGATGTTAATTCCAGCTGGACCCATTGCTTTTAAAACCTCAGCTGTCAGTTGGTCTAGCCCTAGAGCTTTCTTGTCTTTAAGAGTGGCTAGTGCAGCCGTGACCTCGGAGCGGATTATTGGAGGTTCAAAGTCTAAATTGGTCCATAAGGCAGTCGGTTGTGCAGACCTTTGTTCTTTGCTGGGGTTTCTGTATAGCTGTGTGCAGTATTCTCGCCATCGATCAGTTATTGCCTCTAGATCTTGAAGGGGTACACCGTCTTCATCTTCGATCACCCATGATTTAGGCTTGAATTATTTAGTGAGAAGCTTGACTTTTTTAAACAGATCCGAGCTTTAAACCTTCATAGCGTGTTCCTCAATTTCCTGGCAGACTCGAGGGATGAACTTGTTCTTGTCATGACGGCAACGCTTCTGAATCAATTTGCTAAGTTCCGAGTATTAGTCACGATCTGCTTGACTTAGAGGACCACCGGTTTTTAGCGCTTTACGGTCTTCAATCACTTTCCAAGTGGCAGTAGAGAGCCATATTTGTCTGGGGTGTGCTGGTTGCCCGCGATTCTTGGTGACTATCTCTACTGATTTCCAGATGTGATTTTTTAAAAGTTCCCACTGTTGATTGGGGTTTGCCTCAGGTGACAGAGGTACTTCAGCGATCATCTTGGTGAGCCAGGATTCTTGGTCTTATAAGATTCCTCTTTCTGGGAGCTTTTAGGCTCAGAGTGAAATAAGCTACCAGCAAGCAATGGTCGGAACCACAGTCAGCACCAGGGTACGTCTTCACGTTGAACACTGACGATCTCCATCGGCTATCGATTAGCACATAATCTATTTGATTGCGATATCCTCCACCGGGAGACATCCAAGTGTATAAGCGTCTGGGGTGGTGTTGGAAGCATGTGTTCAGTATGGTAAGTTTTCTACCAATGCAAAATTCTAAAAGCCTTGCTCCACGTTCTTTTCGCAGTCCGAGGCCGTACTTCCCAACAATATTCCCGATTACGGTGTCATCCAATGTGCTGCCTATTTTCGCGTTTCAGTCTCCCAGTATCATCGTTATCTCACGATTATGTATTTTTGTGAGAGTGTTTTCGAGTTCTGCATAGAAATGATCAATCCTGTCGTCGATAGAGCATGAAGTCGGTGCGTACACTACTACAACATTAAGGGTGCAGGGGCGAGTGTTCAACCTCAGAGTCAGGATTCTATCGGAGATTGGGTATCCCAGGACGTAGCCGTTTATGTGACGTGGCACCCAGATGGCCACACCATTGTGGCTGGAATCCTCTACTCCAGAGAAGTACAGGGTGTTACCATTTGGAGTCGATTGATGTCCTCTGGTTTCTGTTATTCCCAATATGGTGATATTGTGTGGCTCTACTTCCTTTTCCATAATTTCCAGCTTTCCTGGCGCTATCAATCCTCGAACGTTTCAAGTTGCAATCCGCTGTTGTTTTCGGATTAAGAATTTGTTATTGTGGTGTTCACCAGTAACATAACTACTGTCTAGGACCTGGTGGGTCGTCCTAGCCGAGTCTTCGGTAGCCAACTTCACACTGCACGGCCCGGTAACCGCACGGCGCCGGGTGTTAGCCGGATCGTCCAACAAAGTCGCATCTGTAATCGCAAAATCCATAGGTTCTTTTTGTTGGGCTGATGCAACATGGTGGGCGCCCCGTCCTTCCATGGCAGACTTTTAGAGGTGATTTACTACCTCACGGTTCCTGAAACCGCTCCGTTGTGGAGTTGTCAGGTTATTTACCGCCGCCCGATGCTCGGCGTTGTGAGTTTTACGGCTGGATTGTTCTTCTCCAAATCCAACCCTCCTCCTTTTTCATCCGGGCTTGGGACCGGCAACGGCGGAGTTAAACCTTTAGAATATAACCACTAAAACTTTAATTTATAATCAGGGTGCATCTCTTCTAAATTCTAATTAGGCCAAACATGGCATGGCTTTATTTTGAAGTTCACGTGTTTATCGTCCGGCTTCATCATGAGATCAGTTCGATATTATCATTTTCAACAGCACAAATACTTTTTTCCCGTTATAATTGCTTAACTATCTTGCTTGAAAAGTTCTGTTACCCATCTCAAGTACCTATTCTTCATCAAAAGCTACTTTTTGAATTTAAATGCCTTACCTTTTAGATGAGAATGCAAAAATCGATGAGGTACCAAATAAAACAAATACAATTGAGAACCGCCTTCTTTTTTTGAAGTTGGTTAAAATAAGGTAAGTAGGTATTTAATCCCACGGACAAGCTATTTAAATAGGTTCTCGGGGAGCGCGGCATAGTGCTACCCACAACTAACAATCTATTTCAATTCCCCACAATGAATTACATTCCGAGGCGATTGTAAATTTTCTCGAGCTTAGTCGAGAGTCGGGCTTACTGTATACCGGTAAATACTTAAGTAAGTAAGCACGTAAGCATCACATAAGTATTTGATTTGCGAAACAACGGGAACGCCCCGGGATCCCGCACATGACGGAATAATAATTATTTGCCTTAGAAACAGGCCTATTTGCTTAAGACCCGAGCCAACCTCATGTTAATATATTTTGCCATGTAATGTCTTCATTATAAATAATTAATTAGAAATTATAACGTCTGTTTTGCATATTGCATTACCTTGTGGGATTATTTTAAACTGATGGTAGTATTTACAGTAGGCATCGATCTCATCGAATAACAATTTTGAAGCAAACAGTGGAACAAAAAGTTAACTTATTATACGGAACACCGTCGTATACTCGTGGAGGCGATTGACGACGGTGTGACCACGCATGCCGGGGCCGCGAGGTCCACGGAAGATTTCTGAAAAGGATACCGTGGGACTGGAAGGCAAAGGGAGTTCCTTTTGAAGAACCCTAGAGAGGGCGAAGTCATTAGGTATATATGATTTCCCACCTCAAAAAAAGTATTGATTGTTGAACTGGACTGGAGCTAATTGGCGCAGGGGAATCACACGAAGAATTTGGGTAGAGTCTTCATCAACACAAAGGTACAAGGTACAAAGGCGGACTTAATGCCTTAGGCATTCTCTACCAGTCAACCTAGGGTGGTGAAGAGAAAACATGACAGGTGCATAAAAAAAAGAATAAATTAAGAAGAAAAGAAGGGAGAAAAATATATAATGCTGTTTGAATGTCCATAACACAACAACATGGTCTTACAACAAAGTGCATGGTAGATTAGATAACACAAATAATGAAAACTTAAAACCCATCCGCCTATTTAAATAACGTGAGCAACGGCACACAGCGAATGCCTGTGCTTGAAGTGCGCGTGTTGAAAACAATATAATGTATCAACATTTACTCGAGTCGAGCCATGGCGTGCGAAGCAAATACTTCATTTGTCTGTCTTCATGCTTGTGGCGTGGCATTTGCTTGCGAAGCATAGACTGTACTCCATGAGTGGCGCATGCCTCGCAGTCTGTATCCGCCTTAATGTCGACAAACAGCAGGCGAGCAGCCGCGCAGGTGGTGCACAGCACAACGCGACCATTAAATTAAAACGACAAAGATGAACATAACTCACTGAACTCATATCATAATTCTTAACAAAGTCGCTGGCTTGTAATTCGTCTGCAGCGTCCCGTGCTCCATGATATATCGCCCGAGATTCCGCGCCGGAATAATTTTTCCCTCGCCTTTTCAAATTCACTCCGCCCGTTGTGTTCACACATGACAAATTGCATTCACTTATATACCTACACACTTTGCGACGCACAAATTATCTTTATTGACTCACTGACACACACATTTTGTCGTGTTTGTCTAGATATATCATGACTGTTTTTATTGTCAGCGTTTTTGCAAAACATTTTTTGTTGCTTGGTAGTCAGATATTTATTACGTTTACCAAGTCGTTAATTATAATTATTTTTGTGACAAAGCATACGTATCGAGATTTTATGATATTTGCAACAACAACACAGCGAAATATTGTATAAAAAGTAGTACAATAGTTGAAAGTATTAGGTTAGGAAACAGATAAATCAATTAATTTCCACACGCCTGCTTACAAGCTCGGCCTCACTCACTGCAGCATCATTAGTCATCTTGCTGACAGTACATCTTAACAGGGTCCATCTTAATTTCAAACGTAAATGAAGCCTCTACCTGATAGTAGGTACGTATTTGAATAATTTATCACAGAATGTGCGCGTCACACCTAAAACCAATTCATTATTTTTTATTTATTTCCACCCAGCTCTCTCATTGAATTCAGGACAATTTCAAGTGGGTTACTAATTTCCCCAGCTCCCGGCTCGTCGCTGGAGAATGGGGAATGAGAAGGATGTACAAAAAGTGGACAAACACGGTATGTCCATTAGTGATCACTGAAATGTCTCTTTTTCTTAAAAACAACGGCCCTCTGAACTTTCTGTTTGGCGCTTCTAATTTAAACAGTTTACGTTTAATTCAATTAAAAATATTTCATTTGAAATACCTACGCCTACATGAAACTCCACAGTTACCTTTTTTAAAAACAATTATAGATATTTACTATATTTCAATATTCATTGTCATCATCATTTCAGCCAAAAGATTTCCACTTTTGGACAAAGGCCTCCAAGTGTTGCAACAACGAACGTTTCCTGCTGTGGGTCTCGCTGTTACAATATTACAAAAAAAAAATGATTTTGATATTACAAATAAATTAATAGGCAGGTACGAATTAAGTACATTTAAAACAATTGTACAGTAGATTAGAAAATAATATAGGAGTCTACACTCTATACTATAGTATTCTCACATCATTCACATTATTAAAAAGTGGTTTTATAGAAACAGGGTCGGCAGGTATACCAAATATTAAATCTGCGCTTTATACTAAAGAGGTAAAGTTAATTTTTTTGTTTGTAGGAGGTAATTTCTGGAAGTACCTACTGGTCCGATTGCTAAAATTTTTTCACCGATATAAAGCTGCTTTATTCCTGAGTGACATAATAAGCTATATTTATGTTCGCGGACGAAGTCACGGGATTTTTCCCGTGACTTCGTCCTTAGCTAGCTTTTGCCAGCTATTGTAACGCAGCTCAGCTCGTCGGTAGGCTCGTATAGGGATTCTTCTATGAAATCAAACACTTCGGACGGCGCACTCTTATATTTTTCTACTTATTAAAATGAATTCATGCTTTCCTTACAAAAATCACTTCAACACTGAAAAAACAATACACATTCTGTTTTCTACCAACTTTCAAACCTATTCTAAAACAGCATAATCTTTCGAATTATATTTTACAAGCCAGTTCGTTGGTTACATAAAAAAAACAACTCATGCGATCTCCTTTCGATATCACACTATTAATAAATGACGTGATAATTTAACAATAATAAAACACTATTGAATTTAGTCAGTGCTTTAAATAATTTAAAAATACTGCAAAAATAAAATCATGAGTAAAAAACTTGCCAGGTGCGTGTTGGCCACGCGCAGTGTAGGATTCCTTCCGGTAGTGGCCTGATTGAACATGCGGACTTGGAAGGGAGCTTTGCGTTTCTTCTTCTTCTTCCTGACCTTATCCCATATTACTTGAAGTTAAAACATAAAGCTCCATTCATTAAACATTACAGAGCTCTATGTTTATTGCTACGAAAAATAATAATTAAATTGCCTATTGAACGGCCAATAACTTTTAAAAACGGTCTCATATAGAACAAAGGTAACTGAAGAAAATTATAATACTTATCTAAACTTTTTTGATAGACATTTTTGATGTGACTTTTGATTTCCTAGGTAAGTTCTGGAACTGGGTTTGGCAGCTTGTTATAGAAGTGTATGTTGTTTACCTTATTCGTCTTAGTTAATTTCACATTATGAAAATCGCTTCTAATTTTGAAAAGTAAAATAAGTACACTTGTAATAATTATAGAATAATTTTTGAAGCCGATTATTTTTTAAATATTTTTCGTTTGACACTTTTTAGTTTTGGTACCTAGCCCGCTGTAGCTAAAATTAAATGAGCAAGGTTGCAGACTAGTGATTTACCTATAGGATTGACTAAATACCTACGCATAATTACTCAATGCTTTATTGGCCAATACAAATACGTAGATACCTATATTATTATAATCCCGAAGTTGTAACTTAAACTAACATGAAAAGAATCATCAAGATTGGACCACAAACAAAAAAGTTAAGCGCAAATTGATAACCCCATTACTTATTTATATTACAGCTTGGTGAATTTATTATATTTCAAAATGGGTGAATTGGGGGAATATCCCCTTCAGAGCGTACTGTTGAGATGTTACGTTTTGAAATGGTAACAAACATGCGATAGCAGCAATCTTGAAATATTTGCTCATTTATTGAACAATGTAATACCTACGTCTAACTCCGAAGTTCTTTAAATCAGATCTTCAGCAGATAAACTGTTCGGAACAAAAAAACATCGATTCACTGTGGCGAAGATATCGCTGCACATATTCAGCGAAGATACTAAAAAATATAAAAAACTTTTTACAAAAAAAGATAACCTACTTCACTAAAAAAAACACTAAAACCATCAAAATAATTTTAATTTCGGAAGTCGGTGTTTCTCGATATTGATTGTTCCTTATTTAACACCGACTTCCGAAATTAAAATTATTTTGATGGTTTTAGTGTTTTTTTAGTGAAGTCGGTTATTTTTTTTTTTGTAAAAAGTTTTTTATTTCACACTTTTTAGTAGCAATACACTTACAGCCAGAGTACCTTTTTCTCATGACAATTCCAATTAACTGAAACCCTGCTAGGATACATTGTTTTATTGTGGAGTTCCCGCGTTCGGCCGTTTTGCGCGGAGGAGACGCATATCTTCCCTATCAATTGCTGTAATGTTATGTTTTGTAACCTAGTTTTAAGATTGCGTCTTTATCGCGTAAATAAACTGTTTTTCTTTCTTTCTTTTCTCTTTCTGTGTCTACCTTCCGGCTCCATCATCATCATCAGATCAGTTCGATAGTACCTTATAGCCAAAGTGCATCTCATGACAATTCTAATAAGCTCAAACACGGGTAAGATACATTGATTAATTACGGAGTTCCGGTGCCTATCTTCTAGCTTCATCAACATCATGGTCAGATCAGTTTGATAGTACCTTAATAGCCAACGTGCATCTCATGACAATTCTAATAAGCCCAAACACGGCTAGGATACATTGATTAATTACGGAGTTCCGGTGCCTATCTTCCGGCTCCATCATCAAGTCACTTCGATGATATTCATTATCATTGTGATATCTGTGTGAGTATAAACTTCCGTTGGCCATGTCTGATCTTCTTCACCAGTTCCACTTCATCAAATGTCATGTTTTGACTGTAAATGCTTAAGTTTTTGATGAAAATACCAAAAAAACTATATGGTTGCCTATAATATTTGAGGAGTTCCCTCGATTTCGCCAAGATCCCATCATCAGATCCCAACTTGGTAACTATGGGACTATTTGGGAAGTATACCATACAAGCGACGAAGTTATGCGCGAACATACATAAAAAAAATACAAACAACCGAATTGAGAACCTCCTCCTTTTTATAGAATTCGGTTAAAAATAAAAAACATTCAAGTGACTTGAGAACCTCCTCCTTTTTTGAATTTCGGTTAAAAACTGCTCAAATTTCCCTAAATACTGGCAATAAACCAAAAACTTGACTCCCACTGTCCTACACTCAGTAAATAAACTCTTTATTCTCACCAACTTATTCAATTTACCGCGCAAACCCGCAGGCAATCGTCAGTGCAATAAATCACGCTCCATAATACTCCAGCCAAAATTATACTAACGTAAATCATAAAAAGTGTCTGGAGCGGTCATCAGGCGTAGATAGTGCGGGGACAAGGCCGCATCAATCAAACTTAGCGTCGCGGGAAGGCGCGCCTCGTACAGAAACAGAGAACAACGGCGACGATTTTTAAAAATACTTTTTTTTTAGTAGATTGGTGTCTTTCTTGTGGTTTTAATTAAAATGTGCGATGCACGTAATATATGATAGGTACTATACGGTTCAGAATGTTGGGCTGTAAAAAAGACGAATAAAAAAAGATTGCATGTAGCGTAGATGAGAATGTTGAGATTGAGACGGATGTGTGATGTTACGAGAAAAAATAATCTAATATCTATGTTGACTTTGACTTTCGACAGTCAACAGGTTATTGATAACTGAATACATCTATGGTTAAGCCGCTATTTAATGCTAAAATTCTCTCAACAAATTAAGTAACTTAGGCAAAGGATACATATTAGGTACCAGGGGAGATGATATCACAAGCTAATAAAGCACATAGTCACAGTGCGCGGTGCCCCTAATAAGACCCAGCAATAAATTTCATTAGGTCGCGGAGCATTTGTCGAATTTTTATTACGCCAAAGAATCGGGCGGGCCGACTGCTCACTCTGCACTCCTGTCCTATCCTACTCACTACTTGCGATCACTTGGAGATATTCTTGTCGTGTACCGACCACGCAGCAACACGTCTCTACCCTTCACAAGTCAAAGATCTGACGAAATTGCTGATGTGGGGTTAATGTTTTTGTTTAGCCCAGTAAGTACAGTTCAGCTCGTTTATAGATTCTCGACGATTGTCCAAAAAAATAGGAAAGGTAAAGGATCCCCGTTTCTTTTTTTGTCCAACATTTTATATCTAATATTTGTCCTGTTTTTAGGGTTACATACTACCTATACAGTGTCTATGAATACCTACCCCGCTAGAGCTAATTAGCTATTTGAATATAAGAAATTATCCCCAAGCCTCAGCCGAGCTGGCTGAAGGTAGTATCATCATATTTAAGTAGAGATGAGGCGATTTAAATCGATACGAACCGATTCCATAATAGCGCTGCAGTCGTGTTAGAGCTCCACCGAGACCTCACAGCTAATTAAACCCAAACTTGTAGCTCATACCTTTTGCTGAGAGCTGTTACCTTTTCCCCACATAAATGAAAGCGATATATAAGTAGCGAGTATTGTGCAAACAATATCTAGTCCCAAATTAATTTAAGCTCATCGGTATCAGTAGGTAAATTGTGAACTCCAGATGTAGGTACTTTGTTTACAACACTAATCAGAAGTTTTTGAAATTCAAGGCGGGCACCGCACCGCAGACAACGCAACGCTGTGAATCTGAGACAAGCTTCATAAGTATTCATCTGCGGAGTTCAGAATCGGCGAACCCACGGGACATAAAAGTATCTCTTGAATAAACGTTTAACTTGGAGATTGGAGCTGTTATTCCGCTAGACTCAGCCCCGCTATGAATTCTTGCAGCGCTAATGTTCAGTGAAGCAACTTTATTGCTCTGCCAAAGAAATATAAAATACCTTCTTAATAACTGAAACGACTGGTCGCGTCCCGCGTCCTCGGCACACGATCAATTCTAACTATTAAAGCCGCTTCGTATACCTAGTAAAAGTTTTATTTCCCGCGAGGTGTGGCCGACCTATGACGAATGTTTGTAGTGCACGTAATACTTAGAATGTTTACTCGACGATGAATGCTAGTACCTACACTTGGAGTTGTTCTTATTACGTCGGTATTCTCCGGGCACCTCTCTATAACGTCAACCGGTGGATGTTCGCGATGTTTTACATAATATCAGCGTAAAGTATTTACGTCGCAGCGTGGCTCGCGCTTCTATGAAGTTCGTGGAATATGATAAGCGCATTACTTTCATATTCAACAGTCGCAGTCGTGTTCAACACTCCTCACTCGAGTTCACCTGAATGTAGATACGAGTACTACGTTATTGAACTGTAAATTTTTATTTGTTACATTTCCCTTTATTTTTCACAATCGGATCACATCGCATTTTGTAGCAGCAAGTACTTACCTATATCAATTTACTTTAATATCCCATTTCTGACAATGTAAGACACTCTAGAGTCTACTAGTGGAAAAGCCGTGATGCGGAATGCACTAGGTAGGAGGACATAACTTTAACTTTTTATTTCGTGCGTAAAATAGTCATGAATGTTTTCCATTCCAACTAAAACGCGTACGGTGCGGTTCTTCAAACTGTCACAGACAAAAAACAACACGGTAGATAGGTAGGTACCTATCGTAAAATGGGGTTCGGTAATTTGGCCCTTAGGTAGGTATATAACTTTGACACAGTAAACACAGTTTCTAATATTCCTATTGGTTAATAGACTTGTCCCAAACTGTATGCCCCTCAGCGGTAACTGATCACGACATGGCTATGACTGGCATAAGCACAAATATCCCCAAGCCCCCGCGAGAGAAAAAAAATCAAGTGAAATATGACTTTGAATCTATTAAGTTGGAACTACAAGATACAGACTGGACAAATGTAATGCGAGAATCATGCCCGAATGCTGCAGTTTTATCATTCATGTCTAGCTTGTCATCTATTATTGGCCGTAACTCTGCCGTAAACTGTACAAACTACCAGAAGTAAGTTTTTACTCACAAATGGCACAGCAAAAGAAAGGCATTAGAACTGCAGTAAAAGACCTGTTAGGAAACGATTAGGACAGTTAGGAACAGCAGTTGTAATGAAGTCTAGGACAGGTAGCTTTTCAGCTTTTAGTTGCTGGCAAACCGCTAGGGCTGCTCGTGCGCTCAGTCACTTTTTGTGGTGTAGCACGCCTGCATGCCCCAGAATGGAGAGAAGTGAAAAGTAGAGACAGGGACAGGAAAATAATGTATTGAGTTTACAAAGCACGTTCGAAAGAAGCTCAGCCCCGGTATGAAGACACGAAGGAACGAGGTGGGTTTTTTGTTTTATATTTGTATGGTTTTTAGTCAGTAAGAGTCTGACACTATCTCCCGCTCCGCCCAAGAGCGGGGGTTGTCATTAGATTAAACCACCATAAAAAGAAAGTGGGATTATGTCCCAAAGTCCCCCAGGGCCAAAAAAGTTACCCCACTTTACTCGGTATTCTTCAAATACCTTTGACTAGGACAGCGGAATATTCGCACTGTTTGTCACGCCTTCCCGACTTTGTATAGGCGCGCAAGTCTTCCTACCACATAGCTGGAGACAAAAAGATAGAACCTCTAGAACAAATCCTTTTCATCTCGGAGATTATAATTAAATCTTCATTTCCATATACAGTTGTATTTACGGCGATACTAAGCCAAACGACGCAGCTAACTGTGTCGTAGTCGTAAATATCCGCGGAGTAAGGGCCTGTGGGCTCGCGCAGATGGCACGCGGGATACAGCGGGCGTGTGACCGTGCAGGCTATTAACTGATCATTAGGACGCACTAAATAACTGTCGCGTACGTACACTAAATGGATTATGATACTTTTCGGCGTGTTATGTTATAGTACTTTGTTGTTTTGAATAACTTTTTAGCCCGTGATTCTGTCCGCGGCTTTATGACCCGCAAACACGCTGCTTTTGCAGCAGAAAACAAAAGTTGGCAAATAAAATATTTTCACTTACTTGGAAACCCGTCCCTACCATTAGATACTGCTTTTAAGCATGGATACAGCTTATAGGCATGGATACTGCTTATAGGCATGGATACTGCTTATAGGCATGGATACTGCTTATAGGCATGGATACTGCTTATAGGCATGGATACTGCTTATAGGCATGGATACTGCTTATAGGCATGTATACTGCTTATAGGCATGGATACTGCTTATAGGCATGCAATTTACTGTTTTTCGCACTAGTGGGAAAAAGTGCTGGAGCTCGCCCTCGGCAAACGTATGACATGCATCGTATCAGGAGTCCCCGCTTATCTTTTTCTTCGCAAGTGTATTGAAAACAGTCGTTCGATATCTACACGTGGGTAACTAAAGCATTCAGTTCCATAACACACACCCTCTCCTACGGCTCTTGCAAATTCCGTCACGGTCGCAATATCAGTTTCTCCACCCTGATCAAAATGTAAGTACCTACCTACTATATTTCTAGTTTTTGTTGTTTTGTATATTATTTTGTTTGTGATATCATTCATATTGTAGCCACCTACATAATAATAAAAGACAACTATATTTACATACTAGCTTTTGCCCGCGCGGCTTCGCTCCCGCTCTTCCCTACTTCAGCATACTATACCCTACTCTACCCTATCCTACTCTACTCTACTCTACCCAACCCTACTCTACTCTCCTCTTACCTTACTCTACCCTACACTACCCTACTCTACCCTAATTTTCATTTTTTTTTCCATAAGAACCTTCTCCTCATAATAACAAACACAAAAAAAAAAAATTAGCGAAATCGGTCCAGGCGTTGTTGAGTTATGCGCTTACCAACACATTTTGCGATTCATTTTTATATTATAGACTAGCTGTACCCGCGCGGCTTCGCTCCCGCTCTTCCCTACTTCAGCCTACTATACCCTACTCTACCCTACCCTACTCTACTCTACCCTACTCTACCCTACTCTACCCTACCCTACTCTACTCTACCCTACTCTACCCTCCTCTACCTTACTCTACCCTACCCTACTCTACTCTACCCTACTCTACCCTCCTCTACCTTACTCTACCCTACTCTACCCTACTCTACCCTACTCTACCCTACTCTACCCTCCTCTACCTTACTCTACCCTACACTACCCTAATTTTCTTTTTTTTTCCATAAGAACCTTCTCCTCATAATAACGAACACAACAAAAAAAAAATTAGCGAAATCGGTCCAGGCGTTGTTGAGTTATGCGCTTACCAACACATTTTGCGATTCATTTTTATATTATAGAAGATGTACAGAAACTTACAACTTGCGTTGTATAGAATCAGAAAACATAATAAAACAAATATTGTCCTAACATCACTATTCATCTCAAGATAGATTATTATTATAGCAAGTATCGAAAACATTATCTATCGTCTGGAATATGTATTGTTATTTGTTTATACTCGTCCAAATATTATTGGAATGCTAACTTCTTCACGCGACTTTGCCCTCGTGAATCCGGTGAAAACATAATCTCCAGAGCAAGAGCCCACGACGGCCAGACCTTCGTTATTTTATAAAACCTGAAAGTTTTTCACAGGTAAGAACGACCAGCGACTATGGAGTTTGGGTTGTGGTTACTTGGGCAGATAACAGGCAGTAAAGGTGCATAAAATCGTACCTACCTTACTTTCGTTAAAGTATAAAGCTATTTTTTTTTTTATTCGAGATAGCCTTAGAAGTCTCGTCATCCATTGCCGGACAATTATGACGGTTGCTACACTTGCTACTCCTGCCAGACACCCTAAACTTTGATAAATTACCTATTATAACATATATGTAGCAACATCTATGGCGTCACATTAAACTAATCCTACATCGCGGAATCTAAGTTCTCGGCACGATTAGAACATAAAGAACAGCTCGAAATTATCTATCGGGCAGTTGCCCACCAGACTATAACACCTGTCTGGCCGGAGGATCCTCCCTTTTCAACAGAGGTTTGCGGGACTTTACTCTCTGTTCCGCCTACCTCCAAATATACTTTTGTTATAGTATAAAGCTAAATTTCCCTTGGATCGGTCTGTCTTCTTGTAAAAGGTTTTGAAATAGTTGTCTGGTGAACATATATAAAAATCAAGTATGAGAATTTACGTGTAGTTATGTCATTATTTTGGGAGCTTTAAAGCGTCTGTAAAGCAATACGGCCCACGGAATATGTCTGGGAGTATTGGCGACTTGATTTTAAAGATAATGCCTAAAATATACGTAAAAATCAGCTTGGAGAATTTACGTGAAGTAAGTAGTTTTTATGTAGGTACCTTGATTACCTGATACCTGAAAATTGGCCGTCTAAGCAAGCTAGCAGGTAGGCATGCGTTCTTAGTACATACTATATAACAGTACTCAATCGTCCACACTTTTACTTCGTGAGAAAATACGTGACGTCTGGCGGCCCTGGGATCTTGGACTATCAACTTTGTGCCCCAGTTTAATATAGCTGCATCAGGAGACAGCTGGTGCTATGCCTGCGCGTCACACTGTTGTGCAAACCCAGTCTCCTGTCCTTCGCACTCTTTACACTCAATTCTTTTGGACACGCACCCTGACTGTGAAGTCTACGTGGACGAATGTCTAGAAGACGATCATGTCAGTATGTCTGGAGTTATTACTCTTTCTAATGTAATTGGAGGATAGCCATTTTTGTTAAAGTAAACAACCAAATAACTAAATATATAGAAAACAAACGATTTATTTCGTTTCATTCAGTGCTCTCGATTATTATTATTGCGCAATCGCTAACATGTTTGTGGTCTAACGGATCTTAAAATAAAACAAGAGTATACACCTAAGAACTTTTATTACTCTACAATTATTAACATACGACCTAACTAATTTTACATTTCTCAACTTTATTAAGTCTAGTAACAACACGAACAGTCTTGGCTGACTTGTTTTGCTACACTTAAAAAAGGGCAAAAATTACATCGAAATATTTTGTTCATATTCTTCGAAAATAGAATTTAATGTAAACTGTTAGTCACGTATCAAGAATATCGAATTTTGGGTAGATAACATTTCGACATAATTCGTTTGTTCACAAAAGTCTTAGCTAGCCTATGTACAAAGCAAGATATGTAAATAAGTTCGCATCACTATGCGTTGGTTTATACTCGTGCTTAAACTGACAATAACCGACATGAGACAACCATAGACAATTTCATGGTAACATCATGGCTCTGCCGAAAGTAATAATAATTGTGTATTATCAACTCGCTCAACTGATGCGTCACAACATTGATGCAAGCCCGGCCTGCTTGTGGTCCCGCGGGGCACCGCACTGCCCGGGCCCCGCGGGTTTCACTTTATTTCAAGTCTCACACTAGGACACAATAAGAACAATATTTTATAATAGAGTACAGATCCCGAAGGTTGTTAAAAAGATCTGTAGCCCGATAGACGATATCGTAGCGATTTAGTCTTTTAGACCATTTCCGTATTCACATCCATCAATCGAGTTTGAACGTCACCGATTTTAAAGTCGTTTGGTCGAACAGTCGATTTCAAAAAAAAGAATTTGTGTTACATTATCCTGGTAGAATACTTATTAATGTAAATGGAAATAAGTCGTCGATAGATCGTTTAGTTTCGAGCCAGTTGTTGTCGTTCTATCCAATCCCATTAAGGAACACGTGAATACCGCTTTTGGATAGGACTTCGATGACTATAAAACTTTAACGATATTTGGCTTGTTTGATTTTACGTGAATCAGGCTACAGTACAAGGCTACCAACTTGGTGAAGTGTGTTCATTCTAAATAATATTGAGATCACTTCTTGCCTCTAATTAAAAACATGCAGTATTTACTAAGTGGCACCACTGTCATTTCTACTGTTTGTGTAGGATTAAAATACGATACTATTACAGCGTTAAAACTGAAGAGAGTAAGCTTACACATCTTGTAGGGTCAGAAATGAGGTCAGAAGTTTACGAATCTATAACATAGCGCAACAATCACACTTACGACCTTCTACCAACACATCACAATCATAGACACACTCATACAAAGAAAAAGAACGCG
Organism: Mythimna ferrago; assembly: GCA_910589285.2. Taxonomy (NCBI): domain Eukaryota; kingdom Metazoa; phylum Arthropoda; class Insecta; order Lepidoptera; family Noctuidae; genus Mythimna; species Mythimna ferrago. The sequence goes on from OU342692.1 coordinate 25,592,061, forward strand.
CTATATAAAATAGTTTGTGATGTTATTTTAAACGAAATAGAAATTACATATATATATTTACATTTGACGTTATATTTGACCCATTAAAGTAAATCTATAAATTTAAATCTTTGACATATACCTACTAAGTTTTGTCTTTGTAACACCTAAGCACTCGTTGTACACATGCAACTGAACACATGTGAGATCCGTTTAAGAAATACCACTAATAATATTAACTAAGCATAAACAATACCAGCCTTTGGCACTCACTCCTGTTCATAACCAACTCTTTAGACCATAGACAATATTTTACAGAGTTTTCCTCTTTGTGTCTTAACAAGCAACAAAGTAGTCAAGTACTGAGCCTTTAGTGTTAGCTCACAGCGAGGCGCGACGCAACGATGCTCAAAAACGCCAATAATTCACATATTCGAATTTGTTCATGGTAATGTGTACTTTATACCGTAGTAAATTAAGTTGTAATTGTATTAATATCTTAAAAAGTGCACGCTGCTCCGCGGTGTGAGCTAACCCTTATTCGCTAACACAAAACACGCGAGTATTATAATAAAACTTAAGTACTACGTGTTTTATAATAGCGAAACGGACTCAGTACATAATGGCACCTTTTTAAGCACCACCATAAGCTAAAAATATACCGAACATACTGTTTCTCATCTCGCATCTTTTTCTATAAACATTTCTTGTCAGATCCTTTCTCTTCTTGCCCCTATCTATGTACAATAAGTTCGTTTTGTTTCGATATGCTGGTGTACGGAGACGGACCGAGAACGTCAAGCGACGCTAGCGCTAATATTCGTGGGCGCGTCACAGGTATTGTCACAACCACGCCTGGCTCATGTGATGTATAATGTGACAATACCGTCTCAAGCAACTGCTGCTACATGTACAGGCCGTGTGTCCGTGTGGGGGTAACATGTGGCGGTAGTGTGGCGGCAACACGTGGCGGTAGTGTGGCGGCAACACGTGGCGGTAGTGTGGCGGACCCCTGGGGCGGTACTGTGGCGGCAACACGTGGCGGTAGTGTGACGGCAACACGTGGCGGTAGTGTCGCGGCTCAGCGGCGCGAGTTGACGGTGCGCTGCACGGACGACATGCCGTCCACGAAGCGCGTGCGGAACAACACGTTGGCGTTGTTGAACATGCCGTCTTTTAGCGACACTATTATGAACTGCAAGGAAACATTCAACAGTTAATATCAACATTTGTAACATAATAAAAAAAAATTGACGATATAATTTTAAGGTTCACTTCTTTTTTAAAGGATCATTGTACTATATTTTAATTTACTGTAATTGAAACGAAAACATGCTGAATTTGCAAATCTCTAATTGACATGTAAATTGTGGCTGAAGGATCGATTCTTAGATCTGATAGAAATAATTTCTTAATAGATGCTAGAAGTCTAGGTTTTATCGCTAAGTCACTCCGAGAGTATAGACATTTTGGAGGTAAGCGAAATTAAGTGTAAAGTCTCGCAAACCTCCGTTGAGAAGGGAGGATCCTCCGACTAGGATTTCGGGCTGTCGTATAAACTCAAATCGCTTTCTTTGTAGTTCTTAGACAGTGGCACTAAGTCAGTCCGAGTGTTACCTGCGAGTGTCGGAAGTGCTCCTTGAGCATCTGTCCGATGTTCTGCGTGTGGCTGAGGTCCAGCGCCGCGTCCACCTCGTCCAGGATGTACAGCGGCGCCGGCTTGAACAGCAGCATGGCCAGCACGAGAGACAGGGCAACTAGCGACCGCTGTCCACCCGACAGCTCACCCAACGACTCTTTCCATGTGTCGTTGAAGCCTACTTTGACCTGGACAAGAAGGTTCGAAGTAATATCAAAGCATTTAAATCTAACATCTATTTAAAAATGAACTGCAAAACCCCGAAGTCCCGTTTTGAAGAATCTCTAACAAGGTAAACTGACTAAGAAATATAGGAATTGACATAGATACCTCACAGAATAAGCTGACTGAAATGGCAATGGCCAAACTATCGTAATAGCGTGGACAGGTGCCACAAAACAACACGAAGTGAAAAGTATTACTAACATAGTCCTAAGCCTCATTTACTAACTACTTAGTTCGTAGGTTCTATGGGCCAAGATACCTGTTCAATAAATAAATTATTATTATTATATTAGTTATTGAACCGACGACCATTTTGGTGGACGTGCTCTTCGGTGAAGACTGCGAATCGAATAAGGTGAAATTAAACACTCTCAGGCTAAACGATGTGACAATCATTGTACTTGTTAAATGTGACTCTTTAACCATAATATGTATTGTGTCAAATAAACGTTTTTATTTTTATAATCTTCAGATTGGCTGGATGACAACTGCCTACCATCGAGACTAGTGACGTGCTATTAGAGAGATCTATGGTTAACAGTAGGCTGATGGTGATCTTATCAGCCTACAAAAGGCAATCTGCTGAGACAGGCTTCTCCAATAATAATGACGTTGTTCCGTCCATTACGCCTGCTTATTGTGTAGCACGTAGGGGCAACGCTTTTGTTATTGGCCCCTATACAGTCATTGGCCATTTCAACTTTGACGACCTAAAATAAGTAATTACCTTCCAGAATGTAGATTCAGAACTTCTCAATGATCAATTATTTAGGTTTAAATCTAATATTCTGGTAAGTGTTAGGTTATTGCTTATTTTAGGCCTCCAAAGTTGTAATAGCCAATAACAGTACAGGGATTGGCTCCTGTACAGTTATTGGCTATTACAACTGTAACTGTAACATTGAACCGACCTCGAGTCCATCCAGCACGGTCATGCCGTCCAGCGGCTTGAGCTTGGCCTGCGCGCCGGGCAGCAGCGTGGAGAAGATGGAGCCGAAGTCCCGGTTGACCTGCTCGCACGCCGTGATCAGCGTCCTCTTCTTCTTCTCGTCCAGCTCGGCCATCACTTGCACCAGCTTCGCCCTGTCGGCCTCTACGATTTGCTTCTTGCGCATCACGTCCTGGTACTGTAACATAAGATAACGTTACAGGCGTGTTTTCTATAAAGTTCATGTGTTCGTTACAATACTTATTTTCTTGCTTATACAGGGTTATTTGTAAAAAAAAACCTGTCAGGACTATGTTACTAGGATCTTAAACAACAACTTTTGTTCTATAACTTTAAAAAAATTATCATATATTTTTTTGTTCATCAGATTTTCGTACAAATAAAAAATGAAAATATTCAAATTTGACGTTCTACATATTACGAAGTCTATGCAAAGCGCGCGATAGTATAATAGCGAAGGGGAGCAGGGACCGGGCGGCGGGGGTGCTAAATGCACTTGCGTCGCACCATACAGGCGTGGGTAGGTAGCAAAATACAGAGTTGAAATGTGTTAGACAGAACAATTAAATCTTAAAGGTTAATAGGTTGAAAAAGGTTGTTAGTGTTTAACAAATAACTCTGTATATTATTATGTTTGTACATGTGGATCTATTTTAATATTAAGTATCTATCAGATAGATAGGTAGATAGATAAATCATTTATTGGCTACAGCACAAAACATGCACCAAAACACATAATGCACACAAATTATAAAAACTAAGCACATATACAACAACAAAGGAAAAAAAAATAATAATAACACATGTAGGTACTAAGACCATACCAAAATAGACCCATAGTGCGGTGTGCATATCAGGTTTTCTTTACTTTTATATTTGCACTAAGTGCAACCCCATTTCGTGTCCAGGCAATTTCTGTCTATTCCAGGTTGCCTGGAAGAAAACGCCGAAGCGATAAGGCCGCCAATCGTATGTTTTTTTTTATTTTTTATTTTAAGGTTTCAATTTGCAAAATTATAATCTTGGTATGCAATAAAGTATATATATAAAGTCTATAAATAAAATTATGCGGCCGACTGGGTTTTTGTTAAATCACAAGCCACAATATGGTAACGTCAATGTCTAAACTCTACTGTAAACATGCAATACATTGAACGTTTCGAAGTTGTTTAGTTAGTATTGTTTATTGTTTTGTCACTATTCATAACATAACCGTAAGTTAGTGGCAAAAATCTGAGATATTTACACTAATGTTACAAAGAGGTAGTTTTTTTTTTTGTTTGTTGGAGGTAATCTCTGAAAATACTGTTCCGATTTCTAAAATTTTTCACCGATAGAAAGCTGTTTTATTTCTGAGTGATATAAGGTACATTTACACGAGAGCAGTGGTGACCGAGTGGTAACGGCCCCGACTTACGAGTTGTCACTCGCGGGTTCAAACCCAGCCAGGCGCATTACTTTGTTTATTTCATCACCACAGCTCTCAAAACGGAGAAGGAAAACATCGTGAAGAAACCGGCATGTCCTAGAACCAAAAATTCGAAAACATGTGACATCCACCAACCCGCACTGGGCCCTAGTGGAGAATTACGGTCCATTCCCTCTCCTAGAGAGGAGGCCAGCTTCCCAGCAGTGGGAATATTATATATAAGGTCGTCTATGCAATAGGCTCCATTTTAAGTACGAGGGCGAAACTGCGGGTAAAAGCTAGTCTACAATAACGTACGTTATTTCAGTTTTCATATAGATCGTGTAGATCTGCCCTTTCCTGGCTAATTTAAAGAACTAACGAACGATTTTTGTAATCATGTAAGTACTGTATCCAAGTTTTCGTTACCGTGACCATTCCACCGTGTGCGAGGTCACATACTTTAAGGCTAAAACCCTTGCGTACTGTTGCTTATAAACTTGACTCTAGCTTTCTTACCATGTCCAGGAAACGTGCCAGTTGCTGCGTCCAAACAAGTAAGACAGTTTTACTCACAAGACTAGTACACTTTTAAAATTCTAAGATATTTGGCAACATATGGGCGTATCGTTTTCTAGTCAATAATTGAAAAGTAGAAGAATCATTGCCACAATGCGTTCAGGGCCAATTTCATACAAGTTGCGACATAAATGTCGCTGATATCTGTGATGTCCGCATCGCATTACTTATTCCTCTGCTGAGTTTCGCGTCGAGTCCTCGCGAAAGCTTGTCCTTCCTCTCCGTGAGCTGGACCACCCTGGCTCCGACCACGTTGTGTTCATACCTGTTCCTCCTCCTTGCCGAGCCGCGTGTGTGCCCGCGCGTCGAGTCCTCGCGCCAGCTTGTCCTTCCTCTCCTCGAGCTGGACCACCCTGGCTCCGGCCACGTTGTGTTCATACCTGTTCCTCCTCCTTGCCGAGCAGCGTGTGTGCCCGCGCGTTGAGTCCTCGCGCCAGCTTGTCCTTCCTCTCCGTGAGCTGGGCCACCCTGGCTCCGGCCACGTTGTGTTCATACCTGTTCCTCCTCCTTGCCGAGCAGCGTGTGTGCCCGCGCGTTGAGTCCTCGCGCCAGCTTGTCCTTCCTCTCCGTGAGCTGGGCCACCCTGGCTCCGGCCACGTTGGCGTGTCGGAAGTCGTACATGCCGCCTGGACAGCCGAAATATTCGCGCTCTGCAGCTATCCAAGGGTTCTCGTCTTCCAAGGATATGATCTTTTAAGAAAACAATTTATGTTAGTGGCAGATTCTTTGCGGAATGGCCAAAATGTCCCCCCGTCTCCCCTACCCTACCCTGGTCTGTAGATTGGTAGCCTCGGTCTGCAGCTCCTTGATGGCGTACTCGAGCTCCTTGATCTGCAGCTGCAGGTCGGCGCTGAGCTTGCGCAGCTGTTCCTTCTGCTGCGCGACGGCGGCGATCTCCGAGCTGCGGCTCGCTATCTCCGCCTTCTGACGCCTGATGCGGCTCTGCATCTCTTTAACGGCTTCCTGTTTAAACATTGTATGAAATATACAAATGAGAAAATAGTTTAGGAAGATTTTTTTCTAGTTTTAACTAATTTGCAGGTGGCGCACAAAACAGACAGCCACAATTTTTTTCTATTGTAATGACGCTATCGTTATGATAGGGCCTTCAGCCTTATCTTTATGGTGCGTTCCCAATCTAAAGAGGTAAGTAAGATAAAAAGGAAAAATTTAAAAAAAAATTATCTCTTTTTAAACAATCTTCAATGTGTGTGAGTGAAAAAAAAATTATTTCACATATCCTTGCATGGGCACTTGTCACCAGTTAGTGTTGTGTATCGACTCACGGTAGCGGCGGCGTGTTCTTGCTTAGCAGTATCCAGCGCGTGACGCAGCTCCCCCGCCGCGCCGGCCCCCGCCTGCAGCTGCAGCGCGCTGGTGGCGACGGCCTGCTGCAGCTCCGCCACCTCCAGCTTCAGCGTCTCCAGCTCCTGCTCGCGCTGCTTCCACGATGCTTCGTGCAGTTCTGCTTCTTTCTTAGCCTTTTTTAGAGCTTCTTCGGCTTTTTTAAACTCCCTGTTAGGAATGGTAATTTTGATGTAAGTAATTGTTTTATTACACAAAATTTAATGAAAATGTTCTGAGTACATTCTTACAAAAGCAGTTAGTAAGATTCGTCTGTATTTCAAGACTTGATATATTTAGTCATTTTTTTTTTTGTATCGAGGGACTCAAACAAATTTTTTTTTTCAAACAATATTTGGCAACCTGTACCTGTACCTATGTTATTGACCTCGTATACATTCAGAAAAGTGCAAGTGGTTGTGCAGAATGGGCAGTATAATATCTGGTGACGCATGACCTATGCAACAGCTTCACACTAGCACAAATAATACTATAAAATTTGATAATTAAACAGTCTACTGCAATGTATTGTGCACTGAGAGATATACATACTACGAGTACCGCGATTAATTTTTTGTCAGCTCATCCATGCGTGGCGTAACCGAGACGACCAGTGGACGATCTCGATTATATTTTCATATACAAGGTTTTTTTCAAACAATATTTGGCAACCTGTACCTGTACCTATGTTATTGACCTCGTATACATTCAGAAAAGTGCAAGTGGTTGTGCAGAATGGGCAGTATAATATCTGGTGACGCATGACCTATGCAACAGCTTCACACTAGCACAAATAATACTATAAAATTTGATAATTAAACAGTCTACTGCAATGTATTGTGCACTGAGAGATATACATACTACGAGTACCGCGATTAATTTTTTGTCAGCTCATCCATGCGTGGCGTAACCGAGACGACCAGTGGACGATCTCGATTATATTTTCATATACAAGGTGTCGTTTTGAAGCTGCAAAATATTTCAGGAGGTAATTATGTTAGTGATTCTCGACCCGAATCAATAATAAAATAAGTAGGTAATTTTTTTTTTTTTTATAACCGCGCTTTTTTTCATACACACAAACACGGAACAATAAAGGGCGTTTTCAAACACACTAACTCGCAACGATAGTTTCATAAATAATGTATCATCCAATCAGCATCCCGCACGCCACACCCTAGCCACGCCCCCGCGGCCATCGATCAATCGATTTAGTTTAGTGTAATTAAAAAATTAAATAACAAGTATTACTGATTATTGACCAGGTTTCGTATTTTTACATGATTATTTATGAGTTTTATTACAACCTCCTGAAATATTGTGCAGTTTTAAAACTGCACCTTGTACAAAGCAGTTACGAATTGATGACTATGCATGAAGTTGATATAGAATATGGCTTATGGCTTATCTTGAATGTCTGACCTCTCCCTGTGCCCTTTGATGTCGCGCACCTTGTCCTCCAGCTCGCGCGCGCGTGCTGCAGTCTGTTGCTGCGTCAGCTTGTCCCGCTCTACTGCTTCGGTCAGCTCTGCTACCTACATTACAATAAAATCATTGTAGTGCTAACAATATAGGCTTGTGGACGGTGAGAAACGGGTAACTCGCCGTCCGGTAAGGATTAAGCTTGAATCGATAGCGCGTAGTGTCCGATGAGCACTTCAAAGAAATGTCATCAAAATGGACAGAGCGTACTAGGTCTGGTGCCTGTCAGGGTTGCGGGATTGTTTGAAAGATCTACCAGGATACTGGAACCCAAATAGCAACTAAAAGAACAAAGGTCTGTTTTAGTCAGCAAATTCCGAGTCTGACATTCCCTCTCGCTTCAGTTTCCACCCGCCACCCGCGTGCGTGGGGTTAACGATATCCACATAAAAAAAATATGTTGTAGGTAAATGTCAAAAATAGGATTAAAAAAAACTACTTTTATCCGTCAAGTAGACTATTTTATGTAAATTGTTTATTTTTGCACTATTTGCTAATGATAACTAGTAATATACATAGAGGTAAAAATGTTGTATTATAGATGACAGTAAAAGGTAATTTCTGTAAGTATCCATTTAAATATGATAAATGAGTTAGTAGACAGATATATTCTAATGATGCGTCGCACTCTCTTCATAAGCTCTCGTTCCCTAAATTTCGTAATCAATGTAATACATGTTGTCGGCACAGCACTACGGATGGGCACAGGAAGGAGCGCGCGGGAGGCGGTTCGCCCCGCAGCTCACGCTCAATCGGCTCACAGACCAACTTTTATTTGAAGTCCCGTAAGGGCCTAATCACAGGTGATCGAAGTAAGTGCGTACCTGTGCCCTCAGGCCCTCGATCTCGGCATAAGTCTGCGCGTGCGACGTGGTGGCCAGGCGCGCCTTCACTACGTCCAGCTCGTGAGACATTATCTCGTACCTGACGGACACAATTAAAGGCATAAGGAAACTACAATATCGAATTGGGTCTGGCCTGTGAGAATATTGTAAATATGTATTTCTAAATAAATGAAAACGTTAAACGTTTTCAATTCATTTGTAAGATTTTGAGAATAAGTACTAGTTTTTGCAGAAAGAGTATCGTTTGCGTCGTGGCGTAAAATGAAACTAGCTAGTTCAATAACATTTAGGCAACTTTCATGAGAGCCAGTTTAGTTAAGGTGATTGCTACGGGTTGTTCGTGGCCATTTTCCCGTTAGATGGCGCTGAAGTCAACATTTTCAGTTTTATTTAGTTTTGAGCGTAATTGGAACAATATTATGTCACAGAAATAGTAGTGCACCAATCGGACATTCCACTTCACCGAAATTTGTCAAATTAAAGCCTCAAAACCCATTGGATTCGTCAAATTTCTAAAAGTTATTATCCAACTCTGCTTATAGTATCGTTTACACACACATCGACATGAGCGACTACTTTAAAATCAAAAGCATTCAGCAAAATTAACCACTAGATGGCGTGAATTTAAAAGTTACTAGGCTGGACTCTAGTAGAAATTAAAATTGTCTGGGGGGTAAGTTTATTCTAACGCCACCCGTTACAATTATATTATGAAATAAAAGGAATTATGATTATATAATAAAAGGTGGTATTTCTGGTGTTAACTATTTAATTGATTTATTATTTTAGGAATCAAATGAATGTCAAGAATGCAATATAAGATAGTTTTATTATATTATGTACCTTATACATTATTTAAAAAAGCATATGTACTAACTAACAATAATTACAAGATACTTATAGTGACAATTTATGTCTTGCTTGATACATAACGGTTTACTAAAAAACAATCTTTTTCAAAATATTTAGTCCCAATGTAAGTTTGAAGTAATTCAAGGTCTATTTATTTACAACAATTCCACACCAATACAAGACAAACGCAAGAAATTATAAATCATAACAAGACAACAAATTTAAAACACAAATTAGAATGAGAGATTGCAACCAGGAAGGTGGAAAATATTTGATAGTATCTAAGCATCCATAATCTCATATAACTAACAAATGGTTATACATATCTGCTAAAGTATTGTTTTGATTGTAAAGGAAATAAACAAAGCAAGAGTTCTTTTTTTGTTGTTCAGAAACCTGAAAAAAGGGTCAATGTATTCATCACATTACGAACATTATGTTCATTACGATGAGCACACCATTTCAGGTTTCTGGTAACCAAATATGATTGCAAACATTGATAATGTAGATTCTAAACAAACTACTATAAAAGTACAATTAAAACAAAAATCATTTGATGTGTTGTTCTCACTCTTCCTCTTCTTTCTTTTCTGATGTTGTTGATTTTCTTGTCCAGAAACCACCGCTACACAGCTGCTGCGAAAGAAAATTACTATATTTAGTGTGTAACTTTTGATGTGGATGTTGAAAAACAATTTCCTACAAGAAAAAATGGAAAATATGAAGTAAATCTTCTTAGTCGTACACTCTTGACAGAGTGGCCGTGGTCATGTCTCGGTCGAGTCCCGCACCACCGCCTGTCTCGCGATACGACGTCATGCAGCTCTGTGTGCAGGCGGCTTGGGAGCCTTCATTTACGCTGTAGTGTGTCATGAAGTAAATAGAAAAGTAATAATTTAGTGTACCTTTCATATCTATACATTTCGCATTTTTTTGGAAATGTGTTCCTGGGCTCTGTGTGGTCTGCTTTTTCCATGCAGTCTCATGCCATTTGTGTCCAGTAGCAAGCGATAGCCCTGAATACAAAATATAATTTTACTAGACAATATTAAAAAATATATAGAAATTATATGTTATGTACAATATAAATATAAAGAAACCGTTCTGATACATTTATTTTTGGTTCCAATCTACTAGAAAATTAAATGTTTATACTGTTTACCTGCCACATGAATATGTCGCTGATACGATCCCCCTTTACCTAAACTAATTCGTTTTCCGCAGGTGAATTTATTTATTACGCTCGTAAAGTTTTCTGCCACATTTGTTGTCTCATTTGACAAACGACCTGCCTTCAATACAATTTTTCATTGGCGGCAGAAATCAGAGCCCACACTGGAGCATCCTTTTTTAGATCCTCTACGAGGTTTTCTTCCTCCTTTTCACTTCCATTGACATTGCAGTAGTAGTCCTTGCAGTTTCCATGTACTCCAAATACTTGAAGTGGGCCATTTCTCAAATCTGCAGCCATAACAGTATTATCACTGCTATACATTATGATTTTCCGTGCCACTAAGGTAAGTTTCATTACTTTTGGTTTCAAAATATTTCTCCCACAAAGTGGAAGCTTAGTGTTGACCAAAATCTGAAAGTGTACAAATATAAATATAGAATATGATTTCATAATTTTGTGTTCACAAACATGTAAATTCACATACACAAGACATACAAAAAAATTTGTTCCTTGCGGGGTTTGAACCTGCGATACGCAGCGCAGCAGTCAATAGATCAACCACTCAAATTCAACATTGCATAATTGTTGGTTGTACCTATTACCTACATTGTTTTGACAATAAATACAATTTGTGTTTAGTAATAATTTATCTTACCATGCCAGATGATGAATCAAAGTTATGCCCGTATGATCTCTTCAACCATCCTCCATCCACATATACAGTAATAAATGGAACACCGTCTGAAGACACATGACCTTTTTAATTATTCTTTCTTGTTCACCAGCTTAATTTCCTCTGTCAAATGTTCTAACCAAACATTGCCTAATTTTTTTTCAACATGCCGAAATTTTGACATTGTTGGAATATCCATCAGACTTGTTATATGAGGTGCTTGAGTGTAGTAGCTACCAGAAGCCACCGTAGCCCACACAAATGCAGTATTTACTTTGTCTTTGCTCTCTGTGCAGTGTTCCCACGATTTTCTACACATACTGCACTTGATGCACTTCGAAATCCATCACGTCTTTCACTGACAAATTCAATTTGTGAAGATTCACAGATATTTCGGTGTCTTTCCATATGGAAGGCCCACTCAATAACATGTCTAAGGTCCACAATACGATACCCAGATATTCCAGATAAACATATTTGGAACAGTTTCCACAATCAACTGTAAATAGTTGTGTATTCTGGGCACTGAAAAAAATAAATAAAATATTATGTAATGGCACAACATGAGTTTTATGATCAGCGATCACAATAAATAATGATTATTTGATACATACACTATAGAATTATCAGGGATAATTTGTTCATTCGCTAACTTTTTCTTTATTTCTTCAGATCTCCAAATTCACGCGGCTGTAATACGATACAGATATAAATTTTAGTGAACAGTAGGTATGGTTGTAAGTACCATAGTTTACGGACGCCTGAATATCGGTTTGATACACTAGTTTTCTCGTAGCCAACACACACACATAGCTTCTAGACGTAAACCGAATCTGAAATACACAAAAACAAATGATATACAAGACAATAGTTACTTTTATAAACTCGGAATTCGAATAAAATTGAATGTAATCATAAAACAACCAGATCAGATTCCTTCGAAATGCAGTTGCAGTTGAATGCAAGTCCAAATATCCATAGATAATACAGACCCTTAGTTCCGAATTACGTCAAAAGCGATTTTATCGCGAACCCGACCAAATTTAATAGTCACAAAATCTATGAACTATCGAGTACTATATGTGACGTTGCGCGTTGGTTGGGTTCGCGATATAACCTTTCGCTTTTGATACAATTCGGAACACGGGGAGAATATTACAAACTGACGTTCCAAATTACGGTCGAGATTACATTAGCATTTTTAGAAAAATATAGGTAGCTGTAAGATTTTACTTACCCAAATAATTTTGATATCATATTGATTGACAATCAAAAAAATAATATCTAGTCAACAAATCCCTGCCGGTCATTCTGCAGGGATTAATTTAAATATAAAATAGAATTTCATAAATAATAAATCATATTACATAATTATACATTTTGATGTAAAGGTAACGGAATGCACGCAACCATTCAAATGAAACGAGATTGCAGTAAACTAATGTTTGTTTGTTCGTCTAATATTAATTGTCCATCGAAAACTATTTGTATTACTAATGTGAAAAAGTAATACGACAGGAAATACAATATATATATATATATATGTATAACGACTTAAAAATTTTGTTTACTTGATATTATTATAACTGAACAATATCAATCGGTGATTTATATCTATTATGAGAAGATTTTAGTTTGTAATAGCCAGCTAAACTCACGGGCCGTCTTGCTAACACTACCGAAAGACTACTTTTATTTTAAAATAAAATTGCTAAGCAATCTATACTACAATACCTTGCAATTATTATATTGAATTGTAATGAAATACATACAAGAAAATAATATTATTTCAAATCAATGAAAATGCATACAATTTAAAATATACAAGCAATTCCGCGCGTAAAACCTATCACTGCATTAGCTAGCCTAGTTTCAAAATGATGTCAATCGAATGATCACATTGAAATAAGTTTGGCAACGCGGTTTCTTAGAAATTCCGACGTAACATCTAAGGTCAAAGGGTCACGTTGTTAAAAAGTAAGAAGAACGGCAACGTCGCGTTCCGCGTTTTACGTATGATGAATATAACACGTTGCCAGTAACAATAATCATAACTAATGCTAACAATTTTTTGATAACAACAATGTTTTATGTTTTCGTCTAGGATAGGTAGTTTTACGTTATTATAATGTTTTTTTTTTAATGAAATCCATTATTATAAATTTAGTAATGATTTTTCAAATTTATATTATCGGTTGCACGCCATCTAGCGTTAAATATTATAACCTATCGCAATCATGGCGGTATGGTTTGGAAATTTGGTTGTCAAATCGCACTCACACTAGTAAACACAATGTCAAATTTTGCCCGGTTTTCATGACTGTTTTTCTCAATATATAACGCAAATTATTTACCAAAAAGTCGAACGCGCCACTGTTTTATTGTAGAAAAGTGATAAAGTGATTCGTTTTGAGAAAAAAGTGTCTATGTACGGAGTATCTCATCAGTATTAAATGTATGAACAGGTCAGCGGAACAATCACCTTAAGTTTTAAGAATTACACTTCCAGTTTAATGATGTAATAGTAGTTCATTTATTTGAGTAAGATACAGTTAAAAAGGTAGTAGAAATTTAAGAAGCATATCGACATAGTTTTGTTGTATGATATAGGACTACAGAATAAGTGTAAAAATGAATTTTGTTTTAGTTTATAGTAGGAGACTTGTATATTAAGAAACAGTGAGTTGGTTAAATTGATATTTATTAAAATTAGGGTTTGTAGTAGTGAAAGTATTGTTTTAAATTGATGAATTTGTAGAAGTGTTAAGGTGTATAATTATGTGATAGTTATAGTTTTTTTTTGAAGTAGCAACAATTATTTTAACATAATAAGAATGTTATTTAGATGCAGCCTTCGATGGTGATGTATGTCAGATTTGCGAGCGAAAAAAGAGGTATGGAGCTATAACATTGTACCATGTGGTTAATGATATTTCTTTAAGGGTTTAGTTTAGATCGCCAAATAGATCATTTTCAGAGCTCGTGGTTGGGAGGGGCTTCTGCACCGTGTTATGTTATGACGGTTGCCTCCCCGCACACGTGTACAAAAGCTAGGAGTCTGATGAGGGCGCTAATCTGAAAAGGGGCGCGCGCCGGCGCCGGGGGCGAGCGCGCGCCGGCGCGGGCGCGGCGCACAGCGCGCAGCCGCGCCGCGCTCCGCGCAGCTTTTACAATCATTAACATAACAACTAATTTACAGTTTTCAAATTCATTCCCTTGTACTATAAAAAGATCTTACTTCCAATTTCAAAATCCTGAATTAACATCAATTTCAAATTTTTTTTTACCACAATTACGAATCGAATCAGTTTTTGTACTAAAAAGCCACATAACACACTTAAAAACCGTTTAAATACAAGTGGCAATCTCAGCCGTCGACATTCATCAAAGTTTTCGAAAATTAAAAGTGTTTTCAATAATATATTAATGAGAAAATTGCTTAAAATACGAAAATCACCCATCAAATCAACGAATATCTTGAAAATAATAAATACTGCTGTGAAATGACCTTTGCTGCAAGGAGGTGTACTTCTCGCCAGCGTGCTGCATGGACTGCAGCTCGGCGGTGTACTGCGACAACTGCGCCTTCGCCGTCTTGAGCTCCTGCTCCAGCTCCTTCAATTCCTTCAGCTGGACTAGCATCGAACCTCCCTGGAACAATAGGTTCATCAATTATTTTTGCAATTTTATTAATTTTCATTCGATTTTGAATTTTTGGGATTTTAATTACTACTGAGTGAAGTTTGGATTTGTGTTGATAATAATAAGCTCATCAGTTAGCATGAGACTTAAACACAACTGGCCCCTGCAGATACCTTCTGTCTATAGTAAGAAGCTATAGAGTACAATAGGAAATCACAATAATTATAACATTATTAAATTGTAAGTCATCAACATCATCACTCACAATTCGATTTCCCGGGTCTTTCTCTTATTATGCCAATCCCTACATTCTTGTGCTCTCATCCAAGGCCGACCCGCGCTGGCAACTATAACGGCCCACCTCGTATCCAGATCAGCATCAGGTGCTTGTGCACCACTCGGTGCTTTGAACAAGTTGTCCCCGCATGTGTCCTGTCCAACTCCATTTCAATTTCATAACTCATATTTCGATATCAAAGACCTTCCTCCATGTTTTTTACTCCCGTAAAGTGGGTGCGGTCACAAACAAGTAATCCCATATGCACAAAACACCCAAACCCGGAACACACAAATATTCATTATAGCCAATCGCTAAACCAGCGCGCCAATCGAGCCATCATTTATTGATATACGTATATCTTCGATTCCTCACTCTTGGGCGTTGTTGTGTGGAAGCAATCTACACGCGCTTACGCTAACACCCGAATGTACCTAAAGAAACTATCAAGTGGGGTGGTGCCTAATAGTTAATAATTAATGAATTTTGTAGACCTTCAAGTATAGCAATTGTTAGTGGGCTGACCGACCTGTATGCGGGCGCCGCCGGAGAGCGTGCCGGAGGGGTCGAAGACGTCGCCATCGAGCGTGACGCTCTTGCGGCGCACCTGCGGGTGGAAGGTCACGCGCTTGGCCACGTCCAGGTCGCGGCACACCAGCACGCCACCGAACACCCACTTCATAGCGGGCGCGAGGTAGCTCTCGAACGACACTAGGTCCAGCGCCAGCTGCACGTTCTCCGGACCGCCGCCCTGACATCACATGACTTGCATTCAAATAAACTGTTAGGATAGAGATATCTCCGAAGGAGTGACAGTCATTTTTACTAAAGATTAGCCTATACCCAGACGCAACTGAGACTGTCGAAGGGCAGTATTTATTCCTTAGAAAAAGTGTATTAAAAATCAAGTGTTGAAAACTGTCACAAGTATTAGGAAAGAAAATAGCAGAAAAAGATACTCGTAATTTACTCACGATCTGCTGCGCGATGCGCAAGGTGTTCCGGTCGATGACGTGTCCGCTGATCTTGTTGAGCGGCACGATGGTGGTGCGCGTCTGCAGCTGGCCGCGCTGCAGCAGCAGTTTGCTCGTCACCTCCGTGTCCACCACCACGTTGTAGAGCTGGCACAACACAACTAACGCATAACAACGCATTATGCGTGAGGCCGCAGCTTTATGCTGAGCGTTCGGCCGTTTTACGCGGAGGAGACGCATATCTTCCATATTAATTGATGTTTATGTTCTGTTACCTACTTTTAAGATTGCGTCTTTAACGCGTAAATAAACTGTTTTTCTTTCTTTCTTTCTTCTTTCTAACTGTTCAGCACTGTTGCTCAAGAAAAGAATCTCAATAGAGATTATTTCGTTTAATTTTTGACCACTACGGTCTTCTACCGAAGACAACGTGCCCCATACGCTTTGTCTTAAGACCACAAAATCCAATCTTGTAAAAGTATATTGAAACTTGGCCGCCATGGTCCACGCACAATAGTCCGCATAGGAAGTGCGGATACCATACTCAAACTGACTGACTGAGTACACTAAAACTTTAATGCGGCTCATCAAATACTTTTATGTTATGGCAGTCCGTGATAAATTGAAATAATGCCCTAAAAAACCCGATTCATTGGAACAAGGGTTGCGCCACTATTACCAGCTTCTAAAAATATTATTATTTTAAAAACATTAAAACTAAAAGTTTTGCCCTTATTGGAGATGTAACGTACCCGTCCTCCCGCAGCAATCTCCAAAGCAGTGCAGTACACCGGATCGGCTACGTCGAACAATCTGCAGATAGTGCCTGGAACAAGATGTAGTATCAACAACATCTATCTTCGTTAGAACATTTGAAGGATAAGAAACACCAGCCTACATTACGGCTTTGCATGATTGGGTATAGGAGTGTTAGTCAATCAAAATGTGAGTATACCTCTCGCTACACCTAGTGAGAAGAGTGCAAGGAGAAATTATTATATTTTATGATTTCGAACATAAAATAATCATACTTTATTATTACCGCAGCAGAGTAGGAGGTCGCTTATGAATAATTTTATGATGCGTTTACGTGACACAAAATTTCACATTAACTTTCGAGTCAAAAATCTTGGAAATTTAGAATAGAATAAAAAGAAGACGTTCAGTAAATGTAAGGGGCTTGGACCTAAAACTATTAAAAATTTGAACAGCAAACGAACTTATGTAGGCTGAAATAGCGTAATCATATTGATTTTATTGAGCATGACATAAGATTTTAAAGCACCTGTTTTTTTCTAAGTGAAGTGGCCCTGTGACAATTTTCGTGACAGTATATCTCTGTACAGGTCGCGCGGTGAATCAAGATCGCTCGGTGAAAGTAGTGGGGGCAATCGGCGCATGTGTACAATTGCGCACAGAAATTCTTAGTATGTTAGGATTTTATTTCTAATTTCGTATGTTTGAACCTTAGTAACATAACTTATAATAACACTAGTTTTTGATTGTAATTTATCTTGTAAGTAGGTAAATTAAAAAAATTTAATTTTTTAAATTAAAACATAAAATAAAAAAAAATAATTTCGTTAGTTTCTTTCTTTAACGTAATAATTCACGTCGTAAACCATTTTTCTGGCTAGCCGTTTTAAAACTTTATTTTTAACCATTTTTTTTTAACATTACGTATTACTATTACGATAACACAAGCTGTACGCAACAGTATCCAATGAGAGGCAAGAACGCAACGCGAGAATTGAAGAGCGACTCTATCTACCAATGACGTGTCGCCGACGGCGCACACCCGCCCGTACGTCGCCAAATAGACCGTAGAATTGAATACTGCGCATGCCCCTTCCACTTTTGCCGAGCGATCTTGATTCATCGCGCGACCTGTAACTGTGTATTTTGTGCTCCACATCCTGAGTCACGATAATATCGATGTTAGTGCGCCAACAATCATTCCAGTAACGATATGCGCATCCATCAGCAGTTTGTAGACGCGCTAACAGTGACGTTATCGTGACTCGGAATGCGGGGATGGTTTATTTCAACGTCAAACGCCGTCTACTAATCGTCAATAAACATTTACGGATTTGAATTGTCTCTTCGGGCTGTAAAGGTCATAGCCCACTTACACGACTCTGCTCCCACCCAGCAAAAATAATATAATTCAAATATGGGCTTTAAATATTGCTCTTTAGATATATTTTACATTGGCATCATAAATTAGCAGACAGCTCGCTTTCAGCGAGCTTACCGCCGTCAGATTGCTCGGTAGTTGACGCCTCGCTGGCCGCACGTTGTAGACGAGCGGTCGGCGCGGTGTCCGCGCGCTCACTGCTACCAGTCGCCGCGCCGTCGCCGCGATGTATTCTCGCAAATTCTCTTTCTGCATGTCTTGCTTTCAGCATTTTATGCACCAAAAATCTTCGTCTGTTATTTTTTGCGCTTCTCTCTTCATCTTCAAGTGCAATAGCAACAATTGCTAGTTCGCGCGTTGTGAATCGGGACATAGTAAAAAATACGAGTTGCTTTAATGGAAACCGATCGCAAACTGTGTCTATCGCGAAAAGCGAGAGCGGCCAGCGGGTGGCCAGCTGGCCGTCTGCTAGCTGACGCCGCGTGGACTACTGGGTGCCTGCTAGCTGTCGCCGCGTAGACTGCGAGCAGTTGTCTTAGTTTAGGGCGGTGTTGGGTGGGAGCGGTGTTGGAGCAAAGTCGTTTAAGTGTGCTATGACCTTTAGACGTTGAAGCTACATACCGGCCACCCTGTTGCTGTCGAAGCCCGGCTCGGGCGGCTGGTAGCGGAAGTTGCAGCGCTGCAGGCGCGCCGCCAGCGCGTCGCAGCGGTCGCGCTTGTCACGTAGAGATGCTTGCAGCGCGCGCACGCCCTCTTTCAGCTCCGTCTGCCGCTCTGTGCTGAAGCTCATACCGGACAACTCCGCCTAAACGGTAAACACTTTTATGTCATTGAGATTTACTTGTGCCAAAAACACGACTTAGGTAGGTTAAATAACAAATTGTTCGAATCAGTCTGTATGTAAGTATTAGAAAAATGTGTCCACAAAACTGCTGATTAAAGTATTCATAAAATTTTCATAATATGTTTTTTTTTATCCTATACTACTCATATCCCATAGCTAGACAAAGACCTGCTCCCAACTTTTTCCAGGCAGCTATTTCGAGCCCCTTCGAACCAGCCCTTGTAGTAGGCATCTAGGTCTCTTTGCCACATTTTCATATGTCGGCCTCGATGATGTCGGCTGTCCTCAGAAATCCACTTTGTTGCAACTTGTGCATGTGCATGCGGCTGACGTAACCGCCCAATCCTATTTTAACCTAGCAGCCTTTTTTCACACGTCTTTAAGCGTAGCGTGATGTTTCTTATTTTATGTTACTAAAATTGATGTGTGGAGGGTTAGTATGACTTCAGAACAGGTAATCAATAGATGATGCTGTACACAACTTTACCGAATGCATCGCCACGAAATTGAAATGTCTGACCATTTTTCTAGATCTGGTAAAAGCCTTTTACTCAGTCTCTTAATAAAACTCTTGGATAAGCTTGACGGCTTGGGAATAAGAACTTCGGTATCGTTATTTTTAAGGACTACCTAACACTCGTATGCAAAAAGTGAGAATAAGCGACATAGTGAGCGGGAAGAGCTCGATTATCTTCGGAGTCCCTCTAGGTAGTATTTTATTATTTATTTATTATTATTTATTATACGCTTTATTGTACACCATTACACATACAAAAAGGAAACTAAAACTAAAACACATACATACAACGGGCGGCCTTATCGCATTCCGCGATCTCTTCCATTTCCATTCATTTTAAGCCCATCTCTCTTCATTTGCTACATTAATAACGTCTGCAAACATAATCTTCAAAATTGCAAAATCACTTTATACGCTGTTGACACAAACCTTACCTGTAAAGTCAATACCAGAGATATTGCGAAGGTTCGGCTCTGATTCCGAATAATTCAATTTCAGTTCCGATATAACCACCTCCACTACATCCCTAGTGTATGCAAGATGTATAAGGTATCAACATTACTTATTCAGAACAGAGTTCAACAAGTTTTATTTTCAAAAAATTTGGAGTACAGAGCTATTGCCGCTACTGACCTGCAGCGCGTCTAGTTCGGTCTGCGCGCGCACGATGTCTTGCTGGTCGCGGTTGTACTGCGCGCTGTGTCTGTTAAACTCTCTCTCGAGCGCCTTCAGTCTGTTCTCAGCGTGCTTCTTCTCCATTGTGCTCTGTGAGATGCGGGTGGCAGCTTCCGATGCTTCTTGTTTGGCAGCTATACAGGTAATGGTAAAAATGTAATGTGATGACCTCCAATGTCGGCTGGCAGATAACCCGGGACACAGGTGGGCTCTCTGCTTGTTTGCTACATAAGTACATACTTCAATTTTTACGGAGGGACAGTTTCTGAATAAAAATGCAGTTAGGAACGTGTCAACGATTCTTTAATGCCAAACTTAACTTTGAGGTCTCACCTCAAAGTTGAGTATGACAATTATTCAATTTAAAACTCTATTCAGAAACCAGAACGAGTGTCGAAATCATGAAGTCCTCACATCGTGACTGCAAATATAGCGCGCGACATACCGCGAGGGAGCTACATAAAACTCACCCATGAGCTGGTCTTGCAGGGACTCCGAGGCTCCCTCCAGCCCAGTGCTTACCGCCAGGAACCTCTGCTGCGCCTCAGCTAGCGCTGCGTTGCTGGATTCGCTCGCCGTACGCAGGTTCTCAAATGTAGATTCAACCTGACGTCAAACACAAAATTAAATAACTGGTAATGGTAATGTTTCAGTCTAAGCCTCCAACTGTGTCCCCCGCTGCCGCGCTCCAACGACACATATATGTGCCCTGACCTGATCCAAGGCGTGCCTCTTGGCGGCGAGCGCAGCCTCATCGTCGGCCCGGGCCCGCTCCAGCAGGCGCGCGCGCTTGTCGTGTGACGTCACGGCGTCGCGCGCGCCCTTGTGCGCCGCCGCAGCCGACGCCTCCGTGCTCTCCAGCGCCGCAAGCTCCGTCTCCAAACCCTTCAGGACGTTACCGCGCTCCTACCAAACAATTAGGGGTGGTCATCGACCAATTATCCAGAAAAATCAGCTACAAACGGTAAGCAGGTACTTTAAATATTGTTAAAAATATGAAATGAGAGATCTACAAAGGATACTAAAGCCGCACGATTAAGGCCAAAAGGCGAAAATCGATCGTTTCAATGGCAATGTGGCTAGGTCACAAGTAACTAATAGCAATCGAATACCACAAACCCCAAAGTAGACTAGCATCTGACTTCTGGCAGTTCTGGCCGCGCAGCATACGTCCACAAAGCATAGTGACTAAAATCTACCACGAAAGTGGTCAAGTGCTTGTTTTATCCATTGACTGTAAATGTGGTAAAGACGCCGTTTTTGTGAAGCGATTGACGAAAAGAATAGCCGCATAGTAAAGACCTCTCTTATTATACTTACTTATCTATGTAGGATGGGCTTAAAGCTGTCCACAATAAAGCAATCTTATAAGAATAATAATAATCTCACCTCGTCCAACGCCCTGTTGATCTCAGCAATTTGTTTGTCAAACTCTTTGACTTCCCTGTCATTGTCCTTTATCTTGTCTTTCTTCCTTCTTATTTGATCTGTCACCTCTGTCACTTTGGCCTCAGCATTTCTCGCATTTTCTTCTGCCGTTACATACCTGAAGCAAAAAAACACAAGTTTTATAAAGTTTATCTAAAAGTCAGATTCAATCGAACTATCTTCTCCTGAAGCTACACTCTCATGTCCAGCCCCTTAGGAACCATTACTTTTTTTGGAATAAGAAGCGGCTGAATTCAGTGAAAAGTTTTCGTTTTATTGCTTCACAGAGTGCTACAAACAAGTAAACGCCAGTGTAATGACACCGTCCATGACACTAGTTCATAAAAATGCTTGTCCTGTGGTTTCATGAGGTTTACAATAAGTATAATATTCTATTTAAGAGAAAAATACACACATCACGTTTAAGGAATAGATCAGCATCAAAAGGTAAATTCTGGTACTTAATACTTGTTAAAATTTTGGAAAATTGAAATGTTTTTGAGTTTATGACTGAGATACGCATGCCAAAATTGGAAGGATCAACCCTCGGATAATCAGTGCAAAATTGAGTAAGTTTATGTGTCTTCGAACTTTTTCCTTATTTATCATTGCGACAATTACGCAATGCTTTTTTTATCAAACATTATCTCTGTCCAACTTACTTATAAGCTATGTGTAATCTAGTGAGATTCTCGAGCTCCCTCACAACTTTTTGGTACTCTTGAAACTGAGCTCTTTCATCTTGTAACTTTTGTAATTTTGGAGCAATATCCTCACGAATAATCTGAAACATACAAAGTAGATCAAACCGTGGTATAGTCTATCAACAAGTTAAAAACAAGCTCACAATGAGAGATACGAGGATGGAATGAAAAGTTCGCGGCCTCAGCAAGAAAACAATATAAACAAAAGCAATTTTATTTTTCCACGTAATCTCCACTTATTACATTCATCCATTGTCACAAATCTGGCCAAAAAATCTTGTGGATCAGCCTCAAACATTTCCAAACAGTCGCGAGAAATCGTGAGCCGTATTCGTTTTTGTTCAACTGAAAACAATCTAGGTACCCACCGCGCAGAAACCTTAGAAAATCCAAGTTCATTGACTATGATGTTTTGTGTTCGTTCATACGAGATGCCAATAGTGTCTGCAATCTCCCTGATGGTCAATCTCCGATCTGCCAATATCAGATCACAGATTTTCCCGATGTTTTCTTCAGTCGTAGACGTCGTAGGCCGGCCGGAGCGAGGGTCATCTTTAATACTCTCTCGTCCGCGTTTAAATTCTGCAACCCACTTTTTCACAGTCGTATACGACGGAGCAGATTCCCCCAATGTTGTTGACATATCTTCGTGAATCTCTTTTGGAGTTAGTTTTTTTTAAAATAGGTATTTGATGACCGCACGTTGCTCAATTTTCTCCGTTCTTTAAAAACGCTGCACTTAGGCTTACATCATTCAGTCTAATTTAAAAACAGATAATGCTATTGCCAGAGAGTAAGCAAATTGAATGAGGTCAGTTACATTAAAATAGTTCAAGTATTTATGTGTTAGGCCGCGAATATTTCGATCTACCCTCGTAGTTCTTTTGCATTTACAAATATTAATCCGGTCATGAATGCTGAAAATACATATAAATAGTGTACGGCCAAGCTGGAAGAGCGCTCCCTTGTAAACTCTCACACCACAGCTCGTTCATACAAGTGACCACAGTGAGTGCGCGGGCGATAAGCGACAACTCTGTCCCTGTACCCGCACTGCTCCCCGCACCGCGCTGCCAGTCTGGCCAAGCAAATCGCGCGTGTTCCCACAACCGCGTTTCTCCCCGCTCCACACATACAGATCTGGCCATACTTCAAAAAACCGGCCAAGAGCGTGTCGGGCCACGCTCAGTGTAGGGTTCCGTAGTTTCCCGTCCGTCACAATAAGTGTACCCACTTATGAGTTTAAAAAAACCGGCCAAGAGCGTGTCGGGCCACGCTCAGTGTAGGGTTCCGTAGTTTCCCGTCCGTCACAATAAGTGTACCCACTTATGAGTTTAAAAAAACCGGCCAAGAGCGTGTCGGGCCACGCTCAGTGTAGGGTTCCGTAGTTTCCCGTCCGTCACAATAAGTGTTCCCACTTATGAGTTTAAAAAAGGCTAATTGTTACGTTAACATACTAAGTACGGAACTCTAATAAATACGGAACCCTAAGAACGGGCCCACAAAGGACGGTGATAACTAAAACAGTATGCAAGTAGTAGAACAGCGATTGTGCACTCGTAAAATTACGAATTTAATTAAGAAGCAACGATTTTTTACTACGGTAGGTCATGAAAGTTATTACGCAACGCCATCTATCGAACCATTTATGAACTGGTTCGATAAAAATGTTAAGATAAAAATCTTAACATTTTGATAGATGGCGTTAAAAATGAATTTTCATTTTGTTCTAAATTGCTTTAGCATGTTCCTGATAGAAGTTTTATGTAGTTATAAGATAATACCGCCAATGCCAAGGAGAGACCAACCGAACAATTCGATAATACCCGACCCCATCAATTCAAGACAATCCTAACAGCGCGAACGCGAAATAGCCTAGCGCCATCTCTCGGGGAATTGGGTTATTAATTAATACATAGGTACCAGAAGTTTTCGGTGGTAATTTTGGATTGCGAGAACCGATTTTAATAATTCTTTTTTTGTTTGAAAGAAGATACGTTCAGGATAATAAAATATGTAAACGAAGTTAAAAAAAATGCTTGCATAAACGATTATACTAAAAACTTAGTCCAGAAATTATTTTGTAGAACCTTTTTATCTTTTTTGTACAAAAACTGTTTTTTCCATCAAGTTCAAAATAATTTTCCTAGAAAGTCCTTATAAAGTTCTACTTGTCAGATTTTTTTCATATTTTCTAAACTTATGGTTCAAAAGTTAGAGGGGGGGGGACACATTGTTTTTTACTTTTGGAGCGATTATTTCCGAAACCATTGACATAATCAAAAAATGATTTTAGTAAACCCCTATTGATTTTTAAATACCTATCCAACAATATATCACACGTTAGGGTTGAAATTAAAAAAAATATCTCTTCCCACTTTACATATAGGGGGGCTACCCTAATAAAACATTTTTTTCCAATTTTTATTTTACCACTTCGTCAGCGTGATTGATAGACATATTGTTACCAAATTTCAGCTTTCTAGTGCTAACGGTCAGAGAGATTAAGCGAGGACGGACAGACAGACAGACAGACAGACAGACAGACAGACAGACAGACAGACAGACAGACAGACAGACAGACAGACAGACAGACAGACAGACAGACAGACAGACAGACAGACATGGCGAAACTATAAGGGTTCCTAGTTGACTACGGAACCCTAAAAATTCATCAGATACATTGACAATGCCTGTTGATGCCTTCTTTATTTATATAGGTACATGACAGCACTATAACACACACGCCATGAGCAAATTAAATTAGTTTAGAGAATACTTACATCATTAAGCTCCCTCAGTTTGGCATCTTTCTTCTCAATAGTTTTCTGAGCAGCCTGCTTTTTCGCTTCATACATCCTGGTGCCTGCAGCCTCTTCCACCATTGATAAGATCTATACAAATCATAGTTTGATTACAAATACCTACTTATTACAGGCATTATCAGATATTTTACTGTTATCTAAATATCTTATCAAGTGATTTAATTATAACTGACAATTTTCTTGAATCAAAAACACTTGTAGCATAATATCATTGCCTTTCAGGTATTTGCTAAATTTCTTCTGATAACAGCACTATTTTGTTCAGCCAGACAAAATTTATGATTAAATGATAAATTATATTTATTTTACAAATATGTTTAAAAAAGCACTTTGACACATCAATTTTTTTTTGTCAGTTTATCCTAGTTAAGGCCAGTTTTTCCTAGCTGATTACCCTGAGAAGAAACACCAAAACAAACTCAGGGGTCAACATCTCTTTTAAAGTCCATACAGTAAATATGTAATGGTCAAATCACATGAGAACCATGCAGATTTGTCTGAGACGGTCTTTTGAAGAAAGAACCATACAGATTTGAGTGGACCTGTCCAGATTGAGATTGAAGACACAACTATATTATTATTTTGTTGGTGTTCAAAAGGCTGATTTATCAGGTCACTGACTAAGTGGATTAATTAACAACAGTTTAGTCAATCAAATATAATTTAAGATGAAAAACAAGATAATTCCAAGAGCCACTAAGAAACAGGAGAGAAAAAAGAAGTTGTCATATTGAGTTATGTGTATCAAACATTGTCAGCTCAAAAATTCAGCTAAGAAAACTGCAACATTTGCAACACTGTAGCAGCTTCACCCAATAGGAACACTTACCTCAGGCGGTTTCATGTTCAAGACCTTGGTGATTCGGCCCTGCATGATAAGGAAGTGAGGGTTGTTCACATTGAGCTGCACGGAGCAGAACAGGTCGGCCACTCTCTTGTTCTGTACATTGATGCCGTTGATCATGTACTTGTTCTTGCCTCCCATTACCACCTGATGAGTTGTAAAAAAGATGTTTCTTTTCAAAAATGGAATTATTATTTAGTTTGCAGCTTTTTTTTACTCATATTTAGTAAGACACACTAGCAGCTATTAGCTGATGCATGTGTTTGGAGATGTTTAGTCTGTCCAACCGATTTTTAAAGCAGTTCAATGTGGGAGCTTTCACAACACTTTCCGGGAGACTGTTCCATGCTGTTACAACTCGGTTAGGTAGAAATTGTTTCAAAGCCTTCTTTTTGGATGCATTTCTCCATAACTTGAGGGAATGTCCTCGTAAATGTTTGTTGGCATTCAGTGTGTAAAGGTCTTGAAGGCTAGGCACATCTTAGTATTCTGTGAGTATTTTATAAGTCTCAATAAGCCTACCCCTTTGTCTACGTTGTTCCAGTGTGATAAGGTGATACTTTATAGTATTCTAAGTCATAGGCATGTATTACAATGGATATGTTCCAAAGTTCCAAAACCAATATAATCAGAAATAAGTACATAGTCATAGTGTATTGTACTGTAGTCATGTTTATTGTAGTCTAGCCAGCATACAGAAGCTGCAAGAAAATACCTGTCGCGTAACAGTGATCTCATTTTGATTCTCATAGCCGATGGGGCACTGTCTCCTGTCTCGGTTGTCAAACGTGATGCTCACAGTGGCCTTGGTGATACCCGCCTGGCCATGCTTGTATATCAGCTCTTGCAAACTACCCGCACGCACCTAAAACATTGATAATTGTGGTTGATCACAGAAATTTGGTATATTCTAGAGCGTATCCACTGTTGAACAGTTCAGCTAATAGTAGTATGACTATGATTTATATATGAAAAAAAAATAGGACAAGGCAGATAACCAAGATACACACTGTCAATTTAGTTTATCTTGTTTTTAAAGGAAACAACGAGATTTTCGTAATTAACTTTAACACAAGTTTTTAAAGGGGCTAATATGAATATAAGTCTACAAAAACTATAAAATTGGCACAAAGAAAAACATTGGCGGGAAAAATGTTAACCAACACACATTGTTTACAAATAAATGCATTAAGCGTGTACTTACGTTTGATAAGTTTGTGATTCCTAACACAAAACATATCGAATCCAATATGTTCGACTTCCCTGTACCATTCAGCCCGGTGATGGCATTGAATTCCGGATCGAACCCGGTGATCTCCACACGATTCCCGTATGATTTGAAACCGTCCAACAGTATCGACTTGATATACATCTTAACGATGATTAATTCATCAAGGAGTCTATGATAACACACACTTATTCATCAAGTAATTATAAATAACAGAAACTGCAGAAAATCTGGTAAAGCGGGAGCCGTTGGAAATTACAATTTTTATACAACATTTATTTATCAACTGTCAACAGCGGCTTCGCGGTACTGCTGCTTTCCGTTCCATTATCCGAAATTTACAATTTTCCTATCCAATATTTGTAATATAATTATTTTATTTTACTTTTTTTTCCAAGAAATCACAAAGAACGAATAAAAAAATCTATATTTTTAGTTATCAAATTGTTAATATACTTTTAGTTCGTAACAAAAAACCATAAAAAGATTTCGTCCATATCCCCCACGTGACATGCATCCATGCGTCTACTCGAACGCAATTCTATTGATCTTTTTTTTTTGTTTGACGTTTTGAATTAATTTGTGCAGTTTCAGTTATTTTGCGTATCTTTTAGTTTTAACAAAAATGGACTATAGTAGCACAGGTGCGATGAGAAGTCCTTTCTCTCCTCGAGTGAGGCAGTCCATCACAGGACGAAGGCCCATTGGGCTCTCGTCAGCTAAAAAGAACCAAAGGTCTGTACATAACCTATTCTGTCTAGTTTGAATAGAAAAAGTGGGGGATATAATCAATGTACTATGATGTTTTCCACAGCAAGTTTATGCAGTCTGCTGGTGAGCAAACTGGTGATGTTGTGTACAAAACTCCAGTTACCACTATAGAAACTTATGGAATGCCCCTCCCTGTGATGGTCACTGAAGCCCTTACATTTGGTAAGTACAACTATCCTACACAACAATATTTATCAAGAGTATTTACTCTGTCATCAGAACAAGATTGTAGTCCTTGTTTACCTTGCCAAAACTACTCCGTTCCAACTACAAATCAATCAATGTACATTTCTTGCAGCCAGTGGCGAGGTGAGCGTGCGTCTGTCTGCATGTGGTTGGTGCTGGGTGGTATCAGGGCGACGCATCATATCCTGGCCTCGTAACTCCACCATATCCAGCACTGCATCAGCTGCACCTGCCAGCACTATCGCTCGGGAGCTCTCACTACCCCAGACTGATCTTGCACATAAGGCTGATCTCGTTGTACTATTCTACATGGAAGGGGCTCAGGTAAGATACCAAGTTACACCATCACTTTGATTACATTTTGTATTGTTTATTCATGGACTAAGTAATTCTTTAATTCTTTATTGTACACCATGATAAATAACAAATAAGTGGATATCAGAATTCATGTACAAAGGCGAGCTTAACTCAAAATTGAGTTTTCTTCCAGCAAACCATAGAAAAATAAAAAAATAAATAATAGTAATAAATTCTTTTTTTTATATGTTCATAAAAAAAAAATTTGTAACCCCTGAATTTTGTACAGATGCCATCCTGCATAGGAGTGTCCCCTGAAGGCACAGTCCGTTACTGGCCATCCGTTGGGCAGGAGGGTGTGTACATAGATGTCTCGTGCGAGCTGGCTGGCCAGGAGTGTGAGAAGCTTGGAGACTATACTCCGGAAGGACTGGTGCTGGCCACCACTACTTGCACTGTTGTACTGCTCAACCCTACCGTTGTTGGTAAGTCATCATTTGTAAAAATGTATAATATATTGTGGGCACTAGCTCATGCTTACTAAGGCAATAAGTATAAACCTTTCTAATGTTTGAGACATACCAAATGCACAAACACAATGCAGAAATTGCACTTTTGTAGATAATGATTATTATCACATGATTTTTTTTTTTTTTTTTTTTTGGCAATTGAGCCGATAGCGACTATTCTGCCAGTGTCGCGTTGAGACGGCGACTCAGAAAGGTCTACCGTCGAGATTTTACCTTCGTGGTAGATGTTAGTAAGCTGAAAAGACAGACACAAGTGTTAGTAAAGACACGTAATCTAATTTACAAACTTATCTACGATATGATATATACGACGCATAAACTATTGAATACAAAATAAATATATATTAATAATATATATACATTAATTACGCACCAATTAGAATCTTAAATTATTTTCATTTAAAAAAGTTGCTAAAATGTTAACTAATTTGGGAGAGAAGTGGGAGAGGAGGGAATGAAAATTGGTTGGGAGAGGAATCTTAAATTTAGAAATTTTGTGATAGAGGTCGAAAGATTTATTGTTTAGGGAGCAGGAGAAGAAGATATGGTCTAAAGTACCCTCTGCAAGACCACACTCGCACAGCGAACTATCTCGGACATGAATCTTATTCAGGAACACTGGGCTACAACAATGTCCGAGTCTCAGTCGACACAGTGACGAAACGGTTCTCTTTGACAATTTAGGGCATTTAAAAAACCAAGGTCTACGTTGAATTTCGGGCTGTATAGCTGCATAGTACACGCCCTTGGTTTTGGAGGTCGCCTTCCATGTTTCAGTCCACGAGTTAAATAACTTGGGTCTGGCATCATTCCGCAAATCGTAGTTATGAACCACGTAGTGCTTGCGATCAACCGGATTCGATGTGGCATACTTTGCTAACGAATCAGCGCACTCATTAGCCAACAATTCCCGAGTGACCGGGGATCCAGGCTATCTCGATGTCCAAGCCGTTTTGGGAGCAATCAAATAGCAAGTTCTTAATATCTACAATTATTTTACTATGAATTTTACTATAAAGTTGATTTTGTTTTAAAGCCTGAATACTACTAAGTGAGTCTGAAAAAATTACTGATCTTGCTATTTGATGGGATTTGATATAGTGTATGGCTTCTAGAATACCAATGCACTCCCCTGTGAACACTGACGCCTCTGGTGGGCATTGAAACAGTAGAGCAATTCTAGAATTTTGAAAGTAAATAGCCACACCAGTATTTCCTGTATCGGTCAATTTTGAAGCGTCAGTGTAAAAAAGGTTCCATCCTACCCAATAGCGCCTGAGAGCTATCTCAAAGTCGTCTCTCGCATTTTGGGTATTCTTAGATATACCCAGTCCCAAGACGGCTTTTGGTTCGAAATGAATCGTCTCATATGCGGCGGAGAAGACCGGGAGAGTTGGATATTGACAAACAGGCGCGAGGAGTTGTTTAAGTTCCCTGTACCTGTTCATCAATAAAGGAACTGTTTTATGGTTCCAATAAGGGGAATTATTAAAAGAAAGGTCGATTTGCTCCAAAATTGGGAGCAAGGGATGGGATGAAAGGGAAAAAACTTTAGACAGGAATCGGTCCGCCAAATACTGTCTTCTAAGGTGTAGAGGCGGTTCTGCACATTCCACCTGAAGCGCATTTATGGGAGATGACTTCATTGCCCCAATAACAATCCTCAGGCATTTGGCCTGGATGCTAGTTAATCTTTTCAGCGCATTTTTGTTGCAGGGCTCTATAAGGAAGCTACAATAATCCATCACGCTTCTGACTAGCGCATTATAGACCAATTTAAGGGTGGATGGGTGAGCTCCCCACCACACCCCGGCCAGGGCCTTAAGGACCGACACAGATCGTTCGCACTTCCTGACCGTGTTGTTAATATGCTCAACCCCAGACAGCTTTGAGTCCAAAGTTACTCCCAGAAACCTAGCCTTATCTTTGATTGGAATGGGTTGTCCATCGATATTAATATCTATTGAGGGTACAGAACGCTTGCGGGTAAAAATGACCGCTGTACTCTTTGGCGCACTTAAAGTCAGACCGTGATCAAAAAGCCATTGATTTAGCGATGACAAAGAGACATTCATTGATTGAGCGGCATCCTGAATGGAACTGCCAGAAACCATGAGTGCAATATCGTCAGCATACTGAAGGATTTTGCAATCGTAATTAAGACAAGAGGGTAAGTTAGCTGTATAAATGTTATACAGTGGGGGACTAAGAACAGATCCCTGAGGTAATCCTCTCCAGACCGTTCTTTGATCAGAGTCCGCCCCAGGGATTCTTAATTGAATGGTGCGGTTGGTAAAGATGCTACCGATGATGCGACAAATCCTAGCCGGGATTCTCAGCTCGTGCAGTTTTTGCCTGAGGTTAGGGAGGAGGACCGAATCATAGGCAGCCGATATATCTAGAAAGACCACAACCACCGACTCATTCCCGCTAAGGGCCAGCCGGACCCCTGACGTGAGGGTACCCACACTATCAGCCGTGCCCAGACCTTTCCTGAAGCCGAACTGAGTCGGCGGGAGCAGTCTCCCGTTTTCTACCAACCACTCTAAGCGGTTTTTAACTAAATGTTCCAAAAGTTTAATAAGTATGGACGATAAAGCAATAGGCCTGTATGAGCAATGATCATTAGGGTCTTTGCCTGGTTTTAAAATTGGAATGACTACTTGAACCTTCCATTCTGTGGGAATATAGCCGGAAGTAAAACAGAAGTTAGCCAAATCCAGGTAATATTGGTGTGTTTTTGGACCAGCTTTGGTAATAAAAGAGTAGGTGAATCCATCCACACCAGGTGCAGAGTCTCTGACATGGGACAGCACAGTTTTCAGTTCGTCTAGGCTAAATGGCATGTTCATTGGGTCAGCAGTGTTGTCTGCATCATCAATGCCAACATTGCTTTCCTCTACGCTTGGAACATAGGCCGGAGCGATTTTTGAGAAGAACTGGTATCCCAGTTCTTTTGTGATGTTGCTTGAGGAAGCAGGTGCTAAGCTGCTCCTAAAATGCCTCACCTTTCGCCAGACCGTCGAAACCGGCGTAGATGGACCCAGCGAATTACAGAATTTTGCCCAACCTTCACGCTTTTTTTTTTTAAAGAATTTCCTGGACTTAGCTAAAATCCGCTTGAAGGTGAGGAGGTTTTCCAGGTTCATATCGCAGTTGAATGTCTTTTCCGCCTCATTCCTGGCCCTGATCATGTCAGTGCATTCCCTATCCCACCATGGAGGGGAAGGGAGTCTACCAGAAGGAGTCTTTTTAGATGGAAAGCAGTCATCTGCTGTAGAGGAAATGGTGGAGGAAAAGGACGAAAAACATTCCTGGGCATTATAAATATCAACTTTTGGTAGAGAGGATACTCTGAGGTCTAAGATTTTGGAGTATAAATTCCAGTCCACCGAATTAAGTTGGTATTTTAGAAGGGGAGGGGAAACATTTAATGGAATATTTTTGGAAGGGAATTCAATTATGATGGGATAGTGGTCACTTCCATGGGTCATATCCAAGCGTCGCCAAATGAGAAGGCTAGATATATTGGCTGAACAGAATGTCAGGTCAACACAGCTATTGTTCTGCCCAGGAGCAGATCTGCGTGTAGCACTACCATCGTTGATGAGACAAAGATCTAAGTCATCCAATACATCCAGCAAGCCTATGCCAAAGTTATCGCAAGTATCCGATCCCCAACGATAATGATGGCAATTAAAGTCACCCATAACAATTATTGGACCGCTAACACTGCATAACAACTTTCTAATTATTGAAAGATATTCGAGTTGTGGGTGCGCAATATAAAAAGAAAAAATATTTATATCCTCAGTCTTAACAGCAACAACATTTATGTTATCGCCAACGAAGGTTAGAGGAATCTGGGAGTATGATACCTTGCTATTGATGAGCAAAGCACATCCCCCATATCCATCATTTCTATCATTACGAACAGCACCAAAACATGGCAACCTGAAATTGCTATCAGGCAAGAGCCATGTCTCGGCGATGCCGCAGATTGATGGTTTAAATTTATTGATCAAATAAGTCAAATCAGATTTTCTGGGAGTAATACTCCTCACGTTCCACTGAAGGAATATCAGGGGATGGAACGTCGTGAATATAATTTAAAATTGAGGTCAGTTTTGAGGCAACGTGGTCAGGTATTGATCGAGTTGGACTAGCTAGTACAGACATTAGAATGTTAGTTATGAAGTCTAAAATATTTGTTGAGTTATTCTCTTGTCTAGGAGTTATTGGCTCTGCAACTTCCGTTGGTAGAGCACATCCATTTCTAGTTGGGGAGAAGGAATAATTTCGGGTAAGCTCTTGATGAGCTTGTCTGTTATAGCCAGGAGAGAGAGGGATGCGGGTTTTGGGTTTTAGAATGACCGTTTTACGGTATGACTTTTGGGTATCAGGGATAGGACTCGAGGACTGGGATTGAGCTACATTCACCCTAAACTTGTGACGAGGAGAGGATTTGGATACATCAGCGTATGATCTAGAAACAGGAGGGAATACCCGACTGGCCTCTGCATACGAGATCGATTTTTCCGACATCAAAGCTTTGATGCTCTTCTGTCGGCCCAATTCAGGACAAGCACTATCGTTTGCGAAATGATTGCCAGTACACGAGACACAGAAGCCTGATTCCTGGGTAGTTTCACATCCATCCCCTGGATGATCATCACCGCACTTAAAACACCTTGGTTTGGAACGACATAAGGTGCGTGTATGTCCAAAGCGACAGCAATGATAACAGAGAATGGTTGGGTATGTGTATCTCTCAACCGGAAGAGATGAGTAGAAACTGATCACGCGTTTGGGTAGGACTTGTCCATCAAAAGTTAGTACCACAGTTTGTGTAGGTTTCCACTCAGTTACTCCAGAAGAGGACACCCTACGGCTCATCCTTCTGGCCTTGATGACAGGGCCACAGCCCTCCGGGACCTGAATGTTTCTAATAATTTCATCCTCTGACCACTCTACTGGAATGTCTCTAACTATGCCCATTCGTGTAATGTTGAATTGTGGGATGGCAGCTACATAGTTATTTTTGCCCAGAATTGTGTTGTTGAGAAAACTGTTGGCATCTTGATGAGATTTAAATTCGACTGAGACACGGTTTCTGCCTACTCGTTTGATTCCGTCCAGACGTACATTACTGACATTATTGACTGTCAAAAACATACCAAACTTAATTGGTTGTAACACAGTGCCTGAGGATTGTTGGTCTTTTAAAGATACATGCACGATATAGGGAGGATTGTCACTCTTGGTATATGTAAGTCTACCAATAACAGTTTTCGGGACTTTAGGGGGTGTATTTGGAATTGCAGGGGGCGAGCCAGCGACCCTTTTCAGGGTTGTGGACTCTGTATCCATTCTATTTTCTTGTAAGGGTATTTCAGTGTTATGGGGTAGGGTTATGGTTAGGACGGGGGAAATATCAAATAATTCATCAGGGGGGTCAGGATCAGGCGGCTTTTTGGAATTCATTATGGCTTAAAACTAATTAAAAGGGGACAATCACAAATAAAATCAAACCTTGACCAAAACACAAGCACAGAGAACAGTCTCGATCAAGTTTCACTTAGTTAGAAGTTCACTAAAATCGAAAAAATTCGTAGCACTGACAAAAAGCACGTGTAAACTTTTCACCACTACCAACGAAAGTCCATCACATGATTTATTTATTTGATTTTCAGTGTTACCTTCACTGTGTAATTAGCTCAGAGTATGTAATAAGTCTTATTTCAGTATAACATGTGTCCAATATTGACTTAATAACAGGCCTCAATCACTTACATTAACACATAACATTACAAAACACGTCAATAAAAACTACTGCATTCAACTGCAATGCAATGACACATTCACTGTTTCCCACAGCACCCTTTGTTCTTACATAATAAATGTGCTTGGAAGGCAGTAGTGCTACATAATTAATGCACAAACATGCACTGTAATGACATGTCAGCTGCCCCTACTACAGAATTTTCCCACAGTGAAACAAAACCTTGGTGTTGCATAGTAAATGATTTGAAGGCAAAAGTAGTACTAGTAATATTTTTCACATATTTGTTGACATTATCTGGAAGCTAAATTGCGATTGTAATATTTTTTTTTTTTCGGGGGGCAAAATCATCCAATGACATCTCCCGACCTTTTTTAACCCCCGCTCTTGGGCGGAGCGGGAGATAGTGTCAGACTCTTACTGACTAAAAAACCCATCCCGTTCCTTCAAGCCTTCATACTGGGGCTCGAGCGCCCTTTCGGATAACCCTGGCCCCAGTAGGCTTCGACCCGGCTGGCTCCTGCTGTTGCTGCCAACTCCTTGAGGCGCGCGGGAACAGCGCGCGCCGTCGACGACTTGGGCTTGGTCCGGACAGTTACCGGACAGCGAGCTACCCATTGCTCACTGTCCGCAAGCCCACGCCTACGGTGGCTGGAAATCGGGATCGGAATCCCGGCGGCGGCGAGAGCGCCGTTGCCTGATGCGGTCGGCCTCCTCCTTAGCGAGCATTACTGCTTCGCAGAAGTCGGCGACCGCTTGCCACTCCTTCTCGCTCCGGACCATGGCCTCACCCAAGGCCCGGCGCGAGAGATCTCCGCCGCCGATCGCCTTCACGAGGGCTCGGCGATGCTCCGCCCAAGCAGGGCACACCTCGACTGTGTGCTCCACCGTGTCCTCCGGGCGTTCCGCACAGTGGCGACACCCGGGCGTCACTTCCGCTTTAATCCGGAACAGGAACCTCCCGAAGTTGCCATTTCCGGTGAGGACCTGTGTCATGCGGAAACATCTCCCGACCTTAGGCTTTTACTGAATAAAAAACCCACCCCGTTTCTTCTTAGCCCTTCATACCGGAGTCGGACCTTCCTTTCAGAAACCGGTCCAAGGCCCCAGTAGGCATCAGCCTCGCTGGGCCCCTACGGCTTGCTCACATCTCCTTGAGGCGAATATAAATGTATTAAGGTCTTTTTTACATAATATGGGTGGATGACAGCAGGACGAAAATAGGCATCTTTAACATGAAAGAAAAGCATAGAACACATTGTATGAATACGACAGCTGTCACCTGCACAATCTTACAGCAATTAATAATAATAATATTCCACAACTATCACACAACGCCGTCTAGTCCCAAGCTAAGCAGAGCTTGTGTTATGGGTACTAGACAACTAATAAACATACTTACATATTTCTAAATACATACATATTGTTGCGTACGTGGGTAATCAAATGCCGATTTACTAACAGAGAACTTTATTCACCACAAACAATAACAAATTAGTCCAGTCAACAATAATCCGAATCGTAATTAACACTAGAGTACCTTTACACTACCGCTTAGGTCGTTGGATAAAATCACTTCACACTCTTAGGTAGTTCGCTCTTGATCGCAGTCGAAATCACAACTGACTCGCTTCCGGTCGGGGGCTCGTATTTATATGCGGAGCGAAGAAAACTAGATACCGACATCTCAAGATCGATCCAGAACAATAGAATCGCTTCGCGAAGTCATAATTCATTTTTATTGCACGATGTACTAAGAGTCACTTTCATGCGAATTTCGATTTTATTGTTAATGGCGGAGAGTACCATTTCCCTTATCGGTAGATACATACCTAACTACTAGTAGTACTTTGTGGATGTTTCGAGATTTTTCTAAGCCTGGCTACGTACAACCATTCTAGATCTTCCGAACAGCAATGCGTTTTAATTATTGCGTGCTACTCATTATTTTCTTGTAGATATGGCGTGTTCACGTTTAATGGCGTAACAATATTATAGATAAATTACACCCAGACACAGAACAAATGTTTATGCTCATCACACAAACATTTGTCCTGGGTGGGAATCGAACCCACGACCTCCGGCTTAGCAGTCAGGGTCACTAACCACTAGGCCAACAGGCCAGTAAAATTGTAATATAGCGTGGTACAATAGAGTGGTTGTTTGCAGATGGTCGCGCGACAGTAACGTGCCGCACTTTGCGGCCGCCCAGCGGCTGGCTCGGCGGCATCGGGCGTCGCGTCTCCTTGCTGTTCTTCGGATCCATGCCTGCACATGCTGATACAGTGAGAACTTCTCTATGCCAAATCCAACATGATACCATATTTAATGTCTATAATCCTCTTTTGTTTAGTACTCAAGTTATTTGCAGTTTAGGTATTACTGTGATATATTACTGTGAAATTGTTATTAATGTTGTTGCAATTCAAACTATCATTTGTATGCATTACTTTTGAAAATGAATCGAAACAATAAATGACATCAAAGCCTCAGATAAATTAGACAAAATGTTAATGTACATTTGATATAGAACGCGCTGCGCTCAATCTACGTGACGTAAATTGCCCGCCAACATGTTACGACGCATTCACATGACATGTTGTAGGACAATTCAATAGCATTGCGCGTCATGTTGGGAGACTAGAGTCGTGAACATGTGATATGTGTTGAATGTCATATCAGTTTATTTTGATGTTGTTGCAGAAGCTAGTGGGCGTGGTGGTGTTACCGGGCAGCTCGCAGTCGGAGAGCACGATCGCGCTGGTGTCGGGCGGGCCGGCGCTGCAGCTGTGGCGGGGCGCCGAGCTGCACGAGCATTCGCTACGTCGCGCGCTCACCGACGCACACGCGCGCGCACATCTTGCGCCGCATGGTGATCCATACTAAACTTTATTTATTATGAAATTAGGTCTATATTTCACTGAGAGAAGTTGACCCTAAAGTCCGCTAAGTCCGTGTTCTTCGCGATAAATCTAATAGCGTCGGGCTGCGTTTGGTAGCGACACTTCGCAACATGACATAACTCTACAAGGGTTGCGTCGCATATCAGTGTGTGCTTGCTTAGGCAACTTCCATAATCCATAGAGACCGCGCGCATACGCGATTGACAAGCTCATTTGTTTGGCAAAACCGAAAGCCGCTTCTAAGCCAACACGACGGCGCGTTCGGATTTGCCGAAAAATTATCGAATAATTAATCGCGATGCGCCGGCAAATGACAAAGTCAAAAAATATAAAATCTGGATAGCAAATAACTCCCTTCCAATCCGCAGGTGAATTGAACAGCCTGGAGATCATGGCACTGGACGTGCGCGCGAGCGGCAACAATGCTCTGCTACTGCTCATCGCCACTGTCAACGTTGCACGCTCGCCCGAAATGAGATATGCTATCGGTAAGTATGCACTCACCTAGATTCTAGAATGGTTAATATCAAAGTAGCAAAACAGTGTATTTGAGGTAAGAAGTTTTAATTGAAATTGCTCGCTTTATGGATTTTAAATAATTATGTAATTTTAAGGGAAGAATACAAAAACAGTGTAATATAATTGAGCGTCTGAACTAACATAGTAATAAGGGATACAGGGATACTAACATAATGTGGACCAAAAGTTGTCTTTAAATAAATAAATAATTATTATTTCGTTTATTCAGCTATATGTACATATAAATTATATTTTTAAATATTCAATATAAAAAAAAAATATAAAAATAGTAGCCCACCGGTTTCGTGAACAGGGTCCAAGCTACCGGCGGTCAGGGCTCCAGAGAAAGGAACCTCCCGACTATACGAGCCGTGTCCAGCAATACTGCTTTCTGAATCGAGCCCTCGATCCAGTTGCCTAACGAGAGCCTTCTAAGGTGTTGGTTGAGGCTCTTGGCTATTAAGCCCTTGGCTGAAACAACTATTGATACAATGATCGCTGAATCCACTTCCCACATGTCGACAACCTCGCGAGCCAAGTCAATATACTTGATTGGTTTATCTTTCTCGGCTTTCACGAAGTCCTCGTCATGCGGAACGTCATGTGCAATCATTGGACGCCTCTCGCTTCGGTCCACCACCACTATTTTATTTTATTTTATTTTTTATTTTATTGATTTTAAGAAAACTTACAGCTATTACAGTACAGTAAAAACATTATAATATACAGAAGAAGGCCAATTACAAGTTTCCACTTATATAAACTTATAAATAAAATTAAGAAACGGTATAAAAGCGTGAGCATTAAACATAGAAATATTAGACGAAAAGAAACAAAGATACGATACATCACAAAACACAATCAAGCTTCAAAGAAAAAGTTGCTTAACACTTTTTTAAGTTTTTCGACACTATTTGTAAATAAATCAAGCTCGACATCCTGGCACATTGAGTTGAACTTTCGACAAACTCTTTGAATGTACGAGTTCTATATCAGGCTTATTGGCCACAATAGTCCTGTCAGTGATGATGGGCCGATCCCAGTACAAAGTGATATGACCAGTATCAAGAACTGGGTCGGGCTCATACCTATAGTATGGTACTTCCGATTCCACAAGAGAGTATTTCAGAGCAAGTTGCTGATGGATAATCCTGGCTACAAGGTTGTACCTATGCAAGTACTCTCCATTAGCAAGACGAGAACAACCAGAGATAATGTGACGGATTGATTCTCTCGGACGGTGACATGCCCGACAGATCTCAACCGTGCCGTCTTTCACAATAAATCTCCAGCAGTTATTCGTCATGATAACTTCGTCCATAATTGCACAGACAAAACCTTCGGTTTCCCCAAATAGGTCACCGAAACGCAGCCAGGCTACGGACGCCAATTGGCCTACATCGGACCTATGAAGGGCCCGGAAAAAGCGTCCGTGAAGCTCTTTGCTCTGCCACACTTCCCTGCGATCGTTAGTGTCAAGCACTATCGGTTTGCGCCAGTTCTCGTTAGCCAGGGAGAGCGGGGTGAGTCCCTTGTCCACTGCCACTACATCTCGATGTATACCCACGTCGGCAGCTAAGAAATATTCCTTGAGACTGCATACCTCGCGGTTGTGTAGGGTCTTAGCATTTAAAAAACCTCGACCCCCACATTTCCGCGGGATATACAGCCTCATCACTGACGATCGTGGGTGATGCATTCGGTATGCAGTCAGCAGTGTACGAACCTGCCTATCCAGGGCGTCAAGTTCTGTTTGAGTCCATTTGACCCAACCGTTGAAGGCGCGCACCTTATTCCCACCTGATAAGAGACTATTTAGTACCTTATTCAGGCGGCCAAAGAAGCGCTCCTTCAACGATTGTTTCACGTCAGTAGCGTTGATGCCTAACGCTTCCGACATACCCAAATACTTCGGTAAGTAGTAAGCAGATGGATCTAAGGTACATATATGGAATCCGAGAGTTGAGTTCCCACGGATTCCACAATCTCCCCTCGCTTTACATGCATGACTGCACATTTGTCCTCACCAAATTCCATCCTGATCGCACTACTAAAGGTTTTGTACCTTCAGTAGCTCCATCAGTTGGAAGTTGTTGGGGACAAAGAGTTTCAGGTCATCCATGTAAATAATATTATTATTATTATTTCGTTTATTTAAATATCGTTCCTATTTCGTGTCCAGCAATACTGCTTTCTGAATCGAGACCTCGATCCAGTTGCCTAACGAGAGCCTTCTAAGGTGTTGGTTGAGGCTCTTGGTTATTAAGCCCTTGGCTGAAACAACTATTGGTACAATGATCGCAGAATCCACTTCCCACATGTCGACAACCTCGCGAGCCAAGTCAATATACTTAATTTGTTTATCTTTCTCGGCTTTCACGAGGTTCTCGTCATGCGAAACGGATATGTCAACAATCATTGCACGCCTCTCGCTTCGGTCCACCACCACTATATCAGGCTTATTGGCCACAATAGTCCTGTCAGTGATGATGGGCCGATCCCAGTACAAAGTGATATGACCTTTATCAAGAATTGGGTCGGGCTCATACCTATAGTATGGCACTTCCGATTCCACAAGAGAGTATTTCAGAGCAAGTTGCTGATGGATAATCCTGGCTACAAGGTTGTGCCTATGCAAGTACTCTCCGTTAGCTAGACGAGAACAACCAGAGATAATGTTATTATTATTATTATTTAGGGTGGAGCAAGACGGCGTATCAGACTTTTACTGACTAAAACTCGCCTATATTCCTTCATTTGCCCTTTACCGTTTATGTATCAAGTGCATCGAATCAATTTTGTGACATAATGATTTCGTCTGTAGCGCACATCTGCGTGGAGGACCCCAGCAAGCCCCGCGTGACGTCAGT
Source organism: Mythimna ferrago (assembly GCA_910589285.2). NCBI lineage: Eukaryota > Metazoa > Arthropoda > Insecta > Lepidoptera > Noctuidae > Mythimna > Mythimna ferrago. Next base: position 25,633,163 of record OU342692.1, read on the forward strand.
GGTGCCGGCGCGCGGCTGGGCGGGCGAGGCGGACGAGCCGCCGCGCTTCCTGCCGCTGGCGCACCGCGCCATCCTCTACACCAGCAAGTACATCGCCATCGTCTCCAGTAAGTCACGAATTTGTAGTTCAACCAGCAACCCTGCGGCGCACCGGTACAACGTTAAAACAACGAGACTTCCCTAGTCCTTCTGCCTGCGTCCTACTCTCTCCTTTCTACCTACCACCATTCCACCATTTTTCTTTTTTCCGTCATTGTACCCCCATAGATTTAAGTTTCTGTAAAATTGTTACTATTTTGGTGTACAATAAGTTTATTCTACTCTGCCTCCTCCCGCCTTGATCTACTCACCCTCTTCCTTCCTCCCTTCTTCCGTCTCACCTACCATATTTACAATTCCAAGTCACACAAAATCTATGCCACAAACATACTCGAAAAGTGTTTTATACTATACGACTTTACAGTAGTGTTGTGGGCCGTGCCCGTAGCTTTATTTAGGGGTCGAATGTCTTGCGACGGGTCATCAACTTGTGTTGTTTCCGCCAGCAACAGTAGCCAACGACAAGGTGGACTACATCGACGTGTCGTCGGAGGGCGACAAGCTGCTGGGCGCCGAGCTGTGCGGCGGCGTGCCGCTGCTGTTCAGCCACAAGCACGGCGTGCTGGCGCTCAGTCAGCCCGACGCCGTCCATACTACGCCGTGAGTACACACGCTAAGTCAAAGAACAATAGTCCATGTTAATTCCAAAGTTAAATCCAATGCAGTCACTTTGGGGGGTTATAAATCATTATTATTATAATCATATCATTTTCCAGAAGCTCGTGGCTTCATGTGAATGGTGGACTCTATTAAGTAAGCTGGAAGGTACAAATTCCCATTGTTAAAACTTTGCGTTGTATTACCAGGTCGATGTGCGAGAGTCCGATGGGCTCGCCCTGTCCGTCCGACATGTACGACGGAAACCTATCGCTCTATGAAATTGATCCTCATGAGGTAAGTTAAAAAAAATAACTAAATTAATTGTCAAAAATTTGTGCAAGTTTTGCCTTTAAGTGTCCGACACTCACGAAATTTCTTTAAAGTGTGAGCACATTTGAATAAAAGAAAGTCTAATTAATGTTCACAGCAGTCTAATGAATGACATTGGATCTTCTCTTTTCAGGTTAGCATGGTAACTACAGACGCGTGCGGCAAGCTGAAGACGGCGTTTCTATTCCACGTGCGGCGTGACGTCACCGCGTGCCGCGCGCTGCTGGCCGAGCTGTTCCCGCGCGCGCGCGACCAGGACGAGCGCGACGTGGACAGCGTGCTGGACCGCAGCGTGCTGCGCATCGCCACCGAGATGCTCGACGACATCCCCGCCGGGGACCCCAGGTCAGGGACGGAATCTCTTGTTTCGTTGAACAATACTGGCGCCGTATGCTTCACATCTCACATGGCAGTGACTAATGCTCGTCGAGTTGCAGATGGAAGCAGCGCGGAGGCCCGGCCACGAACATCTGCCTGGGCAGCTCGGCGGCGCTGCAGGTGGCGGCGCAGCTGCGCGACAAGCAGCGCGCCTTCTCGCTGTTCTGCGACTTCCTGCGCGCCGTGGGGCTGTGGCAGCGCCTTGGACTCGTCACCAGAGGTACTCAATACAAATACCATATTTTTTATGTTTGGGTGCTAATGTTCTCTAAATATGTAATAGCGCAATGCGGTTTTCCTTTAAATTTAATTAACGAGTGGGTGTTTGGGATTACCTTATGATTTTTTTACGTTATTAAGCGCTTATTTTTCTTCATTGAATGTTCAGAATGCGGCGGTGGCGTAGTGAGCACGGAGAGTGCGCTGTGCGGGCTGGCCGAGCAGCTGTCCATAGCGATCGCGCTCAGGAGGCTGCAGCAAGGCGCCGACGCGCAGCTCATCGACGCGGCCATCTACCAGGTCAGTTCAGTGTATGTGCCGGAGCGAGCACGGAGAGTGCGCTGTGCGGGCTGGCCGAGCAGCTGTCCATAGCGATCGCGCTCAGGAGGCTGCAGCAAGGCGCCGACGCGCAGCTCATCGACGCGGCCATCTACCAGGTCAGTTCAGTGTATGTGCCGGAGCGAGCACGGAGAGTGCGCTGTGCGGGCTGGCCGAGCAGCTGTCCATAGCCGTCGCGCTCAGAAGGCTGCAGGAAGGCGATTTTTATATCCACGTAAAACGTACGAAGGTTAAAGTTTAGCATTTTATTTTATTCGTTTGTAATGTTCTATGATTGGGAAGTCAGGTGTTATATATTTTCACATAAAAGCCGGGCTTATTTATTTTTATTGCACGCACTTTCCTGTATAATTTTTTAAGTGTCCTAAAGTGTAACCATGTGACTGAACTTTTGACTCAAGATGCAGCGTGGCAGGCTCCGTGGCTGCATAATGAGCTCATGCACATGAGGCTTTTGTGTCGCCGCACTACAGTGCCAAATAATTTTTGCGTATCACTGTGTGACTGACTTTTAAACTAATTGTCAGGTGGTGTGTGGCGACAACCCGGAGGTGGAAGAGGAGCCTGAAGTAGAAGAAGCGTTGTCGTCCGGCGCGCTGTCTCCCGGCGACGTGTGCTACCGCCGCGTGTCGCGCGCCAGCCGCGTGCTGCGCGCGCTCGCACACGCGCCGCCGCCCGCGCACGACGCGCGCGCGCAGGCCACGCACGCCGCCTCCACTATCAACATACTTACTGTGAGTCGTACATACCTTTATAAAGGCTAACATTACTACATGTTGTCATTATTCGTGGTGGCATTAACACCAATGCTAATTTGGTTCCAGAACGTATTGAGCTCAGTTCACTTGACGCGGCAGCAATGGCAGGGCGGCGCAGCGCTGCCGGCGCTGGGCCCGCGCGCGCTGCTGCCGGCGCTGGCGGAGCTGCTGCGGCGCGGCGTGGCGCAGTCGGCGGCGCAGTGCCCGGACGCCACGCTGCGCGCGCAGCTGTACGAGGCGGCCGCGGCGCTCGCCGACCTCATACTCACCGACGCTGAGCATCTCAACGCTTCCTCACATACGCAACACGTGTATGAGCGCATACGACGCGAGGCTATACAACCGTTTAGTGAGTATAACAGTTCAATCATCATTAAGCCACTAAAAAATATCGTACTATAAGTTTTTTTAAGAATGATGTTATATATTTTTCAAATGTTTTTGATCAAATTCAAAATGCTTTATTGTTATTTACAATCAGAGGTCGAAATAGGTTTGAAATTGTGTTTTTATGAGGTCATCCTCATGTGTAATAAACCGTAATTTGTGTGACACTAATATGAACCTCTAAAAGTTTACAAACTTGCACTCATACTATAATATATGTGCCAGTATCATAAAATATTTATTATTATTTCAATGTGAATGTTTATTTTCAGTTGACGAGGGGCAAACGGAGCGAGCGGCCGCTCTTGCCGAGAAGTTCAAAGACTTCGAGTTACTGATAGAGATGTGCATCAAGAGTAACGACTTGGACAAACTGTTTTCGTACATCGACAAGTATTCCAACGAGGTACGATTTTTTCTTCAAATATTATTGTAAACTTTGCTACACCGTGTAGGTTGTATGATTGTTATGAAATTAAATATAAAGTTGAGTGTTTAGGTAATGAATGTATTTTCATTCTTATTGACCTTTTCTAATTTGGATCAAAAAGGTCGTAAATACATTTTTAAAGTTGAGATAAGTTTTTGTTTCCAGAAATATGTTAATTTTATGTGAGACTAAGAACTGAAACATTTATATTTTATGTACATATTTGAAGGCACTTATTCACAGGGCATAGCTTCGGTGACGTTCGCGCGGCTGGCTGAGCAGGGCGGCTCGCGCGCAGCCACGCTGCTGCGGCACGTGGGCGCGCGCTACCCGGGCCCGCTGCGCGCCTGGCTGCACGCCGCGCCCGCGCGCACGCCGCTGCTCGCGCTGCACGAGCTCGCCACGCAGCACTACGCGCGCGCCGCCGAGGCGCTGCTCGTTCTGGCCAACGAAGAGATGGACTCCGTTAACAGGCTCACGGTAACTATTGCTTGGAACTAAATACTGATTAATGCTTTATTGAACATTTAAATAAGTATGTCTTGTCTCGTTCTAGACCACAGCATCGCTAGCCAAGCTTTGCCTGGTGGCATCGGACGAGCCGGGCAGCCAGCAGTCGGGCGCGTGGCAACGCCTGGAGTCGCGTTTGGCATTGGCAGAACAACACGCTGCGCTACCGCGGGATATCCGCCTACATCACGGCCTCGACGCGCACGACACCAAAGTGCTGCCGCCCGAGGACGTCGTGCAGGTACTGCCGACCTTATGTACAGCTCTAACTGTGCCCATTGCGTGCCGACAGCACGGTAGCGTGCACCTGGCATCAGGCCGGCGCGTAACACCAAGGTTGGCGCCTTCCACTCACCGGGGCCAGAAATACTACGTGGCTGGACCCGTAGGCACAGCGGCCGCGGCTTCAGCGCTCGACGGTAGCTTAGATTCTTCAACATGGGGAACCTTTAGGACTGTGCTGCAGCAAATTTGGATCTGAATCAAGGTTTACTACTTGCCTTGTAGGCTAATAATGAAAATGACCAAATATTAGTGATGACAGTTTGTTCACGCGCTTGAATGGCGTGATATGCTACGATCTCCCTTCGCTCGTCGTTGTTGCCTCCTGGCTAAGACGCTAACACCCGCGATTTGCCTCGTCGGCGTCGTCCGACTATATTGCCAGGCGGCGATGATTCGCTTCTATAGCCAATAGGCCATAGAAGCGCAAAACGAGAAGATTATAGTTATTGAGCAATAAATCAATAACTGATTGTTTTGCTCACAGATGTACATCGACTCGGAGAGCAAGTCGCTGACGGAGTACGACTACAAGAAGGCGCTCGACCTCACCGACTACATACAGGACATGGAGAGGAGAGACGATCTGCGACTCAGGGTAAGATTCAGATAGGACTGGGCGACCTTTAAGCGGTTTCTACCCAATTTTGGGGGTATAAACGTTTCCTGGCGAAGGTTCGGTAACACGGGCGGATGTCACCATTGTGCGGGTCGGGCGGTGGCACGGTCTCGATGTGGGGCGCGAGGAGGCGGCGCCGACATGCTCCGGCTCGACATAGAATGGGAACCGAAGGTTCGGTAACACGGGCGGATGTCACCATTGTGCGGGTCGGGCGGCGGCACGGTCTCGATGTGGGGCGCGAGGAGGCGGCGCCGACATGCTCCGGCTCGACATAGAATGGGAACCGAAGGTTCGGTAACACTGGCGGATGTCACCATTGTGCGGGTTGGGCGGCGGCACGGTTTCGATGTGGGGCGCGAGGAGGCGGCGCCGACATGCTCCGGCTCGACATAGAATGGGAACCGAAGGTTCGGTAACACTGGCGGATGTCACCATTGTGCGGGTTGGGCGGCGGCACGGTTTCGATGTGGGGCGCGAGGAGGCGGCGCCGACATGCTCCGGCTCGACATAGAATGGGAACCGAAGGTTCGGTAACACGGGCGGATGTCACCATTGTGCGGGTCGAGCGGCGGCACGGTCTCGATGTGAGGCGCGAGGAGGCGGCGCCGACATGCTCCGGCTCGACATAGAATGGGAACCGAAGGTTCGGTAACACGGGCGGATGTCACCATTGTGCGGGTCGGGCGGCGGCACGGTCTCGATGTGGGGCGCGAGGAGGCGGCGCCGACATGCTCCGGCTCGACATAGAATGGGAACCGAAGGTTCGGTAACACGGGCGGATGTCACCATTGTGCGGGTCGAGCGGCGGCACGGTCTCGATGTGGGGCGCGAGGAAGCGGCGCCAACATGCTCCGGCTCGACATAGAATGGGAACCGAAGGTTCGGTAACACGGGCGGATGTCATTATGTGCGGGTCGGGCGGCGGCACGGTCTCGATGTGGCGCCCCCGGAGCGGCGCCGGGGCGCGAGGAGGCGGCGCCGACATGTTCCAGCTCGACATAGAATGGGAACCGAAGGAAGCAGCGGAAAGCGTTCGTATTTTATTGTGTATATCCGTTCTACCCGCTAACGTACCCCAAACTTTTTATATTGGATAAATAGTAGGATATAATGAGCTCAGGGTACGTCGGGAATCCAGTCTCATCGTATAATATAGTAAAACTTTACAAGGCATAGTGCATAATAATCTGGGAATGCTGCACCACCTAAAACGCAAAGTGTCAGACTGGTATGTGTGACTCACGGCTTTACAACGCGAAGAGCTAATAAAGGAACGTATGAAGGTTTTAGTCTGTAAAAGTCTGACACGCCCTCTTATTTCATTCAAAGCAGGAGGAATAAGATAAGATAAATTTATTAGCATAAAAAACATGTACAAATACAGTGAGGCCCTGACTCCTGTGCTAGGTGAGACACCTGCGTTACAGAACTCAGTGTCTTCTCCCAATTATTTACTTAGTGCAAAAAATCCATTAAAAATGAAATTAAATACATTATGTATCTTACAAAATACATTAAAAATAGGAATATTTCATTAGTTTAATAATAAAATAATAATAATAATAGCAACATTTCACTACGCAATTAACTACAACGTGACAGTACTGAAATCCCCACACACCAGACTCGCACCACGTAATCTCTACTCTAGTCAGTCTAGTCCACTTGTCCATTACGTGTGAGGTTTTCGCCTCACATCTTCCCATTTTAAATAAACATTGATTTAATATAATGTTGCTAGACTTGAATCTAATCAAAACCTGGTTCAATACACTCGCTCGAAAACTCCCGCTCTTATCCCACTGCTTACAGGCACGCAATAGGTTATTTCCCGCACTTGTGCAAAAATGTGCTTGTGCTCTCCTCCGCCATAATTGTATTACATGTATTGTATCAGGCAGAGCGCGCGCCGTCCCCCATGGGTCGCTGGTCAATCCCCATTTATTAATTTCAGTGAGTGTATTGAAAAAAGTCGTTTGAAACACGTGCAAATTTGTCACTGCAGCCTCCGGCTCCATAACACTCGTCTACGGCTCGTGCGGATTCCAATGACAAACTTTCTGCATTTCTATCAAAATGTACTATTGTACGCTAGGTGTGGTGTGCGTGCATCCGACGCGACGACTGGTCGTCGTGCCGCGTGGAGGCGCCCGCGGACGAGCTGCACAACAAGATGTTCTTCCGCCTCATCGACCTCGTGCACGTCATGGGTGAGCATCACAACTATGTATGTCAGGTGTGCTGCGCGTGCATCCGACGCGACGACTGGTCGTCGTGCCGCGTGGAGGCGCCCGCGGACGAGCTGCACAACAAGATGTTCTTCCGCCTCATCGACCTCGTGCACGTCATGGGTGAGCATCACAACTATGTATGTCAGGTGTGCTGCGCGTGCATCCGACGCGACGACTGGTCGTCGTGCCGCGTGGAGGCGCCCGCGGACGAGCTGCACAACAAGATGTTCTTCCGCCTCATCGACCTCGTGCACGTCATGGGTGAGCATCACAACTATGTATGTCAGGTGTGCTGCGCGTGCATCCGACGCGACGACTGGTCGTCGTGCCGCGTGGAGGCGCCCGCGGACGAGCTGCACAACAAGATGTTCTTCCGCCTCATCGACCTCGTGCACGTCATGGGTGAGCATCACAACTATGTATGTCAGGTGTGCTGCGCGTGCATCCGACGCGACGACTGGTCGTCGTGCCGCGTGGAGGCGCCCGCGGACGAGCTGCACAACAAGATGTTCTTCCGCCTCATCGACCTCGTGCACGTCATGGGTGAGCATCACAACTATGTATGTCAGGTGTGCTGCGCGTGCATCCGACGCGACGACTGGTCGTCGTGCCGCGTGGAGGCGCCCGCGGACGAGCTGCACAACAAGATGTTCTTCCGCCTCATCGACCTCGTGCACGTCATGGGTGAGCATCACAACTATGTATGTCAGGTGTGCTGCGCGTGCATCCGACGCGACGACTGGTCGTCGTGCCGCGTGGAGGCGCCCGCGGACGAGCTGCACAACAAGATGTTCTTCCGCCTCATCGACCTCGTGCACGTCATGGGTGAGCATCACAACTATGTATGTCAGGTGTGCTGCGCGTGCATCCGACGCGACGACTGGTCGTCGTGCCGCGTGGAGGCGCCCGCGGACGAGCTGCACAACAAGATGTTCTTCCGCCTCATCGACCTCGTGCACGTCATGGGTGAGCATCACAACTATGTATGTCAGGTGTGCTGCGCGTGCATCCGACGCGACGACTGGTCGTCGTGCCGCGTGGAGGCGCCCGCGGACGAGCTGCACAACAAGATGTTCTTCCGCCTCATCGACCTCGTGCACGTCATGGGTGAGCATCACAACTATGTATGTCAGGTGTGCTGCGCGTGCATCCGACGCGACGACTGGTCGTCGTGCCGCGTGGAGGCGCCCGCGGACGAGCTGCACAACAAGATGTTCTTCCGCCTCATCGACCTCGTGCACGTCATGGGTGAGCATCACAACTATGTATGTCAGGTGTGCTGCGCGTGCATCCGACGCGACGACTGGTCGTCGTGCCGCGTGGAGGCGCCCGCGGACGAGCTGCACAACAAGATGTTCTTCCGCCTCATCGACCTCGTGCACGTCATGGGTGAGCATCACAACTATGTATGTCAGGTGTGCTGCGCGTGCATCCGACGCGACGACTGGTCGTCGTGCCGCGTGGAGGCGCCCGCGGACGAGCTGCACAACAAGATGTTCTTCCGCCTCATCGACCTCGTGCACGTCATGGGTGAGCATCACAACTATGTATGTCAGGTGTGCTGCGCGTGCATCCGGCGCGACGACTGGTCGTCGTGCCGCGTGGAGGCGCCCGCGGACGAGCTGCACAACAAGATGTTCTTCCGCCTCATCGACCTCGTGCACGTCATGGGTGAGCATCACAACTATGTATGTCAGGTGTGCTGCGCGTGCATCCGACGCGACGACTGGTCGTCGTGCCGCGTGGAGGCGCCCGCGGACGAGCTGCACAACAAGATGTTCTTCCGCCTCATCGACCTCGTGCACGTCATGGGTGAGCATCACAACTATGTATGTCAGGTGTGCTGCGCGTGCATCCGGCGCGACGACTGGTCGTCGTGCCGCGTGGAGGCGCCCGCGGACGAGCTGCACAACAAGATGTTCTTCCGCCTCATCGACCTCGTGCACGTCATGGGTGAGCATCACAACTATGTATGTCAGGTGTGCTGCGCGTGCATCCGACGCGACGACTGGTCGTCGTGCCGCGTGGAGGCGCCCGCGGACGAGCTGCACAACAAGATGTTCTTCCGCCTCATCGACCTCGTGCACGTCATGGGTGAGCATCACAACTATGTATGTCAGGTGTGCTGCGCGTGCATCCGGCGCGACGACTGGTCGTCGTGCCGCGTGGAGGCGCCCGCGGACGAGCTGCACAACAAGATGTTCTTCCGCCTCATCGACCTCGTGCACGTCATGGGTGAGCATCACAACTATGTATGTCAGGTGTGCTGCGCGTGCATCCGACGCGACGACTGGTCGTCGTGCCGCGTGGAGGCGCCCGCGGACGAGCTGCACAACAAGATGTTCTTCCGCCTCATCGACCTCGTGCACGTCATGGGTGAGCATCACAACTATGTATGTCAGGTGTGCTGCGCGTGCATCCGGCGCGACGACTGGTCGTCGTGCCGCGTGGAGGCGCCCGCGGACGAGCTGCACAACAAGATGTTCTTCCGCCTCATCGACCTCGTGCACGTCATGGGTGAGCATCACAACTATGTATGTCAGGTGTGCTGCGCGTGCATCCGACGCGACGACTGGTCGTCGTGCCGCGTGGAGGCGCCCGCGGACGAGCTGCACAACAAGATGTTCTTCCGCCTCATCGACCTCGTGCACGTCATGGGTGAGCATCACAACTATGTATGTCAGGTGTGCTGCGCGTGCATCCGGCGCGACGACTGGTCGTCGTGCCGCGTGGAGGCGCCCGCGGACGAGCTGCACAACAAGATGTTCTTCCGCCTCATCGACCTCGTGCACGTCATGGGTGAGCATCACAACTATGTATGTCAGGTGTGCTGCGCGTGCATCCGGCGCGACGACTGGTCGTCGTGCCGCGTGGAGGCGCCCGCGGACGAGCTGCACAACAAGATGTTCTTCCGCCTCATCGACCTCGTGCACGTCATGGGTGAGCATCACAACTATGTATGTCAGGTGTGCTGCGCGTGCATCCGGCGCGACGACTGGTCGTCGTGCCGCGTGGAGGCGCCCGCGGACGAGCTGCACAACAAGATGTTCTTCCGCCTCATCGACCTCGTGCACGTCATGGGTGAGCATCACAACTATGTATGTCAGGTGTGCTGCGCGTGCATCCGGCGCGACGACTGGTCGTCGTGCCGCGTGGAAGCGCCCGCGGACGAGCTGCACAACAAGATGTTCTTCCGCCTCATCGACCACGTCGATCACGACATCGTGCACGTCATGCATCAAACTGTACTGACATCTATGGCGCCACATATGAACTACGAAATCCTGCATCGCGCATTTAGAGTTCTCTGCACGATTTGAGCATGTACTGTAATTATGTATATATGCTCAAATCTGTTGTTGCCCACACCAGACATAAGGCCTGTCTTGTCAGAGGATTCTTTCTTTTCAACGGAGGTTTGCGGAACTTTACACTCTAAAACTGTCCCAAGAAAAAATAATGAGCAAGATCAAAGCTCTCATTTGTAAAGTCATCAGAATATCAAAGAGCACTTCATCATTAATCATCTTCTCCATTTTAATTTGACGTAACTTAAACAGAACTTTTAGTTATTACTAACACTCAAGTCGCACTGTGTGTAATAGAGTAGAATAAACTTTATTGTACCAAAAAAGACACTTAAATTTATGGTTACAATGGCGTTCTTATTGCTGACAGCGATATCTACCAGAATGAAATGAATGAAACGAATGTGCGTTGGAATCTACAATCATAACTTTGATTATTGTGACACTTTCCATTGTCTTATGTAGTGTAACTCTTAGAGTCCTGCGTCACGTCATACTGTCATCAGAAATATCTCGTTTAAAAGTTTATTTGTTTTATGTTTGTCTCGATCAGGCGGAGACCTGGAACTCCTGCTGCCGCCCGTAGAAGATATCCTGACGGCGCCCGAGCTGGCCGAGCTGGTGTCCGACTCGCGGTTCCACTTCATCATCAAGTACGGCTACGAGTGCGTCGACACCACTCGCAACGACGACATGAATGAGGGGTAAACTTGCTAAATGTAAACGGTCTCCTCAACTAAACGTACATCACTTTGAACTTCTCACACTAAGCTCATTCGTTAACATGTTACATTGTCGATATCGTTGTCGCATTTTATAATGTGACAAGGTTCTAAGTATGACATAGGTAACCTCCCTTATGTAGTACTGGTTGTTTTCGTTTTGATTCCTGGGAGAGAGAGATTCAAGCAAGCCAAAAGCAAGCACACCTTTATCCCTGAGCAAAATACGAGAGTTCGTCTCACGTATTTTGCTCAGGATGACTGTTTGTCAATCATTTTAACCTGGACGAGGTTGGTTATCTATGTAGTATGGTTGAGGATTTCGTAAGCCGCATGTCTTTTGTTGTTACATGAAATCTTTACTGCAACTCTAATATGTTACACACTACGACGCTGCTAAATTGAATTTGTTAGATAAACGTGCGGCTAACTGTACGTCTAGTGAGAAATATTGTTTTGTATTATTACATTTATGCATAAAGAATACTATAATTTCGTTTAGCTACCTTAGTTTATACACTTAGTACCAATTAATCGTGGGATTATTATAACTTTTACCGTAACGCCCACATTGGCAAACATGTAAGTAGTAACAGTAGTAAGTCAGAATACACGTTGTGCTGGCTAACGCTACCACACTGCCAAAACGCAAGGAAGAACAGAGACCATACTGTAAACTGAGTAAAATATCGCCACAAGAAAAAATGCTTGTGACGACATTTTGTAAAAATCGCTCTATAACTACTTCGATAAAGGGCAATTTAATGTTAAACATAGTACATGAAACTTACAAAATAATAATGTGAGTACATAATGGACCCCCTGTAATAGAAACATGTCGTGAAAGACTATTGAAGTCTGATAATATAGAATGTATTTAGAATAGATTATTAAGTCTTAGTTAAATGTAAGTAATGTGTAGCAAGGCTTGTGAAACTAATGGCTTTTGTTTTTATCTTATTAGTTTAAACCAATAGTAAGTAGTCAATGTGGCACATGAAGCTTTAGAATAGATTTAGCTTTTCGGCAGTCTGTCCCCCGATTTCTGATTCAAGCACTTGTGTTGAGTATTTCTTAAACTCTTACTCTAGCCTATAATCCTTTCAGAATTAGGCAATCAAGTAGAGTTTAATTTATCTGGGTGTAATTTATCTATAGTATGTATGTATTTAGAAATATATAAGTATGTTTATTAGTTGTCTAGTACTCATAACACAAGCTCTGCTTAGCTTGAGACTAGATGGCGCTGTGTGATAGTTGTGGAATATTATTATTAGTTTGACACGTTATTACCTCAATATTCTGAATTCAGAAACTGACCCTTACACATTTCTCTTTCTAAAGCTCGATGTGTCTTATTAAGACTTCAATAGATATAGTCGATTCCGTAATGGTTTTACCACTTTTGGGAATGAAAATCCCGGCAAAATGAAACTTCGAAAAAAAAAAGTATTAAAAAAAAATCTTCACAATTTAAATAAAAGTGTATGTTGTAACTTTTATTTAAATTGTTATACTGTTACTTAAAAAAATAGAAAGTGATCATGTAATACTCGCAACGTGCATCAAACCACAAGTAGCAGTACAAGTATGATACCTACTGAAGATGAATGCTCCTGGGTAGCTTGCGAAATTCACATGTTCGTACGTTCGTACGTTTACGGATAGCACGCTAATAAAAAATGTATTTGCGGTAATCACGTGTATATATTTACACAATTATACTCAAGTATTATTGAGAGCAGTGGTGGCCGAGTGGTAATGGCCCCGACTTACGAGTTGTAGGTCGCGGGTTTAAACCCAGCCAGGCGCATTACTTTGTGTAATTTATTTCATCACCACTGCTCTCAAAACCGTGAAGGAAAACATCGTGAGGAAGACATGCCGGTTTGGCATGTCCTAGAACCAAAAATTCGAAGACATGTGACATTCACCAACCCGCACTGGGCCCGCATGATGGATTACGGCTCATTCCCTCTCCTGGAGAGGACGCCTGAGTCCCAGCAATGGGAACATTAAAAAGACTGATGATAATGATGACTCATTAAAACCATCAACATCACTCTCTAACTTAGAGAATAGGTAAAATGTTACATTTGAATAAAACCTTAACTTTTGTCTCATCACTCTCTTCCCCTTAAGAGGACCCCCACCCTTCAACTACCACTCAAGGATGCTAAAACAATCTCGAGGTCGACTATACAATAGATTAAATTATTATTTTTGGTTGGTAGTATTTCGCTATTCGGTTTATAACATTAAGGTTTTAATCTCAACTATTGTACCGTTAGAGCTGGCTGTTTCTAGTGATTGTTATTAACTTTAGCTTGTAACGAAACGTATTGAGAACAGTATGCACCTTGTAGACTGCTGTAGTCACTAAATAAAGTAACCATATATTGTAGAAGTACAAAAGTTTTCCATAATTTGAATGTTACTCGTAATTTAAATCTTAATAAAATTACTGTATATTACGATCGCAAAGTTGCAGTTGATCAGACAAACATTAATTTTAAAGCCTCAGAAAAATGAGGGGACAAAATGCCCCCCTCCCCACCTCCAATATGGCACGCAACGCTGTCAAATTGTCCAACAGTCTGTCCCACAGGTGAATTCGTTGAGAGCAAGTTTCGGGACACTAGGCAACGTTGCACTGTCACGTAGATTGAGCGTTGCGCGACATATTTGAGGATATTTTGTCCCCTAACGTGACACGCTACAAACTAGGGTCTTAAATTCAAGAGTGAATAGGTTACTTCTAGGCAAGTGTGGTCTATAATCGCTAACTACCTAGTGAAATGATGGTCAAATCTCTTAATTTAAAAAAAAAAGTAATGACTTGAATTTGTCAAACCGATTAACAGACTGACATCTAAATTAGAATGTGAACATTTTTAAAATCACGAAAACTGCCCTCTGCTTGAATTGTTTGTCAGAGGGTTAGTGTATCTAGAACCACAGAATAGTGAGAGATGTTTTAACTATTTTTTCTTTAATTACTAACTTAGTTACTAAGTTCTTAGTACATAAGTCAGATAATTCCCGCTACGGCTGGGTTATCGAATCGCGTCCGACTGACATTTTTGAGTCACATCCTTATTCTGAAAATACACTCAAAGATAATCCTTATTATTAGTTTTTCTGTTGCACACATTCAAGTTACAAGTGGCGGTCAAAGATTTTTAGTAATCGGTTACATATTGTACAAGCGAGATTCTTGTATGAAATACCTATAGGTACCATCAAAGACACTTCCGCGTGACCAACGCTAAGTTCATTTTTGCTTGCACTCGAAACGAAAACTTCAAAGGGTTTGGTTTGACGCCACGCCACAGGATTCGAGCGATTTTTTTTTAAGTGAGCAGGCAGAAATGACCCCGACGGTACATACCAGATTTACTCGATGAGAAGTTGCTATTCTATATTAAGGAGTATCAAATATTTCACTTTTTTAGAGTGTATTGCGTAACAAACTAATGAATTGTCGTCTACGGGCAGTATGAACATTGCTGGTGGAGTGACTTAATAACAAAATAAGAAATGGCTGCAAGAGTGTCAGTCGAATTGCAAACAAATAACTCACCATTCGATGATGTGCTGTCAGACTGATTTAGATGTAATTAGGGTTAGTGTTCAGACCGTAGCCACTGATGACAGAACTATTTACCAGACTGAGAAATCTGCCATATTGTAATCATTTCGTATAATTATCGTATTGTCCAATTTATGATAGTTGTGATTTAAATCATCATCTGCCTATCCTTTTGGCTTCTTTTCAAGTCTAAACTGATGCAGCTATAAGTTTTTAAATCTGGCACCAGTCTGACCAAGAGATACCATGTTTCCCAGTTACTGAGTTGTGGAGGTCAAATAAGCAGTCGCTACATGTAAAATACTGGTATTAGGCAGCATCCGGTTTGACCGGAAGCCGACCCCAAGTATAGTTAGGAATAGCTAGGCAGATTGAACATGAACCGACTACTTATCTGACCTCCAAAACAGTAACTGGGTATGGGTTAAACCACACTACGCGGTAAGACTGGTAGCTAGCCTTTCATAGATCTATTAAAATATATTTGAATTTACTGACAATTTAAATAGTCAATTTAGCTAAATAATCAACTTTATTAATTAATCAATCTTTATTGATGAGAAGATAGTAAACGGCCGATCAACCACTGCTTAACACTGAATAAGACATAATTGACTATTGAACGAAATAAGTATTTATTTATTTTATGTTATTTGGGTGGCTTACAGCTAGCGATATGAAATGTATATCAGGGCGAGCCATTTACAAGCCTCCACATATAATGTGGAAATATTGTTCAAACAATTTCTTAATTAATATAAATAAATAAATTCAGTTATATTCATCATCGAATAACTGCCTCAATAAATTGGATGCCTCGGCAACCTAATTAGCTGGCAGTGGTTGCAAACGTTCGGATCTCTTCATCGTTATTTGTGGATACGGTATGAACTTGTAGTTTTAAGTTTAATGCCGGATTTTACTTACACTAGGTGACGCTTAAAAATAATACCTGACACAAACACTCTTCGGAGAGTTAAAGATTCAGCAAAATAATACAGCATTTGTGCAGGCGTCTCTTATTGTTAGTGAAAGCGGACTGAGAGCCAAGACAAGATTAGGTTTATTTGGCAGCGAAGTTGGCTAATGTAATCGTGTTCGGGAAATACCCCATTTTATTTAAACACCGAAAGACTAATTCTTTGGGACTGATAGGAATGGACTGTTAATGTAAACTTTTCTGATGTGGCTCTCATAGTATTTAGGTGGAATATTTTGTTCAATTTTCGCTCAGATTATTCGATCTAGTACAATATAAAAAATGAACAATGCGTTCCAAATGAGAATAGGATCGCCCGCCATGCTGTGATGTCACGATTTACTGTCAAAACGAGGAAAGAAAATTTTAAACATTAATTGAAAAATTTTATTTATTTATGAACTGTGAACGAAAAAATTTCAATCAGAATCAAGTTCTTCAATTTTACTCATCTCTACGTTCTTCAATTTTGTCAAAATTTCTTCGATTTGACAGTACGACGAGACGTCAAAATATAGGAATCGGTCCTATTCTCATTTGGAACGCGTAGTACTTATTGATTAGTTCGATGCTAAATTTTCGGGGCAGTTAGTAACTAAATAAAAAGTTACTAAAATAAAAACAAATGCGAACAAGAATTCGTATTAAACTGCAAAATATTCGTCAAATCTAACCCCATAAATGGTTCGATATTTTTGACCTAAATTGGACATTGTACTCCCTAACGTTAAGTATCGTACTAGTTGTAATACCAGTGGCGGATCGAGAAGGGCAAGGCCCCTTCTAAAGTTACATTCAATTCTATACTATAAATGGTAGAACTTATAATTTGCATCCAAGGGGACATCTTATAATGTTGATCCGCTACGAATGAAACGGGTCAAACTGTGTATCTACTAACAATTTCTAGTATGTACATCTGTAAGCAAAAGTTATAGAGAGCAATACAATTTGAAGACTGTTCATTTTACATAAATTAAAATTTCAGCAATAGGATAAGATATTTTTTTATTAAAAGGCATGTTATAAGTCTGAAAATTTATTGATCAAATTTAAAAAAAATAATTATTGTTACAGATCATTACTATTTCAGTACAAAATAAATAAAATGCAAATAGTTTGCCTTGCTTCTGTAATGTAATATTAGATATAATCATTAATTTGTTTTATGTATTCATTTATTGCTTCTTGCTACCTTACTACCTTGCACTAGTTGTAATTAAATTAACATTACTTTTTAACTGTTAATGTTGAGTTTGTTGAAAACTATAATAATTTGGAAAATTATGATTTTTGTTGATCTGATTATTTTTTAATAAAAATTTCGTTGGATAAATCATGGGCTATATTTTGTTTATTTCCACTACGTATATTTCCCGGGGGGCGGCGCCGCGGCGCGCCACAGTGCCGGCGGCCGCTCGCCCGCGCGCATGCGTCCCGCGCGTCGTCGCCTGAAGCTCGCCGCACGACGAGCCTTTTGTTTACCTATTACCACACGACAGTTATCGCGGCCGCATCTCGGGAATCCTGAATAATAATTACCTTGGTTTTCGAATAAAATCACTGTAATAATTTTATTGCCTATGGAGTGAGTTTGTATCAGTGCCAGTTGGAAATCAATACGTTTTCTGTGTTCTAAGCATTTTAAAAGGGAACTGATTTACAAATCTGCGTTGCCGACTGAGGCGTGTAAGTATTTATTAGAAATGTATAGTATTGATATTCATTTGTAATAAGAAGTTATGAGGTGAATATCACCTATACTTATATTTTCCGCGACTTGGTATCTTTTTACACTTCAACTCATTTGAAGTGTATATTATTATTTCTTTGACAGCTGCTGTGGTGGTTCTGCGTTGTCTTCCATCCTAAGTGTTTTAATAACTGTAATTTGTTGTTCGTTTGGACCACATACTTCTATTTCCTCATATATAACTTAATTCTATTACGAGTAGATTCACTTAAGAATCAAAACAAGTTAATAAAAGTGGAAATTACTTGGACGTTAATTTTCTGGAAGTACCCAATAAATCATTATTTAATAGCACTAAGGGCCATTTTTTTTAATTCGTAGTTATTTCAAGCAATATTTAAAAATAATAAATAATTATTAAATTACACTGTAATGTCTTTTTTTGCTGCTTCTTTCTTGACGTTATCTAATTGGCCATTGATCAAGCTAACAGTTGATTGAACAACGTTATTAAATTTGCGTATTAGGTATTTAACTTAACTACGAATCATAAAATGTGTAAGTACCTAAATTTCGTCCAATGTTTTGATCAAAACATCCCGATGCATAACTATAACTCTAGGATAAAAAAAAAAACTTTTTTCAAAAAAAAAAATAACCTTCTTCACTAATTTTAATTTCGGAAGTCGGTGTTTCTCAATATTGTTTGTTCCTTATTTAACACCGACTTCCGAAATTAAAATTATTTTTATATGGTTTTAGTGTTTTTTTCTAGTGAAGGCGGTTATTATTTTTTTTTTTTGTAAAAATCTTTTTATTTCACACTTTTTAGTTGCAATGCACGTAACTGTAAAAAAAAATAAAGTAAAAAAAAAAAGTGAAAAATGTAAAACCTTTTTCTCATGACAATTCCACTTATCTCAAACCCTGCTAGGATACATTGTTTTATCTTCCGGCTCCATCATCATCATCAGATCAGTTCGATAGTACCTTATAGCCAAAGTGCATCTTTTTTTTTTTTTTTTTTTTTTTTTTTTATGGTGGGAAAAATCATGCACTGACATCCCCATGGCACATGGCGGAGCTGGAGATAGTGTCAGACTCTTACTGACTAAAAGACCCACCCCGTTCCTTCTAGCCTTCATACCGGGGCTCGAGCGCCCTTTCGGATAACCCTGGCCCCAGTAGGCTTCGACCCGGCTGGGTCAGCAACAGCAGCGGCTGTTGCTGACAACTCCTTGAGGCGCGCGGGAACAGTGCGCGCCGTCGACGACTTGGGCTTGGTCCGGACAGTTACCGGACGGCCGGACAGCGAGCTACCCATTGCTCACTGTCCGCAAGCCCGCGTCTACGTTGGCCGGAAATCGGGATCAGAATCCCGGCGACGGCGGCGGCGATAACGCCGTTGCCTTATGCGTTCGGCCTCCTCCTTTGCGAGCATTACTGCTTCGCAGAAGTCGGCGACCGCCTGCCACTCCTCCTCGCTCCGGACCATGGCCTCAACCAAGGTCCGGCGGCCAAAGTGCATCTCATAACAATTTTAATAAACCCAAACACGGGTAGGATACATTGATTAATTAAGGAGTTCCGGTGCCTATCTTCCGGCTCCATCATCATCATCAGGTCACTTCGATGATACCATTTTCAACAATTCTATTCAGAACCATTCATTATTTATATTATCGTAGTCGTATACTATGTTCACTGTGATACTGGACGAGTATGAACTTCCGTTGGCCATTTCTGGTCTTCGTCACCAGTTACACTTCATCAAATGTCATTTTTTGACTGAAAAAAATAATAAAAAATAAAATACCATAAGAACTATATAGTTGCTCGAGTAGTTCCCTCGATTTCGTCAAGATTTAATCATCAGATCCCAATTTGGTGACTATGGGACCATTTGGGAAGTATAAAAATATTTTTTCAAATCGGTTGGCAAGGGACGAATTTATGCGCGAACATACATAAAAAAAAAATACAAACATCCGAATTGAAAACCTCCTCCTTTTTTAGAAGTCGGTTAAAAAACCGCTCAACTACCTATTGAAGGGATCTAAATGGGCCCCAACCATTTAGCACATGTTACTTGAAGGCTTAATGAATGCCAAAGAATACTTACCTACCAGTGAAGGCGCTGGATGGACTTGAATGTACGAAGTGTGAGGAGAAGACCCGATCTGCCAGGCAGGGGTTTGTCCTAGGGAAGAGCCAAATATATAGGATATCGATGTTACCGGCCTAACTTTTTGTGCAATTTTTTTAGCACTCTCATATTAAAGGGGATGGGGTATAAAAAACTAACAAAGTTTCCGACAACTTCTAGAATCATGTTATGCATAACTTTTCTTAGCTTGAAACAACTGATAGAATGCAGTCCTCATATTTTTAGCACACTAACTTGATTCACGACCGGTCTATGCCAAAAGGTTATTGGAGGAGTGAGAATTGAATTCGTATCTGTCATACCATATCTATCTAAAAACGTAAAATAATTTCACAAGATTAGTAGTAGGAGAGACTAGTAGGTAAGTATATTGAGCTACCCTATTTAATCGAGAAATCTCCCAGCTTAAATAGAAACTCATGTTAAACTACTTCCATACCAAATGTAAATGTCCAAGCTAAATGTACAGTTTTAGCTCTACTTAAGTGCCTTACTTCCTGTGGCTAAGGGGTGAGTACGTGCCTTCTGCCTCCGCCTCCTGCCAGTCGGTCGCGTGTCGCCGTTAATTCAACGCAGTTCCCAGTTAGCCAAGCTAACCAGACCTAATTGGAACAATTCTCCACACGCCTTGTACGGGTTAAACTGTTGTTCTACTTCGTACTAATTTTCTATACTTCCCAACAACTCTAAATTGTTGGCTATAAATTAAAAGTCCTAACAGAAATATTCCACCGTTCCAGATCTTATCGAATTAGCAAAAAAGACAGATGAATTAGATATATGACTCTCCTTCTATCCAACCATTCCAGATTTCTAAATTGTTGAACACGAAAAACAAGTCCAACTTTCATCCGCTCTTCAGGCTACCATTATCAGGCTATAGTTTGAAAACTTCAAAGTTGGAGTCCTTACGACAGTACATTTACCTATAACAGAGGGAGAAAAAATATAAAATAGCAAAGACAAGTGTGTCCACCTCCATATAATCCACCAAGTTGTGAGTCACTATTGTTCTTTCTATTACCTCCTTCAATATCAATTTCATGGGAGCGATCGTCAGGCCAGCGATGACCGCTTAGATTATCGGCACGCCACGCCAGTTTGCCGCCATTACCGCCCAGCTACCTTGAAGCGACCTCACTGCTTCATATCTGATACCCGACACGAAACCGAGCCAGACGGATTTCAGCGAAATTATAATAAGGCAAGAAATTGCCTAAATGTTCGTCAAGGACAGAGAAACACAAGTTGGTAATTAGGTAAAGTAATTGGCGAGCCCAGATCAATACTTGCCTTATTTAATTTGATAAAGATTTTTTAGCAAACAGTGGATCAAGCCCTATGTCGACAGTCATGTCTTGACCATTCTTTTCCCTCGAAGTCGCAAAGCAGTATCCTCAATCTCCACCAGGGCCTAGGTCAAGAAAGCTAGTGCCAACACTAACATATATAACCTAAACAAATCGTTATTGAGCTCTTCAGATGTACCAACGTATGAAGAGTGATATATGAATGAAAAGGGAGTCAGTGATAGCATGGTTGCTGACAGGATAGATAGGAAGAAATAAACGTTGCGTCGACTCCAAGTAATATGGGGAGCAGGAAGATGAACATTTATGATATGTGAAAATCTATCTCTGCTCTAAAGTAAACTTAGTAATATGTTTTATCTCTACTAGCGTCCCTTGTTTAGCAGATAACGGTGAGGCAGGCAGCAAGCTGGGATAGTACATAAGTTTACTTATACTTAGATATATCTCACAAAAATATAAAATTGAAAGCAACAAACTTTCCAAGTTAACAGACGTAGTTCATTACTTTATTCATTCTTATTAGTTACATCCGGTAGGGTTAAGTTTTCAGCCTTTGTCGCTAAAATAACGAACTAATTTACATTTCGGTTACATTAATTAACAGCGACACAAATAAAGTACGTCCAATCGGACAGACTCTTATCGTTAATTGCGAATTCATTTGCAATTCTATCTACACCCACCTGAACTCATTGATCGACTGTTTACAGTAACAGAAGGTAAGTACATAATAGGGGCGCCATGTTATTGCCTGTGACGTCATCCAGGGCGCACTGAACAGTTGCACACGTCATAGCTCCGGCGGGGGGTGCTTTTATTGGATGACAAGTCCGAGAGAATATTTGCAGCCTTCGGGATAGTTTTCATGACGTCATATCAAATTATATCCGTTACCTACGTGATTTCTTAAAATGGTTCCTGTAAGAAAAGGTATCTCAGTCCGTTTTATATTTAAAGTTTCACAATCTGTTTTTATAAAATTCTTAGTCCTGCTGAATGACTGACTGACGGACCAACGCACAGCCTAAACTGCTGATCGCAAAGACCTGAAACTTAGAGGATATGTTCTTTGTGTGACGTAGGCATCCGATAACAAATTCTACCCCTATGGGGATGAGAAAGGGGACAAAGTTTGTATGAGACAACGTGATTCCTTGGTCCAATTTACTTCAAATACATGAACACAACATTTAACAGAATTGATGGAAGGCGATCGTTACGTATTTTATTGAAATCATCCCCTAACGGGATTAAAAAGATGTAGAAAGTTATTTTGAGGGTGGTTTGTTTTGAAGTTGATATCAATAGGTACCTACTTGTGCTTTTGATTTAAATTACATTTTATATTGACACATGTTTGAAAACTCAATCTGAAGAAGAAGAAGATTACAAAATTGATAGCTTAAAAAAACAGGGTTTAAAAAAAAAAAAAATCCTATTAGAATCATTTTCGACTTCTACGCTGACAAAGTCGCGGTTAAAAGCTAGTGTTAGTACCTATACTTTACCTAGGTAGCAACAGCTACTGGTACCAGCCCTTTTAACGGCACTCGACAAAAAATAATGAGTAAGTGGTTTGCCAAATGAAGTGAATAATAGTAAGTGTCGTATGTACGTACCTTATCGTACATCGACATTCCATTTCATTTCCCTAGTAATATTCATAAAGTATAAACACGACACAGATTTTCCCCATTTCCAATTGCTCAATATCAAATATCTGAATTCCCTTCCCCTAAATATAGGTAGGTACCTACCAGTTTCCTCCTACTCAAGTCACATTGTTGGTTCGTAATTACCATAGAAACTGCCCGTCATGGCTAGCGCATGTTGATTGTTGGTGCCAACCACGGGTTACTCATTGCTTACACGATATTAAATAGGGAAAGTTCTATACTAACGTTTATTTTAATCACCCAATAAATTATATTAAACTGTATTGTGTTTTAGGTAAGTACGAGTACAATCAAAGTAGTCGTATGACGTTAGTAACAGGGTAGGTACTGATTTCGTACATATATGGCTACATAATAAATATGAGTCAGTTTTGCCAGTGACAACATACTAAACACTCCTGAAAGTTTTGTGTGCATTTTGCAAAAGATGCCCTTTGTGGGCCTTATAGGTTCTATAATTTAGGACATAGTGCCCTAAATTATTTATAACTTTGAACTTGGGAGTCTGAATTTAGAGGGAATAGAATGAGAGAAGAAAGTTATAGATGTTCCTTGTGAGTTAATTTTATATTTCTATGAGTAAAGCCTGTAGGTAGGCCTGGCAGGGGTCAACTGGAGAAGGCCTGTCAGGGGCCAGGTGACATCACAGGCTGTAGTAGTCGATATTAGAATTTATATACAGACACCAAGGAAGAACACTACATCAGCACTTTTAAAGAAAAACACTCATTACGCCACCTACCCTACTGCCTATGTACGACTATTGTACATGAAGTTTAAATAAATAAATGAATTACAAAAAGCGACGACTCTACCTTCAAATCCTTTTCTAAAGATTTTCACCTCTCCACCAAACTGATGGTATTTGGGTTCCTAGGATATGACGCAACTGAAACTGGCAGCTAGCAGCTGACAGCCGCCAGCAAATATCTGCTGATGGATTCAGAAGGTGGTCAAATCGGAGATAGAGTAAAATCTTTGCAACCAAATAAGACACCACCGTCGTGTTTGGTTATTTAGTTTTTATGAGGTGGTTTAAAAAGGTTATAAAGTATCTAAGTACTGGTACATATGTACGACGATACGTGGTGTATATGACGGCGAGCAATGGGTAGCTCGCTGTCCGACCGTCCGGTACCTAACCGCCCGGATCGAGCCCAAGTCGTCGACGACGACGCGTACTGTTCCACGCGCGCCTCAAGATTTCAGCAAACCGTAGGGGCCCAGCAGGGTCGAAGCCTACTGGGGACAAGGGTTTGTTTCTGAATGGAAGACTCGGCCCTGGTATGAAAGGCAACGAAGGAACAAGAGGGGTTTTTTAGTAAGTAAAAGTCTAACACTTCCTCCCGCTCCACCCAAGAGCGGGGGATGTTATTGGTGATTTTCCCAGCTAAAAAAACAATTACATATGAATAGGTTACATTTTAATTCTATCTATTCATCGATTATCAATTCAAAACCCACAACTGATCATTAACTTGGTAGTAGAACATAATAGGGCGGACCTAGTTAACGATTAAGTAACAACAATGCGTGTGCGCGCCTCGGCAGGCTCGTGAGAAAGTGCCTGGTACTGTAGCGTATGATAGCGCCTGGCAGTGCTGGGTGCCGCCACCGCGGGCCCGCGCGCTTGCCCCACAGGCCAAATGGCAGTTTTTCTTCGCCTATTGTGTGCTAATCAGGTGGCGTCTCGTCATACTGATATCTATTGTTTGTGGATACTTGCTATTAGCTGATATTGGTTTAAAAAGAATTGATAATTGTATTTTTAATAAAAATAAAGTGTTTTGTCAAGGGGACAAAAAAAAACGTAGTGTAAATTCTAGTTCTTAAACAAGTTGTATAAGAACATTAATTGATATAATTTGAAAGAAAGAAAGAAAGAAAATACGTTTATTTGGCACATAGGTACACACAATGAGATAACAATAGAGAATTCAAAAAAAAATATGTTGTATTAAAAATACAACATCATTTTTAGTTTATGCGAAACCTAACATACCTAGTTACAGGGCCTCAAGTCTGCTATTGCAATAGTGTCAGAATGGTCTATCATTGATGTCATAATTGTCGATTTTGACAACTTTGGTAATCTACTAATATAATGGCGTCATTATGACTTTCCAATGGTCAACCACTGACACTCCATTGGAAGAAGTGACATAGAATGGTAATCTCGTACATATTGACAAATGAATATTTGACGTATGCGGTAATCTGCTAAAACTTTGACAGTTTAATTGATCAGTGTTCTACCATTATAACGTTATTGTGCAGTTATTGGTTTTAATATACTCGATATTATCATTCTACCACATCTCTATTACGATACCATTGACCGATCAATGATCGATCATTATGAATTCGCAGATTATGAACTTTTAGCAAAATGACAGTGGCATCGAGATGGAATGACAAATTTATAAAAATAGCAGACTTGGGCCCCAGGTCACAAGTTGGACACCACCGACACTTAGTATACCACAGATCACGGCAGATCATAGCGGGTATTAGGAACCATCAAACAGCTGGATGCAAGTGCAAAACAACCCGTCAGTCGCCTGGATAGCCCGGTGACCTTGCTGATATAACAAGCTTATAACTTTGTGATTTTTCATGATACAGTTTTGAAATTTTGTATATAGATTCTTTACATAAAATAGGTACTAGACTTGTGTTTCGGGTTTTGCATATATATACCAAAACTAATATTGTACGGAGAAGAAAAGAT
Organism: Mythimna ferrago; assembly: GCA_910589285.2. Taxonomy (NCBI): domain Eukaryota; kingdom Metazoa; phylum Arthropoda; class Insecta; order Lepidoptera; family Noctuidae; genus Mythimna; species Mythimna ferrago. The sequence goes on from OU342692.1 coordinate 25,658,529, forward strand.
TCTCCATTAACTTAGAGTATGCATACTTATTAAACGTTAGCGATTTCAGACTTTTAATCAGTACCTTTCAACTGCGCCACTAACACCTTTTTCCTCACATTGTTTCCCCTCATCCTCATTCTTGTGATGTGTACTGATCAGCAATTTCGCTCGCAGTCTGTTGTATTGCTCACCGTCTCCATATAAATCACGGATTCTCCTTACTATTCCTTCAATAACTTTATCAAACACCTAATCTATGGTATTAAATTCACTTCACGTCAATCTAACAATGCGCTTCCTATCGAACTGGAAGTCTGGAAGACTTAAATAATTGTTGAAACCTGTGCCCGAAGAATGCATGACGAATATATCGCATGAAATAGGTGCGTGACCATATTGTATGATTACGTTCAGGGTGCTTATGTTTCAAACACTCTGGTTGCATTTTTTTGGTGGCTAAACAGTCTTATTATGGCAAATTTGATTACCGAGATATTTTTGGCTCTCCTCTTCAGGGAGAAGCAATGCGGTTATGTGAGGCAGCGGGTGTAATGTAGGTGCCAAGAATGCCAAGTTCCATCAAGAATCCACATTAAACGCCACTTTAGGTAATACGGCTCATTTCAGTAAAGAGGATTTCCTTCATTGTCTGAAATCATCAGCTAATGCAATGATCTGTCGCCAGCACCGGTCACAACCGTGACCTTCACGACAGATGATTAACTAATCATCTCCAACCTGTTTATGCAGCATCATCCTCCCACTTTACGTTGTTGTATTCAACATCTGCCCCCGGTTCAAACTGGTCCTGCGAACTTCCGATGCCGAATTTTATGTAAGTGATGAACTAATTTAAGCAAATTTATTCAGAAGCCATTCTGCCAGTCCAATCCAATTAGTTAGTTAATTAGCGTACCGATATGTTATGATATCTACTCAATTACTTAGGTCAATGACGTTCTATAAAAATTGTCTCAAGTAGTATGATAGTCGTCTACCCGGTAACACGTGCGCAGTGCGGTAAAAATTATCATAAAACAAATACTTTCACATAATTACTAAATAGCTGATCTGAAATCTACACTCGCAACATAATAAGTACTGTAATAACTGTAAGTGACAAATCATGAGCTTGTAATTCTTGTATCTACCTACTGACTTAGTTTTCTTTCTGATGAGGTACGGGAAGCCAAGGAACGGTCGTTGTAAAGATGCACAATACTTGAGGAGGCTTACGTTGCTCCAGCTGCAAATATTTTCGACTGGATGATCTCTATTGATTATACTTAATCACTTGTATGTCCCCTTTCTATTCAGTCACATTGTGCGTGTATCTTTTCGCCAAAATATAACACGATTGGTTCCACATTAGACTATCGATGTGTATCGGTGCATGGTGCGCAAGCGCATCCTACTGCATAATTCATTGCTTTGTTTCGAGCCGCTCCCGTTCCGCGTGGGCCCCGTTAACATGCACGGCTCATTCATATCCATTACAACTCTCATCAGTGATGCTTTCTTGTCGAATTAAAGTCAATAATTACAACAAAAACAGGAAGTGTTGATAGCATATCTAAACATATAACCAGCTAATAATAGGTCCCTTACTTGCGTTAAAGTTCGTCAGGTCTGAATAAACAATTTCAATGTTGCCTATTTAAAATTCACAAGTGTGAATTCGTGTTTCTCTAATAAGCAAAGTATCGCCAAAGCTTGAGAACGAGCACGTCGCGTCCGCACATAATATAAATGTTCATTGAGTATCTAACATTGTTAATAGAATAAGAATTGTCACTACATGATAATTGAACCGGTACATGAAGATGTCGTAATTTTCTTTACAGATAATATGTAATTCGTCAATGTCAGTTATTTTTCAGTGAATAGTCGTGAGTTCTCTGACCTTGTTATGTAAGCTTGTAAATTAGTTCTAACATAGTATTTACATTACATTCGTTACAGAAATAAGCCGAAAAACTTTAAAAATAATTGTACAGTTTTCCATTAGTTCTATTGAATCGAGAGAGATATGTTACCTAATTTATCTTTCGTTTCAGTAGAACAGCTCTAGAGTACGAATTTCTTTTTCAGTTCTCCGTTATCATTTTATTCGTGAAACCACATTGTGACACAAACGCCATTTCTGCGGACTAACTTCACAAACAGGTCACGGTATCGCTAAATAAATAAAAGTTTGCAAGCCCACACCTATGTGTTTGTCCACTAGGTAACCACCTATAGGAGGTAGGTGCTGTACTGGTATGGCAGTAGGTATTGTATGCTCTGATATAATAGTGTTGAATGAGGCATTATGTCCTCGCGAGCAGCTGCGGCAGGCCGGACGCGCTATTCAGCAACAAGCGACGCCGCCCGTCGGTGTAAAGGGGTTTTATAGTATAAAAGTGTATGGCTGTCCGACAGGCACGTCTCTTGTGACGGACATGAGCACAATAGCGTAAAGTTTGCACCTGTTCTGTGCCCGTTGCTGACGTCACCGGCATGCAGATATCTGACGGATGAATAGGCCATTTGTGTGATTGAAAATGGAATGAAAAGACGTTGATAGGAAAATGTGATGTGTTTAGTGATGCAGGAGTTTATACTCGTAGAAGCTTTCAGTTTGAAAATATTGGACAATAATTTTTTTTCATCGGTTTGACTTTACACCTTTAAAAAGATTTTGAAGCTTTTTAAATGAGTGCTGAGATACTTTATCTTAGATTATCGTTGTTAACGATGGGCTACAATTCGCAAAACATCTAATCCTACTAATATTATAAACGTGAAAGTTTGTATGTATGGATGTTTGTTACTCTTTCAAGTAAAAACTACTGAAAGGATTTCGATGAAACTTAGTACACAGGTAGATTACCTAGGTCTTAGAATAGCACATAGGATACTTTTTATCTGGGGATTATGTTCGCTTGGTATCATTTTCTACTATCACGCGGGTGCAGCCGCTGGATGCAACTAGTATCTACATATACTCGAATTGTTTAAAGTTTTACTTGTTTATAGATATTGTTAATAATATCAAATCAAGATCGAAACGGCTGCAACGGCTGAGTCGACCAGACACCCCGGTGACCTAGTTTCCAAACTTGGGGTCCCACCTGCCCCAACTCACGACCCTCCAAGAAGGGTGGCGAGTTCGATGCCCTCTTGTCTGAAGGTCAACGTACCATGTCTTGGTTTGTTCCACTTGGATGCCTATATAGGTTTACATTTTGGTATGTTAGGGATATTATCGATATTATCAATTAAGTTTAGAGTTTAGGGTATTAGATATTAATAAAAAAAACTGGGCAAGTGTGAGTCGGACTCGCGCACTCAGGGTTCCGCCGTGCAAACTACAATTCGCGAATGAAGCCACAAATATTATTCCGTATTGCAAAAAAAAATACTGTTTTCAGATTTATTCCTATACCTGTGCTACCTTGCTCTGTGTCAAATTTCAGGATTCTGGGTCAACAGGAAGTTGACCCAGAATCTCCGATGAATTTCGATCTTGAGAGTATCAAAATATACGTTTTTTTGCGATATAAATGGGCGTATCTTTTTTATTCTTTAATTTTGAAGTTTGTTTTTTCACAGCTTGAAGGGACCACAGACCTGAGTATATGGTTTTAATTTCAACTCGATACCTCTAAGCGTTCTCGAGATAAAGGGTCTTGGCAGACAGACGGACGGACGGACGAACCACAAAGTGATCCTATAAAGTATAAGGGTTCCAATTTTTTCTTTTGAGGTACGGAACTTTAAAAAGATGTTGACGTCATGTGAGAACCGAACGTAGCTTTGCTTGTTATACTTATCTGTCAACAATTTGCATGAATTTGGAGAATATACTTTTAGCTGCTTTTGGTGCGTCGCGCCAAAGTCAACTAACGAAGGCGATAAGTAAACCTTTAGATAATACTGGAATCTCTTGAAGATACTCAGTGGCGTAAGATATCCCAAAGGGGCCCCATATCAAAAGTTATCTAGTTTTTTTTACAACGTAGGCCCTAGCATAGAGACATTAGCGCCCTCCACACGTACAGTTCGGACGGCGGGAAACAGCACGCGCCGTTCCATCCCTCGCTCCGAACTGTACGTGTAGATGTGCGGGTCTAACAGTTCGATCTGGCATGTGGATGCGCGTGCATATCTTACAGTTTTACGCGCGCATCACGTGTAAATGTAAATTACAAAAATGGCGGTTTGGAGCTTCGACTGTACTCTATCTTGCTTGGTTATTTTGGGACGTATCAGTGCTAATAAACAATCAAAATCGTCACTACACTATCCATTCTTAGGTAATTTTTAAAATCTTCCGGATGACACTGTCGTAATTCCCTTAACATCGGTAAATGTCCATATCTTTGTCTGTATTCCTTTACCCTCACTCGTCGTTTTTTTCGACTGTTTAAACAAACTACAAACCCAGCTAACGCGATGACCAAACGATCGTCCATTTTTCTTACAACTGCGTAAAAAACTTTTAAAAACACTTTCGTTCCACGCGCCAATCCAAACTGCAGTCCAAACTCTTGAAAATCATTCACACGCACAGTTCGGAACGTTTGTCTAGATTATTCGGCAATCCAAACCGTGAATGCATTTTTAATCGTAATTAGCATAACAGTTTGATCTGCAGTCCAAACTGTACAGATCTAACTGCGGTTTGGAACGCAGTCCAAGATGCGCGGTCCGAACTGTACGTGTGGCGGGCGCTATTTCTTAATTTATCCTCACATCGGAACGCCTTGCAGAATTACACCAATGGAGCACAAATTATTTCAGAATCGGCTACTTTTTAACATCACGTGCGCGGTGGAGTGGTAGCCATCAAAGGAGCGGTGCGGCGTTGGTCACATACGCTCGTTTCCGCTATATCAAGCCAGCGCTCCTCCAGGATTCTACATGTACCAAATCCCATCTCGAACACATTTTGAAATGTTGAAGTACTTCCCATGAGTTCTTAAAAAGAAATTACATGAGACGGAGTCCGCATTAGGCCACGCCAGAGATGACCAGACAGACTTTTAGGCAAGCAATAGACTGTTTTCCTCGCCAGTGCAGTGCCGTGCGCGTGCTGTCCCCCGCCACCATGTTATGACATGTATCGTATCAGGCTGTCGCCGGTCAACCCCCGTTTATTAATTTCTTCGTACCTAAGTCTATTGAAAAAAGTCGTTTGATACACGTGCAAGATTGTCACTGAGCCTAGCTCCATAACAAAGTCGCCTATGACTCGTGCGAATTCTACCTCGGTCGCAATGACAAACTTTCGACACATGTATCAAAATGTTGATACACGGTTGATACTATTCGATCAATACCCCAACGTAACGTGACCGATCGACGTCAAGTTACGTAATGTCTTCCACATTCCCGTTTTGCCTTCCCGTTGCATTGTTATAAATTCCGTGTATAATGACAGATCATGATCGTATCGCATTGAATCCAATCAAAGTCACGGTTGACAGGCTGGTCCTGGGTGATTCATTGAGTCGCTGGCATACTTCTGTGGACAACGAGACGGCGTGATCGCGGAGCTTGAGTCAATAGTATTATGGATTGAAAGACGCAGAGTAGTAAGAGAATGGAGTGTCAGATTGGCGGCAATCGCATCGGTCTTGCGCGCTGATCGTTGTCCTTGTTGTCTTGTTAAGTATTTTTTTGAAAGTAGATTATTTCCCCCATTTTCTGAACTATGAGTTTGAAGTTAAGTATTTGCCAAATATTAGGTACCTACCTACTCAAGACTGAAAAACTATCGAACTTTGACATCAAAATAGAGTTCTAATTCAACTGGTTTCCATACGTTCTTGACTCCAAATACTCAATTTATGTAGATATCCATATGCCCTAAGTCTAACTATGTCTACACTACCTAGCTGTTTCCACTGTTAAAGTTTTCTCCCTGCTGCGTGTTTAAAAATTGAACGAGTTCGATTACTTTTCCATTTGCTTGCTACTCCGGTCCATTCGGTCACGGTCCATGGGTCCCACCGAACGGTGCCGAGTGACCGCCGCACCTTCGTGCCCACTGGAGCGTAGCAGTGCCGGCACCACTTGATGACGCCAATAGCTTCGGACTGCCGATATCCCGATAGACGTTACTTTCGCACGCGAGTACGTGATGCGGATGTTTACGGGACTAATTTATTATCGGACGCCACAGTGCGTGAATTGCGTTTTTCTGTCAGATTCTCGGTCGATGTTTAACGCGCGTTAATAAATGGCTTAAATATAAAACATAAATACTGGCTGCCTTTCTAACAAATTCTGGAAGTGCTATCGGGAAAACATGTCAAACAAACATAAAAACGGGAAAGGTCTCTTTTGCATTTTAGTGTGAATTTAACTTCTAAAGAATTTGGCCTCTAGCGATGTTGAACGATTTAAATGATTAGTAGAGTCAGATCTCTAACATGCGCTGCGGATCGCTGTGGAAGTAAGTTATGCTGATTAATATGGGCCATATATTATAGGCCATACATAACGGTTGAATGGCCAGGTGTAAATGAGAGCTACTTATGTTACAGGCTGATTGATCCATTTGATGCGCTACGCTACGTACAAAGTGAGTAGACACATGACATGCTGATTCATAGTGGACGTCATTGTTTTACGCCGTCATTCGAAGACTTACGAGTAGTTTTTCCTCAGGATTCTACTGCTCAGGAGCATACAGTTAAAATTAACAAATATACGTCAACAAATAGGTATATGAATATTCATAGAATAGATAATAGTAGATACTACCGTATCGAACAAGACGGTTTCTTAAACTCAAGTGAGCGTCAGCTCACCGTTACTGCAAATAAACTAGATAGACCGCCATCGTTCAGCGAATCAATTTTGATTGCTTTTTCGTAGAAAGACTGAGTGAAAGAACAAAATGCACGATCACACCAATCTTATTGATTTTTTTTTTTGTTCTGCAGTAAAACCGCTGAGCACTAGTAAAAACACTGAGATGCTATTTTAACCAAGTCTTAATTCTTAGTACGTAAAAAACGGTGAAGGTACTTAATTTCAAGCTCTATCTAAAATCCTTTAATAAACTGTCCGACAACTCGTCTGTGTACAAAAGGTTTAGCATGTAAATTGTAAATGTAAATTAATGCTCAAGCCAGAATTACAAATTCAGTAGGTACTCATCTAGCGTTGTCCACTATGAACGAAAAGTTACGATTAGGTGGGTAATATACGTAGGTAGATAGGTAAGGTTCATTGGGAAATCTAAAACTCGAATTAAATTCTCCTAGTGAACTCTGTATGAATGCTTCAAGTATTGAGCAATGCGTAACAAAAACGTAAGCATTTAACTGCACCTGTTTACGCCACTCTAAAACATTTCTCACAAGCATTCAAGCCTCGTTTAAGTGTCATCACACACCTTCTATACTGTCACAAGTATCGCAACATCGTATAAATCCCGAGCTTATCACCGTTCTAGTTGTTCCGTTCAACTTACCGGACTTGTACGCCAGCCCGACGCACCGGTCGCACATAGGCTGGTCGAGATAAGATAGCAAGAGTCACTAAACCATACCACTGATGCTTCCACACGTGAACGTACATAAAGTTGTCTTATCTCATGAGAGGTAAAGTTTTTGTCACACCTTTGTCTGTTGCGAAGTAGTTTCTATTTTTTACATGATAATAACCTAAGGAAAGCCCAGACAATGTCTTGAGGACTGCATTTTCCGATTTTGCTATTGTTTGGGCTAGGTAGTCTAAATGAATGAATTATTCTGCGTGGCTTCTAAGGATTCTCTAAGTTTAACTGCTTTCAACAAGATAACATCAACGAAACGGCGTTTACGTCTAAACATCTTAGTTCCAATCTTCAAAGAGCGAGGTTAATTAGCTGAAGATCAACCGCAGTGGCATCCAGTAGCCGCGGAGCAGCGTGTGCATGACAGCGGATGAGGAACTGCGTCCCGCGGGTGTCGCCTTACAAAGCGCGGACGTGCGACACGGCATACTTAGATACGTCCGACGTCAGCGCTGCATCTCGCGGTCTCCGGGGAAACTGGGTTTGCTGTGTTGGCTTTGACTTGGAACTGTAGTAAGTGTGTCAAATACAACAGGTTCCTCTCGTCATTCAGTCATGAATACTTCGTATAACTACACAAACAATATTGTATTCGTAAACTGTCGATGATCGCTTGCATGCTCCTGTCACTCTTTCACAATATGCCTTTATAATTAATAGAAATATTAGAAGCGACAGGAAATATGTAACCAAGATTTATTTAACTTGATTTAAAAAGAGTGCCCATGGAGTTTCTTGCACGTTCTTCTCCATAGATATCTACGCTTTGGAACGTGCAATTTAGCTCCACTTTTTCGTTTTTGACTGACCGACATCCTGACAATTCAAAAGTGCCTGTAATTTGTTATAGTTGAAATAAACGATTTCTGAATATTTTCTTCCTCTATGGTAGTTATCGCAAGGTGTTTCTATTAAAATAGAGCTACTTCATTTCAAGATCAAAACTTTACGGTGTTTTTATGTGTTGAAATAAAAGACTCATAAACCTTTCAGCAGTCTTCATAATTTCTAACGATTTTCAAATCGTTTTCTAATAAATCTGAAGGTGAACAATATTTTTAGTTTACGACAATCTATCGGGTATGTTTTATTGATCTTTTTATAGGTAGATGAGTGGATGCTGTGGTTTATTACGATAGTCCTTGAAGCTACATTATCTGAGATCATCGGAACACTTCGTCTGCCCACTTAACATTGTCGTAAATCGCATTCTCATAAAAAGCTAAAGGGCAATAAATTGGAGATCTAGTTTCAAAGTTTGACCAGTTCATGGTGGAAGACTTTAGTTTAAAGTGATAATCTTATGAGTGGTTACTACTCGCGGTATTTCAAACAAACTGACAAGTCCTTCTTGGGTCTAAACAGTTTGTTACGAACATTTAAAAAAAAGCGTTTAAACTTTAGAGAGATGGTGAGATTAATTTTAAGTTGTTTATAGAAAGTGGAAAATCACCTTCTCTTTCACTGTTCTTTTTCCAAGACTAAAGACTTGTCAATATGATGAAACACCGTGAGGAGTAAACGTTCTTAATGAAAAAAAAGTCAAGTGCGTGTCGGGTTTTTTTTTTATTGAAATATACTAGTGCTTGACTGACTCTAACTTGAAGGCATCTAAATTACTCGCGCAAAAATGGAATTATTTTGTAACTACTCGGATACCTTTATTAGAGTTACATCACATGGTATAGCTTCTTGTCAAATTTTATATTGCTTACGATGCGTTAACGGGAAGTTGAGTAGGTACCTATAGGTTTTGATTCCCTTGTGATCTTCAAAATACGCCATAGCACCATAAAAACGGAATATGAACGGCCTTATCTTTAAAATGGTTTTTCAGGTTCGTACTTCCACACGTTCTTGAGATTTGAATAAAGGAAATTGATTGTTTTTTTTTTTAATCCATGTATATTTAGGGTTTGTTCTTCGTTCGTCCCGAAGTTTTGTCCCACATTCCAAAAAAATATTGTTTCGTCCCACATCACTATTGAAGTTGTGTTTCGTCCCAAGTTACAAGTACTTTAAAAGTACAGTCAACAAAAATAATGTAAGTGCATATTTGTTTTTTTTTAATAATATTAAAAAAAAACTCTAAACCAATTAAAATGTAAGAATATTTTTTATTTGCTAATTAATCACATATTTAAAAAATACTTAACCAACTTTAATTGCAGTAAAACTAACAAATAATAACAAAAACTCTAAACTAATTAAAACTAAAAAGAAACTAAATATGATGTTTGTTATTAGTTAGTTTTAAGTGCGCTCTTGTCATCGTCGGTGTTCCAGCCGTATTAAAAGCACGCGATGATGGCAAGAGAGCGGATGGTAGCAACAACTTCTTAAAACGATGTATAAATAAATCATCTTTACTATCGAGTATCGTAATCAAAATTGCAGAAACGGTATAATGATAATTATTATCTTCTAACAGTTTAAACATACACAATAGTTAGATCTATAATAAATATTATTTCCTCATTATCATTTCAGCCGATATACGTCCACTGTTGAACATATGCCTCCCCCAAGTGTCGCCACAATGAACGATCCTGTGCTGTGTGTGAAATATTATTTAAGACATTGTAACTTTAGTTACTGCAAAATTCACCGACCAAGAATTATGTGAGAGTATTTTTTTTTAACAACATGACTATTTTACTGATTACGGAAACTAATACTATTGGTCCAAATTAGTCAATACAAGCAAACAGACAAACAAAAAACAAAGGCCGTAATATAAAAAAAAAAAAACTTTTTCCTAATCATCTAAACAGATTCCAGTGACGTCTGCTCTTGACTTGCTTACTAACAGCGGCTAAAGAGTTAATAAAAAATAACACGTGTAATTTTTTTCTCAAGGAGAAGGCAGAGAGGAGCAATAGTTTTAAATAGTAGTCTTTACTTCTATACAAATATTGAAAAGAGGAAAAATGTATATTTTATATATTGAATAAAATAAAATAAAAAACTGCAAAATCGACTTTAATAATAATTTCACCAGAAGAATCCTACCTCATTTCATAAAGTGACATAAGCAAATATTTTCTATCATCACACGGGCGAAGTCGCTGGCAGAAGCTAGTATATAGTTTGTGCTCATAAAATAGTAATACATTTTTGTTGCTGAGTGTACTGAAATGTAAAAATGATCTATACAAAAAAAATATGAGCCGAACAAGGAATATAAAATAGGACGAATCGAGAACAAAATAATTAAAATAACATTTTGGGACGAAAGAAGCATGTAGTTTGGGACAAACCAGGAATTTTTTATGTGGGACAAAACTCGGTGGGCCGAACGAAGAACAAATCATTTAGGGTTTGTTCTTCGTTCGTCCCGAAGTTTTGTCCCACATTCCAAAAAAATATTGTTTCGTCCCACATCACTATTGAAGTTGTGTTTCGTCCCAAGTTACAAGTACTTTAAAAGTACAGTCAACAAAAATAATGTAAGTGCATATTTGTTTTTTTTTAATAATATTAAAAAAAAACTCTAAACCAATTAAAATGTAAGAATATTTTTTATTTGCTAATTAATCACATATTTAAAAAATACTTAACCAACTTTAATTGCAGTAAAACTAACAAATAATAACAAAAACTCTAAACTAATTAAAACTAAAAAGAAACTAAATATGATGTTTGTTATTAGTTAGTTTTAAGTGCGCTCTTGTCATCGTCGGTGTTCCAGCCGTATTAAAAGCACGCGATGATGGCAAGAGAGCGGATGGTAGCAACAACTTCTTAAAACGATGTATAAATAAATCATCTTTACTATCGAGTATCGTAATCAAAATTGCAGAAACGGTATAATGATAATTATTATCTTCTAACAGTTTAAACATACACAATAGTTAGATCTATAATAAATATTATTTCCTCATTATCATTTCAGCCGATATACGTCCACTGTTGAACATATGCCTCCCCCAAGTGTCGCCACAATGAACGATCCTGTGCTGTGTGTGAAATATTATTTAAGACATTGTAACTTTAGTTACTGCAAAATTCACCGACCAAGAATTATGTGAGAGTATTTTTTTTTAACAACATGACTATTTTACTGATTACGGAAACTAATACTATTGGTCCAAATTAGTCAATACAAGCAAACAGACAAACAAAAAACAAAGGCCGTAATATAAAAAAAAAAAAACTTTTTCCTAATCATCTAAACAGATTCCAGTGACGTCTGCTCTTGACTTGCTTACTAACAGCGGCTAAAGAGTTAATAAAAAATAACACGTGTAATTTTTTTCTCAAGGAGAAGGCAGAGAGGAGCAATAGTTTTAAATAGTAGTCTTTACTTCTATACAAATATTGAAAAGAGGAAAAATGTATATTTTATATATTGAATAAAATAAAATAAAAAACTGCAAAATCGACTTTAATAATAATTTCACCAGAAGAATCCTACCTCATTTCATAAAGTGACATAAGCAAATATTTTCTATCATCACACGGGCGAAGTCGCTGGCAGAAGCTAGTATATAGTTTGTGCTCATAAAATAGTAATACATTTTTGTTGCTGAGTGTACTGAAATGTAAAAATGATCTATACAAAAAAAATATGAGCCGAACAAGGAATATAAAATAGGACGAATCGAGAACAAAATAATTAAAATAACATTTTGGGACGAAAGAAGCATGTAGTTTGGGACAAACCAGGAATTTTTTATGTGGGACAAAACTCGGTGGGCCGAACGAAGAACAAATCATATTTAGTTATCCATACTCGTATACCGATTTTACTTGGCGAATCACCAATTTCGCGTTTGGACATACAAGACTGCCTATTAGGATTTCGTTTTTGCTGACTGAGGTACAGAACCCTAAAATGAGTATTCTTCTTACAAATATAGCATAAGCACATCCAACAGTACCAACTCGATACAATAACTGGTTTTGTGTAACATGACATTTTACTGCGAAACATTCTTCTGAAATATTTTCAGCTTCAAAGTAGGCTACCTATTCTTAACTGTTTTGACCATCTGCAATAATAACCGAGTGTTTAGCTAGTCAGCCCAAACGGCACAGTCATCGTTCACAATACGTCTGATTTATTGGACCATATCTTTCAACGTGTTTATAGGATCGTTAGAAACGCTGTTTACTATAACATTTGCAAACATCACTGTAATATTTACAACGATTTCACAAAGATCTTTGTGAACGTAAACAAATGCTTGGGCAATTCAATTGGATACAATTGTATTGTAGAGTAGGTAACTGACAATATCACGGAGAGTTTTTCTCAATCGCTTTACGTGATCGGTTCGTATTTTCTGCGGGAAGTCGCTCGAAGGCCGAGTTTTTATCGTCGATTGCTCAACTCTAGCAATTTGTCTCGGATCGATTCTCACAACGAGGATACTTATCCAATATTAACAATATTTTTTCCGGTCTCCCGTTGCGGTTTTCATTTCACTTGTGTGCCACTTTTATAACAATATTCAACAGAGGGATTTATAAATGAAGAACGATTAAATTACTGCATTCAATGACATTCTATTGTAACGTTAATGAGTCACAATCATTAATTACCTACCTGCTTAAATAATAACTGTAGACATGTATTATTATGTAACATCATTGGTTATAGATTTAATAAAAAGCTACGCCTAGATGTTCGTCTCATGTCACATAGCTGCAATATTTCTTTAGGTACCAGGGTGTTATAAATAACAAAGAGCTTACGTCTTGCTAACTGCTGCTTAGCAGTAACGGTGTCATGCTGTCGGAAGGTGTAATCCAACCGTACGTGCGACGGAACACGTCGGTGATATCGGGCCCTTAGACCACTGACCCAATAAGTGTGACACCAATACGCATAATAGATTCATATCGTAGGCCTGTCCTTTGGCAGTAAAAGTTTCTTTAAAGTAGTGGCGATGATAGTGGTGTAAAAAGAGCGGTACAATTAAAAATGGAAAGGAGAATGAAGATTTAAAAATAAGAATAAAAAGACAGAAAACTTTTTTGACGAGAAATATACTATTTCTAGTTTTTACCAGCAACTTTGCCCAAATGTGAAAGTTAAAAATGATGCCGATATTCTCCCAAGATAAAATGTAGCGTACTTATATCCCGTATCGGAAGACTACCCGCGTGCCAAGTTTCATCAAAATTGTGATGAGTATCAACATAGAGAGTTAGTTTAGCATAGTATTAGTATTTATATTGTAATCTCTGTAGCAACTCCTCTTAGCGTAGTAAGAGAGACCATGTTTATCGTTTAGAAACTTTTATAAAATGGCATTATTACCTTTTCAACTTTAAGATGTTCCAAGCATAACGTTTGACATAAGAACATACGCATCAAATATTAATTAGTTTACTTTATAACAAGACAATTAAGAGCGCAGAACAGAACTCTGCCATGATTCCCGTGGTTTGACAACGGAGTACTAATCGGTAACCTTTCGAGGGCTTGGCATGCCACGGCTAGCGGGAGCCGCACGCGCAACGCATTCAAAACAATCAACAATGCACAGGTGCACTGAGTACTTTTCCTACCGCAGAAGTGTTACTCCAATTAGATTTACATTACTTTTTTACCATATTACAAATTGGAAGGAGCAAAAGGATTTTGTTACGAAAATAAATGGCCGATACAATGTGTATGACAACATGACAGCGATCCGGCCACGAAAGACAGAATTAGTGGACCCGGATCAGCCCTTCTGTCAAGCCCTCCAGATGTAATTTTTGGAACAATCATGGGAAGGCCTATACATATAAATGTTCAGGAGTTTTCCGGTTGGTACGGTGCAAGTAATTCGTAGAAACTTAATTTGGAAAGACTACTAAAATTAGTGGTTTGGCCTCTCAAAGCACTTACCTACTCCAAATAAACAAAAATAATAAATGTCGTGGCTATGGCTGTGCTATCAAGAATACAATCTTCTAATTTATAATATGCTGGTCTACATAGTGTGCGTTTTACGCATGTTTTTGTATTAGTTGGAGAAATTTGTGTATTTTAACTGACTTTAACCAACTTAAATCGAGGTTGCTCTAATTTGTTCCTATTTCTCCATCGATCATTATTTCTAGCATTCAAATTATGCCTCTCACTTTGCCATATCTTAATAAAAATTTGCCTGTTGCTGTCTTCCTATCCGATTATAATTTAGGTGTCTTCAACGCAAGAGTGATAGGCCCTCAATAAGCTAGTGCGCCTCACCATCAACGATTGCATCACTGCTTACCATCACGTGGGGTCACAATCAAGCACGGATTAAATCAATAAAGAAAATCTTTATTTGTTGGGTGGAATTTCTGTTTCTTATTACTAAGTTGGCATTTCTTGTCGCTGTAGGACATGACAATATGAGCTCGTCAGTACCTACGCGAGTAATGCAGTGATTTGTACGACAGGCAGGCGTTAGTGTCCGCACTCATGTGCTAAATGATACCTAATGTTAATGGTAGAAATCGACACTTGATTGCACTTCGTCAGCGCCCAGCAATGCAATACGACGCCGCATAATTTTGTTATGACTCAAGTGTATCAGGGAAGAAAACAGGAATTAACCCCCGGTGTACTTAATTATGAAAACAGTGTAAAAGAACTGGCCCTACAATCAGGAAGTTTTTTTGGTGATTCATAACACAATTTATTTCTCATTGGTCCATATTTTGATAACTGTTCTCTAAAGCTCCATATGTTATATATTAGTGCAATATCTGTCTGACCATTTAAGATTTTTTTTTATTTATGTACCCAACACTTAAAAACGAAAATAAGAAGTATAAGTATTTATGTACAAAGGTGCTGCTTATTTCAAAAGAAATTTCTTTCAGATGTACATAGGTGGCGTGGGTAGATTTTAGAATTGATCACTTCTTTATATGGCCAAATGAAACTGGTCAGATCGTTCGGCGTTCGCTTGGGGTTTAATGAATTAATCCTCGTTTCACCATATCATTAATATAGGATTTCTATGATAATAAAAGGTCTAAAGAAAGTAGGAACTTAATATGTATTGCTCTTGTAACAATAAGATATATTTAAATTAAAAAACTCTGCATTGAAATAAATAAGCATAATTGCAATTAAAAGGGATATTTCAACTGTGCACCATATAATCAAGTTTACTCAAGTGGCTCTATTCGACTTCGCAGGAACACTCGAATATTATGTCTGCTGTTTAACATTCTTCACAACCCTAAAACTCCCTCTTACCCGAGGGAACGCTTTTCCTACTCTCGTCCTTCTGATGCTCCCTGCAGGTCGCATCGTAAATATCTCCTTCAATCTCCTCCCCATTCCACTGATTTCTATTCCTACTCCTTCACTTCGCACGCTGAACGTTTGTGGAACTCTTTACCGCCTGACATTAGAGGCTGCCAAACTCTTGCAATTTTCAAAAAAGGGATAAAAGAACACTATCTTTCTATTTCGTCATAGTTGCTTATATAGTATATATTTATAATTATATAATATTAGTCATTATGTATTTTTTTTTGCAATATTTATTCCTCTATATGTATGTATATATTTATGTATGTATATATTTATATTTTAGGTATGTTCTTATAATAATTGTTTTCTTTGTTTCTTTTTCCTTTCACTTTTACACACAGTGTCTACATCTCTTTTTTTTCCAATTCTCCTTTCGCGGGTATGCTGGAAGAGATTTCTTTAGAAAAAAGCATCACCTATGTACCTATTTTTTCTGTTTCCGTCTTCTGTTCTTTTTTAAATTAAGTGTGTACCTGAACTGTTAAATAAATAAATAATCGATTCTTCACTTAAAATACTCATTGTTCACCTAATATTAACGGACTTTATACAATTATTATGGGAATTGGGGTATCTCGACTCGGACAGGTTCGGTTAGAAGGAGATGGCGGGGTCTAATGAGTGAGCAAAGTGAGCGAACACAGAAAAAAAAAACACGAGTAATTTGGGAGAGTGGGTCTTAAAATGAACATGGATAAAACCAAAATCATGATTAACAACCATGTAGCGCCCACTCCTATCAAGGTCGGAGACTCTACACTCGAAGTTGTGGACGATTACGTCTACCTCGGACAGACAGTCCAGTTGGGTAGGTCTAACTTCGAGAAAGAGGTCAACCGTCGAATCCAACTCGGTTGGGCAGCGTTCGGGAAGCTACGCGGTATCTTCTCGTCCAACATACCACAGTGTCTCAAGACGAAAGTCTTTAACCAGTGCGTGTTGCCAGTGATGACATATGGCTCCGAAACGTGGTCGCTCACAATGGGCCTCATCAGAAGGCTTAAAGTCACCCAAAGAGCAATGGAAAGGGCTATGCTCGGGGTTTCCTTGCGTGATCGAATAAAAAATGAAGATATCCGCAGGAAAAAAATAGATTGCCGACATAGCACAAAGAATTGCCAAACTTAAGTGGCAATGGGCAGGGCACATTACTCGCAGAACAGATGGCCGTTGGGGCCGAAAGGTTTTGGAGTGGCGACCGCGTACCGGAAGACGCAGTGTTGGAAGGCCTCCTACAAGGTGGACCGATGACCTGGTGAAGGTAACAGGAAACCGATGGATGCGGGACGCACAGGAACGTTCGAGGTGGCGACGCTTGGGGGAGGCCTATGTCCAACAGTGGACGTGTATCGGCTGAAATGATGATGATGATGATGAATTTTCCAAACCCTGAACCGACTTGTTGGGATTAGTTTTGCTAACGACGAATCTTTTCTTGTTGCAGCGTTGAGCACTCGGTTGTGCAAGCGATGGTATGGTGTCCGCGCAGCAGCACGGTGCGCCCGCGCCGTGTGCGTGGCTCTGCGCCGGCGCCGCGCTAACGCTGCTGGCACTCTTGTCCGCCCCGGCCGCGGCCGACGTTATCTTCAGAGTACCTGAAGTACTGGTGAACCATATTTTATTACCTTTTTTATCTAAATATGCTTTGAAATACACACAACAAACTTGTAGATGAATGCTGGTCATCGAAAATGACCATGTCATTTTGTTGTACTGATTTCGGTCATCAGTTATCATTGACATCATCAGTTATCATTGACAGGACTACTGTCGCCAATAACCTATAGTGGCGATAGACCAAGCAGCGCGCCGCACAATGTTTAATCGTCATCATCATTACTCATCATCATCCCACGTGTTGCATGCATCAACACACTGACTCACCCAGCAATGCTTCCATCTCTCTAACTCGTTCAAATAGTACCTACTTGGCGTTTTTCTTCGCAAAAAAAAATAATCGCGAAGTTTGCCTCCGCATTTGACGAAAATCTCTATCTACCGAACGCAATTATTAGATGATGAACAAAAAGAAGTTGCTTGGGGCTAGATCTGGTTAGTAAGGCGAGAAATTTGTAGATTTTAGCCATGACAACCGTTGAGCTGTGAGACGGCGCAATGTCTTGGTGAAAAAAGATTGTCTCTTTCTGCACCTCACATCGACTCACTCAAATGACTTTTAAATAACGACTGTGCATCCAAAATGGCTGAAACTTTAAAGCGAGTGGCACTCAAAAGATGCACAACTACATACACAAGCTTTTATTGACATGTGCTGCTGCTACCTTCATATTAAGTTCGGAAACTTTTCAGACCCACTAGGAATAGACGTTTGCTTTTGCATTTAGGTAGCCTATATAGAGTCCTAGGAAATCAAAATTTGGCTGTGGAAGCAAGTTTTGTACTTTTGTAGAGCCTAAGCACTGCGATAGGCTACATTGATTGATATGTAACTGCTAATTTCAACAAGCTCTCTGTTGTAACCCGCAGGTGCGTCATGCGGCCGCGTCGAAGTCGGTGGGCACGGGGCGCGCCAACGGCACGCGCAACGACTCGGAGCACTGGGCGGGCTCCGACGACACGCTGCTGGAGGTGCGCTACGAGGAGTACTTCGTGGAACACGACGTGTCCACGGCCGCCGCGCGCCGCGCCGCCGTGCAGCTCAACGTCAACGACAGTAAGTGACACACTCACTCGTGCTGATGACGAGCATGCCACCAGCACGAGTACGAGAGCAGTGGCACAGGTGCACTACGAAGACTACTCTGTACACTAGGACGTTTCTGAGCAGTTACTAGACTTAGTGCTCTGTCAAAATGTCGAGCTTCATGCTAAAACACACGCAACATTAATACTGATGAATGTAGTAAGAACGTTGACTAATATTTTGATCATGCTCTCCTCATATATCTCCTCATATACTCGTAATAAGTGACCATGTAAAAAACCCTTTCGTGGTAGGTATATAATTATGCTTGCTGCATTCATACTTACTCATAGTTTTAAATAAAACCTACAAACAATACGTCTCATCATAATAATCCTCAAAGTACTCGAGCATCTTAACTACATACTAACAAACCGAGCGAAGTGAGTGACGCAACGACAATTGCTTGAGTTATTCCAATTAAACACCATCGGCTCGCGAATTAGAGCAACATCCAACATCCAAGGATGCGGGATTACAACGTGCCCCAAAGGTCACGCACGGGGCACGGGTGGAGACCCTGTATGTTTTACGGCTTCAAGGTCTCGCCAATTAGTTACCTGACGAGGTTGTTAGGGAAAACTTTTACGAAGAAACACTTAATGAAGACGTAGGAGGTACAATAGAACTGTGTTGGATTTTGTAACAAACCCTTTTCGTGTCGAAGTAATGAAGCAAGAGTTTGGATAAGGGGAGCCGAGAAAAGGTACAAACCAAAAATAAACACATTAATTACCCAATCGGTAACCATGTTGCTGAAAGCCACACAATCAAGCTTATACTGGATGTCACCTACTCTGTAGAGCTCCGCAACCGTGTCATCATCCAGTGTCCGATGACTAAGCTTACACTCCTGACTCCTCCCTGGAAGACAGTCTATTTATAGCCGTGACTTCTTCTAATTGATCCGACCGATACACTCTAATGTTTAATTGATGGTAAACTCGTTGATCAATGAATTCTACTCAATTCAATTGATCTTAATTGCATTGTTATTTCTTATCGTTATGCGATGTTTTCCATGAACTCTGTTTAACTAGAAGAATCTGTTTGTTCATAAGCCTGACTTTTAAACTAGGTTTTAAGAATATTTCCAAGGAATTTAATTCTCTAATCAAAAATTCTACTAGGTTTCTTTACGATTGCTTTTTTAGTTTAGACGCCATTTCAATTTTCTAACAAAACTACTTACTTAAGTAAAACTTGATAAGCATCGTGCTATACTTATCACAAAGTTTACACCGATATTTTGCCTCTAAAATGTATATAACTATTATCGGGTCGGGTATTCTGTTGAACGCTAGCAAATTGTCCAGATTCTTCGCTATGAAATAACAGTTTGTATTCGAAGTTAATTCGCGACGGCACTAACAATGCGCGATCATACAGACTACTGTATGGATTACCATTACTTGAAGATGATACGTCGTTAGAACATCTGATACTCGAGGACGTACTCACATCTGTTATTATGCGCCGAGTGTACACATGTTTAGTGCATTTTTCAATGCAATTACATGTCATGGAGCACGTTGTTATAACTCTTAAGTTAGTTACTATTGCACCTGTGTTGTCTCTTGACCTCAATTTCGTTGAAAGCTTGCAACTAAGTAATTGCTTCTTGCATGTGGACACAATTCCTATTAGGTTTAGACTAAATTAGACTTAAAAGCTTTGCAAAGTCGGCCCTCTCGTTGAGGAATCCATAGCGTCATCTATTTTGTATCTTTCTGTGGTTGGACTATCTGTTCTCTTTCCCATTTTATTCTTGTCAACCGTCACGCTACCAGTAGAGACTAGTAGTATGACGGTAATGGGTAATGTGATGGAAGGGAGAGCCCTTTCATTACTGTCTGGCCTGTTGGTCTAGTGGTTAGTGGCCCAGACTGCTATGCCGCAGGTCGTGGGTTCGATTCCCACCCAGGACAAATGTTTATGTGATGAGCATGATCATTTGTTCTGTCTGGGTGTAATTTATCTATAATATGTATGTATTTAGAAATACATAAGTATGTTTATCAGTTGTCTAGTACCTCTAACACAAGCTCTGCTTACCTTGGGACTGGACGGCGTTGTGTGATAGTTGTGGAATATTATTATATTATTACTATCGCGACTCAATAAACAATGCTTCCCTATGATCTTCCTATCGACATCGTCACAACTCTGTTCAACATGATTCCACTGAAAATTCATTCCGTAACAACAAGACTACTTAAATGAGTCACTGGTATATCTGATATTGTCGCCGGCGACTAATCGTCGAGAATGAGATGTTATCACGTAGACAAGGCTGCAGGATTAGCCATAAAGTGCAGCATCATAGCATAATGAAACCATCATATTTCACAATGATTTGATATGAAAAATGACATCTTAAGAGATTATATCATACAATTATAATGTCCCAAGTGGAAACTCAAAGACATACACAAGTCATACAGTAGACGTGTGATGTGGAGGTGAGGGCAGATTATGACGCTACATTATTGCTCGTCATGTCTTCAAATGACATAAAATTACCAACAAGCCTCACTTTTCTTGTCCAGTGGCTGACGTACCTACCTCGTTGAAATTGATGAACTAAGCGAAGCTAACTTCATTGGCAGTTCCGCTTTTTAAAGTATAGTTATTTGTCTTTTAATTTTGTCCGTTTGATGTTCGCTTTAAACAATAAGATGCATTACCAGATCTAAACATTCTTGCCGACAATTTGCAATCGGTCATAAATATAATTAGACGGACAGCTCTTTGTGTAGATTTTTCTTTCATCTTATTTTCCAATTTGCGCTGACATTCATTAATTCCATTGTTTAAGTGGGTACATAGGTACTTAATGTTTGTGTACTTTCAGGCCTTCTAAGAATATCCGTCTAAAAAGTGACATTAGCGAGTTTCAGTAAAAAAAATCTTATTAGACGGCCTTCATCTTGTATCCTCCAACTCTATCATTACCTAACTCGCCTCCATTTTTACCAGACTTTAATTTACCTAATTACGTTGTGCTGAAGGCGCACATTTCATGCAGTTGCACATGATGGTAGACATTAGTCCCGCTGAAGGCCGGCAGGCGGGCAGCTCCGCAGCCAAGCACTAATGTGTACCCTGGCAAGGTCTGGGGGCGGGCAGCACATCTGTCACACCATTGTCCAGCCGCCATTGTGTCACGCTGTATGTCAATGTTACACTACTATGACACTGCATACTTGCGCTGTAAGCGGGAAATACGCGTGTGTAGGTTCTGTTACTAATATTGATACATGTGTATAAAACTATAATCATTGGTACCAGTTTTCATTCGTCAATCTTTGACAGTCGTTACAGGTCGAATGATGGTCAGACTTTACAGCATCTGACTAGATGCTGGAAAGTCTATCCAAAGAGTACCGTATTACCCAGTAAACGGGGTGGTATGATAAGCAACCGTCCCATGTAAAAACACGGGTATTCAGCAGCATCCAATTAGAATGGAAGCGGTTAGTAGAAAAGGCTCGAGAAATCATTTAAAAACATAATGCTTCTAATAATACAATCCCAACCATCCCGGTCACACCAATAGAATGATCAAATGGCAAAGACTGAGCTACAAGATGTCTGGTAACGTCGTCTGTGTGACCGAACTCATAGCGCCGCCCAAACGATCTATTGAACACATAATAACGATACATTGTGCCTGCAGGTGAGCATACACATTGAGATATTAATCTGATTAACGATCAGGAAGGAAGTGTTGTGTTATAAATAGGCGTGATCTAGCTGTGTGCATACTACCTGGTCACAGACTGGTGCCCACATCGTCACATCTAATAAAGTTTTTGCAATGAGCCTTCGATTGGTCGCCGTCACGTCACACCACGACCTTTACGCGTCAGTGGCGCCGTCATAAAACTTTTCTTTTTTGCTGTAATTTCAATAAACTGGGAAACTGATATTCACCGTTAACAACAATGTTTTTATAGATTTGTTTGTGATTTAGTTGTATAGCCGTAAGAGTCAGCTATACAACTTCAGAAAGTTGTTTGAGCTACATTTGTGTACTGTATAAGTACATATAAGGGTGTTTTTTAATATCGTGAGGATTTCGTCACGTGTGCGGGATTGCTCCGCATGCAGACAAATTCAAAATGCCAAAAAACCTGTCTCGCGCGCTTAGATATTCTACGCATTACAATAAATTCTGTATGAAATGGACATTTGTGGGGGTAATGATCAAAACCGCATGATATTAAAAACACCTTTAGACAAAACAATTAAAACAGCTAATTGATATCCCACGTGAAAACTTTCAAATATCCTGAAAATTTGTTCTTAATATGCAAACGAAAAGTTCGCTTTTCAATCGCGTTATAAAGAACACCCTCGTTGAATATCCGACATATCCCTCTCCCTTCCGGGCTCCCAGTATGTAGGCGGCGCGGGGAGGCCGAGCTAGGTGGCCTGTCCGTCTAGACCTGCGTGCTCGTAAATCAATAGCCCTCGCTACTGCACATGCGTCCTCGCGTCATCGGCCGGGCACCTCTCGCGGCACACTCCGCCGCTGCAGCACGTCTTGTGGAACACGCATCGCAGGCACACAGGTAACGCATATAAATGATTTATTTCCTCATGAACTTTTACCTGTTTTGTTGTTTTGATTCATTGTTAGATTAGCTAGGGACACGTGTAAGACAATTATCGTGTATGTTACAGGAATTTTGATACTTTTCGGTTACCATACCTACATACGTCGCGTGCTTTGTGTCTACTGCGTCTTACAGCCATTTAACATTTCTTACCTTTAGGTACAGGTCTTTTATTAATTTCATAGTAATGGGCTTGTTACTTTTAAACAGTATATACCGGCAAATTACGCACCTACATCACAAACAAAATGCCAGCCGCCATCTTCTTTTAGTGTTACAAAACGTAGACTTAGGATGTCCTAGAGTCAACGAGCCTCGGACAAGAAGGTCGGCCGAGTGCGTGTGATTCATCCAAATGTTATAAAAATTCATCAACGCATTTAAGCGCTCTCGCACGTCCACGTTCGCGATGAGACACACCAAGCTGAATTGCAACGAAACTATATAGCATAGTCTCCGCCTTATTTGTATCCCATATTATATATGTTATGGACCAAATGATAAATCAGGCATTATACATAAGGCCCGGTCATTATGAAAAATGCCCAATATGAGAGTGCGATTTGATAATAATTATTCAAATAATCAAATTGACCGGGCATTATACATACGGCTCATCACCTTTTGGGCAGAGTAATACAAACATATTTAATTACCATTTTTTTATTGGTATTGTCATTTAACTTAAAATAAACTAAATATTAAACCATTAAAATAATCAGACTCTCTTATTTGGATTAATTATATCAAGGAGCCTATTATCTACCTTAAAACTCTGCCAGTTCGAAATAACGAATAATACCTACAATCTCTCGTAAAAATGTGATTGTATTTTGATTGCACTTTGAAGTGGGTAAAATAGGTTAGGTTAGGTTAGAACTGTGACCAACCGCGCGTGAGCCGAGCGAGCGAAGCGAGCGGTGCCGCGGTAGCGGCCGGCGAACGCTACGTCCAAGTTGTTTCGTCCATTCGAGATTTTTACCTTTTTAGTTAATCCATTTGATAATTAATAATTTATCCAGTAATCCATTTTGACCTTTGAACGATTTGGTCAATAAATAATTTAAAAATTGATATTCTAGACTTTGGTCAGCTGAACTTTTGATCAAATGACCATCGTTATTTTAAACTTTGTTGATTTGTACGTTGTTCTTTTGAAATTTGCTCAGGAAAGTTTTGATTTTCTAATATGCAACCGTCACACCCTGCGTGCTTCCCTCCCCGCCCTCGCACCGCGTCTTTAGCTTTATTATCAAATTGCCCAATTGTCATGTACCAATATAATAATGACCGCGCAATGTGATAAATATTGAAGTTAAGATAGTAATTAATCACTTGGTCCAATAGAGCTAGACATTATTCATAATGCTCGAACATTATTTATAATGCCCGCATTAATCACCCGGTCCATAACATATATATGCGGAAGCCGAAACTCGTGTCTCATTTTTATATAAAGAATCTATGTACAGAATTTCATAAAGGTATCATGAAAAATCACAAAGTTATAAGCTTGTTATGGTCACCGGGCCTTCTAGGCGACTGAGGGGTTGTTTTCCCCTACACCTAGTAGTGCGCTAGCGCCTAATGCCCGCTATAATCTGCTGTGATCTGTGTTTTACTTGGTGTCGGGGAAAAAATCTAACATGGTGCAAAAAATATTGGAATCGATTCAGATACTGATTCTGAACAAACTATATTCAAGTAATGCGTATACTAAAAATAATGTTGTTTATCGTAACTTTACCCAAGTTATTAATGATAAGTTACTAAGAAGTGGACTCGCTCTTATACGGGTGTCACACTGGAAACTGAAGCCTGTCAATATTTTGATTACTTATCAAAGTAGTCTCCGTTTATTTCTAAGCACTGTCGCATACGAAGGAACCAACCAACAGAAGCAGTGGGCCCACTTTTCCACGCTTTCTTCTTTACGTCTTTTTCAAACGCAACCACTGTATCTTCAGGGTTCATAAAATGATGAAATGATTCTTTAAAGTCTACATAAAATTTTTGGAAATAAATAAAAGTCACATGGTGTCAGGTCAGGACTGTAAGGAGGATAACTCACTAATTCCAGACCACCTGGCGGAGTGAGCTGGACCGTTTTCGTGGTGGAGTAGGATCCTGCCTCTTAGGTGCTGCTGTCTAACATTTTCCAAGACTAATGCCAATCTGCAGTAACAGTCCTTTTATCTTCTAGGACAAGTGTTGCAAAGTGCTTGCCCTTGACTTCAACCCTTCTTTCCTTTTGGAACGAAGTTCCTTATTGCGCGTTGTGAAAGGGGGCTAGACGGAAAAAATTCTCATGAAAAGTTGTACCGACACTTTTACTGTCAAAATATAAATCCAAGATGGCGGCTGCAAGAAATTATCAAATTTTCCGTCATGGGTGTCGTTTTCATGGTTTTCGAGGGTGTTGAAACCGATGGTACTGTCAAAATATAAATCCAAGACGGCGGCTGCAAGAAATTATCAAATTTTTCGTCATGGGTGTCGTTTTCATGGTTTTCGAGGGTGTTGAAACCGATGGTACTGTCAAAATATAAATCCAAGATGGCGGCTGCAAGAAATTATCAAATTTTCCGTCATGGGTGTCGTTTTCATGGTTTTCGAGGGTGTTGAAACCGATGGTACTGTCAAAATATAAATCCAAGATGGCGGCAGCAAGAAATTATCAAAATTTTCGTCATGGGTGTCGTTTTCATGGTTTTCGAGGGTGTTGAAACCGATACTACTGTCAAAATGTAAATCCAAGATGGCGGCTGCAAGAAATTATCAAATTTTCCGTCATGGGTGTCGTTTTCATGGTTTTCGAGGGTGTTGAAACCGATGGTTCTGTCAAAATATAAATCCAAGATGGCGGCTGCAAGAAATTATCAAATTTTTCGTCATGTGTGTCGTTTTCATGGTTTTCGAGGGTGTTGAAACCGATGGTACTGTCAAAATGTAAATCCAAGATGGCGGCTGCAAGAAATTATCAAATTTTTCGTCATGGGTGTCGTTTTCATGGTTTTCGAGCGTGTTGAAACCGATAGTACTGTCAAAATGTAAATCCCAGATGGCGGCTGCAAGAAATTATCAACTTTTTCGTCATGGGTGTCGTATTCATGGTTTTCGAGGGTGTTGAAACCGATTTTACTGTTAAAGTGTAAATCCAAGATGGCGGCTGCAATAAATTATCAACTTTTTCGATATGGGTGTCTTTTTTCATGGTTTTCGAGGTTGCTGAAGCCGATAGTACTGTCAAAATGTAATTCTCTCAATTTTTTCTTGAAGTTCCTTATCGCGCGTTGTAAAAGGGGGCTAGACGGAAAAAATTCTCACAAAAAGTTGTAACGACACTTTTTGCTATAGTAAGCTATTGTAAGCCGTGCGGCGTGCGCATGTTTCTCTGTCTGTCTCTCTCTCTCTATTCTATTCTATTTATCTCTATATATATATATATATATAATATATATACATATATATGTATATAAATCGCGAAGGACTTCTTGCGTCTTTACAAACTACCACCCTACGGCGTCCACTGAATGTAGTGAGATTTTTAATGTTTTCAATGCGTATGTAAGATGTTTTAATCAGTATCATATCAGTAGTCGACGTCAAATTTCATTTAAACGTTAAATGGTGATATTCAAATTAAATATTTCTAGCTGAATTTGTGCGTCCGTTCACTCTTAAATCTTTCTTGCACACTGAATACCTGCGTATACCTACTAAACACTGCATGCACATTCCCGCCTCCATCCGAATGTATGTTTAAATCAATTCCGTATAATGTTCTGCATATATCATAATGATTATAATAACTAAATTACATCCATCTACTATTGAATTCAGATTGGTTCCGAATAACTGAATTAGTGCGTCCGTTCACTCTTAAATCTTTCTTGCACACTGAATATCTCCGTATACGTTCAAAACACTGCATGCACATTCCCGCCTCCATCCAACTGTATGTTTAAATCAATTCCGTATAATGCTCTGCATATATCATAATGACTATAATAACTAAATGACATCCATCTACTATTGAATTCAGATTGGTTCCGAATACTGTTTTTGAATTATTGTATCCAGCTTATCAGCCAAGAGGCTTCCACCTATATAAGGGCTTATAATGACTCCAGGCACAGATAATAAATAATTAATAGTTAGCATACAAAAGTGACAATACCTATGTATAGCGTAGGTATTTTCACTTTGGTGGTCTACAAAATCTTAAAAAGCAATATAATCAATTTTGACGAGTGACAGGTAAGTTTGTATGTATACTGGGCCCCAAGTCTGCTATTTTTATAAATTTGTCATTCCAACACGATCCCATTGTCATTTTGCTAAAAGTTTGTAATCTGCTAATTCATAATGATCGATCATTGATCGGTCACTGGTCTTATAATAGAATTGTGGTAGAATGATAATTTCGAGCAAATTAAAACCAATAACTGCACAATAACGTTCTAATGGTAAAACACTGACCAAATAAACTGTCAAAGTTTTAGCAGATTACCGCAAACATCAAATATTCATTTGTCAATATGTACGAGATTACCATTCTATGTCACTTCTTTCAATGGAGTGTCAGTGGTTGACCATTGGAAATTCATAATGACGCTATTATATTAGTAGATTCCCAAACTTGTCAAAATTGACAATTATGACATCAATGATAGACCATTCTGACACTATTGTAATAGCAGACTTGAGGCCGGTAAGCTGAGAGGCACAGGCTGGTGTGAACAGGTAAGTCCGGAGTTGGACAGGTAAGTATGTATAAACAGGTAAGCTCAGAGGCACAGGCTGGTGTGAACAGGTAAGTCCGGAGTTGGACAGGTAAGTATGTATAAACAGGTAAGCTCAGAGGCACAGGCTGGTGTGAACAGGTAAGTCCGGAGTTGGACAGGTAAGTATGTATAAACAGGTAAGCTCAGAGGCACAGGCTGGTGTGAACAGGTAAGTTCGGAGTTGGACAGGTAAGAATGTATAAACAGGTAAGCTCAGATGCACAGGCTGGTGTGAACATGTAGGTTCAAAGGTAAAAAGAGGAAGTTTCATGATACAAATAATATAATAGTACCTAGTCATATTTATGCAGGTGAATATACGGAATAAAAGGCATGTCGTATTAAAAAACATTTAATGTTTTATTTTAAATTTTACAAAAAATGTGTATCTAAACATAAAAACTTTTCAATCAACAAAACAATGCAATTTAACATTGACATAATAATAAACATAAATTTGCTCTGCCTTGCCTAGTAACGAAATAAACTGAATTATGAACATCAATCAGTCTTCATTGCAATGGAACATATATTTTTTTTTATATTATAATTAAAAGAAATCAGTAGGGTTTTTATCAACCCAATGTTGTCATTCTTGTTTTAGATATCTACTTAAAAGAAATGTAAACTCCATCTACAACCTAAACTCCATAGACCTGCAACTTCTCTTTCAATTTAAAATTTTGTAAAAAAAAAATGGGTATCTAAACATAAAAATCAAAACATTTTAACTGACATTTTAACAATTTTAGCTATACTAAATAATTAAACATAAATGGGCTCTGCCTTTGCCTAATAACAAAATGAACTTAATTATGAACATCAATCAGTCTTCATTACAATGGAACATGTATTTTTATATTATAATTAAAATAAATCAGTGGCTACAACTAAAAGTCTCATGCCCGGTTTCTGAGCTGCTGTTAGGTATCTCTTCATTAATTATTAATTCGATAAACAGACAACCTTTTTAATTCTTTATTAAGTCCTTTGTTTAAAAATGCTGCTTATGTAATTGCAGTTATGTCTGTAAAATCGTTTTTAAACAAACTTTAATGACAGCTAAACATCAGATAAAGTTATGGAATAAATAAACAGCTGATAGGTACGGAGCTCAGAAACCGGGTATTAAACATCAATTCAAACATAATTATAAGTATCTTAAT
This sequence comes from Mythimna ferrago, assembly GCA_910589285.2. Classification (NCBI taxonomy): domain Eukaryota; kingdom Metazoa; phylum Arthropoda; class Insecta; order Lepidoptera; family Noctuidae; genus Mythimna; species Mythimna ferrago. Next base: position 25,687,593 of record OU342692.1, read on the forward strand.
CATTGGTATGCATTAACAAAGTAAAAATATTTGAAACAAAACCTGTTTTAAAACATAAATTTTCTTCTCTCATTTCTTAGCCTTAGAGTAAATATTTTGGACGAATACCTTTATTTTTAGCCAGTCTTTATTCTTAAGTAAATCTACATGTTGTTCTTTTAGTTTCTCACATTCATTTCTTTTAGGCGGTTGGTGATTTTTTATGTGAAATTTAAAGTATTTTGTAACTACGTCCTTTTGTTCCTTTGTCCAAGGTACCAACGTCCTTTTTTTTCCTTTTCGTATTTTGTTTTCGTTACCTAATTGAGACACGGGTTCATTAACATGTTGTTGAGAATCATTTTGCATACCAGATGGTCCAGCCTGAGATAAGTCATTTAAATTACAATATGTTCGTACGTAATCAGAATTAGCATCTAAAGTAGGTTCAGGTTCAGGATCATAGTCTATAATTTCGTTGTTGTCCACGGGCTCTTCAATTAGCTCCTCATTCAAATCTAAATCAATCTCTTCGAGAGATTTTCCTTTGTAAGCGTCTGCTTTTCCATCTTCCATAAGAATGAGAAGCTTTGATATCTTAGCAGTTTGGTATACGTCATCTGGCAACCTGTAAGACTTTTTATGTACTTCATTAGTATGGCCCATGAATGTAGCCAGCTGCTCCATATCATTTTCAGACATGCTAAAAATTTGTGATAAGGTGGCTAAATGTTTTCTTAGCCTTGTAGAGGATATTGCTTTAGGCTGTTTCGCCCCTGATAATTTGGCATGCTTTTCCAAAACTTTGTAGCCATAAATTGTATTGTTATAACCGGGATTACCAAACAAAAATTGATTTGGTGTCGAAGCAAAAAAAATATGCCTAATCGATAATAATAATTTAATGTCATCTTGAACTTCTTTATTAAACAGAACTGGTACTCCGCGGCCGCGTTTACCTCTAATGACAACACGTTTAAATTTCTTTACCAGAATCCTTTCTGAGGCAGTAAGCGCACGATCAAACTCTTCATACTTATTATTATCATTATTGTCGCTTTCTAAATAATCGTGCACTGTAATTCTTTGAAGTTCTCCAGGCCTGCGCCTATTTAATAATAAAACCCTACAATACACAGTCTCTAAAAGTTGTGTATATGTTTCAGTAGTTTGTAAGCCTTCTTTAATTTTTATAGCAGCATCCAAGGATTTTTTATTTAGGTATTCTTTAAGAATTTTTAAATCATTTGCTAAAGGCACAATAGTTATCTTATTCCACTTCTTCTTGTTTAAATCTGTTGCAGCTTGTGTAGACACATCATATTTCCAATTTGATTCAATAAGTTGAATCAAAGTTTTTAAGTCGGCTTCTATTTTGCCAGTATCTACTTCCGTGTAAGGCCCTTGCTTTTTTAATGCACACATTATTGCAATATTGCAGCATTGTTTTAAGGTGGTGGACAGATTCATTGCGAACGTAGGTGTCTCATACCTATCTTTTTCTATGTTATAATTTCCCAGTATTTTGGTTGCTTGTACAATGATATCATAATGAATTGGTCTTAAGGCAGAAAAGAAGTCATTAATGGATGGATCAATCTTTTTTAATTCTAGTAATAATTTTGCAAGCTCTCTCATTTTTCTAGACACTACGTTAACGAAATGTTTTTCTCGGTGAGTTTTTAAATATTGAGATCCGAAAGCACATATAAGGTTATCTTTTTTTGCAATAAGTGATATTTTGTCTGCTCGCATTCGGGGAAATACAGTTTCCTTAAGTTTTTCGTCGATTTTAAGATGACGTATCAGTAGATTTTGAGCCTCAGATTGAATGTTTTTACTTCCTGATTTACCACTACATTTCTTTTTATGTTTCCACAATAGTTTTTTCGAATAGAATCCCAGACACTCTGTACACGGCAAATAATTAGTAAATTTGAATTTTCGCATCGGTTTTGTGACCTCTTTTGAATTTATTAGGTAGTTACCTTTTTTACGTAGAGCTGCTATTAATCGTTTTCTATCAAGACTTTTTTTAGGTTTTGACACAATTTTTTGGACTTCAGTTTCATAAATATGGTGTCGGAGTAAATGACGAGCAAAATTTAAAACAAATGACTCACAGTAAAAGCAATAATCTTTATCTCGAACCTTTGAACTTTTGGGTTTTTGCCTTTGGATAATTGTTGTACTATCATTAGAATTGTCTTCTATTTGAGATTCACTATTAATATCGTAAACAATCTCTTCATTTGGTTCTGATTCATTGTAAGGCTGTGGAAATTCCCTACTTACAATTACATTGCAAGGAGAACTGCTTTTACAACTAACTTCACTTAAACTTATGTTATTAGGTGGCTTGAAAGATACATTAGACAAGGAATTATTAACATCGAGAGGTATTCCTTGATTTGGTACGAATTCATCTGCTTTATAAGGTTGAAGAAGTTTCCTTGCTACAAATACACTACATGGAGAACCGCTTATGTGACTAATTTCGCTATAATTAAGATTAATAGGCTCCTTGACCGATGAATCGAAGTTCGAAACACATTCTAATGGCGTTAAATTATGCGAAGTTCCAAATTCATTGCGAAAAGAATCATCAGAACTGGTCTGCAACAAAAAAAAAAGCTTATTATATTTTGTTGCACTTTACTATTGTTGCTTCGTTAATATGAAGGTAACAACTTGATTAGTGATATAAGTGTTGTCTATCCATTGCTGAACATCAAAATTACCTATCCCCGATCTCAATCCTGAATTGGCGCTCGCAGATATTTTTAAGCCACCTAGAAGGTTTCTGACATGGCTTAAGAACTGCTTCGGCTTAAAGTGCTACCACTTTTGGGATAACAGCCGTTAGCATATTATCTATACTATAAAAATGAATCGCAAAATGTGTTGGTAAGCGCATAACTCAACAACGCCTGGACCGATTTCGCTAATTTTTTTTTTGTTGTGTTCGTTATTATGAGGAGAAGGTTCTTATGGAAAAAAAAATGAAAATTAGGGTAGTGTAGGGTAGAGTAGGGTAGTGTAGGGTAGAGTAAGGTAGAGGAGGGTAGAGTTGGGTAGAGTAGAGTAGGGTAGGGTAGAGTAGGGTAGAGTAGGGTAGAGTAGAGTAGAGTAGGGTATAGTAGGCTGAAGTAGGGAAGAGCGGGAGCGAAGCCGCGCGGGTACAGCTAGTTATTAATGAATTAATGAAGTATTTTAGTTAAACTTACTTCGTGTCTCGGTGGCGTGTAATTAGAACATGTCGCAGAAAAGTCAGATATTGAACCAGATTTTGAATCAGATAATTCCTGTAAACAGAGATACATACAATAAAATACATGATTAACAACACTAAAAGAAGAAATTGAAGATGAACGAGACATCATAGGTACTTTTTTCTTTTTTTAAGAGCGACTAATGTAAAGTTAATGAATAGACAGCAGTAGCTATTAGGTATTCAGCTGGGAAAAACTCGAACCAACACAGGCTGATGTGAACAGGTAAATTCAGAATTGGATAGGTAAGTACGTCTACATAGGTAAATCAGAGACGGATTGGTAAGTATGTATAAACAGGTAAGCTTAGAGGCACAGGCTGGTGTGAACAGGTAAGTCCGGAGTTGGACAGGTAAGTATGTATAAAAAACCGGCCAAGTGCGAGTCGGACTCGCATGGAGGGTTCCGTAGCAGCAAGTTCGTTGTAACTTTGATCGATGTTTTAATAATATTGTATTTTTTTAGATTTATGACGTACTAGCTTTTGCCCGCGCGGCTTCGCTCCCGCTCTTCCCTACTTTAGCCTACTATACCCTACTCTACCCTACCCTACTCTACCCTACCCTACTCTATTCTACCCTACTCTACCTACTCTACTCTACTCTACCTACTCTACCCTACCCTACTCTACTCTACCCTAGTCTACTCTAATAAATCTCACGGAGCCCGAGACCTTTCCAAAGAATGCAAAACCGTGGAAATCGGTTCGTGCGTTCTGGAGTTATAGCGTCAGGAAGGAAAACCCGACTTATTTTTATATAGTAGATTAAAAAATAACTATTTACTAGATCTCGTTCAAACCAACTTTCGTTGGTAGTTTGCATGGTAATGTACATCATATATTTTTTTTAGTTTTATCATTCTCTTATTTTAGAAGTTACAGGGGGTACCCCTTTGGAAGTGTCTCTCGCGTAAACTATTCAAGTTAGAAAAAAATTATATTAGAAACCTCGATATCATTTTTGAAGACCTATCCATAGATACCCTACACGTCTGGGTTTGACAAAAAAAAAATTTTTGGGTTTCAGTTCTAAGTAATGGGAACCCTAAAATTTATTGCTTTTTTTCTATTTTTGTGTGAAAATCTTAATGCGGTTTACAGAATACATCTACTTACTAAGTTTCAACAGCATAGCTCTTATAGTTTCGGAAAAAAGTGGCTGTGACATACGGACGGACAGACAGACAGACAGACAGACAGACAGACAGACAGACATGACGAATCTATAAGGGTTCCGTTTTTTGCCATTTGGCTACGGAACCCTAAAAATGTGTGTACGTAAGTCGTGTTTTAACTAAGTTAAAACATACGTACCTCATGTAAGGTTTCTGGTTGGTTTTTTTTTTCTTCATGTCTCTCTGAAAACAAAACAGATATATTTGTATTATTATAAAAAAATAAAAAATTTAAATACCCTCGACTCAAAAGCAAACAAAAACAAGAAAACCTATAAAAAGTAAGACACACACTCAGGTACGCACGCACGCACGCACTCACGCATACACACACAAACACGTCAAACTTATAACACCTCTCTTTTTGCGTCAGGGGTTAAAAAGATTTTATATACCTAACTGTAATGACGTTGTCTGATGTAATGTAACTCCATACCAAATTTCATCCAAATCCGTTCAGCCGTTTTTGCGTAAAAGAGTAACAAGCATCCATCCATCCATCCATCCATCTACCTATCCATCCATCCATCCATCCATCCATCCATCCATTCCGAGGCGCAGTGGCTAACGCACTCGCCCTGAGAACTGTGTGAAGTCGCAAAAAAGCCTCTGGCTACCCCTTCTGGGATAACAGCCGTGAGTGCATACAAACTTTCGCGTTTAATAATAGGTTTAATATTAGTACAAAGTAGGATGATATTACGATATAAGAATCAATTATCTAGGTAAGTAATATAGAAGCATGTACCTTTTGATTATTACTGGTTATTACAAAAACATTCGTCTTCCGGAAAATGATCATAAATGGCATATTCGCAAAATTTACACCACATGAAAGAAGAGTTATAAAGCCTTCTATAGTCATCGAAATTCATGGGTAGTACAAAGTGTTCAACTACTGAATTAGTAATATTAATACTCGTATCACAATGTATGCACCAATTTTGCAAAATGAAATGCGTTGAATCCCAAGGCCATTGCAGTTTAGCTTTATAAAAATGTATAAAATCATTTCTTTTAAAAAAAGTATCCACATCAATCACAACTACCATTTTTGCAGACTACACACCTTCACTCACAGACAATTTAACGCAAACTAAGGTCAATGCTCATCATAATATTATAAGCAGACAACATGTTACTTACGGTTTGCCAATTTAAGAATCCTTGCACTTCTTTTCATTGTGATTCATATATTATTATAATCACTAACTATAACCCTAGAGTGGGCGCGCTATGAGCATTTTGCCGCCCGCGCGAAAAAAAAGTTAATAATTTTTAAAACAACTGTCCGTTAGGCTTGCGCTTTTTAGTAGCTGACCCTACTCTCGTTAGCAACGCGCGCCAAAAAGCTGGACGCCATCAGTGCGCGGGGGACCGCTTGAGGAGAAGGTTGTTACCACCGGGTGTTGCCGGGCGGCAAATTGCTCACCGCGCGCCCACTCACGTAGGTAATATTGTGTAATGTATTTTTTGCAAACTTGAAATGTAGACTATATTTTATGGTGCATTTATGCTTAAAACTAAAAAAAACATGTTTGTTTTAGGATTTAAAATATTAATTGATAATAATAAATAAGAATGGACAAAATGGAAGCTCAAATTGTGTCTTGGCTAGAGGAAACATCTGATTTTGAAGATGCTAGTACACGGATTGTTGATGAAAATGTGTCAGACAGTGATCGATCTAGTTATCATAATGAGCACAATACGGAAACAGAACAATCAGCAGACAGCGACGCTTCTAACAAGAATGAACCAACTTCTAACATGAAATTATAACATTTTATAATAGTACTAAAGGCGGTGTTGACACCAAATGAAGGAAGAATATTCTGTTGGGAGAATGACTCGCAGATGGCCAATGAGGTTGTTTTTTTTTCAATGATGAATATTGCCGGTATATACAGTCAAATTATATACAAAGCCAATACTGAACGTTTGATGCTACGCCGAGAGTATTTGAAAGAAATTGACATGGTACTTGTCAAGCAATATATGGTCATAAGGTCTTGTATAGACAATTTAAATATTCCTTTGAAGAACCAAATTGCTTGCTTTGTACCAGCAGAACAAGCATTTTCTTCAAAAAAGGAGGGCAAATGCAGTATATGTCCCTCAAAGAAAAACAGGCGCACGAAAAAAGGGTGTTCCAGATGCCCAAAGTTACTGTGCAACGAACATTGCACATACCTTTGTGAAGACTGTTTTAATAAAACATATCCTGTAGATTTAGAAAATATATAATTTTGTTATTTTTTTCCATTTTTGAAAGTTTTATAGAGTATTATGTAGGGTAAGGGAAAAAAAGTCAATTAAAATATCAAGTTTCCTAAAGTCTTTTGTACACCAAAGTTTTTAAAACAAAATTTAATAAATATGTTGATTTATTATTACTTATTAGTGTATTATTTAAATCCTGAGAAAAAACATTGATTAAATTGCTGTATTGCTAGTTAAAATGGTCAAAGAAAAAGGGCGGCAAAATGCTCCCCACGCGCCCACTAACGTTTCGCAAAAAGACGCGCCCACTCTAGGGATAATAATAGACCAAATAAATAACCACTTTTAACGCACTTGCAAATACATAATTCACTTTGGTGACAAGCTTACATCACGGCCGGCACATGTCTGTTTGTTTACAAACATCGGCACGCGAGCGCGCTGAAGCCCGCCGCCCCGCGCCCCGCGCCATGCGTCCCTCGTAAACCCCAATAGGCCCCTCAGACACCGTACCTAGTGCCCGCTTAAGGATATTTAAGAGACGCAAGATTGTTGTCACGAAAACATGATAAAAACTTTACAAATTAAGTACGATATTCAATGGACACGATAAGATGCGTGAACTGAACTCAAAGTATACGTGGTAAATTATACGCTGAACACTAGCGCCCTCCAAATTTCAGTCGGACGATGGCGGAACTATATTATACGCTAAAAGGCATTGTAGTGATGGAATTACGTCCATGCCAATTTTTCGCCCTTGCATTCTAATGATCATAAGGGACCTTTGGGCTAAAAATGAGGGTCGGTCAATCTTGCGTCCGTATTCCGGACGCACAAAGTCAGTGGGACGCAGCATCATCGGTAAATAACGCCATGTAGGACGCAACATGTCCTTCAAGATGTATATATGTATATATATATGAACTTCGTTCCATCCGGGTGTCCCTTGACACCTCTCAATTTTTTTTTTGTCGTCAAATCTTCGAAACCGTTTGTTTTCGATTTCCTAACAATATACACAGCAACAGATGACATGTGAAATATAAGAATTCAATTAGGTACACTTTACAGATTCCTAAACAGTTGCTAATTCGAAAATATATATATTTATTAGCGGCTTCTTACTGGTCTGTTCTAAAAACTTTCAGTGTGACCCACCGTATTTTGCTCTAAATCGAGCGTGAAAAAACGTTATCGTGTCGGCACTTCGGCAGAACATGTCACATTTTCGGTATTGGCGCAGTGTGCCTCTACCCTAAATCGGCCGCCATTGTCCGCCCGTGACGTAAGATTTGCATTCATCGTGCAAACAATAACTACTTAGTTCTTCAGAAAGGTTTTAATTTAAATCGTTACCTTCTTACACAAAGGTAAAAACAAAAAAAAAAACGAATAAATAAACTTTAACATTAGGAACTTAGCTTTTATTCTTACATTTTGCCTCAAAGAGATATTTGAAAATTGAAATTAAACAGGTAAGTATTAAAATAATGTTGTACATTCAGCTACATCACCTATGTCTCGTAGGTCTGTCAGGCGGACTGGTCGGTCGAGTTGGATTATTCTGCACTTTCTTCCAATATCTCCGATCAACATGCATAGCTATCCAGCTATGATCCAAAATCCACCGGGAAAGAAGAATGCCAAATGGGCGTTCCCTTTTCTCAAAGTCAGAATATGTATAATAATACGAAAAATTTATTCATTCCCATGCCTGATTAACTAGGGGACAATATATCGATGAATCATAATACTTAATTAACTTCGTCAGTCTGTAACCGAGTCTCTAATTATTTGACATGACAGAGTGATATTCAGCCAAACAAGAATCGTCAATCAAACCTTAACGAAAAATGAAATAGAATTATTACACTGTTGTCATTAATTATGAATCACAAGTTCTCGACTCAAAATTTGCCATTACCTACTGTATTTCATTTTTTCTATCGTTCACTGAGTTTTCTGTTGCGCATAATGTTCATTTTTGAACACGGACTAAAAGTTCGGGTACCTAGTTGGGAGGGTTGCTGAATAACAACCTGACTTTTAAAATGTGGACTTAAGTTTGCATGTAATAGGTAAGTGAAAAAAATGTTTGATGCTGGTTTCTACCTAGTGTTTTGATGATTGTTAAAATCATCACAGGATTTCCATATTTATTAATTTCACATTTTGCTTAACTAAGTTATGGGCATTCGCCTTTCTATTTTTATCCTGCAAACTAATGTAGCTGTGTAGGGTACAAATAATAAACGTAAGAAAACAAGGAGCCTGTTTATAGTTTAGACCAGCATTGCAGCCACAGAACTAGTCCGGTAAGAAGGTCTCAGACACTGCAACCTGAAAGCTACTTTATAAAAGTTTAAAAAACACATTTCTAAACTTTCCATATATGTTTCCAGTTCCTCCGACGCGGCCGGGATGCGGCACGTGCAGCCAGCGCGAGCAGGAGTACTGCGAGACGCGCGTGCTGGCCGACCACTGCTGCTGCGAGCGCCGCTTCGTGCCCGAGCCCTTCCCCTGGCTCCCGCACACCTGCTACGTGGGCGCGCGCCGCTGCCGCCCGCTGGCGCATGACTGCGCACAGTACGCGCGCCTGCGCGACTGCTGCTGCTACAGGAAACTGGCCGAGCGATGTGAGTGCACTACACTTCTCTTACATTCAGGCCTCACATCACAGAAAATATTAGTGGTAGCCTGTTCAAAGAACAGCTCTTTAACGTTGGAGATCAAGAAAGGACGACATGTTTTCTTGTTCGGTTTGTAAATGAATTAACCCACCTGGAAGGTAAAGGGCAAATTCCACATATGAAACTGATGAACATCCAGACCATGCTGAAGAGCTGTCAGTCATGTTGGAGTCATCACTGACAACTCGATAACGCTAAATAGGTATTGTTTCAGCGCTACAGTTAGCACTGCATTTACCAGCATGTAAAACATGAATCACTTACTTCCACAGGGAAGGGCATCCTGTCGAAGTCGACGCGGCTGGGCGTGAGCGGCGTGTCGCTGCTGCTGCTGTCCATGCTGCTGTTCGTGGCCTACCTGTGACGGCAGCTGGCGCCGCGCGCCGCGCTCGCGCCCGCCCTCGTCTGAACTGCCACGCCACTGTGCATGCTCCTTTACAATAGCACAATGACTCTGCTTAGCAAACTATATCTATAAATATTCTGTTGGATGTTCGATGACCTAAATAATGCTTCATTATTTAATCCGTGAATTTATTACTGCATTTGGAATTTCTAAAACAAATTCGGTTTGCATGTGCACTTTTATTGACATTTGGTGTGACAGACAAACTGATGTGCTTAGCACGCTTGTGTAATATGTTGAATGTCAAACATTCATTTGATTGAAATTATAAAATTGTACTAACTTGACGCACAGAAGCACTAAGTTGTTAGTATCTCGATGTTTAGTGAATGTGTTCAGGACATAACATAATTTTACATGATCATAAAAATTACAGAATTTAAATACTTAGTTATTCTAATTAAATTATGCCTAGTCTCAGTTTAGAATATTCTAAACTACGTGTTACATCATAAACACAAGTTTTGAAAGCAGAATAATATCTGTACAAAGAAGTTCCATTCACAATGAATGTTAATCAATCATTATAAAGAAAATGTTGAATCTGTTAATATTTCATTTAAGGATTAAGTAGTTTCTACTGTAATTTGGCAAAATATTTTAAAACGTCTAAGTAGTTACCAAAACGAGAATCTTTTTCAAGTCAAAGACGTCTAGTTTTATGTTATTTATCACGTTGTAATTATTGAATATATTGTATTTAAATTGCTAGGTAGGAATCAAAGAACCCTCAAATGCCTTTCTCATTATTCAAAGCAAGTTTATAGTTTACGTATACATACAGTACCTACTAGCTAAGGTAGGCAGCTGTAAGTGTGAGGCATATTTGGATATATTATATATTATACCTAGAGGTATTTTTATTGTAGCATATTCTTACATTATAAATGTAAAGTAAAAAATGGTACAGCGTAAGTTATTCTATGTACAAAGATAAGTTATGTATTTCTAGATGTATATAATGTAACCTGCACTTACCTTGTAAGGATAGTTATAATAGTAATCTAAGATAATTTATTAAGGTAGGCGATAACTTGGCGAGTCGGTCTCAAGGGCAGTAGTGCATACAATAACAAATATTTATTCAGATTAAGAATAATTTTACTTATTATGAGAAAATTTCAAAAAAAGCACCGGATTAGATACCACACAAGTACAAGCATTAGTATAAATTACATTAATATCATTAATTAGACAATAATAACAGCAGTAAACACCTTGCTTAAAAGTGGCTCATCAATTACAACCTCACAATTCTCACGTGCAAAACAGTTCACGATAAAGAAATGCCTACCCATAAGCACAAAACGTGTTAGGAACACATTCATTTTGCGTACATACAGCTCGGAATTCCCTGTCGAAGTCGGTTCTTCCTGATAGCTACAACCTAGAGATATTTAAATTAAGAGTGAAAAGGTTACTTCTAGGCAAGCATGCTCTATCGTCGACCACATCGTCGCTTTCCATCACGTGAGATAGTGGTCAAGCGCGAGTCTATTTTACAAATAAAAAAACAAGATCAAAATTAGGAACGACTATTTAGATAGTTTCGTCAAACGAAGCCACTTCGAAAGCATGGTGTTCCAAACGATAGCAAGATTGAAATATACAGGTGTGTTTGTAATTAAATATGTATTTAAATACATAGGTAGTATTAATTAGCAATAAAACCCAAATGTATGTTGACAAAGTAGCCTGTACATAAAACAACGTAGGTAGGTATGTATAAGTTGTTTAAATTCAATAGATACATAAAATAATATCTATAGCTGAAACAGTAGATGGTAGGTTGTTTTTATTTTACTTAGGGCGAGTTGCACCATTTAACTATAACGATAACCAAACCATAACCAGCCGTAAAACGGCCGCCTATTGGTCAATTCGACGATTTGACAACTGTTAACGGCTTTGTTATCGTTAAAGTTAAATGGTGCAACTCACCATTACTCGAGATCGATTTCTTACATCGGTTTTACGTACGTTGACCATTGTTTCAACATTACATGTTCAGGAAAATTGCGACAAAAAAAACTATAAGAAGAACTTTATGAATTTGAACCTCCCCACTTCTAATTTGAGACAAAATGCGTAAAAGTAATCACAGAATATGATACATTTTTATCATTTTACACCAAAATTAGTTGAATATACAAATAATATAACAGGCAACCTTTACTAGCTGATGTATCAACCCACTGAACAGATTGCACTGAACAAGGCTCGCATGCTGATAGTAATTATGACGTAGATATACGTTTACAAAGGATTTTCCAAACTTCACCCCCTTTTTCTGAGGTGGGAAATCATCAAATGACTATTTTCGCTTTAGGGTGGTGCGAGAGGGCGTGTCAGACTCTTACTGACTAAAACCTGCCATTGTTCTTCAGTTGCCCTTTGTGTTCCGGGTTACGTCGGGTGTTCCACGCTTGCGTGAAAGAGATGTCAGCAAACTGCAGAGGCCCAACCGGGCCCATGCCTGTTAGGGCCGTAGCCGTAAGAAAACTTCTGAAAAGGAAACTCGTGGTCCTAGAACACAAAAGGCAACTGAAGTAACATACGTGTGATTTTAGTTTGTAGAAGTCGGCCACGCCCTCGCGCACCGCCCGGAGAAACCATTGGATGATTTCCCACCTCAAAAACAAAACCGTGATGCCTACTACCACAAAATAGATAGGTTCAGAAGTCAATCAACATACAAAGCGCGCTCGAGCTACGCACACATAGACACCGCTCACGGACACGATATCTCGGTCGCGTCTCGGACCACTCGTCGTACAGTTCCGGCTCAAACGCTCATTAGTGTGCGTCCACCGAGCGTAGGTATAAAAAGTGAAGTACGTACATGAGATTGTCTTCTGTACCTATCTATTTTGTGCTGCTACGGCCTAGCTCTAAATACGTAGTGTCTTAATAGTAGGTAATTGATTTTTGGTGCAAGAATGATGATACTTATAAATCAAACATCAATAACATTTTACAGAGTAATGTTTAGATTAAAATTGTAAATTTGAAAACGACGAGGAGGTTTATGTGCCAAATTAATTATAAGTTCTAAACTAAGTGAGTAGCTAAACAGGTGGGAAGTGTTGTTATTTAAGGCACAGTACCTAGGAGTAACTAAAACGAAGCTATTTTGTAAATATAGAGCGAAACGTGAGTCAATCTTTCGACTAGTACATAGGTATGATAGTTTATTCATTCTTACATCATAATCTTCCCACCAATGACCTTTTTTTTAACTTAGGTAAACTCCTTTGGCCTTAGTATTACGAAGTAAAATGCTTCCTTCTTCTAAATCTTATTCAAGTAGGTACTTTACTCGTAAACCAGTTCACACTAATCGGAAAACTTTAGTAAAATACCTACTTCAACCTCGGCAAGTAGGTAATACGAATCTAAAACATGCACAACTTTTCTTACTACTGCCTGATTTTTCAACACACAGATAACTGTTATCTAAAGAATAAATATGGCGGTTCGACATATTTTCTATGGCGTTCGTTACACGGTCATGCAAGCGTCAATCAATTCCATCAATCATTAATGATGGTTTTCGTCAATCAGTACTCAAAACGTCAATCATCTCATTGGACGGCAGGCTTTTCGTCAATCAAAATATTGACTCTGGCAAAACTGACAGCAAAACTTTCCGTGTGATGGACACCTATATCAAAGCTGTCAAACTGTCATTTTTATTTCAGAGTTAAAAATATTCGACTATTAAAAAATCAGTCCCTAGTCAAGTCAAATCTGTATAGAGAAGTATTTTGACGAGTAGTCGGACTATTTTTATAACTACTTTATCTGACATGAAATAAATATTTGCTTAGTTTACCGTAAGTAAGTATTTTTGTCGATAGCAAAGTATTGGGAAAATATACTAGTAGCTAAGTTACAAAGTATATCTGTGAGATAAGCAGGAGTCATAGGTACATTGTATGTCTAACTATTCGCTTAGTATGGTACTTTAAGTTAGATAGTATTATACGATATACAGATAGGCTGCGCAAGTATGCCCACCATTTTTGTCTTTAATAGATCGATATTTTTGATCGGTGACAACTGTCAAACTGTCAAGACATTGAAGAAACTCAAGTCAAAAGTTTGTGAGCCAGCAAACAATTACTAGTGCTCTAGTGTAAAATGATATGTTAATGTAACATTATCTAATTCATTTATATCTTTGGTAAAACATAAAAGTTTAATCGTCAACACTGAAGATCTCAGAACGGTAATTGTATAATTTTGTACATTTAACTTAAACAATGCGGGTTTTCTAAAACGACGTCTATCAGGTGGCAGCACCGAGTCGTCAGGTCCAGGCATCTGTCAAAACGCTTATGTTAATGTTAATACGTTCGTGAAATTGACGTCAACGTCATCGTCATGTACTTTTTCAAAAGTAGAAGACCTCTCGGCTAAGTGGCGCCAACTGGTGGTGTGGATTTTCCTGAAACTCTTATAGATATCATCTTTATCAAAGTTCACGATAGATATACCATAGAAAATACGTCAGATTTGGAGACAAAATAAATGTAAATTTAATTTTATAAGTCTTAGTGAGAAGTATGTAAGTACATGTACATTATAATATATTTCTATACTGTAAATAAAAGCAAAGATGTCCGACGCGATGGATCAATGATTAGACTAAGAAGTTACTGACGCTCTCAGCGAGGTACTAGCCAGTATTTACTTCATTTAAGTATATATTTTTAAATCTCTCACAGTTTAAGAAGCGACGACAAGTATGTTAATAAAAGTAATTAAGTCGTCTTATACAATAAGACGCCATTTGAAACTAGTATAAGTAACGGAATAAACCGAATTAGGGTTAAGCCGATATTCTTCTAGCAGGCACACACCTACCCGTAATATACCATCGCGCATGCGTGCAGGGCCTCAAGTCTGCTATTACAATAGTGTCAGAATGGTCTATCATTGTTTTCATAATGGTTGATTTTGACAAGTTTTGGTAATCTGCTGATATAATGGCGTCATTGTGACTTTCCAATGGTCAACCAATGATAATCCATTGAAAGAAATGGCAAAGAATGGTAATCTTGTATAAAATAACAAATCAATATTTGACGTATGCGGCAATCTACTAAAATTTTGACAGTTCCTTTGATCATTGAACTACAATTAGAACGTCAGCGTGTGCAGTTATGGCTTTTAATAACCTCGATATTGTCATTTTACCACAACTCTATTGCGTGACCATTGACCGATCAATGATCGATCATTATGAATTAGCAGATTACGAACTTTTAGCAAAATGACAATGGCATCGTGTTGGAATGACGAATTTATAAAAATAGCAGACTTAGGGCCCAGCACGCTTGTCGGGTAGAAAGGGTGACTGTTTGTGACTTTTATGGCCTAAGTAATGTAGAGAAAGCCTCAAATGGGTAGAAAAACAGACGATAATCCTAACTTATTATAAATGTGAAAGTGTGGATGTTTGGATGTTTGTTACTTACGGCTGAACGGATTTGGATGAAATTTGGCATGCATATAGCCTTTGACATGGAAAAGAACATAGGCTACCTTTTATCCCGATTCCTTAAGTACCTAATGCCACGCGGGCGAAGCCGCGGGCTAAAGCTAGTTAATTATAAAGGTAATTTTAGAAACTTACTGTACACTATTGAATACTACGGTACAAGCATTAGATGTCCTTCTAAATAAGAATTATTTCACTAAGGCAAAAATCTATGAATACATTGCCTAGATATGTCGTGGGTAAGGTCGTAGGGCGAGCCTGTTTCAGAAAATTTCTCAATGATCCTTCAGATAACCCAATTTCTTGAAGTTTAGTGTTGTCATTTCATCCCACGTTGGTTTATAAAACGGTGATACAATTGTTAATTATATACGTGACACGATTAACACTTTTATCAATGTCAAAATAGTACGCCCTCGGCCTAATCATAGCGTATTTTAATTAATGAATTCAAAATCTCTATATTAGAACAACATATTATCACCTACTTATGTTAAACAAAACAAAAACTCCTGTTTAACTTGATAGACCTCAAAATCGATTGACCGCATCTTAAGACAAAATAAACACACATAACATCAAAACGTAGCGAGGTATTACTAAGTTCATAGATAATAAGTTTTGTGTAAATAAAGGACAAAATCGTATCCTACGTTATTATTAATAATAAATAAGATATTGTATGTTTTGGAGAAATCCTTTAAGTAGTTATTTACCATTAGAGTTCATGTGTTTGTGAACGGTTCAGAATCATTCATCGCATGAACGTAGGATTATGTGCAGGTTTAAGCATAAAATAAAATATTTAATCTTATACTATATTAAGCATTATGTTTCCCCCTTCATTGGTGACATCTCATTAGCGAAGGGTTTTATTATTGAGGGGGAACTAATGTGTAATGTGCATATACATTATCTAGATACCTACGTCGTGATTTGATCGTTTATACTTTCTTACATCACGGTGTGGCTTAGAGTATTAAACCAACTTAATGCTCTAAGCGGTGTGGTGATTCCATAGATATCCGGGTGATACTGAAAGAAAAAGTTTCAATTAAAGCTGTTCGTGATCTAGTGTCGGTATAATTTATTCCATCATCATGTATCCGGGTATTAGTCATTACATAGAGTCTTTTCTGTATGATTTAAAAGGATTGGTACATCACACGACACCCATAAATAATATGAGTGTACTACTAATATTATTCAAACAAATGAGTTGATGAAACGAGAAAAACATTCATGCAATGAATCCTCAGGATGAAAGTAGGGGTAAATGTGTACATCACAACGTAAGGAGGTACTAAGTTAATATAATAGTAAGATTTGTACATATACGAGAACTGTGCGTGATGAACGGTTTTACTAGTGGTAAGTTATTATTAGCGGTGAGGCCAAAGGCTCTAGCGTTAGTTACTGTTGATTGTTTAAATGTTTATTGTTTTTGTACCATCAGGTAGTTTAGTGAGCTTGGGATGTTGAAGGGGTAACACTGGTTAGGTCGCCAGTGGAACACGAGACGGGTCCTTAAGGTCCCACATAGGGTGATAACACCTTATGTAAGTAAAAAAACTGTATAATATAGTTTTTCTTTGATTGTATAATATATATTATTTATTTCTAGCAGGTAATATACCTAAGAATTAGCTCTAAAAAGGTACTATGAGTAAATAGGTTTTCTATGTAATTAAACATTTCATAAAGTAATCTATGAAAAACATACTGTATTTCGATAACATTGAAGTTAAATCACATCCTATCGACAATTACGACGATAATAAGTTCAATTTAAAATGTCACACTCATGTCGCTCAGTCGTGCCCCCTGAAAGATATACCAACATAAGTATAATTGTAATTAAAGTATACTCTAAGTGTAATTAAAGTATGGACTTCCAAAGAGCTCATAGAAATATGATTAGATGTAAATATTTTAGGAGCCAGGTTACTAGAACAATCAAGTTTCACCTAGACCTGCACAACAGTTAACTAGGTTTACACTCAAACATCACATTCTAAATGCATTACATTCAACGATAGTTTGTAACTGTTTATTGTAAAACAATCTTGATGTTGTATTAAAATAATGTAACTGCATATCACAAGAATTAAATGCTCACAGTACTCAGTGTCTATCGATGTGAAATAAAAGTTACCGAAATGTATATTGATGTTTTATTTATAAATATATCATACTCAATATTAGTAACCTTCCAGCTAATTGCATAAATTTGTTAGTTTTTTGTGTTATCAAAATATAAATTAATCTGCGATGGTGGCCAAGCCAGTGACAGTGACACTATTGCTACACAGCGTAGCCGCGTAGCGCGTAGCTCTCGCTGTGCTACGAGTGCTACGAAATTGTACATTTTATTGCAAATTCAAATGCACTTTCTGTTTTATAAGTGAGGGAAGTAAGTACCTAGGTATGATTAATTAGACTCTGTAACAAACTTTGCTTGCGACTTAAACATATTGAAATCGAGTATTTACAACTACGCACCGCTACTCAAGCTACTTAATACCAGATAGCACTATGCCGATGAAGCTTAAATCTGAATCGCGGTAGATACATAACATTTACAGAATATTTTAGTAGGGGACTAAAATGTTCTGTAAATTTGAAGTATGAACCAGTATATTGTGCATTCGAGGATTGTATCGTCATTCGAACAACTTCTTGGGACACTCGACTACCACCAAGAATTAAGTAATATTCCTTGGAAGTACTGATCTTCGAGTAGTATTCGAGGGTTGCGTCTTAATCGGAACAATCACTTGATACACAACTACCACGTATAGGTAATTTTACTCAGTATTGGCTAGAAGACTGAAATGGCCGTCTTCGTCCTTCCTGGGAGGAGGTCTGGGTTAGAAGTGTTACTATTTACAACCTGTTTTTATAAAACTTACAATTCCGCAAAAACACGTCGAGAAATATCCAGCGGTCTACCATATCGTCAGCACCGGAGCAGATAACACCTACATTCCTTAATTATTGACTTCTTGCCATAAAATCTGGACGTTCTGTATACAATGTCGTACTTACAGACATGTATAGTTTCAAATATTCTATACCGAGATCTGGCAACACCAATGGAAAATTAGAATATTAATTATTCAAAGTCAAACAATTAATAATTTCTGTGTAAATAAAATTATGTGCAGTCACGGAAGCACTATAGTACAACTCAATACCTACCGGTGACAAATTATAAATATTGGATTGAATCGGCCACACACTCACGCCAAGAGGTAACCAACTGTCGCAGCTGTAGCAGTTGCTGACAATCCACCAGTTTATCATATCAGCAACTTTACAAGCGAGATGCGTACAGTGGACCCCGAGTTGTGGTCCCGCAAGGTGAAGCGCCCCGCAATCCAGGTGTCCCGGCCCTCCAGGTTCGGGCAGCAGCAAGCATCCTGCGGGCTGGAGGCCAGGCTCCGAGAGAGCCTGTGGGACGCGATCGAAGAGTTCTGGAAGAACTGCTCGCTGGCCGCCGCTCACTGCTTCCGAATCGACCATCACAAATATGAGAAGTAAGTACATGCTAGGTGAAGAGCAGAGGTGGACGAGTGCGGTAACAGCCCCGACTTACGAGTTGTAGGTCACGAGTTCAAACCCAGCCAGGCGCATTACTTTGTGTAATTTATTTCATCACCACTGCTCTCAATATACTCATGCATGATAGGCATTTCCCAGAACCAAAAATTCGAAAATGTGTGTATCCGTACATCCGTCAATCCGCACTGGGCTCGCGCGGTGGATTATAGCCCATTCCTCTTCCCTCTATTAGAAAGGAGGCCTGAGTCCCGCAGTAGGAACATTATAGGGCTGATTATGCTCTGATATTTTTCACTCAGTGCTGTAGTCATCGACGCATCACCAGTATTTTATTATTTTATTCGCATATAATATCTCTATTTCTATGCGCATCCCCCACTACCCCCGCTCAGCGCATAAACCACAGAAAAGATGAAAGAGGTTAGAAAGGAAATACTTTCCGATTTGAACTACGAGTGTCGCCGCTTATCTCCCACCCTTTAACTCCACTACAGGCAATAAACCAATACGAACGCGCATTACGCAACTAACAGACCACGCACACTTAGATCGCAAGTTTGCTATTGGTAGTTGAACTATGAGCATTGCCCTACTTTGAGGCACGCCTGCCCCGCTCACAAGGCCATTCTAACCAGTTTCATTTGTTCAGCGGCATAAACTGTTTCGACTTGCAATATAGGCCACGGAAAGACTAAACATAGGTACCTATGAGTAAAGCAAAGTTAAGGAAAAGAAAATGTTGCCCCACACCAGCCACCACCGTTTACTCTTGTATTATGGGCATCACAAACAGTAAACTTACATACACAAGACACCGAGACCGGACAACTGTCTGTGGGCCATACAAATATTTCTAACGCGCGGGAATCGTAACCGCGACAAGCAGCGCAGCAGCCAATCGCTTAACCACTGAGCCAACAGTACCGTTGTTTGTTGATGATTATTAACATTCTTCATTTTTTACACTATCATTGAGTGTCACACACAGGCTATGGCTTAAAATATATTATGTAAACATATCAAGTGATAAATATAAAAAATGGAAATAATTTAAATGGTAGAAGCATGGGCGTATCCAGGTTCTGTTCTTGGGGAGGAGTGACAAATCAGATTTTGTATAAGCCCTTAGTCAAATAAACAAACTTAAATTAAATTAAGCAATTTTCGACGCGAATATTAGCACCACTCAGCTCAACAATTTTGAAGGTAACCGAATGATCCAACCACCATCAGTGAGACATTTGAGTTAGCATGACAAACTCTCAACTGCCATGCTCATTTATGTTTAGATGCATTAATTGTACACTGAGCACACAAAGCCCATTTAATCTATCCTTGTTCATAGTTAATCTTAGCCAAGTATTTACGCGTGACCTACGTGTGCTAAATGATTTTTCGATTGTAGCAGGAATATGGCATTGCTAGTAAAATTGATAGGGCTATCTTTACCTTTGGGTAAAAAAAAATATGCTACTTGTATAACTTCGTTATTCGAATACTTTCGAAGTCCTACTGAACTATGGCGCATATAAGTATTGGATAAATAAATCCAATATAGGTATGCGCCATAGTTCGGCTTCCGATGTGATTTTTTAATTTTTTTATTATTGATAGGCTTGCGTTTGACCACTATCTCACCTGATGGTAGGTGATGATGAGGCCGACGATGGAGCACGTACTAACTAACTGGGTGGAACTGTGCATCACGAATGGCAAAAAGTTCGTTTTTTAACTATTACTGACACAAAAAGAAAGTACGGACGTAAACAAAATCCAGGGAGGACAGCTGCCCCCAGTATTTTTCCCGTGTTATACACGTTCCTTTGACATAGAATTTCGATATAAATATATATATATATATTATTTCAAAAATATCTATTAACAGTACACCGCAGACTACCCCTGTATTGTTTTATTCGTTTCAATCCATCCTAAGGTTGTCTGGTAGAAAAACGCTTTAAGCGATAAGACCGCCTGATTGTACACATAGATTTAAGTTTATGTTTATGTAGTTTTACTTTTGGTGTACAATAAAGTTTATTCTATTCTATACTATTCTATTCGATCAGAAGAGTGCAATTTAAGTTTTCTCCCGAACGGACTAGGCACTGCTCATCCACTACGGCGCACAGCGGAAGGCGCGGCACCCGCCCTTATAGGCTTACAGACCGAGTACAAGTTCAGGTCCCACTAGGTGGCGCCACGTGTTCCTGCTGGTAGTGACGGTGGTGGCGGGCGGAGCGCTGCTCATCCGCAACAGCGAGCAGCTGCAGGCGCGGCCACCGCTCATCGTCAGCCTGCAGACGGACGACAACTCCATCAGGGACTATAAGTTCCCGGCCGTGGCGCTCTGCAGCAACCAGATCATCAGCAAAGCCGCGCTCAAGAACTTATCCAGATATCTGTACAAGTAAGTGGCTTGGCTTGGTAACATACATGTTATAGCTCATTTAAGCTAGTTCGTTTTTAAAGTAGTTCTTGGGGTTTCCTTTGTTTTAGTCTTGTGAAGCCACTGGATAAGGCATGAATTCCATTAGCTCAGATTGGAGCATTTTTAGTTTTAATCTGGTGGTATATGTGTAAACAGTAACCTATTTCATGAATTCTTTCGTCTAAATACGAGAAATAGCTATATTTATTTACCTTTGTGCTAAATCTACGCGCTGCCTCGTAACTGTACTCTCGAACCGCGAATGACCTTGATAGATAGAACGTACTATATTGTAAAAATGTAGAATAATCGCAAATGTTGTAGTAAAAGTAGACAAATATTAGTCCTTGCCTTTAAATTACGAGTAATTTCTCTACAGACACCCGAAGAACAAACAGTACCGGTACCGAGAGAGTCAGATCGCGCATAGCCTGCTGGACATGGGCGCCCTGCTGACGCTGGCGCTGCCGCCCGTCAAGATCGACTTCGAGCAGTTCATGCGCGCCGTGGAGCCCGACTTCAACGTCACCGACATCATGTTCAGGGTATAATGGTGACCTCGTTCGTTAACATAATGTTTGTCTGGTTTTTGCTACAAACCCTTTGTCCTATTTACAAACTTGAGTTTAAAGTCAAAATATTCAATTATTCTTTTACAAATCAAAGCTCTTCTAAAATAGAATTAGTCAGTTCCGTCTATTTCACGCAGTTCTCTGCCAACTGCTCGACGATCTTGCAGCGCTGCAGTTGGCGCGGGGACTTGGTCCCCTGTGAGCAACTGTTCGCCAGCAGGCTCACAGCGCTCGGGTTCTGCTGTGTCTTCAACTCTAGATATCAGTGAGTGAATTAGGCCTGCCCTTATTACAGTGCATATGTTGCCATGCATCCGTCAGGTGACTAAAGAGTCGTCCCATTTCTAACCGTATCATCTTTAACATAAATTCGTCCACCATGTTTCTAGCCAGACTTCTGTCCACAAAACACAGGAATCATACGTGCTTCCGCCAGTGTCCTCACCTTCCACATTGCATTGCAACATACCATGTTGATCTTGTCTCCAGACGTCTAAACCGTATTATCCGACGTGTAGACCAGCAGACGAGGACCACGAGCCCGCCGTGCTGGACCTGATCGGGCAGGACTACGGGCTCGGCGTGGTCGTCAAAGAGACCCGAGACGACTTCGCCTACGAGCGACGACCTGCTAATGGCATGGAGGTAGATTAGTCTTACATGAAAATAAATAAAATAAAGAAATTTTTTTTTATGGATACGCTTGCGTTTTACCACTATCTCACCCGATGGTAAGCGATGATGTGGCCGACGATGGAACACGCTTACCTAGAAGTAACCTGTTCACTCTTGACTTAAAGACCTCTAGGTTGTTGTAGCCATGGTTGTAACTATAGGTATCAAGAAACACAGACTCCGGCAGGGAATACCACTAGTACTTCTTAACTGTACGCGTAATTAATGTAGTTCTCCCAAAACGCTTTGTACGTACCTATGAGTGGAACGTCCACTATTTACTGGAAGAGCAACGCCGTACGTCTAGTGGTTATTATTATTATTATTATATATTCTTTATTGTACACCACATATACAAAAAACTACAGGACAAATATTATAAAAAATAAGTGTACAATGGGCGGTCTTATCGCACAGGGCAATTTCTTACAGACAACCTTTGGATGGACTGAAAGAAAGGAGAAAGATTTAGGGTTGTCAGTGTACAACAACAGAAAAAGAATAATATTATTGATAATAAATAACAACACAAATACCTTTATATATACACAAATAAAATATACTAATTGTAGGGTTCACCCCTACCATATAGTTTATTTATGTTTATAATAAACTCACATAACACACCACAAATAAAACACAACATTAACACAGTCACAGTAATATTATCGTGTACGTTTATCAATAACACTACACTACATTCACGGCATTCATAATGTTTAGCATTATGCTGTCGGATGGTGTCGGTCGCCCCAGCGCGCGGGCCAGCGCGCGAAACGGTTGAGCACCCCTGCTCAACCTTAACATTTATAAATATGTGGGTCAGTCGGTTACAGACCTCGCCGCCTACCGCCTGCGCTCGCGCACTTTTCTGATTGACTCGCAAATCTGAATTATTACGCGAACATTTATTGTTTTTATGTGGACTATTTTATTGTGCTGTGACTGTAACTGTTGTGTGTTTCTCCTGTCTGTTCTCCTTCTGATTCTGTGTGTGTACATTTCGTGTATCGTGCCGGACTTAGTGCAAGTAAACGTGAGTAGAACATTTGGGACTTTTATTTTCGCTCACCCGCACTCACCGCTACACACATAAACATTTTACTAAACTGGTGACCCCGAGTAGAACACAGTGTGATCAAAATGACTGACAGTGAATCAGAACACACCGCGTCATCACAGCCGATGGAACACATTCCACGCAGACCGCGAAAGACGAAACCCATGTCCAGCGTTGGACCTAGCGAGGTGTACCGCGTCGCTTTGCGCCTACCCCCATTTTGGCCAGAAGAGCCCGATATATGGTTCGCGCAAATTGAGGCCCAATTCGAGAACGCGGGAGTGACCAACGACGTCACAAAATATAATTATGTCGTTGGCCACCTAGACCCCCAAGTCTCAAAAGAGGTGAAGGACATCATACTGGCCCCCCCTGCTTCCAATCGTTACGGCAAATTGAAGACAGAGTTGGTGAAGCGCTTGTCGGCCAGCCAAGAAAAGAAGGTCAAGCAGTTGCTGATGCACGAGGAACTTGGAGACCGGAAGCCGTCACAGTTCCTCCGCCACCTGCAGGGGTTAGCAGGACCAACAGTGCCTGAGGACTTCCTGCGCACCATCTGGTGCAGCCGACTCCCCACCAGCATCCAGCCCCTCCTGGCATCGCAGCCCCACAGCACCCTGGGCGCGCTAGCCGAGCTGGCAGACCGCGTCCAGGACATCGTCGCGCCAGCAAGCCACGTCGCAGCAGCAAGCCACGTCGCAGCAGCCTCGGCAGCAGGACCCTCAAACAGCGAGATGGCTGCCGAGATCGCCGAACTGAAGCGGGCAGTGAAGAACCTGGCGCTGCAGCTGCGTGACAGCCGTTCGCGCAACCGCTCCCACAGTCGTGGTCGAGACGCGCGACGGCGCTCACGTCATCGTTCCTCCACCCGCTCGGACTCCAGCTACCGGCAGCACCCCGTGTGTTGGTACCACTCCATGCACGGGGAGAAGGCGAAGCGGTG
Source organism: Mythimna ferrago (assembly GCA_910589285.2). Classification (NCBI taxonomy): domain Eukaryota; kingdom Metazoa; phylum Arthropoda; class Insecta; order Lepidoptera; family Noctuidae; genus Mythimna; species Mythimna ferrago. The sequence goes on from OU342692.1 coordinate 25,712,093, forward strand.
CATCAAGCCCTGCGACTACCGGCAGGGAAACGCCGCGGGCAGTCGGTGATGGCGACAAACGATTGCCCTCCCGCGACTGGTCGCCTGTTCGTCACAGATCGGAGCACGAAGACGCAGTTCCTGGTCGACACAGGTAGCGACCTCTGTGTCTACCCCCGCCGTCTACTTAGTGACCGTCGTGAGTGTACAAACTACGATTTAGTGGCCGCTAATGGCACACCCATCAAGACATTTGGGTACGTTGAACTTAACTTAAATTTAGGACTCCGTAGGGACTTTAAGTGGCGATTTGTGGTTGCAGATGTTACCAAGCCTATAATCGGTGTGGACTTTTTATCATTTTACTCGCTAGTCGTTGACTGTCGTAATCAACGACTAGTCGATAGTAGCACTAATGTTTTTACCATTGCCTCGAATCACACAGACTTGTCTTTATTTTCTGTAAAAATAACTTCTGGTGATTCGAGGTACCATAGAATTTTAGACGGGTTTCCCGACATCACCCGACCCGCCGGTACACTACGCACCACACCTCACAACACCGTACACCACATACGCACCACCCCAGGTCCTCCAGTATCCTCACCATTCCGGCGACTAGCACCTGACAAGCTGAAGATTGCTCAGCAGGAGTTCCAGCTTATGCTTGCCAATGGAACTGCCAGACCGTCGGAGAGTCCATGGGCATCACCACTCCACCTCGCTCCCAAAAAGGACAACGGATGGCGACCTTGTGGTGATTACAGAATGCTCAACGCCCGGACCATCCCTGACAGGTATCCGATTAGGCACATCCACGACTTTGCACATAGCATCTCTGGTTGCAAAGTCTTCAGCACCATTGATTTAGTGAAAGCCTATAATCAGATCCCTGTCAGTCCGGAGGACATTCCGAAGACTGCAATCACCACACCGTTCGGCCTGTACGAGTTCCCGTACATGACGTTCGGTCTGCGTAACGCAGGGCAGACGTTCCAACGTTTTGTGGACGAGATGACCAGAGGTTTGGACTTCTGTTACAGTTATTTGGATGACTTCCTTATATTTTCTAGGACGCAGGTGGAGCATGAGGAGCACCTTCGCATTATCTTCGGCAGGATGAAGGACTACGGCATGCTCATCAACACGTCTAAGTGCGTTTTTGGTGTCCCGGAGGTAACTTTCTTAGGTTACCGTATCTCCGAAAAGGGCACCCAACCACTAGACTCCAAGGTTGAGGCGATCAGGAACTTTCCGCCACCCAAAGATGTTCGTCAGCTACGCCGCTTCTTAGGTATGATAAATTATTACCGTCGCTTCATACCCCACGCAGCACAGATCCAGGCGCCACTTCATAACCTCTTGATCGGCAACGTAAAGGGCTCGCAGCCCATATGTCTTGCGGAGAATACTTTGCAAGCATTTGAGGACTGCAAGGTGAGCTTAGCTAACGCTGCTCTATTAGCTCACCCCGATTGCAATGCCAATCTCGCGTTAGTCACTGACGCGTCGGATACCGCAATCGGCGCGGTGTTACAGCAGCTTAGCGATGATGGCTGGCAACCACTTGCTTTCTTCTCCAGGAAGCTCAGCCCTTCGCAGGCAAAGTATTCTCCCTATGACAGGGAACTGCTGGCCATTTACGAGGCCATCAAATACTTTCGCCACATGCTCGAGGCTCGACACTTCGTCGTCTACACGGACCACAAGCCGATCAGTTTCGCATTCCACGAGAGGAAGAAAAACTGCTCGCCCAGGCAATTCCGGTACCTAGATTACATTGCCCAGTTTACCACCGACATAAGGCACATTTCCGGCAAGGACAACGTCGTGGCCGACCCCTTATCTCGCGTGGAAGCGCTAAATGTACCGGTCAGCTTCGACACTCTCGCGGAATCGCAAACTTCGGATCCGGAGTTGTGTAAACTACTCCAGGAAGGTTCTTCGTTGGTGTTGGAGAAGGTGCAGGTCCCAGGGGAGCGTACATTTGTGTACTGTGACGTCAGGACAACGCCTCCCAGACCCTTTGTGCCCGTGATGCTACGAAAGCAAGTCTTCGACAGCTTGCACTCCCTCAGCCACCCTGGTGTCTCAGCGTCTGCCAAATTGATCGCAGAGCGCTTCGTTTGGCCAGGCATAAGGAGAGACTGTAGGGAGTGGGCTCGAGCTTGTCTTGAGTGCCAGCGGGCCAAGGTGAACCGACACGTTTCTGCGCCATTAGGGTCGTATCACCTCCCACGTGCAAGGTTCACCACAGTTCATATCGACCTGGTGGGCCCCTTACCGATTTCGCAAGGCTTTAGGTACTGTCTGACGGCAGTCGACCGTTTTACCAGGTGGCCAGAGGTCGTACCTATCGTCGACATAACTGCCGAGACAGTAGCGAAAGCGCTGCTATCCGGGTGGATTGCCCGGTTTGGCTGTCCCGTAGATATTGTGACGGACAGAGGTCGACAGTTCGAGTCGGCCCTGTTCGAGCAATTATCTAAACTGGCTGGATTTCAGCATAAGCGGACGACGGCATACCACCCGGCTTGCAATGGTATGGTGGAGCGTTTCCACCGCCAGCTCAAGGCGTCCATCATGTGTCATGTAAATGACAAATGGACGGAGTCCTTGCCGTGGGTTTTGCTTGGTATACGGAGCGCATACAAGAAGGATGCCCAAGCGTCTTCAGCCGAACTTGTTTACGGTGAACCACTAAGGCTCCCAGGTGAATTTTTCGCACCTAGTGACGTAGGAACGACCGACGTCACAGATTTTACTGCGCGCATACGCAAGTTTGCACAAAACCTGCAACCAACTCCAGCATCACGACACAATAAGGCCAGCATTTTTGTATATAAGGACCTGCAGACCACTGATCACGTGTTCCTTCGTGAAGACGCATTACGTGGCTCGCTACAACCAGCGTACACAGGTCCTCACAAAGTTCTGCAAAGGGGAGACAAGGTCTTCCGTATATTATTCAAGGGCAGAGAGGTCACGGTCTCAATCGACCGCCTGAAGCCAGCTTACATTTTGGCTGACAAAACTGACCCAGAGGAAGTCACTCCACCTAGCGGTAGCAAGGAGTACACCACACGCTCTGGTCGTCATGTCAGGTTCCCGGACTTTTATCGCCCTTGACGGTCTCTGGAGGGGGGTGATGTAGGGTTCACCCCTACCATATAGTTTATTTATGTTTATAATAAACTCACATAACACACCACAAATAAAACACAACATTAACACAGTCACAGTAATATTATCGTGTACGTTTATCAATAACACTACACTACATTCACGGCATTCATAATGTTTAGCATTATGCTGTCGGATGGTGTCGGTCGCCCCAGCGCGCGGGCCAGCGCGCGAAACGGTTGAGCACCCCTGCTCAACCTTAACATTTATAAATATGTGGGTCAGTCGGTTACAGACCTCGCCGCCTACCGCCTGCGCTCGCGCACTTTTCTGATTGACTCGCAAATCTGAATTATTACGCGAACATTTATTGTTTTTATGTGGACTATTTTATTGTGCTGTGACTGTAACTGTTGTGTGTTTCTCCTGTCTGTTCTCCTTCTGATTCTGTGTGTGTACATTTCGTGTATCGTGCCGGACTTAGTGCAAGTAAACGTGAGTAGAACATTTGGGACTTTTATTTTCGCTCACCCGCACTCACCGCTACACACATAAACTTATACCAAATATATAATTAAGCCAGGAGAAGGAAAAAAATTAAAAAATCAAAGTGAAAGGTAATGCTCCTGGTGGTTCAATGATGGAACGGACTTAAGAATTAAATTGTGCAATTCCAAAGCATGTTTTATTGGTTTTGATCATCTTTCGGTTCGGCTAGCTTTCCGGGCCCAGATCTTACATTAAAGAGAGTTTGGTCATCAACACTGTGTTGTGTGCAGTTGTTGTTGTTCGAGGGCGACGAGTTCCCGCTGGTGGAGAGCGGCGACGTGCGGCTGTACCCGCTGCCGCTTAACGCGGCCGTCTACTTCAACATCCGCGCCTTCTCGCAGCTCCCGGCCGACGACTTGCAGCACTACAACGAGGACAAGGTACACGCTATCAACAGCAACACCTCTCTTTCACTCATCTTACGTAGCATACACTCACTGTCACACCCGCTCAAACAAATGCATTCACACGAATTGGAATGGAATTCACTACCAGATTTCCCGCGACGGGTTTGTCAAATGTCTGCTCGTGAATACTAGGCGGCGGGCACGGGCAAGCCCGCCAGCCCGTGCGCGCCGCCTGCCCAGAGCATCGCATTTGAAATCTATACATCTTCTATACATATAAATAAAATTGGAGTGTTTGTTTGAAATATTGAAATAACTGCTTTTTACTACTTGCATATGAATATATACATATACAGTACACACACCAAAATATTTTTTTTCCAATTTTTGTCTGTCTGTCTGTTTACACCTAGACACAGAACAAATGATAGAACTCAAGTAAAAGAGCACTATCTTTCCTCTCTTGTGTGATAATCTTATTTGTGTATATATATATATTATGTATTTTTAGTATAAGGTATATATATAGTTATATAAGTATTTATTAGTTTAAGATTTCACTAACTCTACTTTACTTATTTCTGCACACTATTGTCTACATCTCTTCTGATCTTTCCTTTCGCAGGTCTGCTGGAAGAAATTTCTTCATGAAATAAGCAGTACCTTTGTACATAATTTATAATAATGTTGTATCTTCTTCTTTTTACTGTGTGTACATAAATTATAAAATAAATAAATAAATAAATAAATAAATGATCGTGCTCAACACACAAACATTTGTCCTGGGTGGGAATCGAACCCACGGCCTCTGGCATAGCAGTCAGGGTCACTAACCACTAGACCAACAGGCCAGTCGCAAACCGCAAAATGATGGCCCGCTATGGGCAATCGACAGACTTGGGCCGAGCCGAGCGGCCCGCGGGTAATCTGGTAGTGAATTCCCCGCTTTAAAAATGTTTGCAGCGCCTGAAGCGGCATGTCTGCAACTTGTTGGACCACATAAATAGTCAGAGTTACTGAACGTCACTTGAAGAGAAGTTGCTATGCTTGATTTGGAAGGGTGTGTGGTTGATTAGCGTGGCTGCCGGCTGGAGGGCGGCGGCATGTCGTGGTGCCTGGCGCAGTGCCGGCGCGACACGGCCGAGGCGCTGTGCGGCTGCGTGCCCTACGCGCTGCAGCCGCAGTTCGTGCCGCTGAGCGTGCCCACCTGCACGCTCAGCGAGATCGGCTGCCTCAACAAACACAGAGGTGACTGTCCGCGTTTATTATACCTAATGCTACCAAACGAATTAATCTAGATGTTATTCATACGCTACCACAGTGTCTCAAGACGAAAGTCTATGACCAGTGTATGTTGACAGTGATGACAATATATGGTGCTGAAACGTGGTCGCTCACAATGGACCTCATCAGAAGGCTTAAAGTCACCCAAAGAGCAATGGAAAGGGCTATGCTTGGAGTTTCCTTGCGTGATCGAGTCAGAAATGAAGATATCCGTAGGAATACTAAGGTTGCCGAGATAGCACGAAGAATCGCCAAACTCAAGTGGCAATGGGCAGGGCACATTGCTCGCAGAAGAGGTAGCCGGTGGGGCCGAAAGGTTCTGGAGTGGCGACCTCGTACCGGAAAACGCAGCGTTGGAAGGCCTCCTACAACGTGGACCGATGACCTTGTGAAGGTTGCGGGAATCGGATGGATACGGGACGCACATGATCGTTCATTGTGGCGACACTTATGTGGGAGGCCTATGTCCAACAGTGGACGTATATCGGCTGAAATGATGATGATGATGATGTGTTGTAGAGAAGTTCATGTACTTGTACCCCGGCGAGAAAGCGCACCCCTCGCTGAGCCAGGAGCTACAGGACGCGCTGGACTGCCCCGACTGCCTAGTGCAGTGCCGCCGGCAACTGTTCTCTGCTGCAGTCTTCTACTCCTCCTACCGCGGCAAGTCGCGCGTCTTCCGGAACTTCCTCTCGTAAGTATCCCACGGTCGTGTTGGGTTTCTACAGTAGACGCAAAGGAACAAACTTACATAATATAAAAGGCTAATAAACACATTACTCTCCTTCGGGTCGCGCAGTCGTGTGAATACCACTGTAGGAAAGTAACTGATGTTTCTACTTTACAGCGCGAACATATCTCTGATGAACTCGACGACTGTCCGTCTATTCTACAGCATCGACCATCAGGAGTGGTACAAGGTTGAGGGCGCTGCGCGTTGGTTTGAAAACTTCGGTAAGTTAGATAAGAAAGCAAGAAGAAATTGGGCGACCTTTGTTTGACTAGCTCATATTTTAATTTGTATCTTGTATATTCCAGTGAAGCTAGGTACTCAATGGATGGGGATAACTGGCGTGTCAATCCTCAGCTACTCGGAGCTGCTGTATCACGGCACCTTCAGGTGGCTGCACCACTTTGTAAGACGCACCAGAATCGTTAGAATGCAGCTAGTAGCGACATCTAAGTAGCACTTGATAAACTGAGTGCTTTCAGAGCCATCTAGTAGTGGAGTTGTTGGAAAAGTTTGACAATAGTTCCGAATCATACAAAAACGTAACAGATGGCGCTGTTCATTTCTAATTAAGTACCTATTGTATGTACTTGCATGTTTGTTGCTTTAATAATTGATTTGAGATTTACACCTAATCCTTGGGAATTGAACGATGTGTTTATTTATAAAATCATCAAATCGCTAATCAACTTTTTCGACATAAGTACCAAGTCCAAAATACATTTTAAAATACGCAAAATGGAGTTGAAATACCTTTCCCAATAAAAATGGTTTCGTAGGTAGGTACCTACCTAATTAGGGTTCCGTAATCCGTTCCAATATAGAAAAAAAGCAAACGGAACGTTTATACTTAATTAAAAAATAAAAATAAAAAATAATGATAAAATAATCTAATACAATATAAATTAATTTAATTTTGTTATTGACCTTTCAATTTTATGTAATTTTATAATACCGGTGTATACGTATGATTTTGTAACTGAAATGAGTCTTTGGTACTTGAAATAAATAATAATAATAATAATTAGGTATGATTGTCTGTTACGACGAGTTTTTTATTTAACACGTTGGCGGACGGTACTTTTTACTATCTCACTGACTGCGGCGACTGAGACACGACTTATTTTCATACATTGCCCACGGACGTAGTGTCACACACAATGCATTGTAAAACATATATGATATGTCAGCACGAATCTCGGCGTAAACGTCGTAAGGCGTTAAAAGCCGAAAAAGTAGGGTCAGTCCCACGAGCGTAGTGTGCATAGGGAGAGGGCCATAAAAACTTGAATGTTTGCGTGGAGGTACTTTCTTTGACGAATTTTTGAAAAATGTGTACCTAGTGACAGTACTAAAATCTTAATTATACCTTTGGTAACACTACAACATGCCGTAATTCTTTATAATAGTATGGAAAATCGGTCTTCATATGCTGTAGTGATTTTATGCAAATAAAAACTTAGACGTCGACAGGCGTACTGTCATATCACTTTAGCTATTCTAGACGCCTGTGACCGTTACTGTCCAACGTGTTAACAAATTAAGTTTACAGGATGCTATGATTTCATGAACGTAAAAGATCGGTCGAACCTACATACAATAAATACATTTGTACATTAAATATTCAAGGTAGGTAGTATTAGAACAAGTTTTTTCTTAAGTTCCATATTATTTCACCTACCTTCGATTCATTTCGGAACCAGTGACATGACAGACATGTGGCATGGCATGTAGTGGTGGCAGCGGCAGTAGGCGCGTGGTGCCGCGGTATCACCACCATACATCAGGGAGCGCGGCTGCGTGGGCGCGGCGCGGCCTGGTGCGCTCGTGGGCCAGACCACCGCGATAACGAGCCCCGCGCCCACTCTGACGTCACAATAAATATTCTGCTGTAGTCCGGAAGTTTATGCTGCTCTGGTCGAGCTTGTCACTGTCTCGGGGTGATAAGGATCTCATTGTCAGAGATGAAAATTATCTTCTCTAGTTTAGAATGTTACAGCGAATCTACACATATAAATATAGATGTGAGGGTGTCATTCTGACGCATCAATGTCGTCGCTACCAAGAAACACCTTAAACCTTTATTACCTGAATGCTCTACTGTTTACGGTTATTACCATGTTACGGTTTTCTATCGTTTACATTTCGGGGAGTGTGCATTGGAATATCACAATTTAATTCCGCCACGCCCGTTCCATCATTGGACCGCCGCCGTACCTACTACATGAGTAAATCTACTGATGTGGCCGTACAGCGTCGAACCACCGGTAGTACCGGATGAGATACCGGTCCGGTACATGGTGGACATCCCACTCATGGCATTCATACGTACAAAACGTTTAGGGAACACGTATATTTTCTACAGGTACCTACAGCAATTCTCGGTACCCCGGAACGCCCTGGCGGAGTCTGTCTTTTCTGATAGCTACAACCTAGCGGTCAGTGAATAGGTTATTTCTAGGGGAGCGTGCTCCAACATCGACCACATCATCGCTTACCATCAGGTGAGATATTAGTAGGTAAAACGTATTTATTAACTATTTATGTAACTACAAAAAAAAAAAAAAATAAAGAAGAAGAAAACCCAAAAATCCCCCTGAGTGGAAAAAAGGGGTCCAACGGAATCTTCAGTACCTTCAGGCGGGCGAAGCCGCTGGTAAAAGCTAATCTATAATAATAAAATATAAACTGTCTGAATGTAAACTCTTCAACTGCTGCATTCTTGTAAACTATAAATTACGATACAAATTTATGTCGTGAGTAGGTACTAGAGAGTGCCGCCGTGTCGGACACCTCGGTACTCGTGGATGCTGTTGACTCGTCTTGTGGCATTGGCATTAACTTGAGCAAATAAAACTGTTTGTTTACATAATATTTAAAATTCAAAGACGCATAGTTTTTGAGCAGTGTGGTAGTGAGCTCACCTGCATCTATTTCGTGCCACCGACAACCTTCACCGGAGCTCGTCTTCATTTCAATTTGCAGCTCAGATTGCATTTATTATGCGCTGCAGATGTATCTAGCTCTCATTTACATTTCTAACATACCAGTGAAGTCCGTCAGTATAACTGTTTTCGTAAGGTTTTGTATGAATTATTCTTTTGTTTACATTCCTCGAGTCATTAATTACCTTCTCGTGGGATTGTGTTCTGCCAGACTGTCAGAGGTAGGCGTTTGTGATCCAAGGTGACGATCTTCTATGGATTTAAAAAGTTTCTCTTTGAAAAGATAAAAATAAACAATAAAGTTTATTTTTATCTTTTACATGGCTTTGGAAGGTTGGGCAGATGCAAGATCCACGTTGTATGGAAACAAATCATTTTTTTTTATGTCTCATAATTATGTGTTAATCCTCGGTGACGAGGGTCCAGCTGTAAGAAATGTTTCGCAGAAAACTGTAATAATCTTTAATTCGCTATAAAAACATGCAATTTAAAAACAATTATAGACCACTTCGTGCATCACCCACTTGGAATCTAACGGTCATTTACATATTAGGTACTTAGTTAAAACCTTGAAAGAGACGAGAGTTCACCTTCAGCCATTATATAACAACCCCGAGCGGTTCCGAGTGGCTCCGACGACTTCCGACCGGGCGGTGGCGGCGAGCCATCCGGCGGTCAGCGCCGAAGCGGGTCAAGGAGCCGATCCTCCGAGTTGAACAAACTCAACTTTGACATAACTACGTTTGAACTGATTTATGTATATGACAAGAATTTTTTAAAGGTTTTGTCAATGTTTGATTATTTTTATGAATTTTCTGAGGTCGGTGTTGAAATAGGTACACTAACTTACAAAAGTATAAACATGTACCGACTACCGTTACGATATGGGCCGGTGACAATCATGATGAGGGACTGACTGACTAATTACTGTGGTTTCAGTCAGATTTAGCAAGTCATAGTCAAAGACAAAATAATTAGCAACCTCTTGTGAGTGAGCCATCATTTGGACAGTGGCGGAGGAATTAGTGACGTCACGTATACACCTGCACATTGTGTAGATATATTTATTTAATATAGAGAAAGACCTTCAAATGAAACTAATTACCATTAGAATGAGCAGATTACATGTAAATTGTAATCGAATTCATCACGATGACAACGCATTGTCGACACAGAATTCTAAGCTTCATTATGTAAATACTTGTACAACTTATAATAAAAATATTATTTTTAAACTGTCATTGCAAAATGCTAGAAAATTTTCTAATCACCGGTACAGCGTCCCAAGTCTGCTATTACAATAGTGTCAGAATGATCTGTCATTGTTTTCATAATGGTTGATTTTGACAAGTTTTGGTAATCTGCTAATATAATGGCGTCATTGTGACTTTCCAATGGTCAACCAATGATAATCCATTGAAAGAAATGGCATAGAATGGTAATCTTGTACAAAATAACAAATCAATATCTGACGTATGCGGCAATCTACTAAAATTTTGACAGTTCCTTTGATCATTGAACTACAATTAGAACGTCAGCGTGTGCAGTTATGGCTTTTAATAACCTCAATATTGTCATTTTACCACAACTCTATTGCGTGACCATTGACCGATCAATGATCGATCATTATGAATTAGCAGATTACGAACTTTTAGCAAAATGACAATGGCATCGTGTTGGAATGACGAATTTATAAAAATAGCAGACTTGGGCCCTAGGTACTTTACGTTGTTCAATACCAAAACACTTCGACTGCTGATGTCAATATTCTTCAAAACAAGAGATTCATAATGATTGATTCATGAGTTTTATAATATCTTTCCCTAATAGTACATTATGATAGTGTGTAATGTTAGTGATTACCGTCAAGGCGGTATTAAGACCCGAGTCATGACGAGCGTTTTAAGAGAGCCGAGAACGGTAATCATTAATTACTCACGTGTATCTTACGACGTTTTTCAATACACTTGTGAAGAGAGTAACTTTAAAACTAGAAAACTTTTTAACGGGGGTTGAGCGGCGACCCGTGGGGGACGACCTACGCCCAGCCTGATACGATAATGTATTAAAATTATGGCGGGGGAGCGGTTGAACAATAAGGTTTTAACTACATTATAGCACTAGTGCGTAATGGTAATCAAAATGTCACAGTTTGGTAACAAGGGCCATTATGTACCTAAGTGCAGTGCAATAGGAGTCACTTTCTAAGCAAGTTTGTTGAAAAAGCATTTTAAGCACCAGTTTCTGGAACTCAAAACTGACACATACCTAAATGATGATCTTTTACATTTCACAAATTGGGCCTAAGTGTGTTAAAAGTGTGTGTCATGGTAAGCGTGTTGGAGACGTATCTTCTTGAAGATTTATTATTATATCAAGCGTGTCTGAAAAATGTAACAATTTACATCATAGAACGTGTACTTAAATGACACCCTAACCGCTCTTCTGTACGAAACCTACTGGTAATGTGTTATAACATTCGAAGGATCCTAAGACGGTAGACCCAAAATCCCCCGAGATAGATCCTCTTAGTTTTCAATTACGCAAATACACCGTCCTGTCGCCTGGGCAATGGGAATGGTTTCGTACCTCAGTCGGCAAAAACGAAACTATTATCGAAAAAGTTAGAAAACTGTAAATTTTTTACACTTTTAAGACTTTTTAGACCGGTTTTGGTTGGGGTTTCGGTTGAGCAATAGACTACTGCGCTTCGTGTAACGGATTGAATTCCCGCATGGAATAAAATATTTAGGTATATGGTTTATTATGTTTAAAGGCATCGACGATACAGTAGCCTAATATGGGGAAAAAAAAAATATGTATATATCTTTCCAAAAAAACTCAAGCTCTGAAAAACATTATGTTTATGAATCTGTTATTTCTATCCCTTTCTACGATGACTTGCTAAATTGGGTTTTTGACCAGCTTTTCGGTATCAATGCCCTACAGTGCGTTGCCTCAGTACTCGGTATCATCTCACCAGCGCAGCGTCGGCGGATGAAAGAGAATTTAATACGGTGCCGTGCGAATACCGGACGCGCCGCGCCGGGCTGCCGGTGCGGTGGAGTTGCTCCATTTACACTGCAGCTATAGATGTTTTACAGTAGAGAATTATGTACTTATCTGTTGTAACTACATACTTTTCATAAAGTAGGTATATGAATAGCAAATAAGAGAATAATAAGATAATGCGGCGGCCTCTTATATTAGAAAGAGTGTCCTTACTTAAAACTCCTTTCATTAGACCTTACTTTTGTTACCTACATCTTTTGTTGGTGGTTCTTAATTCTTTGTTCTTTTTCACTGCAGGACAAAGGCCACCCTTCCGTTATTTCACTCTTTTCTATCCTTAGAAACTTTTGGCCAATCCTTAATGTAAGAATCTCGATATCGTATCTCCTTAGTTAGGAACAGTTTTTAGTGAATAATAAAACTGTTGAAGAGGCACATGCGCGACACGGGAGCGGCTCTGTTGTTTCATTCGCGGCAATTTATTAGAAAATTTTGAACCTTTAATAACATGGCTTCTAAGCAAGAAACATGTACCGAATAAATTATAGAACAAAAAAACATAATACAGTACGGTATCGACGCCGTGGCCGCCGTACATCACACAGATACCGGACATATTTCATCCTCCGCTAACATTACTCATCTCTATCTCCTCCATACGTATGTATACATATACAGATACACACACACACGGATACATCGGAACCACTACACTTGCATACATTTAAACAAATCTGATTGTAGCAAATATTTATTAACCTTGAGTAAAACTTACATGTACGGAAGCCGCTAATATTTACAAAGTAACACTAATAACCCGAATAATGCACACTAAGTATATAAACAATCACATTATTTTCTAGACTTATTATGTTCCGAGACTGTAAAGAAAAGGAAAGGATAACCTAATTTAAAATAAAATAGATCTTGAATTTTTACACAAGCATTATCCTTCACAATTACAAAACAAATTGTATCTGTGTAAGTCATGTTATAGAGCCTGGAAAAGCTTTTGGCTCCTATGTTTATACTAAAATTCAGTTGTTAAAGTATTTATTCCTTATTGCGGAACTTATTACTAGTAATTAGGCATTCGTACCTGCCTACCTAGCTAATCTGTGGCAAGCACTACAGCATAGATCATCATTACAAGAGATTAGGAGCATGTCGTCTTGTTAACATTCTCGGAAAACATAATAAACAAAGAGAGAGAGTAGTCTTTAGGCCTGCCTGTCGATGTTGACAGGATCGTTGGGTGTGTCGAAGTCTCCGCCGCCGCCGGCTCCGGGCTCGCTGCCGCCGCTGGAGACAGGCTCGCCTATGATCGCTGGTATCACCTGCAGGAACAGAGCATAGGCCATCAATTCATCATCGACATTGCTGATCTCAAGACTCTGTTTAATATGGTTGAAAGGGAAAGTTTCCTCTGCATGCTTGGAAGATAGATAGTTTCCTATTCACGCTCTTATGTATTTTACGACACTTTTACTACCAAAAAAGTTTCTCAATTTTTTCTAACTTTTTTTTTGGTTTGTGTAAACAAATTTGATGGACACTAAAATGTTTATTTCTGACTGGGAACTACAATTACGGAAGTTATAGAATCGTCGATACAAAAAACTATAAGATGAATATTGTGTGAAGTAGTTCTGCTAAAATAGGGGCAAAAATATTGAAAGAAAAGTAACAAAAACGTACACGAGGAGCTTTACAAAAATGTCGACAAAACAAATGGCAATCACTCGCAAAGGAACCCATTCTTTCACAAGAATTAGAAGTTTTCGCCGATGAATAGCCCGAGGGTCGCGCGCGTTTAATGTGAACCCCTTTTTACATCGGAATCCGATACGTTGTATTTATCAATGAAAAGTACACTCGTGTACAATACACATCTGTTCTGTCTATCACGCTGGGGATATATACCGTGACCCGACACGCCGGTAATCCTTTATTTGTCACGTCTGTCACTTTATTTATTTACGATTTATTGTTACTGGCAAACTCTGGATGTATGTACGTACAAGAGTAATTTACCTTATTTACCTCAGTCTATCCTTTCACAAATGGTCCGGGTTTTTTTGTCTGGATTTATTCGGGGAAACGTTCGCTACAAGCCAGCCTTCTCATGACTTTTATTATATGTGTCTTGTTATTGACGAACGGAAACAAGATAAAAAGAAAGATCTGCAGACTATTTCGGCTGTCTACGGAAGGTGCAATGGGTTCAACATACCCTAGCCAAGTACCTGTTGTCCGAGCGTGACGAGAATCTGCGCCACTTTCTTTATGGCCTCCAGGTCCTGTGAGGAAGGTAACGAAGGCAGCGACAGGCGAGCAGCATCTTGAAGACGGGAGGGGTGTGTGCCCAATCGGGAGGTCAGGTCTGACACCAGGGTTAGAGGGTGCGGGGTGTCGGACTGAAGTCCCTGCAGGGGCTGCGGAGGAATACGTGAATATTGCACTGAAATTAATTAGATCTGTCGAAATACTTACTACCTGCATATGTTTTCTCCTTCTCGGTTTAGTCCATCCAAACTTTGTCCGTAACAAATCGTTTTTAGTGATAAGACCGCCCATTGTTACTCCATATTATTTTTTTTGTCATAAACTAGTTATAAAGAGTAAATCTATATAAGGTAGGCTTCCCTGAAACCAGAAGGTGCAGTGCTAGATTAATTCTTAATTGCATTCTTCATTTTCAGTTAAGGTAATGTGATGAAGGAAAAACACAGAACTCTTTAGAACAAGTATTTCAGATTGCATCCTCACAACACAATGTAAAGTAACAATGTTAGCCACTTTATAATCAAACGTTCACTCCTGAGTCAGGACACATCTGACCTACACTTTCCTATAAAGTGAAGCCAAGTGCATCGCTTATATCTGTGCACCCTCATGCAGCACTCACCACAGGGTCGCCCCTCGCCGGTGCCACCACCAGCCCACTGACGAGGCAGCACAGCACGACTGTCCACACCATCACGACAGAGTGCCAACTCTTATCGCCCACCCATCTTATACACCAGGTAATAGGACAATTTTGCCATAATTTAACCACTCGGTAAATTGACGTAAAGTGGATGTTTTCCCTCACTTCACGTCTTTTGATATGTAATCATATTGATGTGATTGTGTATTCAGAATATTAACGGCAGTTATTTGCTCAATGACCGCTTATATTTCTATTTATATCTTGAACAATTTATACAGTTGAGCTATCGTCGTCTCTTGCTCTATTTACCTCATTATGTTCCCGGGGCCATGCTTTTTCTTATTATGTTTTATTGAACTGGTTGTTTATCGCCTTTGATATGATTATATTTTTAGTTCACGGTACTGAGAAATTAATCAGGAATATCCTATCTTCCTCACTGATTTGAGTGTCGTGCCCACCGAGACTCGTAAAACAAAGTAAACACCTTAGTTTTGTGTAATAAAAAATAAATAAGTAAAACATAGTCCCAAAAAGGAATTGGTCGTTCTATACGAAGCTATTATAAGAACTTTGTTTATGAGGGTCTGATTTTTATTTTAGAATTAGCTTTGACTTTCTCAAAGAAAGTTGTTTTTTGCAGCTATGGTCAGAAGCAGTATTTAAAAAATATAACTAGGTTAGTACATGTATATCGATGGTGGGTACCAATTTCCATTAAAGCCTGCACCTACAGTAGACACTTAATACAGACACCGCCTTGAAATCAGGAAAGGAAATATGCAATTTCAAACGACTGAACTTCACTGTCGGTACTTAGGTAGGTATTTTATTATATGATGGCGGCCGCAGCTAAAACCCATGGACTTTAGAGAAGAGTACAATATCATCAATTATTGATTTGAAGTTCTAATGACCCACTTGATCTTGACGGCCTAATGTTAAGGTCTGTGTAAACAACGCCAAGTAAGGCTGCTCTTCCCCGTCTCCGCTTAGTACAGTCGCCAGCAGAAATGTCTTAGACTTACTAAAAATTTTAATGCAAATTTCGCGTAGATTATTACTTTTTTTAATTGATATAAACAAGTGCTTGACTGCGATCCCACCTGATGGTAAGGAGTGATACAATCGTTGATAGTGAGAAAAACTTTGAGAAAAGACCTATTTCATAATAATGCGGTTTCGGAAAAACTACATAATTAATTAGGTTTATCATAATTATTTTGTACCAATACTCTAAGAAAATATGGCTTTCGAATTTTACTTAAAGTTGCTTCATAATGCTCGTGACTGTACCTACAGTCGTGTTCAGCGTCGTTTCGGCTAACCTCGGAACCACTCGGAAGTAGTCGACGGCTGCCGATCGTGCAAATTGACTTCCAATCAAACATGCTGACGCCATGACGTGAGCACACAGCGTGATGCGGCATTTTTGTTAAGTCATTTTATTTTCATGCGCTCTACGTCACGTCCATAGTTATGTTAAATTGCAGTTAATTACCAGTAGTTAAGATATCACTTGACATAGTTGTTGTGACAAAGCAGCTTTTAAAATGAGAAGCATTGAGAGATCTCCTGAAAATTATGGACCGTGATGGTAACCGTAGCGTTAGGCTGTATCAGTATTTTCTCATATCATGACATAACTACTTATGTCTACGTCGATGAAAAGAAAACTGACTACATTAGGAGGACTTATAAGGTACTAAGTAGGTACATAGGTATTAGTGCGTCACTACACACAAATTACAGTAACCTTTTAATGTCAAAAACCTTTCCCCGGCTCGACTTTCACGAGTGCTTGGTTTGACAGCCACTCTGCGTGACTCACACGTTCTATCAATCAAGCCTCCCCGTCCCCGGCAACAGAGCAGCTCGGTTATCGATATGAGACGTCAGAGCGATCCGGACGGACCAGCTGAGCCGGGATAATACTAGGCCTGGTACATTCAATTCAACGACACGACTCCTTTGAACTGACAACTTTTATAAAAATTAATACTGTAGAGTCTTAGTAAACAACTCCCCACCAAGAACTCATCTCCATCAGATATTCTATTCTTAGCTATCGTTTCGAAAACTGGATGTTCACGCATAAATAACTCGATGAGACAACTCCATCGAATTCCCGAGATTTTGGGAGGAGGCTGCGTCGGCGCCGCAACATAAGAATTCCGTTTTAAGATGTTTAAAATTACAAAGGGAACATAATTTAAATGTTTAGCCGCTGTTTCGTGCAGTCGCGGGCTGGAGGCCGGGAATGTGAGGGAGCGGGGGAGGGCGGGAGGCGGGCGGGGAGGCACGGGGTGCGTGCCGAGCGTGCCAGCACATCGTGCCGATTATCAGCAGCATCCGAGGAGCGCGCCGCCGTCACGAGCGCCGAGCGACCGCAACCCCACCTGGCCCGCCAGCGCGGCACGCCCACCTCAGCCCACCGCCGCACTTACGGCCGGCAGACTTACAATAATACTCCTTTGTCCTCAGGCCTGTGACCGCAATGCTAACTAGTGCTTGGGAAAGGTCGAATAGTCTCACGAAACACGACTGTACCCGAATGTACTAATTAATTGCAGATACGACCCGGGAATGTTGTATTAGAGGCGATTACTATCGCATTAACTATACGCCGCTTGTTTATAGTAATGTCGAGGGAACTGCTACAGAATGTAAAGTACAATCAGTATTGTGCGGACAGTTTCACTTTTGTTCTATCTAAAAGTATTTAATTAATCTGCATTGCTGAATTCCACTCCACTGCCGCATGGATGACGCTGTTCAAGGCGTGCAAAAACGAGATGAATTTAATAAATAGCTTATCATCGATCATGCCGATAGCACACAGTAGTCGTGCTGGAGGAAGCACACGTACTTACGTGAGAAACGGCTGTCTGTATATCACATCGGAATCTCATATCGCTACGGAGAAATTATTATGAAGGACGGTCGTGCCGCGTCCCTATTCTAGCGGATTCCTATAATTCCTCTCGACGATACCTAAGCTTTGCCTACTGTTTTGATGGAAACTACTTATATGTGGCTATTACGTATAAACGAAATAGTAGAGGTCATCTATTGTGTCATTGACCTTCTGCGGATGTGTGTCAGTGTGTTCGTCAGAACAGGTTCACCTTAAAATTAATACTGCAACAATATACGTGATCATTTGTGAACAGATGCATCGGATTAGTTCCGGAGGCTAATGGTCTTCAAATACCAAGGTCGTGATGTGATCTAATATCAGATGTCCTTATACGTTTTATTAGATTCGTTTTTAATGATCTGTGTGTGCCACCACTAGCGGTGCGGAATGTTTTCAATTCAAAACCAGTGATAGCTCAGGCGGCTGGAAAAACCGAACAAACGAGAGGGCGTGAGTTGACACACGATAATTTATACACCTTGATAGGTAAACACTGAAAACGTAATTTCAAGTTTTCCAAAATATTTTAATGGCTACGAAGGTTCAGCCATTTCAATTTATAACTGTTTTATGTGCCCGTTCGTGTAAAATAAGCTCTACTTAATTACATTTTTTTTTTACATTTTTCTCTAGCAATTAACATAAGGCCAAACACACGACACAAATGGTTCGTTTAAGCCTCCCATTACATAGTAAACATGTACGTGTGAATATTAATTACCCTAATAATAACTAAGTCAGCACAACACAAGTGGCCTGTGATTAAGCAGTAGGTATGTGTACTTGGGAGTAATTGAATCTTGGATTAGCAATGAGCTGCTGTGTTCAGTGCTAGTGCTAATAATATCGTCGGGCAGCCGCGCCGCTGGATGACTGGAGCAGGCAGGCACACAAGCGGCATGCTGTGCTCTTAGTGACACGTTGACCCTGTCATTGGATGACTGGATGATAGGCAGCTGCACTACGCGTCGCGGGTTCGTTTTCCGTTCGGAACAACTAGGATGTGTTTAATATCATGCGGATTTTATCTCGCATGCGGGATTGCTCCGCACGCGTAACCTTCGCAAATATCCATTTTTGTAATGCATGGAATACGCACGCGGGACGCATATTTTTGCATTTTGAAATTTTCTACATGCGGAGCAAACCCCATGCGTGATGAAATCCGCACGATATTAAAAACACCCTCAATTATTTAGCCCAATTTAGCCTACAGATAGTTTGTGAGTTTCAATTGTTTGTGGACCATTCACGATACAGTAGTAATTTGTAATGAGAGTTTCCGCACACTTTATAAAAAAATTAAAACAAATAGTCTAGTTAGACAAGACGTACTCCTTACGAGTGAATAATTTTCAGTATTTTCAGAGATAATAGTGACACTACTGAGTAATGGGGTCATGTCTTTGCTAATATTGTTTCACTGATGGAAAGTCAGAGAAGGAGGAAAGGAAGGGACATTTTGGGATGATTTATAAGTACATAATTAATTAATCTACTTCCATGCAGTCGAGGGCGAAATGCTACTAGTAGACTTGTACTATTACTTATTCTGTGCTAGTAGTAAGCTGTGCTATTAGTATTAGTGCAGTATTATCTAAAGCTGCTACATTATACAAGAGGCGTGACTCATAGCAAGGGCAATCATTCGCGAGCTTTGAGAGGCACGCTCACGGTTATATAGACTCGTATCTAGTGATGTGTGTGTTTATTACTGAAACAGTTTAAATGCAAATAACAGAAGCCTTGGCTCACGTCTAACGCATGCTTCAGCAACTCGCAGTGGGCGCGGCCGGCTTCCGCTCCGGACAGCTCTAATTAATTGTTTCGCTCAAAGTCGGAAGCAAAAACGTGTTACAGACATTACAGAGCCGGAAGTAAAGGGTCGCCAGCTTCACTGACAACTTTCCGATGTGGTAAATGATAAGTTGTACATGTTATCTGAATTAGGTGCCCATAATTTTAAATAACCAAAGATTATAATGATATCTCGTACTAGTCATTATGTTCACTTTACACTAATTTTTTATAGAAGTAAAATTTGTTTTTTTTTTGTTTGTAGGAGATAATCTCTGAAAGTACTGGTCCGAATGCAAAAATATTTCACCAATAGAAAGTTGCTTTACTTCTGAGTGACATAGGCTATATTTTATGTACGCGAGCAAAGCTGCGGGCAAAAGCTAGTATGTTTTTATATAATTCTTCTATACGTGTGTTTGTCACCTCATCATTATTTCTTTATTTATATACTTTATTGAACACCAATGTCATTATTACCATCATCATCATCATTTCAGTCGAAAAACTAAAGAACTGTTGGCCATAGGCCTCTTCCAAGTGTGGCCGTACCTAATGGCCGGTCCTGTGCATTCTCGTCCATCGGGTTCCCGCGACCCTCACCAGGTCATCGGTCCACCTTTGTCATATAACTCCCCCAAAATGGATGAACCGTATATATTTGAGCGGGTTTCTAGATGGTTTGAAATACAATTATTGGACCCGGTATGTGGCGCTGCAAACAGGTTCTCAATTTTTTTAAAAGCTAGCTTTCGGACAGAATAACGTCTGCCTGGACTGCTAGTGTACTTACAAATTATACCTACTTTAAAAAAATCATAAATCGCATTTATAAGACTAGACAGAGACCCTACCACGAGCTCTTAACGCGATCCATTTGACGACCTAAATTGAACAGTTATACGGATGAAGCTATATAGGGTGTATAGCTCCATCCTTCTTTCTCGTTCGTACGACTGACAATTTATCACGTCATGGTAAGGCCCCTGTTCCCTCAAGGAGTTGTCAGCAACAGCAGCTGGGTCGAAGCCTACTGGGGCCAGGGTTATAGTTTCGAAAGATAGCTCGAGCCCCGAAATGAAGGCTTGGAGGAACGGGGTGGGTTTTTAGTCAGTAAGAGTCTGACACTATCTCCCACTCCGCCCAAGAGCGGGAGTTGTCATTAGATGATTTTCCCACCTTAAAAAAATTAAATAAAAAAGGCTCCTGTTCAATGAAAAGATCCATTACTTGATAAGTTCCTACATAGTTGCTTTATCAAACAAATCGTAAAAGCAAACTAAAAATAAATACATTTAGATTTGTGTGCAGCTATCGGCAGTCTGCATCAGTTCCGAGTCACCGCTGACCTCCGGCCGGCGCACGCGCAACTCGCTGCAGCCGGCTGCACGCGCGCTGTGCACCTTCCACGGACAACGAGCGCGCCAAGTACACGTGTTTTAACTGTCATTGCTGATGTTATTTTTTTTAATGATAATAAACTAGGTAACATGGTAAGCAGTGATGCAAACTTAATCGTTGAAATTATATAATCGGACAGGAAGACTTGCTGCAGTCAAATTGTTCCAATCCTTTTGCAGCTAATACTAGCTGTGCCCGCAACTTCGTTCGCGTGGACTACAGGATTTTGAATTTATTTTTTCTAAAATAAAAGCAGCCTAAGTTACTCTTATTACATCAGCTACCTGCCAGAAAAAGTCCCGTCAAAATCGGTTCAGCCATTTCAGAGATTAGCCGGAACAAACAGAAAGACAAAAATTGTAAAAAACTTTATTTTGGTGTATGTAAGTACCATTCATATGCATGTAGTAAAAAGCGGTTATTTCAATATTACAAACAGACACTCCAATTTTATTTATATGTATAGATAAACGAATTCTCTGCTCGACGGCTGAATCGCTACTCGCTAGATCTAGACGCGGACATTTGTTTGTTGCGCAAACAAACGCCCGAGTTCTTGAATAGCAAAGGTAAGCACAAAGATTTTATAGAAGGAATATACTTCCCCCGGAGGGGTTCTAAACGGGATGAGACCGGGAGTTAGCAATTTTTGTTGCAAATTAACCCATCGAGTACCCATCGGGCAGACGACTTGTATAATTGTACATATGTACCTATAATGTGATTGCTTTCCTGTTTACTTTCTAGCATTAAGTTGTTCTAGAACTAATCTGGATCATTACGCGGCTATGCACAGGCACTGTAGGCAATATACTACTTTATCTAAAACCCACGACATCTATATTAGTCAGTCATTGCCTAAATTAAAAACAAAAATTACTTACTTAAATTAATATTTTGTAGTTACTTGTTTAAGTTGTAAGTTAATTTTTTTAAGTAATAAATTAAATGATAAGTAAGTAGTTTTTAGGTTAATTATATATTATAATTTGTGTAAGTTTAAAAGTAAGCTGTAGTCAGTAGTATAATTTTTTGATTTAGTTTTAAATTGTTTAAACTCCAAATTATGCTGTAGCCTCATGTAATTGAGAGAGTGCACTAACTTAAAATTTAAAAGTTAATATATTAATTATTTACTTTTGTGTGTACATCCTTGGTTGGGGGTCCATAAAAAAAAAAAATACCAATGTTACTATGCATGGCATAGGTAGGTGTTTTTAAGATGGGAAATCATCCAATGACTTCTTTTCTTTCGCTGTCAGACTTTTACCGATTCAAACCACATCCTGTGACTTTCAAGTGCCCTTTGCGTTCTAAAAGCACGGGTTTCTTTTTCAGAAAATCCCTGCGGCCCTAGCGGGCATCGACCCTGCTGGGTCCCTACGGTATGGCATAGGTAGATACACCACACACATAGTCCTCGCCTTTATCCAAGAGAGGTTGGCAGAAGGAAAACTCTGGCTCAGCTACTTAATTACTAACCAGGAAGTATATCACGACGCTTCTTTCTTACTGGCGAAAGCAGAACAGCTGGAACATACGTAATCATCGATTACACCATATGTGGGAACAGATTCAGACACGGCGACGTGACTAAACGGTTTAATTGTTGTTTTATTTAATTAGTTTTACAACGAGAGAGTTCACTGATCCGAAGAACGGTACATTGGCAGAACGGATGGCGGCTGGTGGATGGTCAGCACTTGCTGTTGGAAATCGAAGGGATATCGCACTAATATGTATTATAAAGGCGAAAGTTTGTGTGTGTGTGTGTTACTTCTTCACGCTCAAACGGTTGACCGAAATTCGGTGAAACTTGGTACACGGGTAAATCATGTCCTGGAATAGTACATAGGATACTTTTTATCTCGGGAGTGGGAGTATATTCCCTGGGGTTGAGATTCTGCTACCAAACAGGCGAAGCCGCTGGCAGCAGCTAGTTTTTCTACAGACAGATGGTGCACTAACCTAACCTAACCTTTTTTTTTGTCGGGGTTGGAATCCTCGTGGATGTCCTCCGCCTCGAAGTAGGTGGAGGGGTCTGTCAGACTCTTACTGACTAAAACCACCCCGGTGTTCCCTCGTACACTTGTTTCGGGGGCTGCGGGTGCAGTTTGACTTCCGCTGCCCCGGACTAGTGGTGACCCGATCCCCATGGGTAACCTAACCTAACAATCTGTCTAACTTTTCCTTAACTATGTTGGGGTATATTTCCAGTCTGACTGACCAGATACACCTGAGGAGGTAAGTAAATGCACCTACTTTACATAAAGCTACGGATTATCTAACCTCCACAACCCAGTAAATGGGTTACGATGGTGGGCATGGTGACCATTAAAATAGATTTATTTAAAATCACAAGGTAACTAAAAAAACTCCATGGTCATGCCTGACACACCATATTTCATGAAGCCACCTGTGTCCAGCAAATACTTGTGATGATTTACACTTTCATGTGATTTTTTACAGCAACGCAATCTAATAAACGTATTACTAAACAGAACAAAGCGATGACCCGTGCTAATGACTACATCGCTCATTGCTCATGAGGCCTTTTAAAGGTCAGTTTCCCGATGAAATAGCCAAAATTAAGAAGATTGCCATTCTCATTTAGAAAAAAAGTTTAAAAAACTCGAAACGACTTTTGCAAATTATACAGATTGTTTTGGAGGAGTGCCGAATTAATCGGTGTCAGTGAAGTAACGGTGCGGCAAGCGTCCGGTCCGGGCCAGTGCCCACACACACCTACAGCTGGGTATACCGTGCCCACATATGCTTAACCCGCCGCTTTGTATGCGCGGCCGCGGGCAGGCGCGAGCGGACGCGATTTTTGATATATCGGCTCTCGACCGCAATTTCGATTTGGCGAGGTTTCAATACTTGATAGGATTCCAGTGTGTATGTATAATGTATGGCGGGCGTCACACTGTGCCGGCTGAGTGACGCGCTGCGTGGTTTTCGATTTACTAAACACCATTCTGGTTCTTCGATCACCAATGGCATAACACTGCATAACATTAGTGAAAAGCAATATTTGGTATTGGGTTCATGACTATTGACTGATAAGTCCAATACTGGGTTATATAAATAAAATAAGATCATCATCCATAGAATAAAGCGAATTGTGTAGGTTTTCTATAATGCGTTTGTAATTAAAGCAGCCATTTTAATTGCCTACCAACAAACACAATAGCAACCCACTGTTCAATCAATCTAGATAATCAATTATATGTTGTTATCCTGAAATGATTTTGCAAACCTTAACCTATACAAGGTGTAAGGGACAGCCCTCCACAAACTTTAAGGGCTTGCTCAGTAGACGAAACTGAACAACCTTCCACAAAAATTTTTTCAGGAAACGAAAAAAAAAATCCGCCTCGCCATACAAAATTATAAACTTGATTGGACAATTTCTATGGAGAGGACGAATTTTTTGTTTGGTTTCCTGAAAAAAAATTTTGTTGTAGGTTGTTTGCAGTTTCGTCTACTGAGCAATCCCTTAAAGTTTGTGGAGGGCTGTCCCTTACACCTTGTATTTTCAATAATTATAAATAATCTGATGTCGTGATGAAGTGGTACATGTCATGAAAATTAATACATGTCATATTATACCCTTGACACAGTTTCCAATTATCATCATCACATCAGCCTGTAAGTGTTCATTGGTGAACATGAAACTTGCACATTGTCATGTCAAGAACGCTTCAAATAGAGCAAGGGGAACTTATCATATAGGCAGCTACATACACACACATAGCGTTGCCAAGCGTCCGGATGAAGCCGGACACAGTCAGGCTTTTTAGCTGCGCGTCCGGCCAAATTAGGCGGAGTCCGACCCGTCCGGCTTTCGTTAGGCTATTTAAAGACCATTTTGTTTAGAATTGTCATTTGAGTTCTGCCTTACCTTGTCTCGCTAGCACAAGCACAGCGGACATGCAAAGTCTAGCAATTATATCACATAATTTTATTGTTTTTTCATTAGAATTTAAAAAGATTTTACTCGTATGAAGTTTATTGTAATTAAAAAGACATGTTAGACTTAAAAAAATGCCGGCCTTTTTGACCAAATGTCCGGCTAAGTAGGATAGTCTGTCCGGCTTTTCGGTGTCAAGACCTGGCAACCCTATACACACACGTGGCCACCGTGCGCCTCATGGGATGGGTTCCCAGCCTGCATGGGCGCTGAAGTGAACATCCGCCGCGCACTGCCAGCAAGCTGTTATTCCATTACCTCGGTGCTATCACGTGATAGTCGCTTCTTCTCTTCATGTCAAAGGTACATTTGCATAGTTATAATTTTAGTTTAGCCACGTTTACAGTCCTACTCGCTATAACAAATAAAATACATTATTGGCAATCCTGACACTTAACCCCTGACGTTCTAAGCGTCGCCGTTGGGTGTCGCAGGGGCGTAGGATTGCGGATGGCAAGCAATAAATAGCTCTCCGTCTAATAATGTCCAGTCGGGTCCATGAGCTCTTAACGCGATCCATTTGACGACCTAAACTGAACTGTTAAAGGTATGGAGGGAAGCTCTATCCCTCTTTCTAGCTCGCAGGCTTGACACTTTACCACGTTATGGTAAGACCCCAGGTCCGGGTCAACCTGCCCGCTAAGGCTCATTTCTTTTTTCGAAAAAGTCAATGCGGTCCTGGAACGCATAAAGCAACTGAAGGAACACGGGTGGATTTTAGTTACTAAAAGTCTGACACTCCCTCTCGCCTCCACCCAGTTGGGTGCAGAGAGAGAAGTTTTCAGTGTTTTTTTCAGGCATTTTTATGTCTAAATGGAGACTCCTCGACATGTAATTCAATCCAAAATTATATGCAATAAAGTTATTTATTATTTATTATATTTATTTAAGTTATTTGATAATTTCCCACCTGACTGTTATTTAAAAACCTGTACTTTCGAAGATTATTAATTATTACGGATGGTCTTGATGTGCAATAAATAATAATAAATAAATAATAATAAATAAATAAATAAGCCGGGACATCTGACCCCACTCTTACCAAGGGATAACGTACGTGTTACCCAATTATTATACTAGCTGGTGGTGGTCAAATACACCGTCGCTCCACATAGAATGGTGCATCAGCTGCATCTGGTCAGACTAGGTGGCTTGGGGTTGGCGCAGTTGGATATAGGCTAAGCAGATTTATTGACTAACTACACGGTGCTTCTACCTACTGGCTAGCATTTTTCTTCATTGATAATCTAGGGTAGAACTGAACTCTGAAGCCTTCTCCAGAGTCCAGATCGACCCCTAGAATTTTTTTCTAGGCCATTTCTTCGCAAGTCAACGGCGGAGCCAATGAATCTGCAAGCACTGGGTCATTAACAATCATCGTCCTTATAAATACGCTTATGAGACGGAAGTCCTGAGCAGCGCTGTAACGGTCACCAGCGCCGCGAGCACCGGCGCAGTGACCGGTGTAGCAGGCCGAGGACTTGTTGACAGTGGTGGAGGCGAGGCGAAGGTCGCGGTCACATTCCTCCTACTCACCGGTTTTAGTGCGCATGCCATATTAGAGATTTATTCACGGAAATATTATCTATGTCACAATACACCTTGATTTTATGAATCATTTAAGGTTAACGAGAACCCCAGGGCGGTGTTGAGCTGTGGCTGCGACGGACTGACAAACACCAAAATAATTCCATAAAAGTCTTCCTGGTGGAGTGCTAAAAAATGATTTATAATGATAGAACGTTATAAAAAATGCTACAAGTAGACGCAAACAAAGCAAAGATTGGTTCGTTAATTATGCAGAAATCCGTCGGAAACAACATCTCGGCGCTTTTTACAGCTATCATTATTCTAATGCCTAGTTCTTATGGTATTACACGTGAAAATATGTTCACAAAAACACGTATGATTTATATAAATACAATACATAATAAAAATAGTTGCAAAATTTACATACAGTGAAGAAAACTACGTTACACAGAAGGCCCACTGAGAAACGCGAAAAAGGGAGAGAGCAGTTCTTTATACCTCCTGTTACACATAATTCTTTTCTAATTGTTTTATATTCCATACCCATTGTCTCTATCCGTTATATTTTAATACTCACACAATATATAAAGTACCTACATTCCTATGTTTAAGCAGCGTATACATGTAATGTAGGCACTAATATGTGGCTCACAATGAAAATGTGTATCCTTGCCGGCGGGCGCAGGACCGCTCGGCAGCGCGCTGGTACTTCCTGGCGGACGCTAGTGAGTGTGCACGCTCCGCAGCGCACGCGCTATAAGGAGTGGATCTTCTAAGCTCGCTGTTATCGGCGCGCGCCCGTGGTTCAGTATCAAGGGTATCGCGCACCGGCAGCCGCTGGCGTTGTTTATAACTAACAGTTACATAAGCGCACGCGCAGTGCGGCATGCGTCGCTCGCGGAAGGCAGCGCGGGCGCCGGCGCGGCTGGC
The DNA here is from genome assembly GCA_910589285.2 of Mythimna ferrago. Taxonomy (NCBI): domain Eukaryota; kingdom Metazoa; phylum Arthropoda; class Insecta; order Lepidoptera; family Noctuidae; genus Mythimna; species Mythimna ferrago. The sequence continues at coordinate 25,739,545 of OU342692.1, forward strand.
GCTCGCTCACACCCTGCTCCTGGCGCTGCTGACGGCGGCGGCCCCCCAGCCGCAGCCCACGCCCGACACGCTCGCAGCCCTCGGCGCCATCCTGCCGCCCTTCGTCAGCGAACACTTCGACGAGCTGGTGAAGGCGGCGTCTGCTAGCTGTACGTGTTTGTGGTGATCCAATGACCAAGAAGTGATAGAGTGTGTTCGGTCGGTACATGGTGTCCTAGTGTGTATCTCAACCTGAAAGTCGGCGGCTAATGAAAGAGTATCAGCGTCATAGATATACATTTTCCGGAAAATGTAGACTCCAGTAGTGAACACAGAGGCTCTAGATAGGTCTATTCACCCCCTCAACCTCGCATCAGTAACAATCGTTTGTTTCAACACTGCCTACCCTTTCAGAAAACGAACCAGTTTCCTTGAATTTGTTGAGTTTTCGTGTGAATGTAACAGAGGGTGTGAAGGTACACGAGGGTCTTACTCAAAGGGAGTATAGTACATAGGTAGGTACATAGGTGCTCGTAAAAAATAATGGTGTATCTGGTTTTGTTTACTTATTCTTTAGTGCACATAAAATATTTTTTAATAAAAACCAAAAAAAAAAAATGTCGATGCTAAAAGGCCATTTTAACCCAAATTTGGATTTTGGGTTTGTTTTTTCGTATTTATCTTTTGAAATTAAAGCTATTTTGCACTTTTTAGGATTTTACTTTGCAAAATTGAGTTTGTTACATTATTTTCGTTGCATATTCTATTTTTGCAAATGCCCTTCATTTTCCACTTTTTACTTATGGCAACCCTCAGGCCTCAGCCAAAACTGGTCAGCAAGTTCTATTATAGTAGTAATAGAGTACAACTATGTATTAAAATCACATAGAGCCAGTGTCATCTCATGTCACTTAAATGCAGTTATATACATTGTTTTATTACGAAGACCTCGCGGCTACCTTCCGGCTTCATCAACCGATCAGTTCGTTGGTTCATAATAGCCAAAGTGCATTTTGTGGCAATTTTAATAAGCCCAAACACAATTAAAATATACTGTTTTGTTACTAAAATCCACTGTCTACCTTCTGCCTTCATCATCAAATCAGTTCGATGGTTCCTAATAGCCAGAATGCATTTGTAGCGATTCTAATAAGCCAAAACACGGCTAGGACACACGGATTTATGGAATTCCGGTGCCTACCTTCGGCTTCATCATCAGATTAGTGTGATGGTATCCTTAAACAAAGTTAGGATAGGCACTCAGTGTTTTATTGAGGTGTCCCTGTGCAGACCTTCCGGCTTCATCATCAGATTAGTGCGATGGTATCCTCAAACAGTTAGGATAGGCACTCAGTGTTTTATTGAGTTGTTCCTGTGCAGACCTTCCGGCTTCATCATCAGATTAGTGCGATGGTATCCTCAAACACAGTTAGGATAGGCACTCAGTGTTATATTGAGGTGTTTCTGTGCAGATCTTCCATCTTCATCATCAGATTAGTGCGATGGTATCCTCAAACACAGTTAGGATGGGCACTCAGTGTTTTATTGAGGTGTTCCTGTGCAGACCTTCCGGCTTCATCATCAGATTAGTGCAATGGTATCCTCAAATACAGTTAGGATAGGCACTCAGTGTTTTATTGAGGTGTTCCTGTGCAGACCTTCCGGCTTCATCATCAGATTAGTGCGATGGTATCCTCAAACACAGTTAGGATGGGCACTTAGTGTTTTATTGAGGTGTTCCTGTGCAGACCTTCCGGCTTCATCATCAGATTAGTGCGATGGTATCCTCAAACACAGTTAGGATAGGCACTCAGTGTTTTATTGAGGTGTTCCTGTGCAGACCTTCCGGCTTCATCATCAGATTAGTGCGATGGTATCCTCAAACAAAGTTAGGATGGGCACTCAGTGTTTTATTGAAGTGTTCCTGTGCAGATCTTCCGGCTTCATCTTCTTCTTCCTACCATAAGGGTATATTACTTGATGTCGGCGCAATCTGTTTCTTCCTTCCATTCTATCCTGTCAGGTTCCTTCAGTATTCCAGCTTCGTCATCAGTTCGATGGTACCATTTTCATCAGAACCATTTATTTACGTTCATTTTGTTAGTTACTTAATTATCTTAATCGAGATGTCAATGTACGACAGAGCTCCCGTGGTTTCTTCATCAGTTCCACTTCATCTTCTGAATAGACGTTTGAGTTTTCGATTAAAATTCCAAAATCACTAAGGGACTATCTATTTTTTTGTTTTGTATATAATATATGTAGTTCCCTCATGGTACTGTATGGATCAGAATGTTGGGCTGTGAAAAATATTGCATGTAGCGGAGATGAGAATGTTGAGATGGATGTGCGGTGTGACGAGAATGGATAAAGTGAGAAATGAATATATTAGACGAAGTTTGAAAGTGGTGCCAGTGACTGAAACGTTGATAGGCAATCGTTTGTCTTGGTATGGTCATGTAAAGTGGGGGGATGTAACGCATGTCGCTAAAAAATTTCTTAATATACATGTAGGGATAGAGAGGGAGAGGGAGGCCAAAGAAAAGATGGATGGATTATTATTATTATTATATCTAACCAAACATTTTTAAAATAAGCGTACACTGGGCGCACAAGGCAATTTCTTCCAGACAACCTTTGGATGGACTGAAAGAAAGGAGAAATATTTAGGGCTGTCAGTGTACAACATCAAAAATAATACTGTTATGAAATAACAACTCAAATACATATGTGTACTTATATACTTTACAAAATATACTAATAGATATCAAATACGTAATTAAGCCGGGAGAAGAAAAAAAAACCAAATAAAAGGTGATGCTCCTTTACCATTTTTTTTATTGATTGTGTGAGGAATGATATGAAAAAATAGGGAGTTAGTGATAGTGAGACGGGTGACAGGACAGAATGGAAGAAAAAAACGTGTTGCGTCGAGTCTACGTAATATTATGGTATAAGGGCAGGTAGGAGAAAAAGGATGAGAGAAAATCATTAAAACTAGATTGTGATAAATATGAGACCAATCTGGAAGTATGTTTTATCAACAACTTTTGGGGGCTGAGTCACCCGCGTCCGTAGGAGGGTACCCATTGCTAGGCCCTACACGTGGTCCCCGGGTGGTGCTAATCAGGTGACACTAACTGGTGGTAGGTTTCGACCGACGGCTTGTGACCACCCACTGGGCAAAGACGTACCGTCAAGCGGCCTAGCCGTGTTTCGGTACGATGCCCGGTGTAGCCGATTCAGAGGAGTTGGGTCAAAGTGGCAGTTCCAATGCTTGCAGACCAGCCAGACTCATGCTGGTATTGACGTATCGGGAGACTAGTCGTGGAGGGTAGCGGGATCCGAGGCACGGTGCACCGCTGGCCGACCGCAGTTAGTTGGGGGCCCAAGTAATGTGCCAGCCACACATGAAAGGCTGCCCCGCCAACTAGCGAAAAATCCCGGAATGCACCATCGTGCTGGTTGGCGACCAGATGAGAGGGCCCGATGGTCATCTCCGGGGGGGCTCGGGCGTCCCCGCAGTCTCCAGACTAGTACCCCAATGATGCTGTCCTGCCAGTACATGACTGAAGGTTAGCTGCATGGGACTCCATTTTACTTCCTTCTCTTCTCCTACCTCACTCTCAATATGAAAAGCAATAAAAAGAGATTTGTCAAACAGCGGCTGCACTCCCTCTCACTTAAAGTGCACCTCTGCAATATTAGAGGGCTGCACTCTAATCTCGCATCAGTCCATCATCATCTGGAGACTGAAAAACCATCTCTCTTTTTTCTTTCGGAGACGCAGATACGAAAACCGTCAGATGTGTCGTACCTGTCTTACCCAGGGTTTACCCTGGAGCACAATTTTAAACCGCACGCTGGAGTGTGTTTGTACGCCCGGGACGACATCTGCTATCGGCGTCTCCGCAACCTTGAAGATTCCAGGTTCTCAACGCTTTGGGCTCTGGTGGACACAGGCATGGATAAAATTATCTATGCTTGTGTCTACCGTTCGCACAGTGGCGATCAGGAGACGACCGGGCTCATACAGTACCTTAGTGAGGCGGCGGATGCGGCTCAGCAGAGGTACCCTTCTGCACAATTGGTGTTACTGGGGGATTTTAATGCACACCATCAGGAGTGGCTCTTCCCATACCAGTGCACAGACCATGCTGGTCGAGAGACGCGAAAGCTTGCGCTAGCGTTAAATCTCACCCAGCTGGTCCAGGGAGCAACAAGGGTGCCGGACGTTGATTCGCACACGGCCAATTGCTTAGACCTTCTGCTGACAACAGATCTAGACCGCTATTCAGTGGCAATATCATCACCGTTAGGTAGTTCCGACCACTGTCTGGTGAAATCTGTATCAGTCTACTCTCCGCCCGATCCCAGCCCTAGAGGCACCAGGCGGGTTTGGCGATACAGGTCAGCAGATTGGGATGGCATGCGATCTTTCTTCGCATGTTATCCTTGGCAGCCTACTTGCTTTTCTTCGGGAGATCCATCGTCGTGCGCAGATGCTGTGACGGATGTTTTGCGGCGGGGGATGGAGTACTATATTCCATTCTCCGACGTAACCATGTCTGGCCGGGCTCACCCTTGGTTTGGTGCGGAGTGTGGCCGCGCTAACGTGCTCAAGCACGCAGCATATCAGGCATGGGCCGACGCTCGTATGCGCAAGACGAATGACGTAAGCCAGAAGAAGAGAGCCTTCAACAGAGCTGCCAAGTCTTGCAAGAAGGTGATGCGGAGGTCTCGGTTCGACCACATTAGCAGCATCGGGAACAAACTAGCTTCATACCCTGCGGGTAGTAAGGCGTTTTGGTCCTTGGCTAAGTCGGTTGAATCGAACTTCTGCCGCCCCTCACTACCGCCACTGCTGAAACCCGACGGGTCGCTGGCACATACCGCTGAGGAGAAAGCAAATTTGTTTGCTTCACTCTTTGCGGAATCTTCGCGTCTAGACCCAGGTAACGCGCGGCCCCCTGCTCATCCTGATGGTTGCGATGCGAGTATGTCAGATATTCGCATCCATCAGAAGGACGTCCGTAGGGTGCTGCGTAACCTTGACGTGAACAAGGCTAGCGGTCCGGACGGGATACCAGCAATTGTTCTGAGAACGTGTGCGCCTGAACTGTCTCCGATCCTGACACGCCTATTTAGGCTTTCATTTGAGGCTGGAAAAGTGCCGATGGCATGGAAGCAAGCTAATGTCCAGCCCGTGCCCAAGAAAGGGAGTTGCGCTGACCCAGCTAACTACCGACCAATCTCAGTAACGTCCATTCTCTGTAAGACTATGGAACGTGTACTCAACACTAAGCTCCTGGCATACCTAGAAGCTAATGATATTCTCAGTGACCGTCAAAACGGCTTTCGCCGAAATCGGTCAACTGGAGATCTTCTAGCGTATGCCATCCACATCTGGAGTGAGGCCATCGAGAAGCACGGGGAAGCGCTTGCCGTTTCCCTCGATATTTCGAAGGCTTTCGATAGGGTTTGGCACGAAGGCCTTATTAGTAAGCTTCCTTCTTTCGGTTTACCCGCTGGATTGTGTGCTTGGATCGCAGACTTCCTGAATAACCGGTCCATTCGAGTGGTTATCGATGGCTGCTCGTCTGATCAAATGGCTATTAATGCCGGGGTCCCTCAGGGGTCAGTACTCTCGGCAACATTATTCTTGCTGCACATAAACGATCTGCTTAAGCCCGGTACCTTTGGGTATGCAGACGACAGCACTGTTGCTGAGAGTTACATATCCAGCGCGCGAGCTAGTGGGTCACAGATCCAGTCTCTTCGAGAGGCTATGGTTGAGCGCTTGAACTTGTCCTTGAAGGCAGTCTCCGAATGGGGCGATGCCAATTTGGTCAGGTTCAACGCTGCAAAAACCCAGGCGTGTCTATTTTCCGCTAAAAGGAGCCAATTCAGTCCTGCTCCAACTTTCCGGGGTGTAACCGTGCCGATAACCGACCATCTTGACCTTCTTGGTGTTACGCTGACATCAACACTCAACTTTGGGCCATACATCGAAGCAAAGGCTCAACTGGCTGCAAAAAAGCTGGGAGTTCTCGCAAAGGTCAGACAGTACTTCACGCCGGAACAGCTGCTCAAACTTTATCAAGCGCAAGTTCGATCGTGTATGGAGTATTGCTCTCATCTTTGGGACGGATCTGCCCGATACCAGCTTGATGCACTTGAGGCAATTGAGAGGCGAGCCAGAAGGATAATTGGCGATGATACACTCGTCGAGTCGAGGCTTCAAAGTCTTGAGCATCGACGCAGAGTTGCTAGCCTGTCGGTTTTCTACCGGTTGAATTTCGGGGAGTGTGCTTCGGAATTGCATAACCTAATTCCGCCTAGCCCGTTTCATCATCGGACTACCAGACGTACGGCTATGCGCCACCGGTATATGGTGGATATCCCACCAACACGCACAAAACGTTTTGGGAACACATTCATTGTGCGTGCGGCTAGGGAGTGGAATTCCTTGCCGGAGTCTGTGTTTCCTGATAGCTACAACCCGGGAATCTTTAAGTCGAGAGTGAATAGGTTTCTTTTAGGTAAGTGCGTTCCATCGTCGACCGCATCGTCGCTTTCCATCAGGTGAGATAGCGGTCAAGCGCGAAACTACCAACAATAAAAAAAAAAAAAAAAAAAACAAAAGAGTTTTCAGAATCGGTTCATAATGAAGTTCTGAGTAACAAAAAAAATAACTTACATTCACGCGGGCGAAGTCGCTGGCAGAAGCTAGTATTCTATATTATTTATTAGTTCCCATTTCAAAAGTTGATTAATAATCAAGAGTACTTTACTCCATGGAAGCATAGCTCTCGTTCAACTTAAAACCTTGCGTAGTTCATACACAAATTATTTATGGTGTACGTAAGACATAACACTTGAGATAAAACCAATGAGTAGCATGCGGCGTGATTAGTGAGTTAGACACGCAGTGCAGATAAAAGATTCTGTACATTAGAATTCCATACGAGAACTGAGCACATGGAGGGCCACCGACTAGGGAGTCTATGACATTTTTATAATTTTCCTCGGTATTTTTTTATATTGGTCTTGCAGAATTTCCTCACAAAACCTAACTGCTGACGAATAATGGAACGGACTGACTTTATGTAGCTTGCGTGTCGAAAGCCAACGTCCTATAAGCCGCTTAGTTCTACGTCGCTGAACTTCAGCTGAAAAATTATAAGCTTGGCAAGCATGCTCACAGCAGATACTGATTCATTCATCATACTCATCATCGTGCAATCAGAAATACAGTTTTTTTTTTCTATCCGGCTTAACCCGTTTCTGTTGCAAGATTACCCAAATAGTTTTAGGACAGGGCAAGCACCTGGTCTCAGTCTAATCTGTGACAAAAACCGGGGTCATAGGCAGTCGCGTACCTCCGTAGGGGGGTAGGGGGTGGCAAGCAGGACTACCGCCCGCGACCTCACTCTCGCGCAACTACTCGGTCAGAAAATAAAAACACTTACTTATATTTTATCTTACCTTCATTTTTCGTATATTCGCGTATTAATAGTAGGATAACTATCTAATTTCTCAAATTCGATGAGACGAGTTCCTTTTACAGCTTTTGCCATTCTTTTAAGGATTTTATTACATACGTTTGTCGTATTCGTGATTGACTGATCGCACATTAAAAAAAAATATTCTAAAATAATATGTATTTTAAACTCTAAATTTAAACGCGTATTATTTATTTAAACTTCATGTACAGTAGTGGTACATAGGCGGTCTTAATGCAACAAGGCATTCTCTACCAGCATTTTATAAATTTTGCATCACAAAATTGTAAAAAGAATAGGGTCCTCGTAAAGGTCTGCCGCCCAGGGCCACGTAACGGCTTAGGTCGCCCCTGATCGTAGTAATTTACAAGCAGCACCTATGAATGAATACCACGGCCATATCAAATTAAAAATATGTTATATAAATAAATCATGTCGACTTGGCCCTCACTCGCGACGAAACAGTCGAGACAGCTGATTTTATTCTAATTGAATCACTCGGACTTAGAACAAGCAAACCGTGGCAACCTTTTCAAAGATGCGACCACTCTTAGTTAAACACTCATTAAAGAGCACCACATTAAGACCTCCAGACTTCTCGCACAAGATCACACGCCAGTGATGGACTATTTACCTCAATGACTTTTAAATAATAAATATCATCTTAATCAAAACTTATATAAAATTATTGCGTTCTGATAATATTATGAGTAACAAAACAAAATGAATAAATTAACATAGTATGCTGGTGAATCTGAATCTATTACGTACAAAGGTAATCATTTAAAATACATCGACAAAGGTCAATGTTGTGAGTTGAACAACACCAACAAGAGACTCCCACTGCGACCGAGTGGGCGAGTGCACTGCCCAGTGTTACATGAACCACGGCCGAACAGACAACTACATTCACTTGCAAGAATTTGGCGAAGTTTTAGACAGTTGCCTTTACAAGAAGCGCCCCCTCGATAGTCCTAAGATCCGCTGGTTGTTATGCACCTTAAACAATGTATTAAAACCGTGACTTAGTTTATGGAAGATAAATACAGATTATGTATATAGATTTGTAAACATTATAATCAAAACAACTTTATAACCAAGTTAATCATTTCATATTGGTCAGAAAAGCGAAATTAACATTTGTATTTAGCCTTTTACGCTTGTATCTCACCTGCCGTCTTTCCAACACTCACCTCCTGTCCGTATCCCGCACACAATATGATTGATCATGACTAAACATTTATGTTGGTCTGTCAGTTAGATTACCAACAATAATGTGTATTGTCACGCCAAAAAAATGAATATGTGAATACGCAATATATTAAAAATTGTTAATTAACATGTTTTTCTAGAATACAATCCTATATAAAAGCTCTTTGGACGTCCGCTAATAAGAAAACAGCAACTTCTCAGTAATTAAAAACATTTTCTCAGAACATATTTTAATTACACACTTTCCGCAAAAAATCACTGGGCGAATAAGGTGGGGCAGGAAGCTAGTGATAACATGTTAATGTAACTGAAAACATTGTTTTGTAATACTTTGTAGGTGAAGCTATCCCGCAGCAGCTGCTGTTCTCGCGCACGTCGCTGCTGCAGGCGCCGGGCGCGCCGCTGCTGCGGTACTCGCGCGGCGGCCGGCGCGCGCTCAGCGTGGCGGGCGCGGCCGAGCGCGTGCGGCGCGGCGACGCGCTCGTGCTCTACGTGCCCGGCTGGTGGAACACGCCCTCGGACGCGTCGTCGCGTGCGCTCGTGCAGGCGCTCATGACCAAGCACGCCGCCGTGCACCTGCTCGACACGCGCCTGTTCTTCTGCCGCGGATACGTCACCGCCGTCTCCAACATCACCCCCCTTTCTCACACGCTCTTCAACTTCTTCAAGAAACTACACAAATCAGGATACCCTCTTTCTTCTATTCATATCATAGGTTTTAGTTTGGGCGCACATGTCGCCGGTTTGACTGGAAAATTAGTGAAAAGAAATCTAAACGCTACCCTGGGTCGCATCACAGCGCTGGACCCGGCGCGGCCTTGCTTCGCGCGCAGCGAGTACAGGCTGGACAAGGAAGACGCAGCGTTCGTGCAGGTGATACACTCGAGCACGGGCGTGCTGGGCATCGCGGAGCCGCTGGGGCACGCCGACGTGTATGTGAACGGCGTGGCGGGCAAGCACCCCGAGTGCGCCGGCCGCAGCATCAGCCTGGAGTGCGACCACGCGCGCTCGTGGCAGCTGTACTCTGCGTCCGCCATGAACGAGCTGTCGCTGATGGGACGCCGCTGCGCCAGCTGGGACGAGCTGATGCACGAACAGTGCAGCGGCAGCGAGACGGTGCTAGGGTACTCGTGCAGCCCTTCTGCGCAGGGCATGTTCCTTTTCAAGTCGCAGGAAGGCTCGGAGCCGCAGTTCCGACAGAGAGAACTGTTTGGGTTCAACCTATTTAACTTGCTAAGCTGGCCATTCAGGAACTGGCAAAGTAGTAAGTTACAAGAGACTAGTAAACTATCCAATTAAAATAATAAGATGGCATGATCTGTGATTCAGTGTTCGTGACAATTTTGCAGTATAATCATTCTATGATTAATTGCGAAGTAATTTGCCATTTTAATATCTAAGAACATAACGTTGTGATTACGTGACTGTGATATTAGTTAAGTTTGCGTTTGTGAAATATGCAGTTTTGTTATTAAAAAAAAAATACAAATAATCGTGTTTTATTTTTATGAGCGTACTGACAGCGCCATCTAGTTGAGATAGGTAAGTATTTTTAAAGAGTTTTTCTAAAACTATCCGCTTGGTGCCGCCACCAGCGACTGTACTTAGTCAAGATTGATGGCCAGGGTTTGCTAACCATTAAGTTGGACAGAGATTTGTGCGACGGATATTTACATTATTTATTTAACCAGACACATAAATTGTGGTTATCTGCCGGTTAGTAACTTTAAGAAACTGTAGGTACAGCTGGTACCGTTGCATCGGCACACTAGGTACATAAAAGAATATTTTGTGTCTGTGTGAATTCCAAACTTAATATTGCAATTCTAAATGAAACTCAAAAATATAGATTTCTGTTTTTGGTAAAACATACTATATAAAACGTAGCATGTCTGTTAAGGCGTATCCTTAACTATTCAAATCAGATTGATAGCTTTCGTTTTGGGCGTGAAATTTCATTAACCTCGCTGTCGGAGCAGCAATTTGGTAAAATATCACGTTTCTCAGGCCATTTATATTCCATCAGAGCTCATCAATATATCCGGGGCAGCACATCGTGTCCATGACGGCTGATTAATGGTACTCAGCGGCTCGGGGATCGGCCCGGGGCGGTGCGGGGGGGGCGGAGCGGTGCACCCCCGCCCCGGCGCGGCCCTGATATTAGACCCGTCGAGTCCAGATTGTATAATAACTACTCGACTATCTATTTTTTATCGATTAAGTTCGTGATACCGAGAGCGGCGAGCGAGCGCAGCCCGGGACAGTTGAATGTACGTCGGCACGTCATTGCTCAGAGCTCTTTGTAAGGAACCCTCCGCGCTGTTGTCAGTACTCGCTACTTATTTTATTCTGCATAGACGCCTATCTCACTGTAATACTTGTTACGTATGGATATAATCCGTCTATATACCTGTATAAAAGCGAAATACAACTCACTGATTAATCACGAAATTTAAACTATAACACTACAAACTCAAAGTTTGGCAGGTGGCCTTGTGTGGTGTACACTAGACATCTGCTAAGAACGGATTTTCCGAAATTCACCCCTAAGGGGATGAAACGGGCGTCCAGAGTTTGTATGGAGACACCGACTTCCTCGGAAGCGAAGCCGGTGGCAAGTGATTAATAAAATTGGTTTCGTGGAGATGGTTTTTTTCAAACCTCAACTTCGTATATTGGTTTTTCAAACAAAACAGATTCGCAAACACTGATTACTTCTTCATACCAGTTAGTTCTATAAAAGTTGTCGGTACACCGCATACTCACTGAGATTACATCGTAAGAACCAAAGTAGAACGAATCAAGAGCCGGCTCCTCGCAACAGTCAGTTACTGTTAGTTGCTCGCCGACAACTTTGCGCACAGGCGGCGGCAGGTGCTCCGAGCACTCAGCACTCAGAACTAAGAACAAGTTCTGTGGATTCGGAGGTGACGTCACAGTGCTGAGTGCTCAACACAACACCAACTAGGTGGTGCGGAAGTGCGGGTGGACTTAGTTAACTAGTGTTGTAACTACGGACATCGGAGCTGTCGGAACTATTTGTATTGTAGGTGTTCGACGTGCCTCGCGCCTCTTGTAACTAAACATTATAACAATAAACTTGTTGGTTTTTTTTTTTTTTTGAAGAAAATAATAAAGATACTGTTCAGTTATAAAATTGACGGTTTTTATTAGGATTTCGTACGTACCTCAAAAGGAAAAAATCTACTGAGGTGTCAAGGGACACCCGGATGGAACGAAGTTCCGTTCTGGCTTACTTTCTATAAGAGAGAGAGAGAGACAGACAGAGAAACATGCGCACGCCGCACGGCTTACAGTAGCTTACTATAGCAAAAAGTGTCGGTACAACTTTTCGTGAGAATTTTTTCCGTCTAGCCCCCTTTCACAACGCGCGATAAGGAACTTCGTTCCAAAAACGGAACCCTTAAAGGATCACTTTGTTGTCCGTCAGTCTGTCAAGATCCTTTATCTCGGGAACGAATGGAGATATTGAGGTAAAATGGAAACCATATACTCAGGTCTGCGTTCCCTTGAAGCTTTGAAAAAATCAAATTTCTTAGTTAACGAAAAAAGTTAACGCCAACGTGTTTTTCGACACTCTCAGGGGTATCAAAATTCATAGGATACTTCCCGTTGACTTAAAATCCTTAAATTTTTATTTGAAAGGTCTCATAGCACAAGTGCAGGAAACATCTGAAAACTGTAAATTTGTAGTTAAGTATCTATGTCACAAAAATCTTCGTAACTCAATTCGGGAATTGAACAGTTTTCATAGGTAAGTTTGTACGGAACCTTCAGTGCGCTAGTCTGACTCCCACTTGCCCGGTTTTACGTAAAAGTTTTCAAAATTACACAAAAATTTCCATTCTGAGTTAGGTTGGATTCCATTATTTTTAGCCTGGTTTTACCTTTCGAATGCCGTCAATTTAGAGACACAGTAGAAAGACAAGACAGAACGAACGCCGGCGTTCGCTTGGGGTTTAATGTCTTCATGAAGTGCGTTACGATTGCCTGAAGTTCCGAAGATCGTCCGCCTGAAATATAGTTTTCCCGCAGAACTGTTGTTCAAACGAGTGTTTGCCCAAAATTCAAATGTTCCATAGAGACACTAGAGACAGCGATGATTATCTGTGTAGTACTTATTTATCAAGTGTACTTGCGTGTGTAGAGTAGGCTCACTGGAACGGGTTTAATAAATAGGGGTCGAATATAGGTCGCGCAATACAAGTAGCGTGATAGCGTCATATTAAATAAACAACCATCATTACCGACCAGTGAAATATTTCGTCAAAAGAGAAAACAAGCTTGTCCTACACGCGCCTGCTCCACTAACAACATTATGAGGACACAAACTAATGACTTTTACTGAGAATCGCAACTATCTTGAGAGTACTTTAATTAAGGCAGCCCATCTTGGCAGGCTGCTGTCCGGGCCGGCCCCGGGCCCCTGGCAGGTACCCGTGTTTTCCGCGAAGCCGAGGAGGCTGCCCCCCGGTGGCCCACGCTGGCCCACTCGCGGCCATCGGCCGGTTCTATGAACATGTAATTAGACTCGCTGTGACGTCCATACACGCCTTCATACAATATAATGTTCTAACAACAGACGATACAAGCAGAAGGTACAGTCAATAGATTTGATTTGATTTCATTTGAATTTAAAAACCGGCCAAGTGCGAGTCGGACTCACGCACGAAGTGTTCCGTACCGTCTGTAGCAAAAAACGACAAAAAAAAAACACACATAATAAATGTGTGTTTTTTTTGCCGTTTTTGCCGTATGGGAGATTGGGAGTCCCGCTTAAATATTTATTTTATTCTGTTTTTATATTTTTTTTCTTATAGCTGCAACAGAAACACAATTGTGAAACTTTTAACAATAAGTAAAAATTTGAGCTGTCTATCACGGTTCATAAGATCAGACAGACGGACAGCGGAGCCTTAGCAACAGGGTCCCGTTTTTATCTACCCTTTGGGTAAGTGATCCTAAAATAGGTCAATAAATAGTATCTGCAGATACATATTCCATCGTTCTTTCGTTGTTGGTTTTACTTACAAAGTGACTGTGCAATAAAAGTAAACACTTTATACAGATATTACTTATCTGTAACACTAGCTGCACCCCATGGTTTCACCTTCACTAGAAGGGACTGTTATCAACATTTATAATCTGCGCGCTGTGCGTCCTGTTACCTGGAATTTCATGAATTTAAAAATTTATTACTCGCGTCAATAAAGTAACAGTGAGTTCTATTTTTGTAACCTTTTGGAGAAGCGGGAAAAGTAAAGCCGGTACCTAGTATAGTACCCTAGTACTATACTAGGTACCGGCTTTACTTTCCCTACAGTTGAAACACTTTCAATTTAATAATACATATATATCGACTTGGACAGTTAACGCTTCTTTGTCGCCTCTATAGAAAAGACTTCACAAACAAACTTGTAGATCCGAGATCGGACCATTCATTACCGCCCATTGTGCTTTATATGAAAGAAAACCTATAGAATTTCACAATGTTCTTTGTAAAGTGAAGAATCACTGAATATAAACACGTGACGTCATCGCGCGGCTCATTCAATTCACGGATTATTAAATACTTACTCTGTATGTGTACATAAACTGCTATTGTCAACCATTTTAAATGTATATTGTAGTCAACTAGGAACTACGAGTATCAAACCACTATGATAGAGTTATCAACTGTTCCGTTTCAGCGGTTCCCTAGGGATTAATATTAGATACGAGTACCTACTTAACATCCGCGGAATATTTTAAATGGTTATTATCAGTACCTATCATACCACAATGGTATATAGTTATCGGCACGAATATTGAGCGCTGGCTCCAAGTTGCGCAGAAGTCAAATATTCGGTCTAGTGGTGCGACGTGAGACGCGGGGATGGGGAATGTCAGTGATTGGCTCGCCGCGCCATCGTGTCACAGACGTCACTCGTGATTCGTTCCCTTCGCTTGCTGCATGTATCTAACAACGACGACGATTGGCTCGCCGATGTATGGAATGCGCAAAGCGATCCCCACTCTGACGCCGAGCGCTCAATATTCGTGCCGATAACTATACCTACATGTCTACTTTGTGAGTATTATTTTATACGTTGGTTGAGAGGAAACGAGTTCTAATCGATCCTCGACGCACGCGCATGTGCCCGACCTCTGGACCTTTCACGTTCCTTCACAGAACGAGACAGGCACATAGATCCTCGGACCTAATGCAGGTAGGTAGATAGAGATACAGTGTGTCTTCGATTATATAGTTTCTTGAAGATCGAGATACGTGTTGTTGCCATTTTGAGGTAGGTACTTAAGTAATTTTCTATAGCATGAAATGTTCAGTAATTTATCTACAAAAACAGTAACAGTAAGTAACTTATACGATGGAGCTCCGTGGCGGATGGTTCCAGGAACAGTAACATCGCGGTACACAGAGCCGGACTGTGATATGTCTATTTATGCACAGTGGACGCTTTTACTTTTTTACGTATAAAAAATGAACTTTTATTAGGTAGGTATGCTATTTTTTTGTTAGGTATGTTTTTTGTGTGTACTCTCATTTTATCTACTTTTACACACACAGTGTCTACATCTCTATTTTCTCCAATTCTCCTTTCGCAGGTATGCTGCATATAAGCATCACTTTTGTACTATTCTTCTGTTTCCTTTTTCTGTTCTTTTATTATTGTGTTTACATAAATTATTAAATAAATAAAAAAGTAGGTGGGTTAAAATTTTAGAGATAACTTCGAACATAACAATAGGCTAATTTTTTTTTAAATGCAATAAATATTTATTCCATTTTTTTTTTTGGTCTTTAACTCTTTGAATGTCGTAATTAGAGACACAATAGAAAGATAATTACCTTATGTCGGACTGTGTAACTTAAGACATTCGAAAGGATATAGACCAAGAGTTCCGAATCGTAATGTTTGAAGGCTTCTTGGTTCGAATTTGACAGTAGAAAAATTCCTTCACTTCTAGATTTTCAGTTGGATTTAATATTATTAATAAAGTTTCTTCAAAATAGTAAGTGTTACGGACTTTTAAATAAAGAATCGTATTATGTATGCATTAAAAACCCCAACCACTCTGTTGCGTTCTGTAGTCTAGTGAATTAGTTGACTTAGAACTACGACACCTAATTATACATTAGTAGTGATCCATGTCTCGATGGGCAGTTGGTCAATAACTCATTCATTAGTGGCTCGGTGCAATCGGTAATATAATTAGTTGCGTCTGAGACGGGCATTGGTCAGCGAGTCGATACAGCGCGGTATCGCCAGCGGCGCGCGCGCATGCCGCCGCGTCTTATGTTATTGCAGCGAATCTTGTTCGACAAGAACCATTATGATATTCATGATTATCAAGAGATATTCTGTACTTTATGGCGCTATCAAAGACTTTGAATAGAGCTTATTCAGTTAGGGACTTCTATGCAAATGTACATCAATTACATCGTCAACTACACCGCGGAGCAGTGACAATACTTATTTAACTACTAAATCAAAATAACATCTAAAGTACGAATAAAAGTGGTAGGTAATTTTATGTTTATAAGTACTTACTGTAGTTGCGAAAAAAGCCGAACTAAAGCAATACCAAACTACATTCATTCAATAAAGCTATGACAATAAAACACGCTACACGTCGACAAAAGACTTTTTATCGTTCCAAAAAAGTGCCGAGCATTATATTATCGTAGCGGGGTATCAGATATACAACAATAGTACGGAATTATTATTAGTGGCGTATTGTGCAGCCGCGGGCACTTCCCGAAATGGCCGGTCACGAGCGGGCGGCGGGCGGCGTGGTCCCGCAGCCCGCGGCCTGCAGGCCTCTCGTGGCAATAAGCTGATATTGTGGCCGACAGGTTTCCTGATGAGAACCCACTCAAGATTATAGTTACTTGACAGGATTGAGAAAGTACAACTTATTTTATATTTACATTCCTCCAGTTACCCATGTGAATCCATTCCATCCATCGAACGACGATTATTCTTGTCAGCTATGTCGTTAAGGCGGGTCCACACAGCAGAATTATTATTTATTACTCTATAGGTTACAAAATAGCTTTCTATGAGGAATCCAGCTGACGCACAATGGCCGCTAGATTTTGTTCACTTGTAGATGAATCACTGCGAATGTAAAGAACATTAGTTGTAGCAATGTAGCGTCGTGGCAGCCAGGCGAGGCCTAATTAAGGCAAGCCATAACTAACGCCGGTCGGCGTCGCCTGCACCAGACACGCTGCTCGTGACGTCACAGCTAACTTGCCATTAGGAAACGACGCAGGCAGGTTTTAGGCCGTGCGTAGGATTACTGGAAATGGACAGAAGTATCAAAACGAGTCTCTACAGGGTGGCGTACGCATCCGCATTCTTTCTACTTTGATTTTATTTACAACAGAACATACTATAACACAATATACTTTTAAACATTATTAGAAATGTATGTACTACCTACATAATACACTTAAACATCGCTCCGTCGGCTACAAATATGCCCAAATAACTGTCGGCATAATCACGTTGTGTGACAATGCTTCATCAGTTTTCTTCTCGTCCAGTTATGCGCACATAATTTAATAAATAATTGCTTTTTTTTTAGTCCTTAAAGATTACCAAAGAATTATTATTATTAGTCACCCCTTATTAATTTAGTTTGGTAACAGTTTACCTGGATCGTGTAGACTCGGCTTTACAGTCTTCTGTTGTTTTCTGTCGAATCTCAAAGAAAAACTTAGTATGTCAGCTGTCTGTCATCGCAGGCTTGTTATTAGCGGAGGGAAGTAGGTGAGCGTGCAGCTCTTAGCGTTTACTTCGCAGTAAGTACGTAATGAGTGTAAGTATGTAGCGAAGTATTTACTCTTTCACTCGGCACACATGACACGTGTCCTCGAATGCATTCAACGCCAGAGCTTTGTTCAACGAGAAAATCCGAGGGTGAATACAAAGTGTACCGTACCTACTAGACAGGTATCTTTACAACGCTCTTTAAGAAACTCAACGGTCCTAATACCAGAGCGTGTTGGCCCGGACGTGACGCGCATACGACGCTCCGCTGAGCCCGACTTTGTGAGATCGATATACTCACGAGGAACTAATGACATTCGTACGACGTGCCTGCAGTAGGTACCGGTGGCTCTCGGTAGGTCGGCCGCACTCGGCAGGATTGTCCGTTTGTTCTCTAATGGACTTTTGATACGAGCCCCTGCGCCGGACGCGGCCGACATTAGGCGCGACTCAATTGGACGCGCCCAACAAGGAAATTATCGTTTTAGCCGCGGCTAATGCTCCTGCCATCATTCTTGAAGTTTCCACGAAACTAATAATCATAGTTTCGTTAAATACAGTTCGTTAGGAAACCATTTACCATCGACTGTGCGTGAAATCTATACCTTGATGACAAAAGTCAGACGCGTTCTCGTTAAAAACGTTTACAAAACACACAGTTCGGAAAACTGTGCTATGTTTAACGTCATTCCAGTTAGCTGATATTTATTGTCGGTCGCTGGCACATTACCGGCTGTTATGTAAAAAGTGTCATGTGTGCAATTAGTGAGATAAGGGCGATGGCAGATAGTCGCGCCCCCCGGCCCCGCCCGGCGGCGCGCTGCGACGGAAGCGCGATTTAATTGTTACCCTCCGAGTAGCTGCACTGTGACTGCACCGCGCACGCCGCGCCGCTGCACCGACATGCTATTGCCATAATGAGTATTGCACACACAATGCTTTTGGCGCAAATGTGCCGCCGGCGGAACGTTCGGTTATTGTGCTAATGACATGAGTTCGCACATAAGGCCCACTCGATTCCCACAAACACGCACAACACGAAGTTAATCTGTTGTCTGCAAGTGCTTATGTTCTGTCTCTATATCCTTTTTGTAAACAGGATGCAGCGACTTATCGCTAGATATCATCATCGCATCACAGTCGCACGGTATCTAGATTCCCCTACGTTTGCTTCCGCGAGAGTCTGTGAGAGACGCCAAACATCGATGCCACGTCGATCCCATCGCGAATTCGACGATAACAAACAAACTCTAATTCAGTGGAACGCTACATAGAATGCGTCTACATCGTTAATTGCTTTGCACAGTATCGGCCGTCACTAGCCGGCTGCCCTGTCATTTGCGTTTCCCCGTAATTGGCCCGAAATGATTGGGCAGGTACTCGCTATCCCTTTCGTGCCGCACTGACTTTTTTGGGCATATATGTATAGCAAATGAACTGTCTATGTCTGTTGACTGTTTGACAAGCCGTCGAGCTATATCGAGCGCTGCGATTTATGCACGTTTTGCATGCGGCCGTGTTCTGTAGAGCGGAGCGCATTGGCAGTCAGCTTGCGGCGGCGGCGGCCATTAGCAAGCGTTTCCTAAAAAGCGCTCGAATCACAATGGAGTTATATCGATGGCTCTTTTCTCAGAAACATCGGCTTGCCTTTGGTGCGCCGACTGTGTGTACCGCCTGTGTGCCTAATGGGAGCTCCGTGTGAGAAGTTCCCGCGTGGCGTGTAGGGTGACCACGCGACTTGCGGCCCTGCCACTGCGACCAATTATAAAGTAATAAATTCTTGTGAATAATAACAGCCTATCATTTGTCATCGACTCCCGACGTAACAGATGGGCCAACCGCCGCAGTTCTCAGAGCGGACTTACAAATAAGGATTTATAATTATCGTGTCGGTCTCCTTGCTGTAAATATATTTCGTGCCCTGAAAGCGGTAATTTTGGAACATGCGCCGGTCGGCGGTGGGCAATTACCGTAGTCGTGTCCGATACCGATACCCTCACCGCAGGGTTATCACGAAACCGTACACCGAGGAGCGCGCAGCCAGCACAGGATGTGGCGGCGCGGCGGGGCCCGCGGCCCTTGAGCTCTACTGAGCCGTGACGTGCGCACTACACATACATCATTTATTACACGGACTCAGTCGACTGTTCTTCATTATAAACATAAAAATTCACGCTTCATTCCAGTTTAACGATGCTCTTCAACATGTTTGAGTGCTAATGCAATTAGAAGCAGATATAAGAGCTGCTCGATAAATTAATTAGAGATGCAGCGCCCGAGCGCGAGCACGGCGCGCCGCCTGGGCCGCCGCGCCAGGGCCGCCGCCCGGGGCCGCCGGGGGGATACTGAAATACACGGCCATGTTTAATATTTATGCGAATATTATATTTAACTTTCAAACTAGTTTTATTCATAAAGCATTACACGTTCGTAATTCCCAAAGGGGTGAGCCGAATCCGTGCCCGATCATTTCCGATGAGTGCGCTGTGCGCCGACAGCGGCATTAATCGACCAGCGCGACCACACCGCTCAGAGGAACAGCTACATATTTGGAATAACATTTGTTTTTTCTGGAATAAGTTGAGAATTATTGGCCTATTAAAAATTGTTTTTGAATCAATGAAAAACTAATAAACTTTTATAATACAGTGTGTTCGACTATAAAACTTTAAGTAAAGATATTTTTTGTGGAACGTGAATTATCAAATATGTTCGTAATTTTGTATGGTGGTGGACCGATGAGCTGATGAGGGTCGCGGGAATACGATGGATGCGAGACGCACAGAACTGGCCATGTCCAATAGTGGACGTCTTTCGGGTGAAATGATGATGATGAACGGATTTCGATGTAGCTCGGTACACCACGGCACAGTATTACAATATTCCCTACCATGCCCACCTTGGAACATTCGCCTAGGGCCTCAAAAACACAAATTTTACTCAATTTCTATGAGCACATAACACACACGTGTAGTAGATAAATACATAGAACACCCATACACCATAAGATATGAATAAAAAAAAAAAAAAAATAGTAATCCAAATTACTTGCAATGTTCTAAATATGTTGCGTTTCCTCAAATAATAGTCACCACCTACGTGTCTATGGGCTGCTTTTAGTATGTTTCTCAGGTAAAACCGAACACATTTCATTCAACAGAGGCCCATAAATGCAATAATTACGTCATGATGGCGACTTTCACCTACATCGATTATTCATGCCATTCATGGGTCGATTTAATTATCTTCAGGGTTCAGTTTTGGAGCTCCAATTTGCATTTCTTGAACTAGCCTTAGACTTCCTCAACGACTGATACTCTCAATCCAAATAAGACATGATCACATGACTAACGAATTTTGGACGAATGGTGCTGCTTTGGTTACCTACCTATCTCACTTATTAGAGTCCACATTACTCACCAAACATATCATCAGAAGTAGCCACACGCAATGTTGCACAGAAGGGTTCTAATGAGTGGTGGTTCTGTTCTGTCTGACAGCGTGAGGTAATGACAGCTTTCTTTGATTGACAGTTCGAGGTAATAAGCAGTCTCGCTCCACGTACTAACGACAGATGGCGCTGTCTGTTACGTTCTCAGGGTGTTTCGTAAAAGCAATCCCCATGGCTAAACTTTCTTTTATTATTGACAGAATCGCGTTTTTCCTCTCCAGATGGTAAGCGATGATGTAGTCGACGTTGGAGCACTTTTACAGGCTGCTCAATGAAAAATAGGTTCACCAAAAAATATAATTATTTTTTTACACACTGCTTTATGGAAAAAAAAACGAAAAAATAAGTAAGTATTTTCTGGATGCATCGTCGTAGTAATGTTGTAGATACCGTTCCGTGCTTTTTGGTACATTCGAAGTTCGAATGGTTGGATGCAGACTGTTCGGTGAGGACTAAACCCGAGTATGGTGCGCCAATGATTTATGTAGCTAATCTCCATTCTGGAAGGTATTACGAGTATAATATCATTTTTACCTATTACGTGTATTTATTGTATGAAAGTTACTTCTAAATTTGAAAAATTATAAGTTTTATGAACATACAAAATCCTTTCTAAGTTATAAAGTGAAGGTAGAGTCAGTATATCGGTTCTTGAATATATTATTCTTTGAATTTATTTCTAAGGAACTCGCGAGGACCTGTTATATATATTGCCCGGATTACCCTCTTTTGCTATATGAAAATTGAGTCTACGTCAGCTGCGAATCCCTACAGTAAAGTCACATAAGACATAATAAGTACTTTGGAAAACAGCAATGAACTAAGTTAATAATACTAACTGTGACTAATATACAGCTACTTTGCTGGTTTCCAAAGTATTAGCTATCAGGTCTCATAATAGTCAAAGGTTGTTCCCAATTAATTAAGTATCTAAAAGAATACTATTTATAAAACAAAGTAAATATGCTTGATAAGCATTACCTATATGTAAAATTAATAACTAATGATTAATGTCGCGACTGACAGAAATTGAGACATTTCATCAATAATAACCGATGAGTCTAAATATAAAATGTGTTTATGACTCCATTTATAAGAGTTTTCCGGATAATAAATAAATAAATAAAAAGAAGATAGGTCTTCGTGAATGGTAGCTAAGTACTCGTTTTCAAGTAAAAAAATAAACACAATAGCAAAAAAATACAAAAAAAATCTTAATAAATCCATCTCACATCACAAATCTATTAGCAAACACAATTACGGTGGAATTGATAAAAATGATCAAATTAATTTTAACTGAGCCGTTTTTTTATCTGTTGTAAACTAGTAGGTACTTGACTGCGATCCCACCTGATGGTAAGCTTTTCGACAGATTCTGCCAAATCTTCGATCAAACGAAGCAGTTTAACTACACACAACGCGGATTATTTCAATAAATAAATTTAAAAAAAAGTAGGTACTTAAATGAAAAAAAAAAGAAAAGTTAAAAGATTTTTTTTTTATTTTTATTTTTTATTGTTTTATTAAAGCGATTCGAGTAAAATTCTAACAATTTTTCTCCCTTTGACAAAACTAATAACAAACCTAACTACGAGTACATTATAATATGTACTTAGTCTTTATTTTTCATTGTATATTTTTGTGATAAAATCTACGAAATTTTTCGCAGTCCCCAGACTCACTTTCTCAAACACATTCATATTATTCAGCTATTTTAATATCCATTTTAATGTGTTCTTCGGCTGCGAATATGAATTAACTAATTAAAATTAATGAATATAACATAAATATGTAATTACGTACTTATAATTTGTATAATTCAGAACAGACTGAGTCATTAGATACAATATGATATTTATGTAAACTACTCGTACTTGCCGACCAATCCGACCATGTCTCCAGAGCATTTTGTTTGGAGATTTGAAAAGAAAATTATATGTTGTTATAAATTACATATTTATTTCATTGCGCGTACTTATTCATTTCTTTTACTGAGACACTAGGGTAAGTGCTCCAGTGAATGAACACTTAAGCGATTTTTGAACTTTAAAAAATAATTATACTATGTTAACTCTAAGGTATACGGTCCAAATCTATATTTTGGTAATGCAAATATATTAAATAATTGTTTTTAAGTTAGATTTACGATATAACCTGGATACATTTTTAGATATTTAGCAATAAATTGAAAAATACCCTAAAACCCCAGTGAATGAACGAAAATTTCCAGTAAATGAACAGAGTAAATCCAGTAAATGAACACAATTTTTGTTTGTGTAATAGTTCAAAAAGTCTTTGTTTTATAACATATTTAGTCCCAGAAAAAGTTAAAAACCGAACATATGTCCTCTGCCTCTAAATTTATTATAAAAATTATTAAATAAAAGTAAAAGCCTTCAAATCATCAAGTCATCGGTCCACCTTGTGGAACGCCTGCCAATGCTGCGTATTCCAGTATACGGTAGCCACTCTGGAACCTTTCAGCTTTATCGACCATCTGTTCTACGAACAATGTGACTTGCCTTTTAAGGCTATGTCGGGAACTTTAGTTCTCCTGCGGATATTTTCGTTCCTGATTCGATCACGCACAGAAATTCCGAGTATAGCCCTCTCCTTTGTCTTTTGAGTGACTTTAAGCCTTCTGATGAGGCCAATTGTGAGTGACCACGTTTTAGAACCATATAGGTGCATGGAACCATCTGTCCCAGGTAAATGTAATTGTCTACAATTTACGAGTTCAGAGTCTCTGATCTTGATAGGAGCGGGTTCTAAATGGTTGTATACCAGGACTTTGGTTTTGTCCATATTCATCTTTAGACCCAGTATTTCTGAAGCTCTGCTCGTTTTATCAAATTTTGTTCTGTGGTCTTCCATAGCCTCAGCTATGACCATTAGGTATATCGTCGGTAAATTGAAGGTGAATGATATACTCGTCATTGACATTATTGCCTAGCTCTCTCCAATCTAGGTCTTTGAAGACATCCTCCATTATGCCGTGAATAGTTTCTGAAAAATAACGCCTCCCTGTCTCACAGCCCGCAGCAGAAGGATAAGTTTAGAGGTTTCTGAAGTCGGACTGACATGGTGGCATTTTCGTACAAATACTTCAGTACTTCGATGTACCGCTATAGTCAACCTGGCATCGTTGACTTGGGGTATACTGCGATACAGCCCAAGATTCGATCAAATCAAAGGCTTTCTCCTAGTCCACAAAAGCTAAGCAGAGAGGCAGATTATACTTCTCTGTCTTCTTTATAACCTGCTGCAGTGCATGTGTGTGGTCTACGGTGCTGAAACCTTTTCCATCCTGAGGCTAGAAGTCGCCAAACCTGCGCGCGAAACAGTTCGTGAAGATTCCGGAAAACAGCTTGTAGACATGGCTCAGATGTGGATGTATGAATAATTCTTAAACAAGGCATTGTCGCCCTTCTTAAAGTAGAGTACCACTACACTTCTGCTTCATTGCTGTGGCGTTTTCTCCTTGATTATGATGTAATTGAACAGCTTCTGAAGAGCTTTAAGGACCGGTTTTCCACCCGCGTTCAGGAGTTAGGCCGTAATTTCTTCCTCACCCAATGCCTTGGGGTTTTTACGTTGCTTCTTAGCCAGCCTAGCCTCGCACGATATTTTCGGTATAGTGTCGAGTCAAGCCAGCTTTTGGGTCGTTTCCTAGATTCGCAGTGGATAAATGAGTAATATTATTAAAATCAGTCAATTCACCGCAGTAGGAACAATTAAATCAGTATCTTGCGTTAATATGAGCAAGACGGAAGGTGGCGAAATTAAGAGCTTCTTTTAAAGTTTCTTGGGTAGGTATATCGAAACCTTTCGCATTTATTTTTGTGGAAATTTATGGTGATTTAAAGGTACAATAAAAGAAAAATTTATGTAACAATAAATAAATCTTAAAAGGATGAATTCTAACTGAATATAATATTGTGTTCATTTAATGGTTAAATTATCACGACGAAAGCTAATAATTGAACATGGTGAAAAATGTTAGTTCATTCAATGGATTTTATGAACCAATAAATAAACACACCTGTCCCAATACTGGCCTAAAGATCAGAAATGGATTGAATAAACGACTCCCAAAATATGAACATTATGGCATGAAAATAAATGACATATTTCAATAAAAATATGAAAATTGCATTTGTCCAGTGAATGAACGGGCGTTCATTCACTGGATTTCAAACGTTTTGTATTTCCAATGCTGGGACGTCGAATAATTTACATAAAACTGGCTAGAATGGCATTGTAATTGATTTCAGACATATATTAAAACTATCTATTATTCAAATAAATAAATAACTTATGGTGCATATTTAAATTACGGCCACAATTTGATATCAAAAATTTTGTGTCTACCCCGAGTCCTAAATTCTCGCCCGAACAAAAATATTTTTTCACAACACTGCTAACTTTAAACGTTTGCCGTTTTGAAACGAACAATAACATATGAAGTGAAGATTGTCATTATAATAGAAAATCGAGCTGTAATTACGAAAAAAAATACGTCGTTGGGTAGAAGTATTTCAATTTCTTATTTTTTTGAAAAAACTGTGTTTTGTTCATTTACTGGGGTGTGTTCATTCACTGGAGCACCTACCCTACAACTTTTAGTTTCATTAACTTCGAATCTTTATTTAACCTCGTCACCGGTCGACCATTTATTACTTAATAGAAAACTTTGTAACATATCATTTCAGTGTTAGACACGCCTCGGTCTCAAATTACAGTCTTGTCGTCTGGTATATTGAAAGTTATTCTGATAAATAAAACACAAACAGTGCCTGTTCGTGTTCCCCTCTGTTTGTAAAAAACCATTCCAAATGTGTCAGTCGTCCATTGTGCCGCTACGTCAGTAAAGCGGCGCGACTCTGGCTCCAGACGCCATAGAGGGGTGCACCCACTTGTCCCCAGCAGAGGTATTGTCAGCGTTTTGAGAGTAATAAGCATTGTAAACGATAAAACCTGAATTAGGTACACCCGACCACGTCGAGTAGACTCTAAAATAAAATTTATTGTTAAACTAACTTCTGCCCGCGGCTGCGTGTAATTAAAAAATATCCCGCGGGAACACGCTCCCGGGATCAAAAGTACATATCGACACTTGAAAAGCAAAATTACTACGCGACATTGAGAAAAAACTTAAACAAAATGTGATTTAAAGTAACTTTAATGTCTAATGTTGCTTAGTAATTTTTGCCTTTCAAGCGTCGTTAGGCTGTTCCAGGACATGGTCTATCCTTGTGATATTTGATACAAAGTTCAGCTGTTTGAGCGTGAAGAAGTAATAAACGTACTAGCGTATACACTCACAAACTTTCACCTTTATAATATTAACTAGCTGTGCCCGCGACTTCGTTCGCGTGGACTACAGGTTTTTGAATTTATTTTTTCTACAATAAAAGTAGCCTAAGTTTCATCAGCTACCCGCCAATAAAAGTCCCGTCAAAATTGGTCCAACCATTTCAGAGATTAGCCGGAACAAACAGACAGACCGACAGACAGACAAAAATGGGAAAAAAAATAATTTTGGTGCATGTACTGTTAGATTAGGGCTCCAAAGAGAAACTTCATTTTAAGGATTTCAATAATAACTGTTTATTATCCTTTTCTTTATATTGGAAGGTGTGTTTCAGTAATATCACGTGAGACGTGTGCTCCTAAGCAAGGCTTGTGGAATACAGTAACTATAACCATACTAGGGATTTCAGTCAAGTGGTCACGGGGCGTTGTCCATTAAATATAATATTTATTGCTTAGAAAGAGAAAGACCATAGTGTTGAAGCAGGATGGATTTGTTTTTGTTATATTCCAACACGCCCCCCTCAAAAATAAATCCCTTTTTCTTTAATCGCAATATAATATCTACTATATCAAACACCTTTATACAATAATAAAAACACACACCTTCCTTCTTTCTGGGAATACAATATCATCATGGTCCAACATTCGTTGCGCAGGATTAGGGAAAACCCAGTAAAACCTAATCAGACCAATCAATCATTTCACTTATTATTGAAACTATGAATCTAATTCGTCTACTTATCATAACCAAGCTCTTGTTAATAACAAAATATAATAACATATTCTTATGCACACTGCATCTATTTACAACGTCACCCTGAATTTCATTCTTATCTAGGTGTAACGCACCGTTGGAAATTTCACAGGATACCAGCTATCTGGTTAAGTTGTAGAAATAAAATATTTTAGTAACATATTTCTCAACCAGATACTTAATATCTATGTGTTTGTTTGTGGCTGGTACACGGGCTGGTAGGATTATTCGCAATGCTTTTGCATCCATTATTATTATTATCATCTAAAACAAAACAGCATTTGCTACAGTAATGAATATAAATAATACTTAATATGTAATGTATGTCTATGTCATTTTCACCAAATACTTTAATCACAGTATCTTTAACTGTTTTACATTACACCGTATTCAGTATCCCTAGCCAAGTTGCAAATGTGCAATAGTTAACGCTAGTAGAAAGCTTCAAATGTACGGGAATGACGTCATCTCAACGCTCAGTCACGTGGTCAGAACAAAAGAATTGGCGGCAAAGTCAACTCGAAGCGTTCGACGCAAGCGAAACGGTTGTAACTTGGCTAGGGAGGCTGCTTTGCTACAGTGATCTTGCCATTGTTAGCTGCCAATTTATTTGCTAGCAAATTGTACATTGCTTAAATATTTTAAACAATTAACCCACATTTTATATTTATTCATCATTACCACTTCAGTCACAATCAACAAACACCCACCTATATATTTTATTAAACTTGAGATTTATAGTTCCCTTTGAATATTTTAAGACAAAGGGTCTTGTATCTAAGTGTAACCATTACTGCCATTACAAATAGTCTTTTTGTTTGCATATCGACTCGAGATGTAAACAGTAAACTAAGATTAGGCTCAATTGCATGGCATGATTCAGCATCAAGCACCTCATAGGATTTCGTCAAGGGGCTCTTATAATTTCTCATGAACTCAACGTTTTGTTTTCAACATATTTAACTTTCAAGGAGTGTATGGGCAGATTTATTGCCCCTAAAGCATTCCTCAAGTTAAACATTTCAAGAACTGTTATTTATTTACATTTCCTAATCCAAAGTAATTTTGTTTTCTGACCTATTTTATTTTTCACAGAAAACATTTTATAAATTTTATGTCAACGATTTAATAAAAAAATTTGATTGGGTATGTTTTACTCAACTGCTAGGTTACACATTGTAACATAGTTGTTAAAATGCAATAACATAGACTTAAACTACCTAAATAAAAAAAACCTTTTTCTTAGTCACATAACATAAACATCACGCCCTTATTACCCAAAGGGTCAGAGAGGCAGAGGTGTACCTATGTACCAGTACACCAACATTTTATCAGTTATGTTTAGGTCCCTTATTTATTTATTTATAATTACTTTATTGTACACCAATATAATAAATAACGAACCTTATAATAGTAAGCAAACTTATTGCCATCAACTAGATACCAGACTTCAAGCATCATCATCTTCCAACTGTTTTCGGGTCGGCTTCTGACTAGACAGACTAGGTCAGACTTGACCAGATGCGTCTAAATACCAGTATTTTACACGGAGCGACTTACTAGACCTCCATAATCTCCATTAAAATTTAAATGAACTGGTCCCCTGATGAGTATTAGAAACACCTTTTGTATAAGCTTACCGAAACATTAGGAACCAATAATATACAGACTACATCCATCCATATAATGATTTCATTAATGTATAAACCATTAATTGTCAGCCAGAATACCCTTAGCTATATTCATATACTAAAATTTCTTCATCCAGGTTCCTCAAAATTATGCTTTTATATCCACATTTAATTATGTCAACCAAGACATTACATTGATACACAAAGGCTTTACTAAAACTTTGCTATTCATTCAACTGATACAAAGGTTTCATTAACATTTATCTGATTATAACCAAAAGCCAATAAACTCGTTTTACAACTTATTTTTAACTGTACTTATTTACAATCAATTACTTTTCTTTATATACAATTAATTTGATTTAATCAAATTAATATTTCTTTTATCTCTCTTTAGAACTATATTTCCAGGTATCATTTTCAATCTGTACTTAATTGAATCAATTATTTCATTGAAAACATTCTTCATTTAAATGCTTATCATACCAGCATTTAATTCTATTTTTTATTTTTATGGTCCAGCACACAATAAGTAATAACATATTATCAAAAATACTGTTGCCATCGTATTCATTATACGAAACAGAAAAATAAGTTTTACATCCTACACTTCGTCTCTAACTATGTGATGTTTCTCGATCTTAAAATAAAGTTAACTTATTTCCATGTGATATGGCAATCCCGAGCTCTCCACTGTTTCCCAAACAGATTTATTTGCAATTATGCCAGGTATTGTATCATGTTTGTTTGCTTAAAAACTGGCTGATTCTTATCAGATCCACACCTCCTTTCAAACGGGTGTACCAAGTCAGAGTTACCAAGTTATGCTATTTATAGCTCATAACTCATTTAGGCTCAAGTTTCACTGGCCTATTTGATAAGAATTTAATCTCATCCATTTTACATCTCTGACTCCCACAAACATTTTGGTTTACCACATCCCACACTTTATAACCATTAAATTTGATTCATCATCAACGAAATTCCCTTTGACAATCTCTTTGCCAAATTTCGTTCTTGGCTTTTACTAACTTAGTAAACAGTAGAATCAAAAACTTTGAAATATCCGGTTTTTTTTTTTAATCTCAGTGCTCTCCACAACAATCCAACTTCAAAACGATTTGTCTTATTTGGACTCGTTTTATCATCGACATTGTTCATCATACACATCATACGTTTGGCCATGCCATTTACAGCCAGTGTATGCGGCACTGTTTAGGGATGACCGTGCAATACCTTCCCGAGCTCAACGTTTCCATTTAATTGGATATAATTTCCTTTTCATTATCACAACATAAAGTTAACAATTCTCAGACCAAAATGAACTTCACATTTTGCAACGTAATCCCGAAACTTAATAAAAACTTTTGATATATCCTCAAAATCACAACATAGTTTTAAACTTCAATAGACGAGAAAAAAAAACTGTTAGGACCGCAAAACATCTGTGTGCACTTGAGATTAAACGACATCTCGTTTCAAATTTTTTTGTTTTCAATTTATCAAATAACAGACAAGTTTTTGTCATCTACAAACTTGACACACAATGTACCGTTAGGTCTAATATTATCAATTGTACAATTATCATACAATAGTTTCAATCATTTAATCTATTCTGATATGCAATTATTTCATTCCATAATAATTCATAATTATTACTATTTGTGACTTTGTATAACGAGAATTTGCTATTTAAAGCATTTTTAAGCACTAATCAGCGACCGCTCAGAAGATTGTTCAAAGACTTACCCTTATTATCGGCATACCATCGTTGAACATATTGACCCCGCCGTTTTTACCAAAAACGACAGTCATTCCCGATTGCTGCTTTTTCTTCGCCGACGACGTCCATTTTACTGATCACCTGGTAATCCCCTTTCTTCGTCGCTTGTATAGCCGCACCAATATAGCAACTGAATCGTTTCTTGGCTCCTCACGCTCATTGAAGTTTAGTTTCAATTTTTCTTGATTTTCAAATGATTACCAAACAAAATTAATTCGTTTGCCCATCATATCGCGGCCCGCCATAAAAGCAAATCCAGAAGTATGTATTTGAGTAGTTTGGTTTTAAGTAACCAACTATACCGTTTTATTGTTGGCTCCATTGTTTTCACTAGGTAGCGCTTTTGTAATTCTTCAAATCTCCCTTTTTGCCAGAGATAACATTTCCTGTGTCCCAAATTGTTCTTTGTTGACTTTTGTTTTTTGTCGATGCTCTCTTGAATTGTTTGAAGGTGTGACTTGTGGTCTCAAAGTATTAGCTTGAAGTACTTTCAGACTAAGATCTCATACATCCCTTGTAAGTTTGATTTCATGACCTCGCAATCTCGTTTTCCAAAGTTAACGTTATGTTGTCTTCAGTCAGTATCTCGATTGCGGTGACAATGCTGCTCCGGACTCAATTGGTAGAGTTATGTTTAGTAGATCACTTTATCGGATACTAATTGTGCACCTGCAGCCATAGGTTCAGTGACGATTTATCAAATTCTTGAAAATGTTTGGTTAGTGTGGTGTTTCTAACCAATTTCAAATTCAGCAACCTTTTACTAAAAGACAGCTTCGTCGCCACATAATGTTGTTTA
This sequence comes from Mythimna ferrago, assembly GCA_910589285.2. Classification (NCBI taxonomy): domain Eukaryota; kingdom Metazoa; phylum Arthropoda; class Insecta; order Lepidoptera; family Noctuidae; genus Mythimna; species Mythimna ferrago. Next base: position 25,770,776 of record OU342692.1, read on the forward strand.
CTCACTCGGTACTTGTTTCTTCCAGAACTTCAATTTCGACAACGTTCAGTAGGTAATTCACTTGATAATTTTTGAATTCGAAATGTCCACACACTGTATTTATCACCATCAGATTGTTTAATGTCCCATTTGTTTAATTTGATGCACAAATCGTTTTTTTATTTTTTATTATTTAATGTTCGTTTATTTTCACTTTATATTATTTGCACTCTGGTTTAGCGCTCTGGGCCCATAACCTGTTAGATTAGGGCTCCAAAGAGAAACTTCATTTTAAGGATTTCAATAATAACTGTTTATTATCCTTTTCTTTATATTGGAAGGTGTGTTTCAGTAATATCACGTGAGACGTGTGCTCCTAAGCAAGGCTTGTGGAATACAGTAACTATAACCATACTAGGGATTTCAGTCAAGTGGTCACGGGGCGTTGTCCATTAAATATAATATTTATTGCTTAGAAAGAGAAAGACCATAGTGTTGAAGCAGGATGGATTTGTTTTTGTTATATTCCAACATGTACCGTATAAAAAGCGGTTATTTCAATACTACAAACAGACACTCCAAATTTATTTATATGTGTAGATGTAATCTATTTAAAATGTTTATTTTTCATTATAGCCAGCTATGAAACATGTCATAATTAAAACATCTGCTCGCAACACAAATTACTATCATAGTTAATCTCTAGCTCAACTAACAACCTGCCTGTGTCTATATAATTTGTCAGCTTGTTCTAACTTGAAGTAAGTTCAGCGTGCGCAACTACAGAACCACTTCATTCAACACAAGTTCGACTTCATTTGCACTGATTGCGACACCTAAGATTATAATTAGTGAAAGCAGGTAGACATCATAATTTTCCTTATCATCATCATCATCTTCCTGCCCTAGTCCCGTATTATTTGGGGTCGGCGGCGCTACACTTTTTTTTCTTCCATTCTATCTGTCACCCGTTATGCCATCACTAACTCTTTCAACTTTTCAGTTACTGGCGCCACTTTCAAACTTCCTCTAATATAATCATTTCTCACTTTATCTTTTCGTCACACCACATATCCATCTCAACATTCTCATCTCCGCTACATGCAATCTTTTTTCATCCGTCTTTTTTACAGCCCAATATTCTGAACCATACAGTATGGCAGGTCTTATGACGGACTTGTAGATCCCTTTACCTTTTCATCCGTGTGTTAGAAGTAGTGTTGCCAGGTGTCCTGATTTGCGCGGGACGTCCCGATTTTGAGGGGTCTCAAGGAGTTGTCAGCAACAGCAGGGACCCAGCCGGGTCGAAGCCTACTGGGGCCAGGGTTATCCGAAAGGGCGCTCGAGCCCCGGTATGAAGGCTTGAAGGAACGGGATGGGTTTTTTTAGTCAGTAAGAGTCTGACACTATCTCCCGCTCCGCCCAAGAGCGGGGGTTGTCATAAGATGATTTTTCCCATCGGAAAAAAAAAAGGGGTCTGGGGACGCGTCCCGATTTGCGCCTGATCGGGACGCTAAGTGGCTTTTAATTAATTTGTTGATCAATAAATTAATTAAAAGCCATTATAATTACATATTACAAAGTAACATATATCAGTAGCATTCGCATCATTGTCACACATGTTAAGTGCGTTAAAATGACACACGGCACATCTAGAGTGATTGTAGACCTGGAACGCAAAGGGCAACTGAAGAATATAGTTCCACTCTAGAGCGAGAGAAGTCATTGAATGATTTTTCACCCGAAAAAAAAAACTTTTTTTTTTTATTTGTCCCGATTTAAAACCCTAAATCCCGTTTTGTTTTACCAACAGTCCCGATTTTACTCCAATCGGACCTGGCAACACTAGTTAGAAGATATGTCCTTATTTTACTGAATAACGATGATACATACATAACGACAGCTAATGGTCGCGTAATGTACAGGCACAAGCAGGCAGTAGGCACTTGACTAGGCATTCGTCAGTCACTAATTAAGGTTGAATGACACTATAAGCAATAAGCGTGCCTGTGTGCTCTCTCTATTATTTAATTTAACTCATCGAATGCCGTAATTAGAGACACAATAGAAAGACAATTGCTTATGTCGAACTGTGTAACTTAAGACATTCAAAAGGTTAAAGCTAATTTAAATACATACAGGTGTGGCGTAAATAGTGGTTCAACGTTAAGGGGTCGATACACCATATCTAGCTATCACATACCACAACTTAAAACCTCTTTTTACCACAGGTCTCAGAATAAAACAGATCTTTATATTTTTTTTGAAAAACAATATCTTGCGACACTAATTTGGCTCTAATTTCAACAAAAAACATTATTTTCCAATTTTGTTTTTTGTATATTACTGCTGAATACATGAGCTATAATATGCAAATAACTGTTTTACTGTAAACTTAAAGATATTAAAGGAAAAATGTGTTTATTTAAAATTTTAACTATAGTGACTATCACGAGAATTCGGGCGCGAATGGTGTAGAAGAAATGTACCTACTACACTGTCGGTGCCCATTATTGAAAAAATATGTCCATTAAATGCAGATTCTAATGTGGTATAAAAAAAACTGATGTCATGATTTAAAAAAAAGTTATTAACTTCAAAAGGAGCTGAATTTGAAAAAAATACCCTATTTAATTTAAGTACGTTACCGATGTTACAAAATATTTTGAACCTAACTAGAAATAGTTTTTTAGCTTTTTATTGAAAAATTTAAACTTCACCTTATGAAAAAAAAACATTTCTGAGTTTTTTAATAAATCAAATAAATCAATTATTTATTAAATGATTATTAGTAAAATCCTTAGACTAAATGTTCCAAGTGACCACTACTGGCGGCTATGGACGCTCTGCATTATTGGATAAATGACCTGACATGAATTGAAGTAGATAGATCTTCGTGGACTAAATGTAACGCTTCATCGTCATTGTAAACCCTTGGTCGTCCCTCACTTGCAACGCCTACGCCTCTGCCAGGTAACCTGCCCTCAAAATATGCGGTATGTACTCTACAAATACATGATGATTTGGATATCTTTCCCGATAAAGTCGGGCTGCATATCTATCAACGCCTCAGCATTCACAATAAACAAAATGCAAGTTGGCATATTCCTGCGGTGTGTACTGAGACATCGTAAAATCGTCACTGCACTACAGGTTTGTGTGATCGTTAAACAAGTCGTAGTCCAAATAATGTGGCCAATATCGTAGGGATCATAAAAACAAAGAAGTCCAAACTGAAGCAAATCACGAGTCCAGGAAGAAAGCATTTTCAGTCAAAAAAGACTAATTAGATTTTTATTACATCTTGAGATAGTCTGATTTGTTATTCGGCCAAGTACCGATTTCTGGGAATTGATTGCCCCTTTTTTACCCTTAACTACCTTAAATAACGACTGTTTGATATTTATGTTAAATACTATTTATAATTAGGTCCAACATATTTTGTAACATCCATATCGTACTTAAATTAAATAGGGTACTTTTTTCAAATTCAGCTTCTTTTCAAGTTAAACGGCTATAACTTTTTTTTTTAAGTCATGGTATTAGTTTTTTTATACCACATTATAATCTCCATTTAATGGACATATTTTTTCAATAATGGGCACCGACAGTGTACTACATTTCTTTTACACCATTCGCGCCCAAAATCTCGTGATTATCTGAAGACTATAGTTAAAATTTAAAATAAACACATTTTTCTTTTAATATCTTTAAGTTTACAGTAAAACAGTTATTTGCATATTATAGCTCATGTAGCCAGCTGCCCAGCAGTAATATACAAAAAAACATAGTTAATAGGAAAATAATGTTTTTTGTTGAAATTAGAGCCAATTTAATGTCGCAAGGAGTTGTTTTTCAAAAAAATATAAGGATCTGTTTTATTCTGAGACCTGTGGTAAAAAGTGGTTTTAAATTGTGGTATGTGATAGCTAGATATGGTGTATCGACCCCTTAACGTTGGACCACTATTTACGCCACACCCGTATATCCAAGTCGTGTTTGTTTTATTGTAATTATGATCCTCTAACCACATCTGTTGGTTTACAGTTACGTTGTGTGATGCGGCTGCTCTGAATTCCTGATAATGACTTATTTCGTTGTAAACTAGACTGTTGGCTGTTTACTTTACTCACTAAATACTCACTCACGCGATTTCTAACTTAACTCACGAATACTTTTTCAAATTAGTTTAATGCAGGAAGATCCAAAACTTCCTCATTTCTGCCAAAAAACGTTCACAGCCAACTTATGAATCGGTGTGTGTCCCTAGTTGTCCACACGACTGGACTTAATATAGCATCACCAATCAGCTGATCTAGTGCATCTTTGAAATAAATATCTAAATTAGCTGAGCGTTGTCGGTGAATTATTTGAGGCCCAAGGTTTCTTTTTGCATTTGTTCATAATAATTTTTATCAGTTCGTATAAATTTATTAATTTACTCTGTCTGTTGTAAGCACAGAAATCTTATTATTAAGATTCTTCTTATTATTAAGAATCTTATTATTAAGATTTCTGTGGTTGTAAGTATACAAAAAATTTGAAAAGTCAAAAAATATACCAAACTATTTATAAATTGAATTTCAAATCAAAACTGTCATTTCACAAATTGCTAATCCAATAACAGACTAGCAACAGTACAATACGCTGAGAGGCCTTCGTCCGGTGGTGACCTGTACAGCAGCATGCTTTACTTTATCGATCGGCCTCAAGAACTAGTCTCCACTACTACTAGCATAGCTTCGAATGTGTCTGTTTCTAAGAAGACAGTTTATACCACACAGAATTCCTGGCACATTAATAACGGACGGCTTTGTCCGGGAAACTTACTTACATTTTTCACGCGAACCGGACACGGTCACACGACGGACGTTAGACATGATGTATGTGCTGAGGATTATAGATGTCGCTGCTGATACACCGGACAATGTCTTTAGAAATGTGTGAGGATATAGAAGCGTGTCAGTGTGTGATGTAGGCCATGATTTAAGGTAGAACTACACTGCGCATACGTGTGCCTCGCGACGTCGTTCTACGTACAAATCAGGCATCAGTGGCGTAACTATAGGGTGGCAAGGCTGGCAAAATGCCACGGGCCCCCGGGGCCAACGGGGCCCCCGGTCTTAGAGGCCGCGAGCTCAGAAGTAACACAAAATATATTTAAAAAAATATTAAAATGAAATCACAACATAACGTGATTTATCGGGGGCCCCATCTGATGTATTTGCCACGGGCCTCAGATGATATAGTTACGCCACTGTCAGGCGTGTTACACGCGTGCGTCGAATCTAGTTCTAAAAAAATAAAACGTTTTTCTTTCTTTTCTTTCTTTCTTTATTTATTTTGTAAAAAAAAAACGTAATCGTGTCAGTACTTCCACTTTTTAGTAATTCCCACGAACACAATTTCATCTGTCTTTTAGACTCGCGGTCTATCACTAACTCATCAGTTAGATGGTAAGCGATGATGTGGTCGACGATGGAGCACGCTTGTCTAAAAGTAACCTAGTCACTCTGTATTAGGGAACACAGGGAATTCCACTCCTTAGCTGTACGCAAGAGGATAGTGTTCCCAAAACGTTTTGATGGGCGTAGAGGTGGAATTTCTACGTTACGAATATGTACCTATTGGTGCTGCAATGCCTTGCGTATGATGGTCCGATCAGACTTGGAGGAATTAAATACTGGAAATCCGAAGCACACTCCCCGAAATATGAACGATAGAAAACCGGCTGGCTAGCAACTCAGCGTCGATGCTCCAGTTGAACACCTGTTAAGTCACCTGTTTAAAACATAAGTGTAGATACAGGCAGTTAGGTATTAATAAATATTACGCGGGGATCGTTCGGTCCATGGCCCTCTACGGGGCGCCGGTGTGGGCGCCGTCGCTGAAAAAGCAACCGGCGGCCATACTGAACGCCTGCCAGAGGGTCATGGCAATAAGGATGGTGCGGGGATACTGCACGGTCTCCCGCGAAGCGGCGAGCCTTCTGGCTGGCTTACCACCGTGGGATCTGGAGGCAACAGTCCTTGCACACATGCACGATATGCGCGTGGAGATGCAACGCCGGGGTGAAAGTCCGCTGCCGCGATAGGTCACGGCATGGCGGACAGAGCTCCGGCGGTGGTGAAGTGGCGTCAACGACTATCGCAACCCAGTGCTGGGCACGCCACAATCTTGGCGGTAAGTCCCCTCTTTGAGGCGTGGCTGGAAAGACCTCACGGCGTCCTTACCTTCCGCATGACTCAGGTACTCACCGGACATGGTTCGTTCGGGAGTTTCCTGCACCGGATTCATGCGGAAGTGACGCCCGGGTGTCGCCACTGTGCGGAACGCCCGGAGGACACGGTGGAGCACACAGTCGAGGTGTGCCCTGCTTGGGCGGAGCATCGCCGTGCCCTCGTGGGGGCGATCGGCGGCGGAGACCTCTCGCGTCGGGCCTTGGTTGAGGCCATGATCCGGAGCGAGGAGGAGTGGCAGGCGGTCGCCGACTTCTGCGAAGCAGTAATGCTCGCAAAGGAGGAGGCCGAACGCATCAGGCAACGGCGTTATCGCCGCCGCCGCCGCCGCCGCCGCCGGGATTCTGATCCCGATTTCCGGCCACCGTAGGCGCGGGCTTGCGGACAGTGAGCAATGGGTAGCTCGCTGTCCGGCCGTCCGGTAACTGTCCGGACCAAGCCCAAGTCGTCGACGACGCGCACTGTTCCCGCGCGCCTCAAGGAGTTGTCAGCAACAGCAGGGACCCAGCCGGGTCGAAGCCTACTGGGGCCAGGGTTATCCGTAAGGGCGCTCGAGCCCCGGTATGAAGGCTAGAAGGAACGGGGTGGGTCTTTTAGTCAGTAAGAGTCTGACACTATCTCCCGCTCCGCCCAAGGGCGGGGGATGTCAATGCATGATTTTTTCCCACCATAAAAAAAAAAAAAAAAAAAGGTATTAATAAATATGATCAAAGGTACGCCCTAAATTAGCTTAAATCCACATATATTTTAAAGTAGGTAACGTACGCGTGTGTATTTTTGTTTCATAATTAACTACCTACAACACTTATCAACCATTTTTAGATTGCTTATTCCCCTAATGATTATTTTTTTTTTGGTGGGAAAATCATCCATTGATATCCTCCGCTCTTGGGCGGAGCGGGAGACTAAAAACCCACTCATGTTCCTTCTTTGCCATTGTTCCAGGGCCCTGGGGATCTTTTTCGCATCACCCATGGCCCCAGTGGGCTACGACCCTGCTGGGCCCCTACGGTTGCCCCTAATGATGATTAAGTGGACATAGATAATGTAATTATTGATGGTACCCCTACAGCTACCTGACACCCACGAAAAGACTCGCTGAGCTACTAATTATTATTATAGTACATTTTATTTAAATCAATTTAACTTATTACATACACAACTAAAAACTATAATTACAGCAAATTAAAAAAAAATAATAATAAAACCCTACGCTAATTACAACTAACTAAAATCAAACTAAAATATGGCGTCAAAAAACTCTTCCACATCGCTGTCGACTGGTAATGTGCCCAAAAGGCTGGCGGCATTGCCACGCTGTATGGCAATGCTTATCCTCTGTCCGAGGTAAAAGCCAGCCTTTGGGTCACGCGAAGTGTCAACTAGACGTTTCGATAGATCTTTAAACAACTTGTGAGCACTCGGACCCCACGATCCGAGAGTTTCAACCCCAAACGGTTTGAAAATATAACTTCCAACAAGGTTGTTATATTTCCGCCGCTTGAGGTTCTCCGCAGCCGCAGCTTCAGCACCAGCACGACACGACGAGCTAGGAAGATGTAAAGGCGCAAGAGTATCGACACAAGTAGCGTCCCATACTAAAGGCCTTCCCATCTTCCAAGGGAATAACGACATGCCGTCTGGTCTCTTGCCATCGTCGCGTGCCAGGCCATGGGGTTCCAATACGGCTGCAACGCCGTAATTAACTAATTTTTTATTCGATTTTGGACTCGTATGGGTAGGTAACTAGGTACACTATGTACCTACTACGTTTCCAGCAATCGTAAGTTGGTATAAAGCGGGCAATATTCGTAAGAAGTTTGCTTCTAAATCTCCAAGAAAGTTTCCTAGTTCCAGTCAGGATCATGAATACAGCAGCATACAGCGCGAACTTTCCAAAGTTATGCACTATAGTTCATCGATTTTCTGTAATCGTATATATTCGGAAAGACTTCAAGACTTTTCGATGCAACTATCGTTCAAATTTAGCTTTGATATCGACTGTAGTGTCTGTAGTACATGCGGGATCCCGCGCTCGCGGGATTGGATTCTTTAGTCGGAACCGAGCGCTGAGCACACCACAATAACGATGGTAAGTCCCTTCTTTGAGGCGTAGCTGGAGAGGCTCCACTGCGTTCTCACCTTCCGCATGAGGCAGTAAGGCCGCCTTTGTACCTTTGTGTTGCATGAAGTATTTATAAGTAAATAAATGATGCAGGTCCTCACCGCACATGGTAAGTTCAGGAGGTTCCTGCACCTGATTCTTGCAGAAAAAACACCCGGGTATCAGACCGCCCGGAGGACACGGTGGAGCCCACGTTGGAAGTGTGCCCCGCTTGGGCGGAGTACCATCATATCCTCGTAGAGAAAGATGTCAGACTTTAACTGAAAAATTCACCCATGTTACTTCAGCCGTCTTTGACTTTAATTCATTAAACCCCAAGCGAACGTCTTTCTATTGTGTGTGATTTCCACGATTGCCGCGGTAACTCTTTGCTTACCAAAACAATCCGGCTGCCCAATTTATGTATACCTAGGTACCTACTTATGACTCATTTAATTAATAGATACCGTTAGATAAATTGTACAAAATTAATTTGGATTTTATTGGATTAATTGTCTAATGTACGTAATACGTACTATATCATATGTAATGTATATGAACATTACGTATGATTCGGTATAATACATAATTATAGTACTCATACTCATAAGAAACTAATAAAGTACAATCCACCAGTAAATTTATGGGCAATAGCAAGTCATTGCTGCGACACGTAGTCACGTAGGTACGATACGATCCGAGATAGTGTTCGTAGCTGAGCCGCGCTGGTCGGCACCCCGCGAGCGAGGGGCTGGCGATGTCACCCTCGTCACGTCACACAGGTGACGAATTAACCGGAATTACTCCAATTTCGTCACAGCGCACTAGCCGGCTACTATACATGACGGGGCGGGACTGTGGGAATGGTTATTACCCACTTTGTGCAGTACATGTACTCACAAAGGTAGCAGATGCCAGTAAATAGAAGCTAAAGTAACATTACAGCAGTTATCCGAGCATAGTAACGAGGATGTTAGTGAAATTTGAATAATTTGTGGCTCGTTATGACGGCTTAAACGAGCGCACTTGTAAGAGTTGGCTGCGCACGCCAGCCGACACCGCACCGTCTGCACCGCGGGGGACCGGGCGGCGGGCGGGGGGCGGGGCAGGACAGACGTGCGCACACTAATTAATGCTTAAAATATTTAATTAATCATCTCCGGCTTAATGATGCGTCTGCTGGGCGTTGCCATGACGACCGCAGAGTATTACATCGCTGCCGACACCGGAGCACGCAAGCTCCTCAGTCACGACTTTAGAATTCAATCTCCTTTGATCGTGTGCGAGCGACGTGTGGCTGAATGGTGAATACCTTCACATTTTTTACTTAGAAACGTTCTCGATTCCACAAACCTATGCAGGAAAAATACTCAGAAAACAAACAAATGTTTTACGACTACGCGTCTACAGCCATTCGCGTTTGGCACATAAAACAATATTACTGCAGTTGCCAGTTGCGACCATTTTAATTACTTTCCATCTGTAAACAAAGTCGTTCCATCCTGCGACGAGCGTCAGGACCAGGGTTTGTGTACGATAAGGTCGTCAAATACTCGGCGGAGTACTTTGCTGTCTGAAGAGTAGTAATCACTAGATGTTACGGGCGCTACGGCGATGTAAGGAAACTCATGCAGGTGTGAAGTTAGTTTTAAATTTCGGATAACTGTGAACCAGTCTCAACTTAGAGGAAGTGTTCTATAGGGATGTAGCAAATATATAAAGTGGTATTCGGGCATGCGGGTTGCCGGCGAGTCCCGGCTGCCGGCGTCGATTGACTCCTAACGACTCAATATAAAACGGCTCAGCCGTAACTAGAGCCTCAGACGAACAATGCTATCGCTTTTAACGGTCATAATAAAAGGAGAAAGCCCATAAAGTGCGAAATATAAAACGCGCGCCGTAAAAAGGTAAGTTAAATAAGTTTATTGCGCGCCGTTACTTTAATTTGGACCTCCCGAGTAGTATAGGTACCTGACGCGCCTACAGCTGTACAGAGCCGCGGACACAGCACTCCGCTCACAATGGTGCGAGAGTGCGACACCATGAACAATGGCAGTCGCATGATGTACTTCGTCGGCCCCGTTACGTGTTAAATATCAGGCATTGTCCTTTAAATAACACGTCACCTTTTTACTTTCATGTTTTATTACAAAGAGTCCGCGTGAACATGCACCCGTGCGCCATTAGACTCACAAGTTGCGAAATTGCTTTTGTGCAGCCGTGGAGCGCCTCCGATGCAATAAAGCCCTTACACAGTATATAGTTGGCAGAAGTCGATAAAAGGTGCCGGCTGGAGGAAACGACCTAGAAACTAGAAAGAATCCATACAAAGTGTGGCGAGGCTTGCACGCGAGGGATGCATGAGCGGTCGGGACTGCGCTGCGTGTAGGTACTGATGGTATAAGTGTCGCCATAAAATGGCGCCGCCTCTTCTCGCTACAGTGGATATAAAACTGGTGCCAATGACGACGTTATAGAAGCAGTCACGTTGATTGAATTGGACCTTTTCCGCGGAGCTCGGTGTCGGGTGAAAGCGAGCGGGTTCACTTATTTCAGGATTCTTATTTACAGCAATCTTGCTTGACCTTAATTGTGTCCACTTTTATCATTTCGGGCAGTTCTCGTAGATGAGTTTATCAATTATCACCTTTACTTCACACTTTTTTTGTGTCCACTTCACTGTCCCTCTCTTAGCTTACCTATATCATAAATTCTTCAAAATCTTAAATGTAGTTGGTTATAATTTTACCGATAAACAACATTTGTTTTGATATAAATGGGTAACTCATTTTAAGAAATGTAAGTGGCTAGTTAGGTAACAGGTATTGTTTCTAAACGTAACGTTTAACCACGTTGATTGAGCAGCTTTAATTCGTAACTTTACCCACACTATGTTGGTTTTATGCTTATTCTAAACAACAAAGTAAAGATAGTGCAAATGAGATGCGTCGTCAGCTCGTCTCGTAGTCGGCAGCGCGTGCTTTACGGCCTCGGAATAAAACGGAATAGTCGTGTAATGGTAAGTAGCAGTGGCGCAGTTGGTACTGGCGCACGCCACGCCACAGCCGGCCAACTCACTGGGACTGTGACGTCATAACACATCCACATAAATGGCTATTTCATGGGCCAAAGCGGTTTTATTACGTTCGCTATCCTTGTGTTGTTTGGCAGTCGTGCTAATGGCCGCCCTTCTGCAGTAATACGCGTTCAAAGCGTCCGGCCGTATGATACGACATAACGAGACACAAAAGTCAAAGAATCGTTAATGAAACAGAACGTATCATCAAACTGTGGAGAAAGAAAACCTAACCGGTCCAGCACGTATAGGAATCTACCTCGCCAAGCTGGGAAAACACATTTCTTTAAAATATTTGCCTTCGGGGGAAAATTACCAACCAATAAAATGAAGAAATAACACCTCCGGTAGCCAAAACTTTTCCGCGAACAACACGTGGCAGCCGGGTGGGGGAGGGGGGCAGGGGTTGGAACGGGGGAACCTTTGTTTATCTAATTTTAAATACTCAACTAACTAGCTACTATTTCTCATTATTTTAATAAGTAGAATGTAAGTCTGCATTTAAATAGATAGTAAATTGTGACTGAGTGAAACGTTGTTAGCATAGTCAGCCTCATAATGTTCCTACTGTTGGGACTCAGGCCTCCTCTCTAGGAGAGGGAATGGGTCGTAATCGTAATCCACCACGGGACCACCACTAGGACATACTTGTTTCATGATGTTTTCCTTCACCGTTTTGAGAGCAGTGGTGATGAAATAAATTACACAGAGTAATGCACCTGGTCAGGCTTGAACCCACGACCTACAACTCGTAAGTCGGGGCTGTTACCACTCGGCCACCACTGCTCTAGTCTGTTAACCTAAAGTCAATTGTCGCATTATCCCAAAAGTCTCATAACAGTACGACATCCAAATTGTTAGTACCTACTAATGCACGTTTTTTTTTTTTTTTTTTTATTGTTGATAGGTTCGCGCTTGACCGCTATCTCACCTGATGGAAAGCGACGACGTTATCACTAACAAGAGGCAATTAGGATTCGCCAAGTGTATGTATGTCTAAATACAAGTGCACTGTCAGCATTCGAGAACAAAGCACTGAAATCTAACAACACATTAATTTCGATGTTTCCTAGCGTTGATGAAAGCGCGCATCACTTATTTTCCACCACGTTATTCATCCAACCATGAAGACAGAAACCTTCAATAATTCTTGGCAGACAAGCCCCCGCAAGTGGCACGATCCCGTCGGGAGCGCTCGATCACACAGCTTCGCTCGCACAGCACACAGTACGGCACATAGGCAGATTAGATTAGATTGATTCGATTAGTCGCCGTGTTTGTGTTTGTTGGTACACATGTGCGGCGTGCTGCGAGCACATGCCGCAGCTCATGAGGAGCGGCCTGCGCGTGTTTAGACGCCACTACATCACGCTGTTACGGAGATAAATTACACAAACAAATGGATCACGGATGTTAGATTATCAGTAACACAGGTTTTTTGTTGTTTCTTTTTTTTACACGCGAATGATTGAAATTATTGTCTATTTATTAAATTCTGTAATGAGAACGTACGCAGTGGTATTCTATCATAATAGACATATATCATTGAGGACCCGCCAGTGTACTCAACTAGCAATTTCAAAACAGTATTTCACGCTTCTTTTTACATTTCAATTTCTAAAGAATCTCGTCGCTTTGTGAATAGAACACCTTGTATAACGTATAGCCGTGTAACAGGAGAAGGAACCCTTGCTCGAGGCCTGCACACTGTCCGCGCGATGTTCCGGGAAGGGGACCTCCAAGCTGTGTGCAAACACCTTTACCTTGCTTTGTGTGTAGAGTCCCGGCGAGCGGTCAGGTTACATTGTTAGGGGCCCCGCCGACCCTACCTTACCTTGAACACTTCCAAAACATATTTTAAATTTTTCAATTATGAAGAGATAGATAAGTATAGTGTGAGATTGTTTGTCTAAACCAATTGGGTTTTCTTTCGGATAGAGGTAGGTACCATAATTACCTTTTTATCTAAAAGATTTACCCCTCACAAAGATTGTTGAGTTTTCTCTCCACTTATAGCGTCGTAAACTGTGGATAGTCCGCATAACTACTTGCCTGTAATGTCTCCATGCCAAGCCTACTAATGAGGTCTGCAATCACCAATCTGACTAACAAGCGTGATAGATCTCACTATTTCCCATCACTTGGAGGCGCACGTTCCGCTGCAAACGTTTACGCCTGTTAACCTCTCCAATCGCTTGGCCACGGAGCTGATAAAACCGGCTTGATTAAACCATAGCTATGTACAAAGTACCGTCTGGTGCTTGAACCCCAAACGACAGCTCCACTGTGTAATTTACATTCTCATAAAAACTCAATCTCACCCGCCATCACACCTTCATTCATTATGTACGCTTTTTTATTTAACTGAAGGCAAATGTTCAAGTCATCTTCGGCGTCTATTAGCTTCATTCATATCGGCTTCGAATGAAATCGATTATTTTGAAGTCTAACCGACTTCCTTTGTTGTGGACATAATGGGAAATGCCTTGAAGCTACAGAATTTTACAATATCAATCAATAAACTTAGCCATAGGCCTCTTGAAGTCTGCTAAAGGCTGCTTTTGCTTAAGAGGCTGCTTTTTCACTCGCCTATTGTCAGCATTGAACATGGTTTAAAAGCTTGTTACTTCATCTAACGCAATCCAACGCGATGTCTGACGAAAAGGCAACGCAAAAAAGAGAGATAACGCCTGATAACTCTGTTGGCAATAGTTGGCATTGGGTAATTCCGTGATTTACTCGAATATTTTACAAAACTTTTTCCAGGAAATAAGTGTTTTCTTTAAACCCTTATAAGTATTAGAAAAAAATTGTCGTAATTTAGAATCTTGATAAAATTTGCAAGGCTTCTATTGTTATAGTTTTTATAGTTTTAATTTTTTTTAAATTTTTGAGTAAATAATAAAGTGTTAAAGTGCATGCAAAATAGCAAATTTTCAGAGGTCTTTACTGGATTAGTTTCACACAAATTTACAAATTGATTTCAATAATTTCAATAGAAGCCTAGATAATATCCACAAGATACTGTGTTTCCAAAATATCGTATGAAAAATGTGTAATAACGTCATAATCGCGTAACAGCGGCTGTATGAAAACCAGTGAAAATGTATGTCGAGGTGCATCCCCTTAAGATCGCTACCTTCAACTGACGCTCAGTTTCCCAGTAATCTATAGAAATACAGAATAGATTCAAAGGTCAACTAGCGTGAAAGCCCGTCAGAACTCGAAGGCCGTGGCTCCAGATCCGCCACAGAGCAAGCATGGAGAACTATTTAATTTGTAGAACATTAACAAGTCGTGGAGGTCAAAGTATTCGCACTGCATCAGACTTGAGCAACTCAGTGTTATGCTTTATGGCGGCGTGGCCTTTACCGGTAACAGCTTTCTTTAAAGTGAAAATATATTGTGCAAATTACAATTACATCAACGACTTGGTGCTTATCCCATGGCTGGAATATATTTTATCTAACCATAATGTAGAATATATGTATAAATAACACGTTCTCATAAAATTCTCGCAATAGCAAGGGATGAGGGCTATTGAATGCAGAATGCTGACAATGCACAAGATCGATCGAAGTGTCGTGTCGACGCAGACGGACAATGCACGCTGGAGGCCGGAGCAGGCGGCACCGACCACTAGGCAGCACTACCGAGACATCATTATTTATCTACGAGCACATAATATGTACATATACTTCACTAATATAAACTGCTTTATGTATAGTATTTCTACCGTCCAGAAGCCCAAGTCTGGTATTTTTATAAATTCGTCATTCCAACACGATCCCATTGTCATTTTGCTAAAAGTTCGTAATCTGCTAATTCATAATGATCGATCATTGATCGGTCAGTGGTATCGTAATAGAGTTGTGGTAGAATGATAATATCGAGCATATTAAAACCAATAACTGCACAATACGTTATTGTCAATAACGTTCTAATGGTAGAACACTGATCAAATAAACTGTCAAAGTTTTAGCAGATTACCGCATACGTCAAATATTCATTTGTCAATATGTACGAGATTACTATTATATGCCACTTCTTTCAATGGAGTGTCAGATGACATCAATGATAGACCATTCTGACACTATTGTAATAGCAGACTTGAGGCCCAGGATGACACCATTCCGAAGTAAGTACTAGATATAGTTCAAACGGCGACCTCTACGTGACTGCCAAACAAAGCAGTAGTACATGTGGCAGTAGGTAGGTCGAAGCTAAAATGGTAGATATTATTCTCAATAGAATCGTTAAAAATTGCCATCTGCGGGCAACTATAATATTTATAAAATCAGTCGGACGCCGCACGTAGGAACCTTACCTGCCCCATTGTTCTGTACGAAATGTAATATCTATCATCATGTCTACCACCAACCTATTGCGTGCAGGGACTCTCAAATTATCAATAACATCTCCGGCCTAAGGGCGGTACACACTGTCAGACAAACATTTCGTTAGGGTAGTGCTGTGTCGTCGCTCAACCCCCCCCCCCTCACCCCCTGGCCGTGCCACGACGCCTTCCCCCGAGCCGCCCCGCGTCGCTTTGATCTCTCTGTTCTTAATTACTGGCTTCTAAAAAATCCGGCGCAAGTTTTATGGAAGTTATAAACGCTCCGGTGTAGCTACCGCACCTCTCACACTGACGAAATAAATCAGAAGGACTACCTAATGGAACACTTCACTTATTTGAAGAAACTAAAGATTTAAAAAAAAACATTTCAAACTTAGCGCCATTGTTCGTCCTGTATTATAAATACAAATACAAGGTAGGTAAGCTTTTGAGCAGAGACGCGAGGTTAAAAAAACGCTACTTTAATCAAGATGCTATTAAGGGTAAGAGTACATGCTATGTTGACTAAAAGGGTTATAAATATGTCGATTTGAAAGAAAACTAAGAAAATTAATTCCACTATTACAGCACCCAACAATAGTCGTTACCTCACTAAATGCAAAGGTATTGTGTGTGTTGAACTGATGATCCTTCTGTAGCCATCCACTCCGTGGCCGCACCCGCTCCGCGCGATCGATCCTAATGAGATATGTACCTGTAGGCCGAGGTAGGCTACACAGACACAAAGTGAGCACCGCCGCGTGTACAACATAGTCAGGCACTACACGAACACGTCTGCTATGTGGCACAGGCACGGCGGACACGATACCATCCGTGTGCGCACGTACAGTGTGTACCCAGCCTAAGGACGCTCCGGCCCCTACGCAAATATTGGTTCAGAGAGAACTTTTAGAAATATTTCTGTGTTATTCTCTGAAGTCTTACTTAGTTGAACAAATTGAAGATAAAAACGTTACTTTAGCTGTATTATTACATTACTGAGAAAATCTATAATAAAACCGGCTTTAGTTGAAACCTTCGCAATGTTAAGAGCTAAGAAATCCATTTTCTCGTAAGTACCTACATAAGTAATGCTATTTTCTATGTGAGTATTATCCTAGTAGGTAAGTCCCGGCAAGGCTGCGCTTATACAAATTTATAATTAAATAGCGTCCCTAAGTCTTTGTGAAGGAAGCTCTAGTAAGTAGCACAGGGAGCGCTCACCCGGCGTCGTGTAACACATCACACTCTGCCGGCCTCGCCGCGCGCCGCCGCCGGGATCCCACTTACATAATGCTATTTATTCTCATGCCGCGTGAACCCTTTCTCATTTTAATCTAATCCCAAATGCTAATCAATAGGGGCTTATCGAGAGGCCCTCTATTGTAAGACCAGCAGTTTACTAATAAAACGGTAGAATTATTTATTGTTCTCGTGTACTGCTAATACATGTCTGTAATCCCCATTAAAATAACGTTCTCAGGAACTCGCATCGATGTGTATTGATGATTTGGGCACTGCTCTCTTAAAACATCGGGAACTTGTTATGTTACAGTAATCTTTAATACTGATCTGAGAATAAATAACTAAACATTCAAGTTATCGGTTTTTTATCGAAAATTCGAAAATAACTCGTAAAAAGTAAAATCATTGGACTACTCGAGACAGATGGGGACGGAGCACTATCTCGGTTCGACATGGGCAATTTATTGGTAAATACCTTTCCATCCTTTTGGGAAATCTAATCTGAATCACGGTATTCACCACACAGCTTTCGGAACAAACGAAAATGGACAGTTTGAGATACATGCTCCAGCTAGAGTGACTATCCAACCCCGTGCTGTGTGGGCGGCTGCCGAGCTGCCGCGCGTCACCAGCTCACCGTGTGTCCAAACTTGCAGCCAAGTTTCCCGCACATGACTCACACTTACATCTACTTATATTTTTAGCCTATCTGCGCTGATCACAAATATTTTTTTCTGCTAAGTCGTTCAATCTCATGCGTCATCTTAATCTATATCATTGCAATGTGGTTGACATTCAGATTCCGTCAAATTAACGTAGGCAATGGAAAGTCCAATTTATCAAGACTTATTGGTTTTATTTATTTCCTAGTATCGTGTTCATTTGGGGAAAATACGTGACGTCAGTAGACGATACAACTTTAATCAGATTATTTAAGACGTGTTTCTAGTGAAACGCGTTTCTGCTGAAACAATGACTGTACGCACGTACAGCATGTGCTGTACTTGTACACGGCCCACGAACAGGACTAGAAGTAAACATACTAACATTATATTGTATTACAGTCATGTAAAGTAAGACTAAGTACATTTTATACTCGACACATTACGATTTCTTGTAATACTATCTTAGTGGCAGCTGTACGTGTGTTGTGCAATAAAGTGTCGCTTAAATTGTAATTTATTGCGGAATCACAATCACTTCTCAAATTGAATCAGATCTCCGGTTTGCTGTAGAATATCGTGCTCGGAGCTTTGGCTAATACTTTGCCTGATGATTAAACATAGTGACCCAAATTGTGAAGTTTCCGAGAAGCCAATTTCATCGCGCTGCTGGGCCTATGGCCTGCAGTGGCACAGTTGCAGGCTGATATTTTATTTACTCGCAGTTCCAACAATTGGTCGGCTGACACCGGCCGGGCCCAGTGGGTCGCCTCCTCGTCACCACGTCGCCATCGGCGGGTGACCGGGGCCCATTCTGATAACCTTTCGATTTCATTGATTTATTAATCGTCTGCGTCTCCCCCGCGGTGTGAGGGGCCGAGGGGGGGGGGACCTCTCCCTGAACCATTATTTTTAATTATGAAATATCCGATTTCAGTGCTAAGTGTGCGGAGAGGAGGGGGGGGGGGCTCTTGCCAACTTGAACTAAGTGCTGCTATGTTACCTATTGCTATTGAGATATCAAGTGATACAGCTCTATACAGTAAAAAGTAACATGTTTCAGACCCATGACAATGTTGTTTAACTCAAGTTAGAAATCCTTAATGGTCTTTATGAAAAAACCGCAGTGCCTTCAAAAGTGTTGCTCATGCAAGTAGGTAGAGTAGCTTTAAAATGATCATCGATATAACAACTTGCTGTATTTATTGGAGATGAAGATAATAAATGTTTCTTAAAGCATCTACCGTGTCGTGTCGTGTCATGCTGTGTCGTAAATGGTCTGATAGAGGTTTCTTATAGGTAATCATAAGAACATGGATTTCATTTTTGGAAATCGGATAATAGTTCTTAATTCGTCTGTATTTTTTGGATGTTTCTTATTATTGCCTCAGAACATTATTATGAACGGCAATAATTGGTTTTTATGAAAAGTTTTTTTTTTTAATTATTAAGTCTATTGTATTGTTTTGTAAAAACACTTATTTTATTGATCATCTCATTACCCAATAACACTTCTGCACTCATTCAGATGACTGGCATGTTGATCTAGTGGTCAGTGGCTCTGACTGCTATGCCGGAGGTCGTGGGTTCGATTCCCACGCACAGGACAAATGTTTGTGTTGAGCACGATCATTTGTTCTGTGTCTGGGCGTAATTTATATTGTATGAATGTATTTAGAAATATATAAGTATGTTTATCAGTTGTCTAGTACTCATAACACAAGCTCTGCTTAGCTTGGGACTGGACGGCATTGTGTGATAGTTGTGGAATATTATTACATATTATTACAGCACACACTAACCATAATTAAATACTTTCTTCATTATTTCCGAGCCGTGCCCGTGACTCGCTGCAACCCTTCAGCTGCGCGTACACCGAGCCTGTGTGCTCGGCTATGTGGCCGGGAATGCCGGGGCGCCGGGACCCCGGGATGCTCTGACAAAAGTTTAGGACAAGGACGCCTTGTAACTGATATTTTCCTAAACTGTAATTTAATTCTGTAAGTATAAGTAAGGAGTTATCTGCAGCCGATATCTGTGTGCAGTGGACCGGACCAGCGGCATTTACATGAGAATGCACGCCGATCTCACGCGAGCTCACATCGAGATCGGATGAGTGTCGTCTCAACTGGGCGACGTTTGAAGGGGCGCCGGCTTTGTGTCCTTGTTTTGTTATTACAGTTAGGTAATTAATGCACAATTCTTTGGAAGATTTTTTTTAATTTGGGGCTTTCTGCGTTGCCGTAAGGGGTGTAGTCATTTCATTTATTCATAAACAAGTTACATTGTGTCGCTTCAAGGCATTCTAGCTGCATGCAATTAACATACAAAAAGAAAAAAAAAATAGATGTAAATAATTATTATTATTAACATTCAAATAGTTTAAAATAATAATATAATGTGAAATGGTCTCAAGTACGTATAATGTAGACATTGTTGTTTCTAACAATATTTAAAAAAAAAACAACAAATTAAGTAACGTATCTGCCTGCGTAGATACATATCTACAAAGTAGTTAGAGTGTACGCCTTGCGCCGGTGTGGTCCGTCCGCAGACGTCAGCTAAACTAACATTTTCCTAGTACATAACATACAGAGTGATGCCAGACCAACTTCCAACAACTGGGTGAGCGTCTCCCACGTCTATTTGATTCCTAGCACTAGTACCTACAAGGATACCCTAAATTGTATAGGTAAGTACTTGGCTTGTTTTCATTAAGTACCTATTCAACTTTACTAAAATCTTCACAAAATGAAAGTTGTTTTTCAACTTCAGATGGCTTTATTTTTTTATTTTAACTGCTTACAAAGCCGAGGCCAAAACGCATTAGTAAATTCTACGATCCTTTATGTTATTAAAAATCCAAATCCCTTACAAATACCCCTTAATTTTTTATTATAAGCAGAACCGGCGATAATGTTAAATTTGATGTGTCGAAGGGGATCCCGTACTGTGAGAGAACGACTCAGATGATTACCGTCACAACAATAACATTAAGTGGCGCGCACACTGTGCACACTGTGCGCACCGTGCGCACCGTGCACGTGGAGCGTGGAGCGGCTCCACCCGGCCGGGCGAGCGAGTGGAAATCGAATGTAATTAAAAACCTCGTTGAGATTACTGCGGCCATTGTCGAGCGCTGAACGCTTCATGTGGAATAGCCTATTATCGAAAATGCCCCACGAAAAATAACAAAAGCGATCGCGATGCGCAGCGGTATGAAATGAAACGGAACGAGGGGGGGAGGGTGCAGCGAGGTGAGGGGGGAGGCGCGGGTCAGAGGTACAGACGAGCGCATACATTAATGGCAGCGAGTCTATGTATCGATTTATTTCATTTTTCTATTAGGCGCCGTCAGAGCCAGCTGACGCGGGCACCGCCAGGGGGCGCTAGTGCCCGCCACGCACACGCTCCACCTAACCTGCAGTTGTTATTCAAGGCTCGCTTGCAAATTACCTGCCTCCATTTACAAACGAGCAAGTTGGAACTTTTGAACACGCTCATTTGTTTTTCTGGGTAAACGAGTAAACGACTAGTAAATTACTGTATTTTGTTAACAAGTACTTCAGTAACTAGTTCGCCGACAAAATTGTACCTAAACTGACCAATTTGGAAAGTTTTCAGGCGACGGCAGTCTCACCACGTAACAGCACGACAGCTAAGTTCCTTGCTTCGTGACGCCAGCAGAAATACCCCCAGGCTAGTGGTACAGGGTCAACAACCTGAAATCCAGTGTGGTGAGATTTTTGCCACTTACAGAAAAACAGTTCTCACACCACATGCATTACTCTTGATAACTCCATCGAGTTTTGCTCAAGGACGTTGCATACACAGACATGTGCAGACCAATGGAACCTGCGATAACACAGGGAAATATGAGTATCTACGTAGGCACCTAGTATGTGCGGAAACGTTTGCTGAAACAAACAAAGCAATCAGCTACCGTCAATCCGATTGCTAAACGATAATGGCGAAGTCCCCTCTGGTCGTTGACTGCAGCAGTCTCCGGGGCACGTGGAGAGGATGTTCCCAGTGCACGCTTGTGGGTCGCGAGCGGAGTGCGAGCGCGGCCTGGCGGCGGCGGCGGCGCGCTGGCGAGGTCCGTTGACCCGCGGCGCCCGCGGAGAACACGCTCCAATAGTCCAACTACCCACATAGCTGAAATTAGAATATGCAATATGCGGGCTGAACTCCTTTGTATAAGTTCAAAGGACCAACAACTACACTTATTATTAACTGCGCACAACAACCGCTAGGGTGATACTATCGATTGTCGACACTTCCCGTGATAGTGCGGCGCGGTGTCGACATAGTGCATGATCGATACGGTAGCGCTATTTCTCAACGAGCAAACCGAGTATAGTCTACTAGTACTACTCTATCTACATTGGACTAGAATGTAATAGATTTTTTATCAGGTCCCTCTCTCATACACTTTGATCTATTTTGTTTAGGGACCATGAACCAAATCCGGACAACTGAACCAATTCTACAATTGGATAAAGGAAAACTGTTACACAGCTTTGGAAACTTTGAATAATTTCCAACTACATGTTAGTTTTCCAATGTGTGCGCTGAGACATACAGAAGAGGGTTATTCGTGTAAAGCACACAACGTAATTACATTGTAACGGCACCATTTGTCTGTGTAACCACGCGACGTATGAAATACAAAGTGCGTCACTTGATCCAATATTTAACTAAACTAACAAAGGGTTCTATCGCTTCGCCTCGGTTGTTTCGAGTATTTAAGTATTGAACAGTGTCGATATTCTTTGGCAAGAGAATGTAGTTTAATTGAAAGTGGTCTCCTTTGCATTTAACGGAGCCTGCGACGGCGACGCTGACAGACGTTCACACAGCTTCACAATCCCACTTTAATTTATCACGAAATGTTGACACCGAATAGGGTTCGACAATGCGCACCGCTGAAACACCTACCACGAGCGACCGAACCTTGAGAAATTTATCACGGACTACTCCATTGCCGTATCCGACCCATGTTCCCAGAAATGTTATTACCAGAAACCGCAATGCACGACGAAGTTTGGTTTAGGGCAGCTTTTGGATCGATTGTTGGTGGTTGGTTGGCTAGGGCTCGATTCCAAGTCCACAAAGCCTTACACAAAAAATAAATAAAAAGCTCCTTTCATCTGGGATTGACGTCGCACCGGCTTTGATGGGAGCTCGTTGTTATAAGTTACTTGTTATTTATAAATCGGCGGGATAATGGCCTCCTATCGAACTCCACAGCTGTTGTAATATCATATAAACTTTACAGAATTGTCGCAAAGATGGTTATTGTGTAGTCTGCGCTGCTGGCTGGACCGACGGCGACGAGGGAGAGCTCCCTTCTCTTATAACACAAATAAGTATATTATGTACGTTTTACTTTCACACTTAATCACGAGAACCTGATACGTTTCGCTGAACCTGACACCGGCCGCACTGTGTCATTGAAAACAGATCATACTGGAACGTTACAGTATGAATAATGAAAATCAGTTTGATTATTCGTATTGTTGCATATTTATACGAGCAGACAGCCAGCTATAGAAAGTCAATATTTGGAGCGGCGGGTAGGGGCAGGCACCAGCTGCGCTGCGCTAGTTGGCGCCAGACGTTCTAATCTGAGATTAAATTCATCATAGCTGAAGGGCTCACCGCTCAGCAGACGGGCCTCGCTCGGTAATCCTTCACAACTCTGTACTTATGTAAATGCGGCGCACACACAATACGTCTATTTGAACGAACATTTGCATTGAAAAGCTTTTCTCCCGTGTTCAGGTGACGGTCGCTCTCAGGACACACAATGCAAATGACAGTAGCATCTTAAAATAACAGAAATTAAATACACACGTGACACAATTAATGGTTTGGTGACGATTGCACGGTAATAATATATATCTAGTGTGGGTAATAATATGTATCGCGTCGCGGGGCGCGATGGCGGCCGGCTCAGCGGCTCTCACCGCCGGGCGCGCCTGCTCCTCGCGACACACGGCAGCCGGACGAACAATTAAATCGTTCGTTAGAAGCAACTCATTGTCCCTGACTCGGTAATGAGTTCGGTTAATTGGTGTTTTGGAAACAACTGTCCTCGGGTGGCGCTGATTCCCTTGCGTTAGGTATCGTGACACGTCTCACTAATTCGTTGAACCACTTGAACCTCATTAATTTGTGACTTAATCTTTTTATAAAACGCACATCTTTATTAGTATGGGCATTTAGATTTCTCTAAGAAATCATCGATTTTATCGGTTCGTAATACATAATATTATTTTGATATAATTTATTCCATATAAAGGATTTCCTGTTATTTTAGGTTGAGTGATGTCAGTACAGATATAGTGCATGAGATGAGCGCTCGGCGAACACGAGTGTTACCACTTTTTGTAAACACTATTAATATAAACCGGAACTTTTAAAGTGTAAACTTGGTTTACGAGTGTGTTTACGAAAGCTACGAGCGCAATGTGCTCTGTATTTCAGAATTAACCGCGCGTCAATGGCAGAGTTGGGGCAATTTAACCTGACAGTTAAATACGTTCGTTAAGGGCGAGGTGTCGCCGGAGGGTAGGCGAATGTTTTCGTGAAGCCGAGCAGTGATTAGATTCCTGGGTGCAGCGTGCCTGTGTGCCTGCGTGCCTGCCTGCCTGCGTATTTGCGTGCATGTGTACCTGTGTGCCTGTATGCCTGTGGGTGCGACCGGCCGTGCAGCGCAATCGATATCGCTGCCAGCGTCATATTCCTCGCTGAGCGGAACACACGTAGCATATCGGCTTTACTTTGCCACTCAATAAGCACAACAGAAGGTCTGTGCGTAATTCTATTATGAAAATTGCACAAATCACGAGTTGGAGTGATCCGCCGGGAACAAACCGCAATGCAATCTGCAACTGCTGCCGCATTTAATTGCAGTCGGGGTGCAGGGGTGCGTAACGTTAGTTTCCTGTTACATTTAATTTTGTATCACAGACTTTTTTGCATACCATTCGGTAGTTTTAACTCCGTGCATGTTTGAAAATTGTATACTTAAGTAAGGGTAAAATATTTTGTGCTCTCCCTAATCATTTTGAATTCTTCAAACATTGCCATAACTTTCTTCCTAACTGCTTTATGTATCTTCTAGTTACGTTCAATAAGAACAAGAGTTTATTCACTTCTGCAGCGCGTCGCCTGCCGCCGCCAGCTAGCGCTCGCCGGCCGCCTCAACCTACACGCGCGCGCGCCTCGTCTTTTGGTTCGCTCCAAGCCTGTCTGTTTCAATTTATTGCCCGCACTCAGCTATCTTGAAATGAAGTTTTCGTTTGATTGATCACGACCAAGTTCGTGCAATGTTTCATTCATGAGCATACGTTTTTAAAATTCAAAACTTTCTGCGCGGCTTGCAGTCTGGACCGGACGTCCTCGGGCCCGAGGGGAGCCTGCGGGCTGCGCTTGCTCTGCCGCCCTCCCCCCTCCGACCGGGACTCCACTTAATGGCCTCTATGACTTGTATAATTGGTGACGATAAAAACATCATGATTGTCAAAGTGCACCGCTCCCAGCTTGTTGTTCTCAGTGAAGCGTTTTGTTGATCCAGTGTCCATTGTCACAAACAGAATAATACTCGCATATAGAATTCCGATGAAATATTGTTATCGCTATAAGGCCTCAGCCACACTCGGGTTGTGCCGCCCCCCGGCGCCGCCCGCTGGTCGCTGCCAGCTGACGATCGAATGACTGTAATACCATCATATCAGGTAAACGGAATATGGTACCTATCAATATTTTCGAAGAAATCATTAAATTGAACGATATCGGTTACGCAATAGGCATAAAGTAAAGTATGTACTTTGTCGAATGTTATGAAATAAAGCACGTTATGAGGATATAAAACGCCATTACTGTATTTTATGTTATTTTTATGCAGCCAAGTATGCCGGGCACCTAATGTATGAATAGTCTATTTTTCCATTCCGTTTATAGCCTCGTCTTCATAAAGTTTGCAATGCTGTATCGAGCGACCCACTTCCACCTGCGGGCACGTCCACCGCGGCACCGCGCCGCGCCGCGCCGCGCCGCGCCGCGCCGCGTCGTCGCCGAGTGCCGGCCGCGGCGGTGGTGACAGCTGCACGCAACAACGTCATATCCGTGATGTATTGTCGCTGTCGCGCTCAATCGCTGCACTTATTTATTATCTTATTATTGGGAAAAAAATCGTCCGGCGGCAATCTCGTATTCGTGTTTCCACGGCGCGGCACAAAAAGCAGTAATTTTAATGGCTCCCCGAAGTGCTCGAGCACTAAACGGGAACAAAAGAGCACCCCAATTCGGCACTGCGCGGTTCTGGAAGTAAATTGCTTGTTTTTTTGTGCAAAAATGTTGGCGGCACCGGCGCAGCGCACAATGGCTCATTATAGTGCGCTCTCGGTTGCCTGCCCGCGCCTGCCCACACTTGCCCACTGTTTGCCCAGCCTGCCCAGCCGCGACACTGCGCTCTGCCTAAACAACTTTACGACTTTTCTTTTACGATTGACAATTAAAATGTCGGCTAACGACTTAACTTGGAGCAAACATAAAAATGTTTTCGAAGATTTTTAGCGAAGATTCTTTGAGTGTTCCACGCACATAATCGTTAGTTGATCGTCACACAAAAACACAATAAAGTAATAAAATATCCCAAACTTGGCGAAAAATAACAAGTAATCGAATAAGGGTTGATCTTGGGTCGATCGTAGGCATCAGGTTGCACGGTAGAACCGGCTCCGGAGCCTGACACCGACAACTGAAACTGACACCAGTGAGGTGCACGGAGAAATATAAGATATCGGAGTAACACTACAGCTTGAACGTAAATCGATAAAGTATCAATTTATTTATGTGTCCGCTGGATGGCTGGCTAGGTGTGAAAACGACGGTCAATCAAACTGGTAACTCGTTACTTCTCGGAAGAGCTCGCCGATTTAGTGATTAACCCAAAAACGTGGTCAGTTTAGGAAGTCAGCAGGGCGAGGCCGCGGACCGGACGGCCGGCGGCGTCCGGGCCGGGCCGGGGACACGCACCGTCACTAATGTTTTGATTACTCAATATCCGCGCGGCGACGGCGACGCTAAACAAACATTTGACGGAGCCATTAGCTACCGACTGCTGCCTCGTCACCACCTGCTTAGTAATACTTGAGTCTTTTACTTTATTTATTTATTTAATGTTCATGCAACACAAAGTACATAGGTGGACTTAATGCCTTAGGCATTCTCTACCAGTCAACCTAGGGTGGTGAAGAGACAATATGGTAGGCGCACAAAAAGAAAATTTTGGTATTAAAACAAGAGTAAAAAGTATACATAATTATAGATAAAATACACATACATATATATTTAATATAATATATATACTACATATATATATTTATATAAAGTAAGGACAGAAGTTTTGAGACGATTCTGCTATTGGTGTAGAAAATGATTCCGCAACCTCCGCTTAAATGCATACCGACTTTCGGCCGTCCTGATATCGAGAGGAAGCGCATTCCACAGAAGGATGGACTGTATATAGAAGGAAGAATGAACAAAATCAGAAGTATGAGAAGGACAGAGCAGAAGGAGATTGTTTGAAGAACGCAGATTCCTTGCGTGTGAAGAACAAAGAAATTGAAAGTGAGTTATGAGATAGGATGGGGGAGTGGGAGAGTTGAGCAGAGAGAAAAGTGTAGTCAGTGCGCGCACATTTCTTCTCTGGCGAATTGGCATCCATTTAAGCTCAGATCTGTAAGTCGAAATATGGTCATATTTTCTAAGGTTAAATATGAACCGGATGCAGTTGTTGAGGAGCCTGTCTAGTTTATCCAGCAACACCGCGTTCAGGTCAAAGTAGCACACGTCACCATAGTCGATTATAGGGAAAATTAAAGTTTGCACAAGCGTAGTCTTCGTCTTCGCGGGCAAAAAGTTCCTCAGACGATACAGATACCGCAAAGTCCCGTTGACTCTTTGGCAGACACTAGAAACCTGACTTTGCCAGCCAAGCGTCGAGTCAAGATGCAAACCGAGATCCTTTACACTAGGACTGATGGGGATGATGGCACCATTAAAAATAATTGGAGGAAGGGAGTTAACCACCACTTTACCCATCATGCGCGAGCTTCCGATAATGATAGCCTGACACTTCGTGGGGTTTACGGACACCCCAAATCTATCAGACCAATCCTTGATAGCTTCCAGATCCCGATTTACATCATCTATAGCGTCTGACAAACCTTCTACCCGCGCAGCTGCATATAACTGAAGATCATCGGCATAAAGATGATACGAACACCGAAGACAAAGAGTTATAAAATTTATGAAGATGGAGAATAGTAAGGGAGAAAGAATACCGCCTTGTGGAACACCAGAATCCAGATCACGCCAACTTGAGGAATTCTCGTCAACGCGAACCGACTGCTGACGTCCCCGAAGATAGGAAGAGAACCATTCCAACGCCTCAGACGAAACCATAAGATGGGAAAGGATAGATAGGAGGATATCGTGACTGACAGCATTAAAGGCATTTGAGAAATCTATTAGAACCAAAATAGTTACCTTGGTATCCTCCATAGCTTCTCTAATGTCACCAGTCACTTTAAGGAGAGCAGAGGTAGTACTATGACCAGGCCTGAATCCGGATTGAAAAGAGTTAACAAGGTTGTTACGGTAAACAAATCCTGAAAACTGCTTATGGACGCAGGCCTCAAGTACTTTAGACAAGAAAGGAAGAATAGAAATTGGACGAAAATGATTAGGTAGGGAGGGATTAGAGATTTTAGGAAGTGGACGTACGTAAGCCATACGCCACAGGGATGGGAATTGTCCGGAATCAAGGGAATAATTAATAATGTGGGTAATCGGAGGAAGAAGAAATTCGAGGACCAAGATAATCATATAACGACTGATGTCGTCATGGCCCACAGCCTTGGACTTTATGGATACTATAATCTTTTTGATTTCGTCCATGGTGGCCGGGGAAAAGTGAAACGGTTCTATTATAGGACTTGGTAAGCTAGCAATGAAATCAATCGTCTGAGACAGCATTTGCGAATCCAAATGACAGGTGGTTGTGAAGTGACGGTTGATATCATCTAGTGCGATAGTCTTAGGAAAATCCACATGACGTGGTCTGCCGATACCGAGAGTTCCGAGGAATTTCCAGATATCAGCAGAAGAAGAAGAAGATATGTTTTCGAGAATATGGCGGCGTTTAGCGTTGCGTATCATTTGATTACACCGATTTCTTGCAGTCCTGAAAAGGTCTCTATTTTCCACACTGCGATCCTTTTTAAATTTACGAAAAGCACGATCCCTGCGCTTCATCGCCATGCGAATTCCTGTCGTCATCCAAGGGGCGGGTGGACGCTTAAGCTTCACCCTCTTTACAGGTGCGTGTCTATCATAGAGTGCAAGGACCGTCTGATTAAAAATATGCAGCTTTTCGTCAACAGATGTTGCCATTGCAAGGAGTTCCCAATCAAGTTGAGACGCATCCTGGCGAAGTTTCTCAACATCCATGCGAGCAAAACAACGCATGCGCAAGACTTTAGAGGGAAGTTTGGGTGGTTTTAGGATGTATGAGAGGAAAATTAGGTCATGATGGGAGAAACCAGGTGCTGGGAACTGACCGTGTGAGGAAGCAAGGGAGGGAGTGGAAGTCAGAATTAAGTCAAGCCACGTGTCTTCACCAGAGATATTGAAATGAGTAGGTTGCAGTGGAAGAACATGAATGTTCATACTTTAAGGAAACTATGGGTTGTATGACATCGATATAACTGATTAGTCAGGGGCGACTACTATGAATCCAAAGGTTATTTAAATGAATGACCGAAGCGCGGTTTCTATTTAATTAATAAAGATTGACTGAATACAGTCAGCACACAAAATGTGGGTAAGCCATTGAGAAGTTTAGTGGACATAAAATGTGCTTTACAATTCGCCTTAAGCCTCGCTGCGGAGCCCGCGATCCGCGAGGCAGCTGATTTACTTCAGGCTCACCTTTATCCGAGCTGAACGAATCGAGCGAGTCTTGCTAAGCATGTCGTAAATATTATTATTTATGAACGACCCACCTTTCTTGCGCACAAACAAACCTCTTTTCATTCATTGTCAGGAGGTCCGTGTTTTATGAACCGGCTGCACTAAACCATCGGAGCAACACAAAATGTTGAGCATACCTGCTTGTTCAATGAAAGAGCTGAAACAATGCGCGGAACGGATTCACCGAGGTTTCAAGACTTGTATTTCACTTATTTTTGTTTTCTTTTAATTACATAGGTAGGTACATTACTTTTCTCAGAAACCTGCTTTTAAAATCTGGTGCTATGTGAAGATCGTTACTTACTTTCATATACACATTTCATTCATCCGTGGAAGAAAACTAACTTGTTAATCATCAGAAATACAACTTTGTTCATTTTAAATTGAATGGTTCCCACAAGCCTTTTGTCACATCGGCTATATTCAGCGAGTGCATTCGAGAGTCGCGGCCGCCCGAAATACAGAAAAAGGCGGGCTGGCACAAATAGGGCGCCGCCACAAGAGCAGCCCACGACCTAGATCTGCCGCACTCCACGCGCCACTCGCCAGGCTGCACTCTGTGCATGGCTAAGTGGCGGCTTTATTCACGTCTGATGATGCACTCGAAATATATCACTACTAACTAAGCTAGCTGAAACATTAATGACAGAGCATTTATGATGAGACTGTAAGCTAATCTGGACGTTGATGTCATGATGAAATGATGATTCTCATTTTGGAACTCAAATAATGTGATTTTGTTAAAGAACAAACTTTTTTTGAATATTTTCCAACAACTAGTCTTATGAATTGTATGATGAATACTTTCATTATACAATTTGTAACTACTACTACGACTAGTGATAACCCATTCGCTCAACGATACGTTATCTACTACATATTAACCGAAATAATAGTATGTGTAGGTTCAAAAGTAGAATTAAATTACGGGAGGTATCGTCCAAGATTTTTTTTTTATGGTAGGAAAAAATCATGCATTGACATCCCTCACAGGATTACAAATACGGGGCTCCTACTATTCCTGGATGAGTTAGCGCAAACAAGCAGATTTTTTGTGGCAATAGAAGTCCCAGCTTGTAGCTAAACCGCAACGTTTATACCAGGGTTTTTCAACCTTATTCATACCACGGCCCTTTTAGTACTTATGAAGAAATATATCGCGACCCCCCTACCCGTTGTTTTTTTTTGTAACTAATATTGAATCCAATACATTTACTTATTTTCATAATTACGGTTCGGATAAATACATAATTAATAAAAAAAAATTACATTTTTCTTAATAAATGTTATTGTTTCTTTTTTACTGCTGTAGCTTTCCCAACCTTTAGCAACTCCACTATAAAAACTTCGCGACCCCCCTGGAGAGGCTGCGCGACCCCCCTGGGGGTCGCGACCCACAGGTTGAAAAACCCTGGTTTATACTAAATATCCAGGAAGCGTTTGAATTCCATGTCCGGCAAGATTTTTATCCCTCTTATTCCTAGAATAGTCCGGAATTTGAGTCATGTCTGATTCAATACTAGCGCCAA
The DNA here is from genome assembly GCA_910589285.2 of Mythimna ferrago. NCBI lineage: Eukaryota > Metazoa > Arthropoda > Insecta > Lepidoptera > Noctuidae > Mythimna > Mythimna ferrago. The sequence continues at coordinate 25,801,994 of OU342692.1, forward strand.
CAGGCTCGCCCTGACATTAAGACCTAATAAGCGCCGCCAGCGCCAACTGTGGCTGAAAACCCTCTCTGCCTACTCACAGTGGAGTAGGAATGACGCTCATACTTTGCTATTTATGTCTTACTGTTCATTATGATTTCAGGCTAGTTGATACAGCATCCCTTTCAGTTGTAGGTACATAATAACGATGCTGGCTGTAAATTATTATTAGGCGATCACTAATTCATGTAACAATCCGTAGAATATCTTATATACTGTAAAACTTTTAATAAAGCTGATCTCGTGAAAAGTAAGCGATTTCTTAAAACACCCAGATTTATTATAATCTAAACTGCATATTGCAAAGCAACGATCTTCTTTAATATTTATATATATCTAGCTGATGCGTTTTGTAAGATATTAAAAAAAGCTATAGCTAGGGATATCTGACATCGTTTCGTTAAAAAATGACGAATTCGTAATATCAGAGGCTCCACCGCCTCTACTCCCCCCGGGCTGAGCACTGAGTACTGGGCACCGTCAGAGTCTCACGCACACAGCTTACAAGCCAACAGTCTACCCTCCGACCTCCGCGGATTGCATCATCATTGATGTTTCATTGTGTGCTTTAGACAACCACAAAGCTTTCGTTATCAATGAACAACAAGTGCAGTTGTGACTTATCATAAAAAAGATTGAACGAGACGCTTTCTGTGATATAATATGTTCGTTTATCGAAACCTGAATGACGACGACGACTACGGAATCAGAGCCATGTGCAGCAGGCGTTCATATTTCGGAGCGGTGTGCGCTTCGTGGCACCGTGGGCGGTACATTGCCATATTGCATTTGAGACAACACGCCTCAAGCTGCGCTGCGCGGAACGAGTCGCGGTGCGATATTATATCGTTGTAAAATTGGAGATAATTTAGCTCTTTGTACGAGTAGAAACACCAATCTTCAGGGATTACATACGAGCGATTGGCGGAATGTATCGCGTATTCGCCTTTAATCTTTCAAAAACTGTATTTCTAAGAACTACGTAGAACTGTACAATAAATATTTTTAATCGCTAGTTTACCAACAATTGTGTACCTACTTGATGAAATGAGATACAAAAGAGAGAAGAAAGATAATAGGCACATCTCTATGGCAATCGAACAAGTTACTGAACCTGACTTACCCTTCACAAATACAAAATAATTGTCTCCCTCGCAAGGCAGGGATTTAAACTGAAGTTCTCAGGCACGGCAGCTGCCTGCGATCCTTGCGAACACTAGCCGTTTGATCAGTTCGTGGTAGTCGCAGTAGATATGTTGTGTTCAATGCCATTGTCTGTGTATCTGCTGATGCCGTGATAACTGCGGCTAATGCGGACGGCGCGCGCTATCTCTCATCTCAGATGCCATCTACACAGAACAGACAGCGAGCAGTCGCACAACACAGGAAAGCACAGAAGCCCACCTCCAGAAAACGAGCGTAAATAGTGCAGTCGCTCTTACGACTAATATATTCGTTTGAAGTGTACACTTACGAGTTTGCGAGCCCCGTACCAATGCCCCCATCAGTCCGTGCGTCTGTTGTCTTTAGACCTTTTTATAGAGCTAAACTTCTGGACCCATCTCCTGAGTCCGAGTGAGCGCGCGGCGACCGCAGCCAGCACGAGGCCACGTCACGCGAGCGCCGCGACTGTCTGCAGCGTCCATGGTGCACCTCCTTATTTCACACACGCACTCATTTCCCATTCATTTCATTTGTACCCATAACACAAGCTCTGCTTAGCTTGGGACTAGACGGCGTTGTGTGATAGTTGTGGAATATTATTATTATTATTATTATTTCGCCACAAACTAATCAAGTATCGATTTATGGAATCCCAGCAAACCAATCACGAACAATTGTTGCAGTGCACGTTTATGTGCCCACCATCCCGGTACAGGCAGGTGGATACGTCAGGCTCACCGAGGTAGACATAATCTCTCTCGATTCTATGGGTTTCTTATAAAAATGACCAGCGATGTATCAAGTTATTGACATGACACATTGTTCGAAACACAACGAAACGTTGTGTACATGTACGTTCCAAGGTATAAATCATCTGTCTATTTGCGGTGAGGCAGGAATTTGAATGCGGTGTGGGTCCACGTATGTATACAGTTTGTATTGAATTACCATTCTAGATTATTTATGTGTGTATGTACATATTTTAGACTCAATCTCAACGCAGATAGGTGTTTCATACGTGATCTAGCACAGAGCTGTCTGATATCGCTGATATACTTGACAAGTCTAGACATATTGTATCGATCGCATTCGTTCCTCTCAGCAGGCATCGAACCCGCATCGACTGGCTTCATTACAGCGTCGCGCGTCACTTGTCACGAACGAGGCATTCTATTAAATGAGTGCTTGAAACCACAAGCTTAAATAAAATATATGTACCTATAACGTTAAACGTATTGGTTTAACGTTATAGTTAATTATAAAAAGCAGAAACTCATTCCCCGTAGGCACCTCGATAAGCCGCAGTCCGCGCCGGCTGGCGCTGATCCCCGCAAGTACCTCATGATGAGGATCAACGTCCCCGTGCTGCTATTACATAAATTCCTGGTTATTTATGACAATTTTGCTGTTCAAAGTAGATAATTATTGCAATGTCTACACAATTTGATTTTTTCATTAAACCCCAAGCGAACGCCGGCGTTCGCGCACCTATTGTCTTTCTATTGTGTCTGTGATTTCCACGATTGAAAGGTTAATTCGAGATGATTATTATCAAATGTAACACGAGAACGAAGTTTATTATTTTTTCTTTTTTTTAATGCACCTACCATGTTTTCTCTTCATCACCCTTGGTTGACTGGTAGAGTACCTACGCCTTTAGGCATTAAGTCCGCCTTTGTACCATTGTGTTGCATGAAGTTAAGATAAGTTATTTCAAAGCCATAATTATTTCAGGACCTTCAAAAGGAAATACTGATTAATTTAATACTAAAATCACCATACCGCCTGAAGCAACCGTGAAGCCTGAGCAACGGTTATGTGTTCTCTGCAGAAGAATAAACTGCTGCCCTGCAGAGGCTAGAGCCAACCACGACCACCCGCGGTTGGTGAAGATAGCTCTAGCTAAGCCAACTGAAACTGAACACTTAAGGCAATGCACTGCTCGTGACTCCATACACTCTTGATGTTACTGTCGCCACATCATTCCGTATGTTTCCCATGACGTGTGTCGTGGGTCGAGTTACTTGCTTTGTTTCGTTCTCGTGGGCTGGCCGGCGCGCGCTGCCCACTGCTCGCCGCGGCTGACCGTCACTTGAGACGCGCAGTGTGCGGGCTCAGCGCTGCTGTGTGCCTGTCGAGTGGGATGCACAAACACGCCAAGTGTTCTGGCTTTTTAGCACGCTCAACTACAAGTCCGCGGGTCAAGCTCGACATTTACGGCGTCTTTATGTCGAGTCTCTAAAGGCGACTTTCGTACTTCAAGCGCGCAGTGATCCGTACATGCACTTACATACAATTTATCCAGGTCAACAAGATTGATTGAGAGTTCATGAAGTCTTCGCTTTATTGATGTTGATTACAGTTCCAACCATTATTAATAAGTAACGATTACTTTGATAAAATTGACAGCTCACAAATTATGATCGTATCTCACACACACCACTGTTTTTCTATTAAATTAGGGACTGTTACCTGAATATAATATTTTATCGCGTCGTTGTGCGTCGGAATCACTTTTAATAAGCATCATCAGCAGACACGCTATCTTTTGATCTGTAATAGGATACAATAGAGGATCGCCGTCGGCTATCACGCCACTATACGGACACAGAAGGTTCACAACTATAGGCCGAACGTCGAACGAAATATAATGATGACCCTTGTGAAGTATACCGGAAAAATCAGTAAGTCCCGACCGATAAAGCAAGTATAATGTTTAAGTTCTGAATGGAGCTGACGAGCTGCGGGACATAAAGATCAAGATCTATTCAATTCTTCACTCCCTTTGTAACAGAGTGAACTTACTGTGAGCACATTTTTGTATTGTCTCGGATATTATAAAATTTCGTTGCACTTATTAACCTAACCCCCGCCTCCTAGTCTGCTCGCTGCAGGCATGGCTTCGCCGCACCGCACCGCTCCGAACCGCGCCACACCGCTCCGTGCCGCGCGGGCCGCGCCGCACCGCTCCGCACCGCGGCACACCGCTCCGTGCCGCGCCTCGGGCACTAATATCACAAATCTGCAGTAATTGCGCCGTCGCCGACACTCGCCGATACACATCAAAGCGAAGCCCCAGACTCCCCCGAGCCGAACTGAGCTTTCCATTACAGCACACGCCGTGTCACTGCTAAGCGAAAAAATACCTTCTCCTAATCAGAGATAGCACATCAAAACACTGTGTCCCTCTGTGTCTATGCTGATGGTGACGAACTTCCCTCAAAATGAGGGATACAGAGAGTTCACGTGTATTACGAGATAATTAATTCTGCAATATGTTCGGCGGGATTTATTGTGAAGACTTAAATAAAGCTGATATAAATAACGAGCGCGTTTAATGAGAGGTCGAATGCACAGTTTTATTTGAACATGAGTGGAAATAACACTGTTGCGGACTTGCGATATTAATTAATTACAGTTGTACGAAACCGGCGCTCAAGCGAAATATTTTCCTTGTTTACGTTGTGACGCCCCTGAGGGAACTTCCTGTACCCGCAGTGTACCTAAATATTAACAATCAAAACACAAGGATTTTATTAACTTACCTACAAGGTAAGAACTTTCCGTTTACGACTTTGTTTAAGGAAAAAGTTAAAGATTCGTAGTGCCGAGTTCAAAACGTCGCAGTTTTCGTCAACTAATGTAACTCGTCTTAGCAGTGAGGAACTAGTTCTCAATACATAGCCGTGTCCCGAAACTGTAACACAAGTTAGCGTAACGCAACTACACGACTCATGTGACAGCGCTGCAACCCGACCAGCGCAGCGCGGCCGAAGCGGGCGCAGATACCAGTCAGTACAGTTAGCAACGGCAGACGAATGACATCACACTCCTGACTCCATACCTAACGTAAAGTAAAGAACCTGAAGTGATATTAGATAGCTTCCAAGGCTGACGAACTAGTCATAGCTAACATCACATAATGATAAAGAAAATTACCGAAAAGTAATCGAATCATTTGGAGTCATTAGCCACGTAGACGGTACTCGTGAAATTGTTAATTTTATCGTTTTTCTTAGCTGACCGTACATTCCTGCAGACAGACATGGACAGACATGGACAGTGGACACGACCAGCCGGCAGATCAAGTCATTCATTCAATATTATGCCCGCGCCCCGTGCTCGCCGTGCGTGCCCGCGGTAAATTACAAACGGACAGGTAGAACGATATTTCTATGTATAAAACCGTGCCACGTCACAACCATGTCTATGCTAATACGAACTTCTATTGTTATCAGCAGGTATTGTTAACTTACGAATAAGAATTAAAAGTTTTCGTAACGTAACATGGCGGTAACCAATAAATATTATTCTTTATTAAAAGCGATTAATAATTTCCAAATTGGAATATAAAAGTGCAATGAAATATAGGTACCTAGCTGCGTTATTCGATATTAACTAACACGGGACTGCAGTCTAGCAGCAGATCGAACAGTTTATAATGACATAAGTACATACAATTTTATTGTAATTGGTTTTTTATTTGATTGCAAAGCATCGATAGAGAATTTTTTTTTAAAGCTTAAGTACTTATATGTTTGTTCTTACACGAGCAAATTAGTTCCTACTTTATTTAGACCTTTTATTATCAGGAACATTCTACATAAATGATATGGCCAAACGTATCGTAATCAAACACATCGACAACCAAACGTGCACTACATGTATACAACCGGTTCACAAGGAAACTATTTCAATAAGGTCGTATTGCTACCTATCGCACAAACAATGCATTTCCGATAATATATAGGTAATTAATTGCCGTCATGTAGGTAATTTCATTTGTTTTAATTAGAGCTCCTGTTTCGAATTTTTAATTAATTCTGTTTTTCCTCCAAACTTAATACTAACGAATTTATATTAAGTTTAGTTTCCTTCCCTGTAGCTTACCTGCAGTAGGTACAGGCACACTAATAGTCCCATAATAGGCCCCTAAGTGACGTCCTTCATCCCTGCTGCATTTGTCTTCCATTGCCGCCATTTATCTACATGTTACAAGCCGCCACCTCCGCAGCCGGCTCATTTGTAGCCACATCTCCTTTCCCACCACTCCATCCATCGTGTCTACTCTTCCTGCCCTCACAACTCAAACAAACCCAGTTCCTCACAGAACGAACTATTCCTGAACTTGGACTATTGCCGCACCTCCTATACCTCCGTCGATCTCCATACAAAATATTGTTACGCCATTAAACGTGAACACGCCATATCTCCGAGAAAATAAAGAGTAGCACGTAATAATTAAAACGCATTGCTGTTCGAAAGGTCTAGAATGGTTGTGCGTAGACAAACTTAGAAAAAATCTCGAAACATCCACACAGCCAGTACCACTAGTAATAGGTATTCATCTTACTGATAAGGGAAATGGTACTTTCCGTCTTTAACAATAGAGTCGAAATTCGCATGAAAGTGACTCTTATTATCACGAGTAATAAAAATAATTTATGACTTCGAGAAGCGATTCAATTGTTCTGGAATTCTGGATCGTTCGTGGGAAGTCGGTATCTAGAATTTTCTTGGCTCCGCATATAAATACGAGCCCCCGGCCGGAAGCGAGTCAGTTGTGATTTCGACTGCGATCAAGAGCGAACTACCCTAGTACTCGAAGTGATTTTACTCAACGACCTAAGCGATAGTGTAACGGTACTCTAGTGTTAATTGCGATTCGGATTATTGTTGACTGGACTAATTTGTTATTGTTTGTGGTAAATAAAGTTCTCTCGTCAGTAAATCGGCATTTGATTACCCACGTACGTAACAACTGGTGTCAGAAGTGAAATGCCATTAACACCGAGAGACGACGAACAGCGACCACGAACAAGAAGGCAAATGGAGATGGATGCTGCGCGTCATCGTATGGAGGAGGAAGATCAGGCTGGTATGGTAGCAACAGAAGCTGCTGAGGCGCCAACAGGACCATCCTCGGAATTGAACCTCGCTGCGGTGTTGGCCGCCATGCAAGCTAGTATGGAAGCTGTCCGCCGCGACCAGGAAGCCGCTCGCCGCGACCAGGAAGCCGCTCGCCGCGACCAGGAAGCCGCTCGCCGCGAACAAGAGGCCAACCAGCGTAAGCTTCAGGACCTAATCGCAGCGAACCAGGAAGAAGCTCGCCGCGAACAGGAAGCCGCTCACCGCGATCAGGAGGCCAACCAGCGCAAGCTCCAGGACCTCATCGCGGCTAATCAAGAAGCTGCTCGCCGCGAACAGGAGGCTAAGCAGAACCTAATCCTCGATAAGATCGATCACGGCCTCGTCACGTTGGGCGAGAAGGTAAAGAATCTCACCGTAGAGGTCAAGGAGGTTTCCGCCCGAGCTGATAGCCTCGAAACAAGCTTGCTGGACATCAACAAAAAAATTATCAAGCTCGAAGCACGCGAACCCGTTGCTGTCGGCTCATCATCGCACACCCCCTGTGCATCTGCCGCAAAATTTGATGTGCCGCGTTTTGATGGCACGTCTTCCTGGACGGCATTTAAGTACCAATTCGAGACATTGGTCGAAACAAACCGCTGGGATGATAAGCAGTCTTTTGCGGCATTAACTTTGGCTCTACGAGGGGACGCCCTGCTAGTCCTAGAGAACCTCCCTGCGGACGGCAGGACATTGGAGCGTCTCATGGAGGGACTGGACACTCGTTATGGAGACAAACACCTCGAGCACGTTTTCCGCGCGCAGTTACGCGAGAGAACGCAGAGGTCGAACGAGAGCCTCCAGCAGTGGGGAGTCGAGGTTGAACGGCTGGTCCGGCGTGCATACATGTCGATGACACCAGAGATGGTGGAAGTGAATCTGGTGCAAGCATTTATCGACGGTCTACGGGATCCTGAAGTCAGGGCTACAGTGCGACTCGGACACCACCAATCTTTAAAGAGTGCGATGGCACACGCTTTGGAAGTGGAAGCAGTACGACACGATTCTCGTACGCATAGGGTTCGGGAAGTGGTGGTCTCGCCTACAACGCAACCACGTCACCGAGAAGTGGTGGCTTCTTCTTCAGCAAAGTCCCGCTATATCCCGACGTGTTACGGGTGCGGAGAAAAAGGGCACATTCGTACCGATTGCCCCAAGAGGAAGAGGGGGAGTATGGACTCCGGAACTCAAGTTAACGAGGAGTCGTTAAACTAAATGTCGCCAGGGCCGCGGGGCGGGTGCTGGCTGGTCAATTGAAGGCCCCAACCATCACCATCAATCAAGTTCACAACGGAAATAGTTTGATCATCGAAGGGACGCTGAATCATCGGGCTTGCAATTTTACCATTGACACGGGGGCGTCACGGACTGTTATAAGACCTGAGTTGCTGAAACGCACCATCTTGTGGCAAAGAGAGTCCCCATCCTGCCGACTTCAGACAGCAACCGGCCAGCCAGTCTCCGTCCTCGGTGATACAGAAATTGAGATCAAAATCGGTGATCAAGTGTATATCCATCCTGCGTTAATTGCGAATATTACCGACGATTGCATACTGGGTCTCGACTTCTTGCGGAATAACCGATGTATTTTAGATATCGACAGGGGAGTATTGAAATTCCCAGATCAAGAAGTCTTCCTGCGAGGAATTAACTCATGCAACCTCTACTGTTTAAAGAATACTACACTGGCTCCGAGAACAGAAACCTTAGTCGAAGTAAAGTTTCCCAAGAAAATCAGGCAATCAAGATGTGTTTTGGTAGAGGATACTGGCCGGCACCCGGAGATCATCACCGCGAGGACATTAGTTATGACGACAGGGAAATCCAAGGTCAGGATTGTGAACCTTGGGAAAGAAAAGGTCCAACTGAAGAAAAACAGTGTTGTTGGGAGATGTGAAGAAGTTCAGTATCTCCGTCAAATCAATAAATCTCCAGCAAAGCAAGACACGACCAAAGTCGAAACTGATCACATCCAGCAACTTCTGGAAAATTCTAAGAGCAACTTATCGACTTCGGAACTACAGCAAGCCAAGGAATTTCTGCTGCGGTTTCGAGATATCTTTGCAACGGGAAAAGACTGCGGGAGAACAGGTCTCGTCAAGCATGAGATAGATACAGGTGATGCGAGACCAATTAAACAGAGACCGCGCCGCATCCCCTGGGCTAAGGAATCTGAGGTAGCAGAAATGGTAAAGGACATGGCTGATAGCGGAATAATTGAGCCTTCTACGAGTCCATGGTCTTCTCCAGTCGTTCTGGTGAAGAAGAAGGACGGCAGCACAAGATTCTGTGTGGACTACAGATTGCTGAATAATGTAACAAAGAAGGACAGTTATCCCTTACCAAGGATAGACGATACGCTGGATATGCTCAGTGGCATGAAGTGGTTTTCGACCATTGATTTGAAAAGTGGCTACTGGCAAGTGGAAATCAGCGAGAAAGATAAAGAAAAGACAGCGTTCAGTACGGGTATTGGCAGCGGCCTGTGGCAATTTAACGTCATGCCTTTTGGGTTATGCAACGCTCCAGCGACGTTTGAACGCCTCATGGAGAGAGTCATGGTGGGCCTTCTTGGTGACGTCTGTCTGGTATATTTGGATGACGTCATTATAATGGGTCGCACTTTTAAGGAAAACCTGAGGAATATGGAGAAAGTGTTCACCAGGATACGAGGGGCTAACCTAAAACTAAGCCCAAAGAAGTGCGCCCTGTTCAAGAAGGAGGTCAGCTACCTAGGACATGTTATTTCCGCTGACGGGGTGAGAACCGACCCTGAGAAGATAAAGTCAGTCCAACAGTGGCCGGTTCCAAAGAACAAAACGGAAGTACGTGCATTTCTAGGGTTGTGCACATACTACAGGCGGTTTGTCAAGAATTTTTCAAACATTGCAAAACCTCTACATCAGCTGACTGAGGATAAACGAGATTTTATCTGGAACGACGACTGTGAGTCAGCATTCAACGAGCTAAAAGAACGGTTATGTGAAGCGCCTATACTGGGGTACCCGAGCAGAGACGGAAGATTTGTCGTTGATACCGATGCCAGCAACACGGGAATTGGTGGAGTGTTGTCACAGGTGCAAGGTGACAGACAGGTCGTAATCGCTTACTTCAGTAAGGCACTTTCAAAGCCAGAAAGAAACTACTGCGTGACTCGACGAGAACTGCTGGCTGTGGTTAAAACCTTGCAGCATTTCCACAAGTACCTCATAGGAAGACAATTTACGTTGAGGACGGATCACGCTGCATTGAAATGGCTTCTACAATTTAAAAACCCTGAGGGCCAAGTTGCAAGATGGCTCGAGCAGCTGCAGGAATTTAACTTTGTAACAGAACATCGTAGTGGAAAAGGGCATAACAATGCTGACGCCCTGTCGCGACGTCCATGTAATGAGGACTGCAGACACTGCCAGCAGAATGAAGCCCGAGAACGCATTAATTTAATTAGGGCTGAAGGCAACTTCAAGAAGTCCCAGGAAGAAGATGACGATATTCGACCTATACTAGACTGGAAGCGTAGCGGAACAAGGCCCCAGTGGAGTGAAGTATCGTCACATAGTCCCGTTACAAAGAGCTACTGGGCACAGTGGGACAGTTTAGTCCTAGAAAATGATGTGCTTTGTAGGAAATGGGAATCGAACGATGGCAAGGAGGTGACCACACAAGTGATAGTACCACGATGTGAAGTAGTCCCCCTGCTACAGGAAATACACGATGGTGCTTCTGGAGGACACCTAGGCATCAAGAAAACTCTACTGAAAGTGAGACAGCGGTATTACTGGCTCAATTGTAGAGATGACATAGAGCAATGGTGTCGGAAATGTACAGCGTGCGCATCGGTGAAAGGACCACAGACTAGGAGCAGGGGCAGGCTTCAGCTGTACAATGTGGGAGCCCCATGGGAGCGCATCGCTATCGACGTCGCTGGACCTTTTCCAGTTACAAATGACGGAAACAAGTACATAGTGGTGATCCAGGACTATTTCACAAAGTGGCCCGAAGTCTTCGCCATACCCAATCAGGAAGCGACGACAGTGGCGAAGAAGGTGGTCGAAGAAGTAGTATGTCGGTATGGCGCACCTTTGGAAATCCATTCCGATCAAGGCCGTAACTTCGAATCTGCGCTGTTCCAGGAAATGTGTACTCTTCTGGGAATTTATAAGACACGCACAACACCTGCGCATCCTCAGTCGGACGGAATGGTGGAAAGGTTTAACCAAACCCTGGAGAATCACCTGGCTAAGGTTGTCGATGACCATCAGAAGGACTGGGACCGGTATATTCCACTATTTCTGATGTCTTACCGATCGGCAGTGCATGATAGCACGGGACATACCCCAGCAAGAGTGAATTTCGGCAGGGAGATGAGACTTCCAGTCGATGCCATAACTGGCGTGCCACCTGACAAGACTAAGCCAGTTACGGACTACGTAAGTGACCTTCAAGATCAATTGGACGAAGTGCATAAACGAGTTCGTGAGAATAGCATGAACACCAGCGTAAAAATGAAAACTAGATACGACCGTAATGCCAATGCCAAGGGATTTGAGGAAGGTACACTGGTCTGGCTTCACAACCCGCTTCGACGGAAAGGGAAGTCGCCGAAACTCCAAGCTCGATGGGAGGGACCTTACACCGTGTTAAAAAGGATTAATGACGTGACCTACCGCATCAAGAAAGGGCTAAGAGGGAAACCCAAGGTTGTCCATGTGGATAGATTGGCGCCGTATCACGGATCTAATAATGCTCGGGACGAGCATGACTAAGAGGGGGGCACTGTTACGCCATTAAACGTGAACACGCCATATCTCCGAGAAAATAAAGAGTAGCACGTAATAATTAAAACGCATTGCTGTTCGAAAGGTCTAGAATGGTTGTGCGTAGACAAACTTAGAAAAATCTCGAAACATCCACACAGCCAGTACCACTAGTAATAGGTATTCATCTTACTGATAAGGGAAATGGTACTTTCCGTCTTTAACAATAGAGTCGAAATTCGCATGAAAGTGACTCTTATTATCACGAGTAATAAAAATAATTTATGACTTCGAGAAGCGATTCAATTGTTCTGGAATTCTGGATCGTTCGTGGGAAGTCGGTATCTAGAATTTTCTTGGCTCCGCATATAAATACGAGCCCCCGGCCGGAAGCGAGTCAGTTGTGATTTCGACTGCGATCAAGAGCGAACTACCCTAGTACTCGAAGTGATTTTACTCAACGACCTAAGCGATAGTGTAACGGTACTCTAGTGTTAATTGCGATTCGGATTATTGTTGACTGGACTAATTTGTTATTGTTTGTGGTAAATAAAGTTCTCTCGTCAGTAAATCGGCATTTGATTACCCACGTACGTAACAATATATTCAGTAGTATTTCTTTTTCTTCTATTGTTCATCTTATTTCCAAAAAATGTGAGATCTGTGATGTCACAAAACAATACGATTTCTCCAGCCCAGACAATAATTATGATGAAATGACAATGTGAAAATTATTATTTTTGTACTAGCTAACATGCCGATACTGCATTTGTTATAATAGGTACTGTATTTATGCGTACCAATAATAATCTATAAGGAGGTAAATGTTCAGGAATGAATGTCATTCGCTAAAATAACACGCTTATGAGAAGCGTAGGTGTAATAAGTAAACAAGACAAAGGTTAAGCACATTAAATACTGAAACATTTCCTGGTACCACGATGAATGTTGTATTCAATGGGAAATTGAATTAATTTACACGTTGTGTTGCAGACCCTCAATGTTCTCTGTATTCATATAAACGATGGTCCTCCACTGTGTGACGTCATATAAACTGAAACAACTAGCTGCCTCTGATACTATTATAGTATTCTACACTACTCATACTATAAAAAAATTCGATGACTCAATGCTCGGTAGTTTCTATTTGAATATCTTCCCTAATTTTTTTATCTACTTACAATGTAGTATATTACGTCTAAATGAAATTTTTTGTGTTACAGATTCCCATTAATCGATAGAGCCGTTCCCAAAATATCTGTATTACCAGTATAAGTAGCACGAGTGATATCTATTCAATCAAGTCGGGTCACATCGTCACCGTCGGCCACAGCTCTCGGATTACTAACCCGCCTCAGTTCTTGCCCACTTAGCAGTCCGGTCCGTAATCAGCGCCAATTAGAACAATACGTCTCAGGGTGGTTCATTAGAAGAGCTGTGCCAGGTATGCTGGACCGTAGTCTCAGCATGTGCAGACTTCCTGAGAGACCGGTTCATCCGAGTGGTGATTGAAGACTGCTCATTCGATCAGTTCGGAATTAATGCCGGGGGAACCCGGCATTAATTCAGCAGGGTTCGGTAATCGCAGTAACATTGTTTTTTACACATCTAATGACCTCACTTTCACTGGTCTCGAACTCCCGAGTCGTGCCGAAAACTGATTATCTTGATTTTTCTGGTTTTACCATCTAATTGTCCATGGATATACGCATTGAAGTAAAACTCAGCTGACTGCCAAAAAGTTGTGAAGAACAACTGCTCAAACTTGGTCAAGCGCTAGTTTGATCATGTATGGAGTATTTCTCATCTCGACTACGTACCGGCGTGATGCGCTTGTGAAAAAGATGCACTCATCGAGCCGAAGCTCCAAAGTCTTGAGCCTCGACGCCGAGCTGTAGCCTGCCGGTATTGAAAGGTTGCTTTTCAGGAAGCTTGTGTGGGGATTGCGTAGTTTCCGCCAAGCCCGTTCCATTATTGAACCACATGTAAACATCCGACATATACACACGAAACGTGATTTGATTGATTTGATGATCGGAATTATAAATGTTTGATCTTATCTCAATAATGCAATCTCATTTTTCAGATCGTACACTGTGGCGTACACTTATCTATAGATTTCTACAATATGTTAAGCCATGTCTCCTGCTTAAGTTATCTTTTTCTCTAGCTTCTGTAAGCGTATGTGTCCAGATCGCCAGCCCTGACCTGCCGCACGTGATGCCACACACTCCGCTGTCGGCCGTGGCTCAGCAGCGCGAGCGCGGCCACGCTCCACTGAAGAGCGGCTCCACACGCGGACAAACAACGGCTAAACGCGGCCGCTGACGTCACTGCACAATCAACCACCAGCTGTTATTTATGGATAGCTTTTTGCAATCCGTTCAAACGGCAGATTGATCATAATAGCTCCGCGGAGCCTGTCCCTGACGTGGCCGACGTCCTCACAACTCTGCTATTGAAGTATTGTACAATTTCCCATCAGATGCTTGTCGTAAATTTCGCGTTATGTATGAGTAATGCGCCATATGTACGTGACGTGAGGGGAGAATTATTTGTATAATAAACTGATTACGTTCATGTAAATACGAGGGACAATAGTTGCTCACGGGGTAGATCCCAGCCAAAGGTCGCCAGTTCAAATCCGACAAGCTGTATTGTTAGATGCATGTCTTGTAAAGTTAAATTTAAAAGGCAGTGAAATTGTAAGAGAACTGCGCATTGTTAAAGCATTCCTTTTAAAAAACACATTTCATTCGATCTACTTTGTGCGGTAACACAATGCATATTAACGCGGTCGGCGACATTTGAATATTTGGCCGCTGAACGCCGCCATGTGTTGTAGGTGACGCGGCAGGAAGACACACTAACACACGGTTGAATAAAAACCTAAAACAATGGTATTGACGTCAGCCTGAATTGATTATCTGTTTGGCACCCCCCTCCCCCCACCTTGGGTTCCATTGTGTCAAAACGGTCGGATTCCGGAAGCCTTGTGCGGCGCCGCATTCTAACCCGGAGCCCTGCACACTAGTACACCTTAATACCTGGATACAAGTCTGCTCTATGAAGACAGTCTAACCTCAGCTGCATTCGAGGGCGAGGTGGGCAGCGCTGGCATTATCAATTCTGTTTGTAGACAAGGCTTCCTTGTGCAAGTCCACGGAGATGTTTGCGAGCCAGATGTAAGAGTTTGTGTAAAGTTGAGCCACCAATAGGAAGCCAGACTCGTGGGATTACAAACGCAAAGAAAGCTAACCGCAGCACGCTATAACTAAAATGAGCCAGGAGGGGGGAAGATTTTAGTCCAAAAATGAACGTTATTATGATGCCATCTGGTAGAAAGCGAACCTTCTTTACATAAAAAAATGTATGTAATGTGGACTTTGGAAGAATAGTTAGACCACTGAGTAGGTAGTGCACAACCGCGCTGTTGACGCAGGACAGCAAACAGTGGGTGAAGCCGCGGCACAAACTATGTGCGTTAAAGAAAGTTCTACTAATACACACAACGCCACCAATGGTCGATACATATTTATAATCGGTGAGCGCACCTCGCACCCGATTGTTTGTGGACAGTGCGAGAGGCGAGAGGTCGGACGAGACCTGACGTTAGCATTCTAATGAGAGGGACTCATTAACTATTGTTTGTTCCAACTGCTCGGCTCGGCTCGTTTAGCAACTATGTGTTAGGGTCAAGATGTTCTTATTAAGATATGCCAGACATATCTTACCAAGTCAACGTCAAAGTTATGTGACATAGTACCTATCTTTAGTAACATAACTTCGACTTAATGATTAGTGCCCAAATGATTTTTTTAACAAAACTGAGATATTTCCCGTTTCAATGGAAGATCAGGAAGGAACAGACAGAAAATAAAACCACTGCTATGAACATAGATATCCGTGGCTATGAATACAGACTGTTGTTCTAATGTCAAGCTGGGCTACGATTTAAAATGCCAGCCCAGTTCAGTTTGAACGTACAATCGTTTATATTATGTATACGCGTACTTAGCATTGTAGTCCGTGACATGAGAAACAACAGAACAACAAAGCTGAAGCAATGTCTATTGTGCGACCACAAAGGGTTACCTACTTAGTGCAATGTCGTAAACAACAGAGCTCGTGTCGACCCCCCACCCCGCACCCCGCACCCCGCACTCCTCCTGCCCTCCGGCCCTCCGAGCGCCGCGTGAGCCAGTCTCGCCATCCTCAAAAAATAAATAAAAATAAGTAGGAACGGAAATGAAAAGGGTCAATCTGATCTCAGGAGCCCGAGGGAGTCCCCGCGGCCCTCGGCGCCGCGGCCCTGCCAGGCACGGGAGCCTGCAATCAATAAGAAACCACAGTGTGTAGCGTGTGTACCCGCGGCCCAGACTCCAACCACTCCACAGTCTCTGTATTGAATGCGGCTGAACGAATTCCTTTATTATAAAAACCTTTACTAAACGTAATGCGTGAGAACGTTTTTTCATATCGACCATTAAAAAGTGGTTCCGGCATCACGCGAAAATTGTTCAACGGAATTTCACGGTTTGAGAGCTTGAGATGCGTTGTGGAGGAAAAGAGAGGCGTGGAACCGGCTGGTGGCTGGTGCTGTTACGTCATATCACCACATTTAAGTGATTTAATGAAATAATGGCACAATATAAGTAAATTGTACGGTTGAAAAAATAGGCAAAATGATGATACTGAGGTTTAAATCATTGCGTTGAATGTAAACTTTCTAAAATCATCGCTTGGTAGATTTAAAATAGCCAATTATGATTCGTTAAATGTTCGAATCGAGCAAATTTGTAAATCGGCCACGGGGCTCGGCGGGCTAATCGCTCCGGCAAACACTTTACATTCACAATGCAGGTATTAGCGATCGCTAAATAGCTGAACGTTTGAATAACTCGAGAAAAATGCGCGCATGGCCCGCATGCATAGCTCAGAGTAGCTGAGTTCATGTACTTACGAGCACCGCGCACCGCCCCCAGACCGACTCACCCGCGTACGCAGAGCGCCTCGCCTGCAAGCTTCACTCGCTTAAATTCAAATCATTTTTATTTCACATAGGCCTTAAAACAAGACATGGTTCCAATTGGTCGTTTCCTATGGAGAAGAATAGGCAAGAAACTCAACGGAAGATCTTTTAAAAAATGATTGACTATACAAAGTGCATTGAAATATAAAATATTCTATAAATATAAATGTAGGCAACAGAACAATAGACGTTTAGTACAATGAACCTATCAATAAGTGACATGTTTATAATCATAAATCACTAATGAAGTTAGGGTGGCTGTGGTCTAAATAACAGAAAAA
Source organism: Mythimna ferrago (assembly GCA_910589285.2). NCBI lineage: Eukaryota > Metazoa > Arthropoda > Insecta > Lepidoptera > Noctuidae > Mythimna > Mythimna ferrago. The sequence goes on from OU342692.1 coordinate 25,819,174, forward strand.
TAAATAAATATATAATTAAATTAAAATGAAGATGGAGCAGGTAATAGACGTTTACACGATAATACATTTCATGAGCTACCATGGAAGCCACATGTGCACGTCAATCAGTACTGGATTGCTTGTAAATGCTTTCTTGAAAAGGACGCGCTTGATGTGGATTTTAAACTTTCCTTCGCTAAGTTCTGTAACCGACATAGGTAGGTTATTAGAGCGTATGCTATTGATGAGGAATCCTTTTTCGTATTTCCATTTCATATTTTCATATGTAAGTACTATTTTCATATGAAAATCGTTCCTAGCTTTGAAAAGACCTTAATTTTTGCGAACATACAAAGTCTTTCTCAGATATAAAACAAGTTTTTAATGAAAATCTCTTTTTCATAGCAAGCTTTTACAGCGCAGTATATCTGTATAATTAACACCCGTCAAGATGAATCATACGAGCCTAAACTCGATAGGGTTGTGTCATTTAACTACCGAGTTCCTACGGCCACCTTCCGGTTCCATCATCAGATCAGCTCCATGTCATAATATTTTTTATTGTCATCTGATTTACATATGTATGCAAAATTTCAGCTCAATCGGTAACCGGGAAGTGGATCAAATTTAACTTGTAAGATTTGATGACAGACAAACATCGGGACAGGTGAAACTAAATACTTAAAAGCTTGTAATTATGGCAGAGTCAGTATATCAACTTCTTTAAATAAGTATATTTGTAAAAGATTCACGAGGACTCATGAATAGCCTGAATTTCTGTCTTTTGTAAAAAAAAAAATATTCTACATCAGTTGGAGATCCCCACAACAAAATGTCAGAAGACAATATTGTGGAATAAATGTATTAAATTGACCTAGTTGTGGCTACATTATCTATGAATTGCCCTATTTTTCTTACTGCAAATTGCAGCTGAGCTTGATATATGTACTTGAGAGAGTTCTAATATTTAATATAAATAGCCAACTGTTATCCGCAATAGCATGAAGTTTTCTGTCGCCAAGGATTAGATTGGTAGACGCCCATCGTGCCTCTACCGGCGGCGCCAGAGCATCTCTCGCTACGATCTATTGTAACCATAAGCCACGCATCATGATAGCTCGTAGTTCTTTCAGCTCACAGCCGCCGCCGTCACCCGTCACACGACTCCCGAAACGTGTCGCTCTGACAACACGACCACTGACGTCATTGTCATAACTAATCCAAGGACGGAACGTTATCCAACCAAACACATTTTAATCAAAACTTTCGATTTCTATTGAATTGCCAATATTTGTAGCTCTAGCAAAAAAATTAAGTATTTCTAAGCTGAATTACGATAAAGCCCAGTTTTTTTTAGGGAAAGTTATAAGTTATGTATTCAAATCATCCGATAGACCATTACTTACTAAATGTACCTGAAATTCACTGCGTTTCGCATCGACTTTTGTATATTTTGGACCAAAAAGTGTGTCTCTAAGATAAGCGGAGTAGATTTATTTCTCAAATCTGGGATGATGGCGCTATTGTGAGATTGTGACGGCTCGAGATCCTTTGTTCGTTTTTTCTAACATTAAATAGAAATTCCCCGCTGAGCTTTGTTATCCACGGGATCGGTACATTTCACTCAATAGTAAATTGCTTGTTGCAGATTATAAACGGCAAAAAATAGATTCATATATTTCAGTGTCATGTAGAGCAGGCGGGACGGGACACGGGACGGATCCGACGCAGTTGTGAAATAGTTGCGAAGGGTGCTGCCCGCTTTTTATTTGACTATTATTTTTTAATGCAACGGATTCAGCGAGTCTTTCTGATCTTATTAATCCCTTCCCGCACTAGAGCTTGTGAGTTGGGTACTTTACTTGCATAGGTACATCAGTATCTACACCGTTAATTTTAATCGTTTTAATCCCGTGGAGGGTCGATCCGGTACATGAAACACTATCGATTTGTAAAGATAAAATTAAAAAATAAAGTACGTTTTTTTCAAAAGTCATATTAATTTACGCATGTACGAAATTAATTTCTTTAAGAAAACGTCAGCTGAGCGAGTTCAATGACCTGTAGATAGTTTGTACGCAACGCCGACTACTATACTACTACTATAAATGTTGACACGATATACCAAATACACAATGTTTTTAAAATGCTTCGTCGTCCTGTCTGTTGGTTTCATCTGATCTCCGAGTCGGCTGCCCCAATTTGGACGGAACGACAGATACTTAGTTGATATTATGAAGAGAAACAAAATTATATCTTAGAAAAAAAAGTAGTGCTCAGCACAAATAAATTAAAAACTAATTAAATTAATTGTCATTAATGTTGTTTTACAAGTTTGTTGACTCGCGCAGCACTTCATGACACGCATGACACCAGACGAGCCTCCTACATCAAGTATGAGGACTTCCTCATGAGATAATTAAGTACATAATTATAGCAATTGGAAGTTGGTAGTGAATTTAGAGTTAACCTGTTTACCTAAAACACGCAACTTCAATTATATGATCCACTTAGCGATATCCTGTTACACAATTACCTACATAAAGCCGTTGTCGCCGGAGAGCCGGACGGATACAACAGCTTCAAGCATCAGGTATGCTTAAAAAACAAAGCTAATTCTGTGAGAAAAAATAACGTGAACAGTTCCCGTTCAAGTGACATACCGTCACGTTGTAGTGAGGCCTGTCCCCTCGGGGGACAACTTTCTAGCTGCGGCCATGTCATCCGCGGCTCTAAACAAATAACTGCAAAAAAACGTGATCGAGCGTTCCTCCGGCGGGCGTGCGTTTGTGTGTGTGTGCGACGCGCTGGGCACGAGTGTGTGTGTGCACGGGCTGCTGCGTGTCCGGTTTCATCAGATCGGATGCAGCCGCCGCACCGCCGCACCGCCGCACCGCACCGTATCGATGTCCCGGCGCGGTGCGGGGTCTTGCCTCCAGCTGACGGGTACAGTTACCACATCGAGAGCACATACGATATCTCCTCACTCACACATAGGATTAAGTTCAGTCTGCCTCTGTACAACAAGCATTCAAACGATTTCTCCACAACTAGAAGTTCAACATACTCGCAACTCCCAACATTTGTTTTCTTTGTAAGCAAAGTGCTGAATGAAATCAACAAAAAATTGATTACAAAATTCTTCACTCTCGTTTATACAAAAAAAAAAAAAATACAGAACAACAATATAATCCTGGGATGACGTGAACAACGGCGAGCTTAACTCAAAATTGAATTTTCTACCGGTTGTGTTTGTGAGGTTGTGATTGACGCAGATTTGATTAGTTGTTTGAAACGCGACGGAGTTACTACTGCACATAAATGTCGGGCGAGCCTCGCTAACACTCGTGTTTACTTCGGAACGTTTCTATCAGCCGTCCGTCATCTCGCAGAATGTTCACCACCTACCTCACAATCATCTTTCACTCAGTCCATCGTCTTTTCTATTGTCTATCGATTTTTAACCTACTGCAAATAGGAAGAGGTTCTGTGTTCGACTGTACTTATGTGGTATGTTTCTACGTCAATTGTTAACCGATTTTGATTTTTGTTTTCGAATCAATCCGAAATCATGTTCCGGTTTTTGGTAAAGAAAGACCTAATAAAAAACTTCAAAGATAGACAATGGATCTCTTCACCTTGCCATATTATTGCTTTGCGTAGTTTTAGTTGTGGTACCACTCACTTATAGGTACATAAAGGGGAAAATAATAAAATCGGGATCATTTCTGGATTTGTTTCTTCGTTTTTTGACACGAAGTACCGCAATTAAAGTTATTTTGAAATGTTTAGCTTTTGTTTTTTGTAAGGTGTTTGTAGTTCTCATGACATTTAATCACTTTTTAACCGCCTAATAAAAGGTCGAGGTTTTTTAAAGCGGTTAAAAAGGGGTAATTTATTTGGTTCTATCTAGCCGTGTAACGTGTGAACTCCGCCAAAAACGCGGATAGTACCTACTAGCCATGTTTTTGGCTTATTGGAATTCCTTTAAGATTACTATATTCTGGGTATTTATGGTTTTATCGGTTATGTTATTATTATCTAGGCATCTAACTTCAGAACTTAGGTACTTGCACACTATTTAGGTTAAGCTGTGAAATGTAAAATAACAAAGAATTATAGCCAAAACACCGGCTACCGATATAAAAGTTAAGTTTTTTTTTTTTGTAAATTTGTATTGATGTTTTACTCAGTTACTGTTTTATTTTTACTGAAACAGGATGAATTTTTTTGAAAAAAAAAAGTGTTTTTCGTCACGTGTTTTACATTTACACCAATCTGTCCCCCTAAACTTCTTGCCACGGTTTTATTCAATCACTGAACCTCAATTGACGCCACGATAGTTAATGATAGTTTCACTCAGCGAGCGGTAACGAAAGCCTGTTCTATTCCTTCAGTACCGCAGGCTCTCCTGCACATCCTGTACATAATGCACGTTATAATGTGAGTAGCAACCGAGCTGCACGGCCGCGCAACACACCACGCCGCCGCGCCGCGACCACACAACACGTTCAACTATGGTTAACGTCGCCATGTTCCATCAGCACGCCATTTTTTACAAAGCTATGTAAAATGTTTACCGCTTACAACTCAGGTAAGTCCTGAGCTGAAAGTATTTGAGGTGAAACTTGATCGCCGATGTATTTGTGTTTACTTATGACGTGGGAGTCCAGAGCGCGCGGCGTGGGTGGCTGGAGGAGCTGACTGCGCACTCACGTGCCTCCGTGAGAGGCAGCGGCTACACCAGTCCATGCTAACTTCATCCATCCCTTATATTTATTCTATGATGATGCAAGATGAAGAGTCCTTCTATTAGATAGATTACTTTAATTTCATTTCACGGATTGCTATTAGATCTACTAACAAGTCAATATTAGCAATTTATTAGCGTTGTGCTGTGTCTGTACCGAATAAAAGTATTTCTATTCTTTCTATTCTATTCAAAGTATTTGGGCGCATTGGAGGCCTATATGCCAATATGTGCGCTCGCTTATCTGCGTGTGTACGTAGGCAGCTATCTGCGGCGGCTGCCGGCTGGTCAGCGCCGGTCAATATTGGCCGTGTTGCCGACCGGCGACCCACTGCCCGTGACGGAGGTATTCAGGTATGGTCCAACAGAAATATCGTGAATGTGATAATCCCGTGCGCCGAAAATCTAGTCGTGTAACCTGCAGCCTGCAGGGCGAGGGCTACGATCCCTATTCATAAGCATTACTTATTAACCGCTAACAATTTGTCATTTCAATCCGACACCGCTGCCAATTTTTTCGAGCTCCCTATTTAATTTTAGCAAGTATCTAATTAATTCAGAATCAATCCGGCCCAAAGTACTGGTTTTTAATAGATTGTTTTGTTTCCGTTTCGCATGGTTTGTGCATTAAGCCAGCGTTAAGTTTAGAAAGTAAGTAGTTCTAACAGTTACTGTTAGTACCATTACAATGCGGTTTTAACACATTCTAATGGTTTTACAGTATTTGGCTACAAATGTATCGAGTTAACCTTCTCGCCGAGATTCTCTCAGGTAGTCAATCTATGTATATGTTACCGGCAATTTGTATAAGTGAGGTATTCTATACAATTCTTAGGCATTGTATAGAATATCTGGGGCGTCCAGGCAATGTATAAAATATTAATATATTATCCATTACATACTTTAACTAAGTAAGTAACGTATATAATTCCTAGGGATTGCAAAGAGTACCTGCTAGTCCACCGGCAATGAGTAAAATAAATTTGATTTTGGTCTATATTCATCAATGATAACCGACCTACCCATAAAATTATGGGCGAATAGCTAATGAAACAAGTTTTATTACTTAAAATCAGTGTGTGTGAAAGTCGAGAGCAGGGCAGGAATTGTCGTAATTTTAGGTCACCCCGACACGGACAAGTTAGGTTGTATAGCCATCGTGGTACTTATCCACAAGTACTTATAACCGCTGATCGTAAAGACCTGATACTTGGAGGGTATGTTCTTTGTACGACGTAGGCCTTCGATAAGAAAGGATTTTTCGAAATTCTAACCCAAAGGGGGTGAAAAAGGGGACCAAAGTTTGTATGGGACAACGTGATTCAGTTGGTCCAATCTACTAACATTCTTTATCAGAATTGATTGAAGACGAGTTACGTATTTTATTGAAATTCACCCCTAACGGGGTTAAAAAATGGGTAGAAAGTATAATTATATAAAAGGAGAAACTGACTGACTGACGCACAGCCGAAACTACTAGGACTAGTAGCGTGACATTTTGCACAAGGCTTCCTGTTGTGACGTAGGCGAGCATTCTAAGAAGATTTCCAAAGTTCACTCCCTAAAGGGATGAAATAAACCCAAAGTTTGTATGGAGAAACCTACTTTTACGCGGCAGAAGTTAGTACTTACTAACATAATAATTTCTGGCTATAAGAGACATTATGTTATCTGCTATATTTAATCAAGTACTCGGGTCCTATTTCTGTCTGCGGGCTTTAAACTAGGTAAGGAATCTATTTCCGGGTGGTTATTCTAACTTTATTCTTACTATCTGTCCGTGTCGGGGTGCCCTCAAATTACGTCACCTCTTTCCCTACTCTTCCTCTTGTCTTTTGCACACATTAAATAATATTTCATACATTATCTACACTGTTAGGTATTCTATACATTGCCTAGGTATTGTATAGAATACCGAATTATACAGATTGCCGGTAAATAAAATTACATAGGTATATGTATAAATAAAATAAAATTTAAGTTAGAAAAGAGAACAAAAGGTTTGGAAGAACTTGGGCCTTTCTGGACTGGTAAAAAAAAATTGAAGTGTCTGTTTGTAATATCAAAACAATATTTTTTTATTAAATGCTTAAAGTGGATTCTATATCTATAGCAAAAACGCTATTTTAATATTTTTGTTTGTGTGTTTGTTTTCCAACTAATCTTCGAAATTGCTGAACTGATTTTGGCAGAACTTTTATTGGTAGATAGCCAATGTTATAATAAATAACTTAAGCTACTTTTTATTTTCCCGTGCTAAAAGGGCATAATTCCCGCGGGCGGGGCAGGGGTGAGATCTCTCAAATGAATAAATTAACAAATTTTGTCCGGACTTTCACTAAAAGTTAGCTAGGTTTTGACAGAAAAAATGACGGGGATTCGTTTGTCTTGGTATGATCATGTAAAGAGGAAACACATGTTACTAAAAGAGCTATGAGTGTAGACCAGGTACATGTGGATGGATGAAAGGAGAGGGCCAAAGGAAAGGTGGATAGATTGTGTGAAGAGTAATATGAAAGAAAAGGGAGTTAAGGGCCTATTATACTACGCGTTATTCAGCACACGATATTCAGACTCGTCTTATTTTTCATTCTGAGTAAGACAGTCTGACTGACCCTTATTATACTAAGCGACGCGACGCGATTTCAACTAAGACTGTCTGAATATCGAGTGGTGTAATAGGCCATTAGTGATAGTGTGACGGGTGACAGGGCTGAATGGAAGAAAATAACGTGTTGTCTGCTGCTCCAAATAACACGAGAGAAGAGCAGAAAGATGAAGACTTTTATTGAAGGTAATTGACGTTTTGGTCTTTTGCCGCTTATTAGGTAATTAACGAATTAATGACGGTATTCATTGCAAACACGGAATTATTACTTGATGCAGGCGAAGTGGCGGGCAACACCTAGTAGGTAGGTATCACAAATCACAATACAATTTTCAGAGATCGTGCTTGTTTGAATGGTTCCACATATTGTCCAGTTGGGTAGATGCGTGACACAAATCCAACTTTACATCACAATATCCAATAAAAATCTATTTGAACTTCTCTCGAAATAAAACCCGGCAAAATGTTCAGCTTCTATTATGTACCTATTTTATTGAGCATCCAACTCCCTACAATAGATTATTATAATATACTTTTAAAGGTACTTGGATGCTCAAAAAAATTAAAATGAAGTAAGCTCTAAATAAATTCTATTAACCAAAGATCAATTTGACATAATTATGTAGTTATATTTTTACGTAAAATATCCATCCTAAAGCTAAAAGCAATATATTACCTGATTAAGTATAAACTATAAATGTAACTTTATATTTAACTAACAGCTGCCAGAGGCTTCACCCGCGTTCAAGTTGATAATTATCCTAAAATAACAAACTCCCGAAGTTCCGATCCCCGGATAAAACGTATCCTATTCCCAAACATGGTTTTCCCGTGTGCCAAATTTCATCAAAATCCGTTCAGCCACCACACGTACACTCACCATCTTTCGCCTTTATGATAATAGTGAGATATGTTTCGTCACAGACATCTGACGTAGGTACTGATATACAAGGGCTGTGGTGCGACTTATCGACATAGTCGGCACGAGGGTGTCCCCGCACTACTGGCACTGCGGAAGCCTTTGGAGCCGTTTCCTGGTGTTATCGCTCTTTTGTAAGGTTTGTAGTCCGGAAGTTTTGTCTCTGTCATCTGAATAACGTTTTGAACAGTAGCTCTGTATGTGTATCAATATTTAATAGATATCTAGCTACGTGTATAAGTGTAGTGTTTACTTTGTACAAACAAAAACCGCGAGGGTAATTAAAATGTTTATGTCAACGTCAGGTTGACGCACAAGTCATATGTTAGGTATGTACAAAACATAATTAAACATTAATACATAAGTACAGCATAATGACATCAATAAGAAAAGAAAGAAAAAACGGTATACAGTAGGTCGCATCAAAGAGCATGAAGCCACGCTCGTGTGCAGGCACTAGAGTTAGGGACGTTACAGACTGTCTGAGACGTCTTAGACAGAACTGTTTTGTCTACGACACGGGGCGCTAGGGCTGTTGATAAAATATCGATTTATCGATATTATCGCAGTACTCAAATAGCTGAACATATAAACATGTATTTGTAAACCACTTGAGAAATATTAGTACTGTTTGGTACGCATAAATGCTTTATTAAAATTGAAGAATAATTACTGAGAACGCTACATTTTCATACACTTATAATTTCATTTGTTCAATAAATAATATAAATATCATGATTATCATGAATTATAAATTGAGTAAATTATTTTTGAGCCGAGTTACGATTGTTTTTTAAGACAAAGCCGATAAAATAAATTCGAAAAAAATATCGTTATTTCGATATTTTATCAACAGTAAGGCGCCCCGTGTCGTAGATAGAGATGTTTCTACCTGGTAAATACCCAAATGCAGGGTTTTTACCCGGGTAAATACCCAAATGGTGGGTATTTACTTTTCAATATTTTTTTATGTCTTTTACTTACTTATATTTTTTTTTTAGCAATAAAAAATGTTTACCAAAAATGTTTTATGTATGAAATGTACATGGTGTCGGCAAAGAATAGTTTTCTACGAACAAATCATGTAAAAATTGCATGTTCGTATTTTTATATATTATATTTGGCGGTTTACTACTCTGTCAAGAAAGTACCAGGAAAAGATCAATAATACACAATTTTTTTGTTATTCGTCCAAATATATTTTATCACCTTCAAAGTATACCCCTTCAGAAACGATACACTTACGCCAACGAATAATCCAATCATCAAAATATTTTTTAAACGCTGTTTCCTAAATTGAGTTCAGTTCTCGCCGCGAATTCTCCTTTATGTCTTCTACAGATTGAAAACGGGTGCCACGAAGTGATAATTTGAGTTTAGGAAAAAGATAGAAGTCGGCTGGAGCCATATCTGGCGAATATGGTGGCTGCTCGATGGTATTTGTTGAGTGTTTAGTCAAAAATTTGTTCACAATGATGGCCTTGTGCGAAGGCGCATTATCGTGGTGCAAAATACAAGAAATTTTCTTTTCACAAATCTGGCCTTTTTCGCCGAATTTGCTCTCTTAAATGCCGCATAACGCTCGAATTCCGAGTGCACAACACCACGATAGTCAAAGAAAACAGTCAACATGACTTTGACTTGTGATCGACTTTAACGTGGTTTTTTCGGTTTTGGTTCAGTTGGAAGGCGCCACTCCAAAGCTTGTTGACTTGTTTGCATGTTAAACTCGTAAACCCACGTCTCGTCGCCAGTAACAATGCGTTTCATGAATGTTGGGTCGGAATTGACTCGTTCTAGCATGTCCTCAGCGACTCTCATGTGATTGAGTTTTTGGAGAAAATTCAGGTCTTTTGGGACTAGCCGAGCGGCAACATGTTTCATACACAAATGATTAGTTAAAATGGCACGGATCGACTTATGAGATACAGAAAGTTCGGCGGCTATCTCTCTCAAACTTGAATGAGGATTTTCAGTCACTATTTCCTTCACTTTTGCGATGTTAACTTCAGTTGCAGAGGTTGATGGCCTACCAGAGCGAGGCAAATCTTCCATCACATCTCGACCGCTTTCGAATGCTTTTTACCACTCATAAGCACGTGTTTTTGATAAAGTCGATTCACCGTAAGCCTTCTGTAACATTTTCAGTAACTCCGAACACGAAATTCCATTGGCGATGCAAAATTTAAGACAAACTCTTTGTTCGATGTTTTTGTCTATTAAGAAATTCGCAATACACACTAGATATGATATAACTAAAAACAGCACTGTACAGCACACTTAATATTTATAACAGATGCAACACAAACTCCGCGTCAAAATGGAAAACAGTTGTGCCAATCTAGCAACAGCAAAAAAATCTAAAAATTTGAATTTCGAAACACCATTACAAATCATCCATTCCCGATAATTTTTTGACTGAATTTATATTACTTTAACTATATTAGTTTTAATTAAAAGACCATTGGAATATCACAGCATGTCATAACAAATAATTATTGATAAACTACATTAGTTAAACGTGACAAACTCTTGAGTGTGTGAGATGAAGAACTGAAACGGCACAACTGGCAAACTCGCGTATATTCTCCAAACTAGTGACAATAAAGATTTTTGTTATTACTTACTATAAATCCACCATATTAACTTCAATATAAGATTGAAGTTGATATTTAAAAAACATGCTGATTTGTCGCCTCACGTTAAAGAAAATACATTCAGATTCCAAATTAAGTGAAAAGAACAAATAAAGAAAAATATTGTATTTGGTATACTTACACAGATCCACATAATGTAGAAACAACAAGTAAAACTTGACATAAAAAAATTAAAAATATATTATTGAATTCATAAAAGGTAACCGACAATTACTGTCCCAAAATCATTCGATTAACATAAAAAGGGATGCTGTTATTGACTTTATACAAACTTGAAACTCGGTTGAAGAAATTTTACATTTATGCAAAAGTTACAGCTAAACTTCATCTAAAAAAATATCAGGCGTTGACACGTAAAACATATGAAAGTAGCCGAACTTATAACATAGATGTGTTAAATCTATCTAAGCGAACTAAAATTCAACTAAACTATATTAAATATAGGTCATTCCCGCGACTTCACCCGCGTACATCAAATACAGCCTATGTCACTCAGCAATAAAGCAGCTTTATATCGGTGAAAAAATTTTAGCAATTGGACCAGTACTTTCAGAAATTACCTCGTACAAACAAAAAAACAAACTTTACCTCTTTACTATATTAGCGTAGAAAACGTTCCAAACAGTGTTAAAGGTTATACCAGTGTTAAAGGTTATTATACCATATACAGTGTTAAAGGTTATACCCTGTTTATACCAAAATGGGGTATTTACCCGGTAAATACCCGATGGACTTATACCCACCGCCCATCTCTAGTCGTAGAAAAAACTCAAGTGAGCGCAGGCCCTTACTTTATTCTATATATTAAAATACTTTAGTAGGTACACCTACCTAATCATATTCGATAATTTTTCATAATTATAAGTATTTCGGTTTTTCAGTTTCGTATGGTTTACTTTGCTAAAAACTAAAGGCTTTCGCATTCTTTTCAAAGTATCCCACTACCAAAGTAACACATATCCTGCTTGAGATCGCCGCCAGACTCCGACATTATTCCTATTTAGGGTTGCCAGGTCTTGAAAGCGAAAGGCCGTTATGGGCCGTACAGACTATCCTATTTTAAAGCCGGACATTTGGTCAAAAAGGCCGACATTTTTTTTTAAGTCTATCATGACTTTTTAATAACAATAAAATTCATAAAATCTTTTTCATTTCTAATAAAATGCTTGTGCTAGCGAGACCAGGTAAGGCAGAGCTCAAATGACAATTCTAAACAAAATGGTCAAATTTAAAAAGCTGGCCCAGCTTTTTAGGACTCCACCTAATTTGAGCGGACACGCAATTATAAAGCCTGTCCGTGTCCGGCTTTATCCGCACGTCTAGCAACGCTATTCCTATTGGCTACCCCAATAAAAAAAAAAACAGGATCTCTCTAGAGTTTGGGGATCAATTGTTTCGTCCCAAAACAATTTGTTGATAATAAAAAAACCGGCCAAGTGCGAGTCGGACTCGCCCATGAAGGGTTCCGTAGCAGCAAGTAACATAATATAAAAGTTCTTGTAATGTGTTGTAACTTTGATCGATGTTTTAATAATAGTGTATTTTTTTCGATTTATGACGCATTAAAAAAAAACTACTTACTAGATTTCGTTCAAACCAATTTTCGTTGGCAGTTTTTATAGTAATGTACATCATATATTTTTTTTAGTTTTATCATTCTCTTAATTTAGAAGTTAGAGGGGGGGGGACACACATTTTACCACTTTGGAAGTGTCTCTCGCGCAAACTATTCAGTTTAGAAAAAAATGATTTTAGAAACGTCAGTATCATTTTTGAAGACCTATCCATAGATACCCCACACGCATGGGTTTGATGAAAAAAAAATTTTTGAGTTTCAGTTCTAAGTATGGGGACCCCCAAAATTTATTGCTTTTTTTCTATTTTTGTGTGAAAATCTTAATGCGGTTCACAGAATACATCTACTTACAAAGTTTCAACAGTATAGCTCTTATAGTTTCGGAAAAAAGTGGCTGTGACATACGGACGGACAGACGGACAGACAGACAGACAGACAGACAGACAGACAGACAGACAGACAGACAGACAGACAGACATGACGAATCTATAAGGGTTCCGTTTTTTGCCATTTGGCTACGGAACCCTAAAAACGACAAAATATTCAATTTACATCGGAAATTTTTAACTTACCTAGCAATACAGTTAGGTACTAATCAAAGTTAATACCTAATGTGGTTTTCGAAACGACACGACACGACTGTTTAGTTGTTGCAACACTAACTAAAAGCCGGATATCAAGCAACAGAAACAGAAAATATTGGCCTGCAATCGAAATGATGGCAAAAAAGGATTTGGCCACACTTAGGTTTACTACCTACATCTACGGGTTTGGTTAAGTTACATAAGTTATATGTATACAAACAGCTGATCTTCACAAGAGGCAGCGCCAACAGTACGTTAGTCGGGTCGGGGCTGCAGCGCGGTGCAACTGCGCCGCTCTTGTTCATATTTTTGAAGTTTGAACTTCTTTGTAGTCAGCTGTTTGACAATCACACCCTCCCGTCCCGCACGATGTCCCCCGTCCCGCGAGCGCTCCCCCTCGCCCCGCTAGTAAGCCGTGCGTAGTGCATCTCTGCGCAACGCTCGCATCGCCAGTTACGAGCCATTGCCATTTTTATCGATCTGTCGATGAAATTTCGTGGCCGTCGTCGGGTCGCCGCTACCCTCCCGCACCGCTCCGCACCTCCCGACTCCTGTCGACGTCGCCGGCCGCAGCCACCGCCAGCGCCAGCACCGAGCAGTGCTCGACGGAGCAGGGGCGCGTCCCGGCGCGGGGAGGGGGGGCCTGGGATGAACGGCTCCCCGGCGACGCCGCGGGGGGCCGCGCGCACGGCGCAGGCGCGCGGGGCCGGGCGCTAGTCTCGCGGCCGCCGCCAAACTGCGCGCACGTGTGCGCGCTGAGCTCGGCCTTAACAATCAGCTGATCGGCGCGCGCCCCGCGGCGCACATGCCGTGAGGCCGCGTCCACCGTCATGACGGGCTACGCCCGCAGCGAGGCCGACTTCGCCGCCGACCGCTTCCGCCGGGACGCGCGGCCCGCCTCGCTCGCCCCCAAGGACTACTCGGTGCCTTTACACGTAGACTGCAGTATCGAATACGAGCTTCCCGACTGTGCCAAGCCGCCGCAGGGCGTCAAGATCGAGCCTCTGCTCATGATCCACCCCTCACATTTCCGGAGGCTCGAGAGTCTGCGGCGAGTGCCGTTCGTGAACAACCTGCCGCGAGGAGATGCCGCCGCCGCCGCCGCCGTGACCCCGGGCAGCCGCGCGCGCGCGCCCCGCCAGGCTCGGCGCTGCTGCCGCGCGGCCCCCGCGCCGCCCGCGCCAGCGCCGCAGCCCGTGCCGGCCGCGGCGGCGCGCGCGCGGGCCCCGGCGGAGGAGCCGACGCATCCGCTGGCGTGCTACCGCTTCGAGTCGTACGCGGCGGACGGCGCGGGCGGCAAGCTGGCTGCCCGCGCTCGCCTCAAGCCGCACCCCTACCTGCCGCCCGAGGCGCTGGACTGTGATATCGCGCGAGCGCTGCCGCCGGCCGCCGCGCACTACGACCGCTTCGACAAACGCGCGCTGCAGCAGCTGCCGATCTACATGTAGCCGAGCGGTGCCGGAGCGGGCCCCGGTCTCTGTGATGTTTCGTTGTAATTAGTTAGTGATAAGTGTCGGCGAGCGTGCCGGCAGGGGCCCGGGCCGCATCCGGCACGCTCACTCGCGTCTGTGTCCGCGCGGCGCGCGCCCTCGCGTCTGCTCGTTCGCGAACGAACCTAATACCAAATAGTACCTATGTACGTTGATATTGTTTAAACGTTGATTTATGTGTTGTTGTACCGGACGATTATGTGTTGTTTCGCCGAGGACCTGAACGTTTCGTGTTATCGTTTCGCTCGAAGTCCGGTTCGCGGCCGGCTGCCTCGCCGGATGTCCGGCTCGGACGGCCGGCCGCTGACCGGTGCGTCGACGCTAGTGCATACCCACCAACGAAGTATTTATTCGCAAACGCAGTAACCGACGCTTCACGATTAAATTATTGTACCGTCGCCGATTCGTTGCGTTTTTCTGTATAAGATATCATATCGATAATTATATGTTCAAAAATTGTATTATAATAAATATGTACCTATAGAGTAAAAAAATGAAAGTGAGAAAAATATTAAGAATAAAACTAGACATTAGTTATGTTTTCGAATAGGTGATGATGAGTTCTAGAGCAGTCCCGAACGGTAATTAGAATCGTATCTCTACTCTCATTTTGTAAGCGGTTATGTTTGTTAAAATTATATATAAAGAGTCCTCTGATGAATAGTCTGATTAACGAATATTCGGCATGTAAAAGTCTTTATAAAACGCTTACTTAGCATATCATAGTATTATATTGTGTCATAGTCCAATGCCAAAAATATAACTATCTTTTTACAAAAATCCCTAAAACATCGTTTTATTTACCTCCATGCGGCTCAAGTGCGGTCCTTGTGTACAGTGTATGTAGTGCGTGTAGTCAGTGCTCGATACCGGACGATACCGGACGGACCGGATGCCCTGGATGCGGTGCGGAGCCGGCGCGGCGGAGCGTGCGGTGCACAGGCACGTGTAAGTACTCGCTACCGACTGGATCCACACCATCACTTGTCTCTCATGTGCCACTGAACTCACTTTGTAGCCTGTTAATCCTAAATGTGCTAATGGACCTACTTTTGAAAACATCTGCAATCACAACCTTGGCAAAATGATGCTCAGCACTATGAGGCTTGAAATGTAAAGATTGTACTTAATTTAGAGATTAAGATCCGAGGCATGTAACTAATGAATGATTCAGTAATTTTATGGCACAGTGATTGCCAACGCTGAATGCACACAGCCCCAAAGTAAAAGCGAAATAAATCCAATTTTGTAAAGTGAAAACTAGATACGTACCTATTGCAATCTCTGACAGCTGGATTGAATAAGTAACACGGCTGGCTACGCCGGTACTGTAATGTATACCTAATAAAATGTAATTTGTAGATGACGTGCAAATAAACTAATTACCTTCGTAGCTAGAAGTGGGCTTCGTAGTCAAGAAACGGCCGCGCAACCGTAATGTGTCTCAGATTGTTATAAAAAAATAACACATAGGTATTAAACATGGCGAGGAACTTGTTCGAAGTTGTCATAAATTAGTATTTACAGGAAGATTGCTTACATTTATGTCGCCATAAATGTATTGGCAGAGTAATTTACAGATTGGCATTTGTGTCGAACGCCGCGGCTATAATGTCCAGCTGCACGCTACATCGGTAGTGGACAAGCTGTTAATCACGACACTCCGATGGGAAAACTTTAATAAGTGCTTCAATCATGCTCAGCTCTTTGTTATTGCTCAATCAACATTATAGATTGGGAGGAGAGGTTGGCTCTCCTTTGCAAAAATAATAAATTAGACATTTTGTATTATGTAAAACTAACTAAATTGTTTGCAATGTATCAAAATGAGCCTTCAATGCGAATGCTATTTTAAGCATGCCCATGTAAATGGTGAAATCATGTCTTGACATGGAAACTAAAGAAGCATCAGTCATGTTCTGTTGTAACCGAAAATTGTGTCGGAACTGAATCCACTCAACTATAAAAATATTACTTAGAGTACCTTACTATGTTAGTTAGATGACGTCCGTTGAAGTAGGTACTGGACGGAAATAAATAAAAAAAAATGAGATAATTCAAATTAAACGGGAATTCTATGTTTTTTTTTGTCCATAATTTCAATGGATTCTAACACAAACTAATATAAAACAGTAGTTAATAAAGAAAGAAAGAAAAAAAAAAATGCTATAAGTAATCTAAGGCCCAAGCGCCCGAAAAGTACCAGAAAACAGTGTCTTTCTGAAGCCTACTCCTTGGTAACGGCCAGGTTTGAAAAAAATATAGGTATGTTTATTATAGATTCATGAACAACATTATCAACATTTGATTTTTTCGTGCTATTAATACTTTTGTCTAAAAAAAATATTTAGCAATTTCACAACTTTTCCCTACTCTTTCGAAACGGCTTGGATCTTTAGAAATATTTTTACAAAAAATTGGTGGTTAAATATTCTTCAAAGTGAACATTGCTTAAATAAATCAATCAATATTTCGCAAAGAAAACGGATTGTACAAATAAAGATTATTATTATTCTCATTTATTCATAAATATTACATATAAATTACATTTTTAAATATTTCAATATTAAAAAAAAACATTTATTTTATTATTATTATTTAAAGGTCAGCCGCGCGCTTTCCGGGCGCTGTTGGCCGCAAATAAATGCACAGATTTGCGTACTGCCGCCTAGACGGGTGCGAGAGGTGCGTCCACATAATTTTGGCAAGATGGTTCAAGGGACTATAAGCCTTAAAACTGCACTTGAACATTTGATATCTTCTGAATTTCAGATTGATTTGGAATATAGGTATTATAATTATTGGTAAAAATAAACTTTTAAGGCATGTCACTGCTGCTTTAAAATTAATTATTCATGTTTCTTATGTTTTTTTGTATTTTCTGTAAATACCGCCATATTTACAAAAATGAAAATACGATTTTTTTTACCGTCAAATTTGGCAACATTGTGCCGTCAAACATGTTGTCACTCCCATACACGGTCAAATCTGTTTGATCATACATGTAGCGTCATACCTATTGGACTACAGGTACCGTGTATGGCTGGCATTAGACATTACTATTAATAGATACCAAGTAATAAAGATAATCCAGAATAAAGTTAGTGAGATTACGTATATTATGTCAATAATACCTACGTAGGTAGGTACCTGCTTATGAATTTTAAAAACGCATTTTTGAACGAACGACAAGATGTCATGTCAATTAATGTTGTTCTTTTTCTATGTCTTTAGGTTGGATGGCTGTTGAAATGTCTAATGCCATGCTTTTTCTGGTGATGTGATTCTCGATATTGTGACAGCATCATAATTATGTGTCATTTTAGCCACTATATTCTAAGCACAAACAGTTATTTTTATGTTTATTATTGAATGTGGAAATATATTTCCGCTGTATTTACATTATCAATACATAAAGCATAGCATATTATGTTACTTGAACAAGATTTATACATATTAGTAGCAACATTAAACGTTCAATTTAGCCAAAAGCCACGAAAGTCATGAGCTAAAGCTAAAAAAATTTAGCCATGATGATTTATTTTCGTAAAAAATCTAGTCAATTCGGTTTCCAATTATGACGACTTTTTTTGCAGTCCTTGCTTGTTGTTGCTGGCCATAATCTTGATTAGATAAAACAAAGCCAATAACTTCGTTGGTATATGTCGCAGGTTTTTCATAAAATTAGGTTTCTGATGAAAAACCAGAAGATGACACTTTTAAACTCAATTTCATCATAAACCTGTTACAAACCAGATTTTTTTTTGCAAAAACCTGAACTAGTTTGGGTTTATGATGATGTTCTTATCAACATCACGAGTTTGCTTTGTTTTATGACAAATAAAGCAATTTCAATGAAACAATCCATCATCATTTTCAACTACTGAATGCAAGTAACATTATAGGAAAGGTAATTGATAAGAAGAACGATTTATTCAAAATTGGTACTTCAGCTGGGGTTCTAAAAGACTGACTGCCTCGAAACTCTATTCAAATATCAACTTCTGCCTTTAACGAACCTGTATCGAAAAATGAACTGAGTTCGCGTGAAATTGCTTCAAAGCTGTCTTTATGCCTATGGCCTCCAAGCCAAGGTTTTAAGAAATGCTCGAGCGAAAAATCTAAAGTGCGCTGCAAGACTAATCGATGTGCATGCAAAAAAAATAATGTTTTATGCAACTCTAGGTGTCACGAGTCAACAAACTGTCATAATAAATAAAGTAGGTATACTAGCAGATTTATAAAAAAGCAAGCACGTGGTAAACGTTTCTTTATTAAATTTTTTATTCTTTTTTTTTAATTTTGACTCGATATTTAATAGTTACGAAATTTAATTTTTGCGGCTTATCAAAATCAGGTGAAATTGAACACACATTACATTTCATTTTATAATTGGATTAAAGAAGAAGAAAATTATTGATCCATCATGGATGTAAAATTTTGACAATAAATAATTGTTTTCTTTCTACTAAGTTACAGATGATGATGGATTGTTTCATTTAAATTGCTTTATTTGTCATAAAACAAAGCAAACCCGTGATTTTGACAAGAACTTCATCATAAACCCAAACTAGTTCAGGCTTTTGATCAAAAATCTGGATTGTTACAGGTTTATGATGAAATTGAGTTTAAAATGTGTCATCTTCCGGTTTTTGATCAAAAACCTAATTTTATGAAAAACCTGCGACATATACACATATCGTGGTAACTTATACAGACACTTAATAATTTCATCAACAATTTCCTAGCCGTTGTTCTTTCTGTCATATCACAATATTTCATAAATAAATAGTAAAGAATCTGTTCTGAATAGCTAAACGAAATCTTAAAACGGTTGCCACACGAAACCAAATTATTCCGTGCCAAAATGGACAACCCTAGTCATAGGTAAAGTTGCCTTTGTGCAAAATCTACCCCGACTTTACCTAAACTCAAGCTGCATTACCTTTTACAATAACTCCAGAAAATGTCTTTTATACGATTTATTTTAAATATTATTATTATTATAAGGAAAGTAAAGATGCCACATTTGACGGTACCTACTTCATTATCAGTTCCACCGTGGAAACCAAACGTTTCAAAAGGGACGCATTAACAATGACTACTACCCATTTAAGAGCGTACTAGGTGTGTTATTAATTTAATAGCTTTCGTTTCCAAAGTTTTGTCCAGTAAACACCCGGACAAGAAAAATAATTTTTGAAGTGAACATTTTCAAACAAAAGCGACTAAAACAAAAATATACACTTCATTATTTTGTTAACAATTAAATGATACTAGCTTTTGGCCGCGGCTCTACCCTACTACCTATACCTTACTCTACCTTATACCCTATTCTACCTTATTCTACTCTACTCTAACCTTCTCTTCGCTACTCTACCTTACTTTACCCTATACTACCCTATTTTTTTTTCTTCCATGAGAACCATCTCACAATAACAAACACAACAATAAAGAATTAGCGAAATCGGTTCAGCTGTTCTCGAGATTTGCGCTTAGCAACACATTTAGCGATTCATTTTTATATTAAAGATGTCCGTATTCCATATTCTACGTCATTCATATTGCGTACCGCTGGAGATACATAAGTTACTAGTGTTTCCAGTAAGATTAATATTGCAAAAAAAGTACGAGTTTTAACCGACTTCCTAAAATGGAGGAGGTTCTCAAGTCGTCTGACTTTTAGATCATGGAACACAATAAATGATAGCTAATCTTGCGGGATTGCTGCAATCGTATGTCTGTTTATTGTTAACACCATTTAATAACATGGAAATAAATGCATTTCGGTATACCCTCATTCCTCTTTTCACCAATTATGTTCAAATTCCATGCTTATTAGTTAGCGCTTAACTTTTTAGTTTATGGACCGATCTCGATGATTCTTTTGTGTTGTTTTGAATTACCTATAACTCTGTATTAATCTCATTACTGAAGGAATATACTAAGTGCCCATCTATTAGGTGGGCTTTAATCTCTAAATGTCTTGACCCACCCTAGCCCAAAAGAATTTGAATGATTTTTCACCATATAAAAGATACCTTACGGGGAAATTGCTCACTATTTAGTTTTAACTGTGGAAAACGATAACTAAAAAGGGAAAAAATTAAAAACGTTTGTACAAATAAATTCAACCGACTTGAAAAACAAACTAAACTAATGCCCTGAGCGATAAGATCGCCCCAAGTACTCTCGGCTAGTTTTGCAAATGTCTATCTGGTCCACATTATGAGGTGTACATACAATAAAGTATTATTATAGGTAGGTACTATCACTTGCAAAAGTCCATAAGAATTCTTAAAACTTATTCGTTTGACGTTTAGTTTGACTTACGACCTTTTATTTTCAAGTTTCGCCAACAAATGATTGAAATTCACAATTTCATCAACTTATCATAAGTCAAGATGGCCCAGTGGTATAGGCACACAGATTGAAGCGCAAATCAGTGTGCCGCAAGTTCAAATCCCACGCAATTATTGACTTTTTGTAAGTTCTTACCCGATTGGAAGTTATGTATTTGCATTACATATATTAAATTATTCTTTAACTTGTTCACACATTTCTTAGAGTTAGAAAGGTAGATCACAAAAAAACTAAATAAAGAATTAGATTTCTGCGAGGTAGACATGAGTTTTAACTTAACCGAAATGAACTGTCGTTTGGTTGTAGTTGTTGGTTAGTGACGTGAGGTTGACAGTATTGTAATATTCGCAAAATGGAGGCTAATATTAGTATTGAAGTGAGGGCGACTATCATTGGGCTGCATAAAAGTGGTCTTAATAAAACACAAATATCTGAAGAAACCGGACTGAATGTGAGTATAATAGCTATTAATGAATTGTAACTTTATTACAAATTAATCTTCTAATTAAAACGTATGCCATTTATGAATCCATTCATCGTATCTTTATGAGGTTTAAAAGAGAAATACGTAAATCGTTGGGTTTATTGGATTGGTTATTGGATTAATAAATGCAGTTTTATTTTAAAATTATATTCAATAATTATGATTATTAACATTTTATATAATAAAAATGAAGTGAAGTAGGTATAGCTGCCTAATATATTTTTATTTTTATTTTAGAAAAATACTGTAAATCTTTGGCTAAAAAGATATGAGGAAGAAGGTAGCCTTGCTAGTCGAAAGAGAAGTGGGAGACCGAAGCTTATTAGCGAGGCGCAGCGACGACATATGGTGGACGTATACGAAACGAATGGTTTCGCACCAACGAGACATTTTGCGGAATTATATGACACCTCGATGGATACTGTTCGCCGTGCACTTCACGCTGAAGGCGTGCATCACAGAAAACCTGCTAAAAAGCCGTACTTGACAGAGAGGCACAAACAAGAACGATTACGTTTCGCACTAAATATTTAATGTTAACTAAACTAAATGGCCTACCATTTTATTTTAACATATCTGTGATTATTCGTTAACATACACTGTATTATATTGTGTTTACTTTCGTTTAAAACAGCTATATCTTTTAACTTGTGCCATCGCCTCATCTTAAGAATGCAGTGAACTCGCTATCAATTTTGTTGACAATAATCATGAGTCTATTTCGTTTTTTATTCTTCTACCCGCACTGTTTTAACATAATACTATAGTTTAATTTATTTTTCTCATCTAATTGACGATTATCTTGTGAGAACTAAAGTTCTTTTAACAGAAATTGAGGTTTGGTTTCAATCTTCTTTTCGTCAAGAAAATGAACAATTAAGCTATGACCTCAATACATTCATTGTGACGTTACACAAAAATAAAATGTTTACAAAGTCCAAATCATATATCACTTTTCAACAAATAACTGGATATAAACAATTACCTATATTTTATTTTATTAAAATTTGAATATCCGTTCATTGTTACGTTATTCATATTATGAATGGTCTAAGTGGGTATACTTCCAACAAACAATCTTAGGCGTAACATAGATAACGGTTACAAGATAACTTTTTGTCTAGGTAACAATTCGACGTCACAATTCTCATAAATGTTTAATTTGTAAATATAAAGAATAAACATTTTTATTAAACACGTCTTTTTATTTCCACCTTATAACATCGAAAAGATGTAACAACTAAATAATTGCAAATTACGAATGTGATTCTTCTTGTGGTTAATAGATCACATTCGTAATTTGCAACTATTTAGTGCAAAAAATGCAATAGTATTTTTCATAGAAATATAAAAAAACAACTATATCAATATAGATTGGGAATTTTCAAAGTAAGAAATAACTGCAACGGACCGACCATGATTTGAACTCGGGTTACGTGATTTGCGAATCCAACACTTAGTTCACACGGCTACCAGCACATGACGTATTTGCGCGAATTTTGCTATGGTAAGAACAGAAAAATAATAATGTTTTTAAGCTCAGTGCGACGACAGTTCCTTAGTGTGTGTTATCTGTGGAATGTGGATACTCATACATGCGCACACATACGCACGGAAGCATCGCGCTCGCTCGGTTCGTAGCAATGTAATCTTTAGCGTTCCTATGGACTTTTGCGGCCTTACTGTACCTCATATATAAATAAAAAACGAAAAATACCGACTTTCGAAAAATTATTTAGCGGTTATATTTTTTTATAGATAATTTAAAAACAAATAACATGTATACCTAGGTACTTTAAAAATCACGTTAATCTGAAAATATCACAGTTCTAAAGTGGACAGTTTCATAAAGAGACCACTTCATAAGTACCTATTGAAAAAAACCGGCCAAGTGCGAGTCGGACTCGCCCATGAAGGGTTCCGTAGCAGCAAGTAACATAATATAAAAGTTCTTGTAATGTGTTGTAACTTTGATCGATGTTTTAATAATAGTGTATTTTTTTCGATTTATGACGCATTAAAAAAAAACTACTTACTAGATTTCGTTCAAACCAATTTTCGTTGGCAGTTTTTATAGTAATGTACATCATATATTTTTTTTAGTTTTATCATTCTCTTATTTTAGAAGTTAGAGGGGGGGGGGACACACATTTTACCACTTTGGAAGTGTCTCTCGCGCAAACTATTCAGTTTAGAAAAAAATGATAATAGAAACCTCAGTATCATTTTTGAAGACCTATCCATAGATATCCCACACGCATGAGTTTGATGAAAAAAAAATTTTTGAGTTTCAGTTCTAAGTATGGGGACCCCCAAAATTTATTGCTTTTTTTCTATTTTTGTGTGAAAATCTTAATGCGGTTCACAGAATACATCTACTTACAAAGTTTCAACAGTATAGCTCTTATAGTTTCGGAAAAAAGTGGCTGTGACATACGGACGGACAGACGGACAGACAGACAGACATGACGAATCTATAAGGGTTCCGTTTTTTGCCATTTGGCTACGGAACCCTAAAAAGGAGATGAGAAGTTTTGTAGACTTGCAATCAAAATGCCTTGTGTGTGATGCAGGTGTTGCCGGGCGCCCGGACAGCGAGCAGCAGCCGGGCCGGGCTCACGGCGGCGGCGACTCATTCTCCCATTGTCTCGCTCTCAATGACAACACTTCCAAAATATCCGCTAAACAAAAGCCTAGCGCGCACCGCCGCTATTCATTCCACATTTTATTTTCTGTTTGAAAGGCACTTAATACACAATGAGTCGTGAATAATCTACAATAGCTGTTGGGAAATTATTCATACCGAATCGCCATTCAGGGAAATAAGTATTCAGACGAAATCATTATAATAAAGCTCGATTATTATGATTAGTTACATTCATGCGAACGTCTCGGAGCGGCAATTAGCCGAAGCGAGTGTAATTAAGATGCAGTCAAATAGATTTAAAGAGCATGCAGCG
The DNA here is from genome assembly GCA_910589285.2 of Mythimna ferrago. NCBI lineage: Eukaryota > Metazoa > Arthropoda > Insecta > Lepidoptera > Noctuidae > Mythimna > Mythimna ferrago. The sequence continues at coordinate 25,843,544 of OU342692.1, forward strand.
CAGAAACGTGGGCCTGGGCAACAGCCGGCACGCACGCGGCCCCGGGCTCTGTGAGAACGTACCTACTCCATTATCCGACATCACAGCGAGCGACGGCGTTAAATTAGCATCCACGTAATAAACACGAAATAAACATCGAGACTAATGGATGATTGGGGCGGCACGCTCGACGCCGCCGCTGCGCCGTGCCGGGCCGCACAGCCGCGCCGGGCCGCACCGCCGCCGCGCCGGGCCGCATGCCACCCGGCCCGGCGCGGTCTCGGTCGCGACTCACGGCGCGCGGCGAGCCGAATTAAAGTTATACTTATGTATTTATTTTATCTTCACAACGAACGATAAAAAGTTTATTGTTACTTTTTATGGGTGTGATATTGTGTCCGCACAGATTCGTGCACCACCGTTATCTCGCGAAGGGAACTATGGCCGCATTTAGCCATACATAATGGTATTTAATTAAATATAATATTTTAGTGTCGAGGATTTTGTACCAATTCTTTTGTGAGTTTATGACGTCATAGCGCAATCCGAAACCTAAAGTATGTATTTCCGGCGATATTTAATTGCATAGTACCTACCTACTGAGTATAAATTTCTTCCAAACCGTTCTATGTCAGTAGGTAGGCGATCCAGTTAACTATCTTATTGATAAGCATAAAAGCTTTCAAAGTAATACGTGCACATGGTAGGTAATCTCATATATTGCTGCAGTAAAACGGCAGTAACAGTAATCGGCGAGATTCGCGGTGTAGCGAGACGTTTAAGATAAGAGCACTCGTAATAACGATCACGAATTATAACGAGCTCCTTCGTCACGGCCTGATAACTGCGCGCGATCTGAACATCAGCCGCTACTCGCCACTCGTAATTACCGGCTTCCACGAAGCGCATTACACACAGTAGTTACAGTTAAACGTCGACTGAACTCACTTCGGGTGAAATTCGATTCCCGAAACGCGAGTATAATTTATCGTCAGTATTATCTCTCGTAAAACGAAAACCCAATTTATGTACGTCCGCCACCCGCCGCCCCGCCGTCATAAAACATAATATTATCGACATCGCCCCCTCCCTAGGCGATCACGAAACTAAGCAAGCATCGGCCATTTTAAGTACCGAACTTGACAGGCGGGTGTTGTCGTGCGTCTCGCTCGCACTCGCAGCCCACGGCGGGAGCGAGCGGGACGGCGCCGGGAGCGAACTCTTTCATGTGCCGCCGGAACAGGGAGCGTTCTGCACGATCTCACGCTATTTTATTTTATAAATATGTATCTTGCTCCACAACATAACGTAACCGCGCCTGTTGCGATCAAATCTGTATTCGTTCTATAATTATTACTGAAAAGTTGAAATTAATCAGTGACACCTAATGTCTAACGCCGGCCGGGTAGGTACTTAAAATATCGAATCATTGAAAAAGTAATTTGTAAATCACATTCTGTTGATAGACTTAGTAAATAGCGTGGCATGGTAGCTAGGTATGTAGCGCGGCGTGTCCGCGTGGCGCCGCGACCTACTGCGATCAGCTGATTGGAGCGCGGCGCGGGGCGGGGGCGCCCGGTATGGGAGGGGGGAGCGGGGGGCGGTGCACACGCGCACACAACAGCTGATAGCGCGAGATCACCGCCGTCGCGACGCGGCCAGACGTCGACGTCGCTTGCCGTAATTAAAGGATGCATCTCCAAGTAGCTCTGCTCGCTCCGCTCCGCCGCGTCGTCGTTCGCGCTCCACGTCCACGGTCTCAAACACGAATTTCGCATATGCAGTCAATTTTACAGGTTATTAAACTACACTCGCGCGCTGGTGGCCTGGAGCAGGTAGGCGTTCTCAGTGAGTTACGACATCAGTTTGAACAGCACGATACGAATTTAACGTACACTACCTACTTATTGCTTACTTTGCTGTAAGCTAAATAAAAATAATTACGAATGTTTAGTAACGTGTCATCGTTTTGGAGACGTCGCGTCACGACTCGAGGTATGTGCGCGTTCTACAGCGCTAAGTGGAGATGTCGTTTATTTGTGGCACGAAGCGCGGCCGCCGCTGGCCAGCGCTAAGTAACCGACGCTCAAATAAAACCACTCGTCGCACTAAGTGTTAACATTACTCGCGCCCACGATCTATTCACATGAAAAACCTAATAGACACCTGAGAAATCATTTAATAACGCAAAAATAATATGATCACAACATTCTGATTAATATTCGAACTTCCGTTAATGTATAATCAATAAACCGTGACCGGTTAATTAGAAAATAATTCACCCATACTCTGAAAGTAGGTACATTAACTCTAGATACTTGCTATCCAGGAAATAGTAAATTTCCTATGAGTATAATTTAAACTCGAGTGTTTTTTTAAATAAGCCTACACCTACAGTGCAGTTTAATTATATGATCTTGCTGGGCGGGGAAGAAAAAGTAATAAAGCCAAATATAAACAGTAGAGGACCCAGGTGCGAACCATGAAGGACACCAAAATCAATATCATTATCCGATGACCTGAGCCAACGGTAGGTAGGTACCAATTAAAATTCAGGGTCCATTAAATATGGATTAAACCAGCGCAGAAGATGGTCGGATGTCAATATTCTAGCATCTTCAGTGCCAACTTGTGAGATACTCTATCAAATGCCTCACTGACTAGTGACTTGTGGATTTCAAGTTCTTTATTAATACATGTTACCGGCGCAGGAATATCTTAATTGATATTATATGGTGTTTCACAAGCAAAGGATGTCGCTCATTAACTGCTCACAATGCAACATCTTGGCTGATTGCACGTTATAAGTATGTGACTTGTTATGGATTCTGATTTCCGAGTTGTTGCAAACACGGTGTCGTATCCGCAAAAAAGTGTCGTAAGTACACGTTAAACATGTATGTTTGTTGATGCAAGTTTCTTTTGTTCTGTGGATACGAGGGCGCGGGCGGGGCGCGTGTTTGTAAACTCGCGGCGGAAGCGAACGATAACGAGAATTACCCAAACCATTCCGTGCCCGATCCCTCCCAAACTTACCTTTACTTTACGAATGAAAGGCAAATCTTTTCATATCGCTTCACCGAGCTGCTTTCGAACGCATTGTGTGATAACTTTGAAATACCGTCCATTGTATCGTAACTCAAAGATGTCCATTGTATAGGGATGTTGCCAGAGTCGGGTACCTAAACAAAAAGACTTTATGAGAATTTTCTTTTATGATTCAAGTTATTAACGAACAGTATAGAACATACGTACTTATGGTTAGTTACAGTATTTATGACAAAAACATGAACAAAACAGTTTTTCTTTGCAACACTGTGTGGAGATGTATAAAATTGTAACTTTCTCGTGGCGCAGACTACATTATAAATGTTAATGATTGAGAAGCGCTACGTGTTTTTGCATCATTGGGAACATGTTCCAACTACGATGATTACCAGAGTTACCACGAACACATTGAAACATTCGTTTACCATACACAAGCAGTTACGACCATACTCATGAACATAATGTAGCTGCTCCATATAGTAAAAATAACATCTAAGAGCATAACGATACAGGTACATATACAGAAACTAAGAATTAAGTACTTGAAATGTATACAGGTTTAATGTAGAAAGTAGTAATCCTTAAATAAATAGTTAACCGAACGGTACCTAATGAGTGGATAATTTCGGCGAGCATATTATCGCTCCCGCACACGGTCGATACATTCTCTCAACTTTCAGTTCTCGTACCTACATTTAGGATACAGCCTCGAGACTGGTTCCGCTCATTAGACCACCGGCGACCAATTACCGTGAAATTTTCATATAAGTAAGTTTAACTTACTTCTTAAGTTAAGCACACGAGAGACATTGCGCAAGTACGAACCAATTAAGTAAACATTTACTGTAATTTGAAAGTAATACGCTTTCGATATTTATTTAAAAGTCATGTAAAGATATTTATCAACATTATCGAGTATTGTGAAACCAGACCGCGGCAGCATGTCCAGTCGTTAATGAAACTATTAACAACATATTACCCAAGTGGACTGGCCCGAGAGCGTCACCGCTAGCTGTTTATGCTAACTACTGAATAACTTTGCATCCAATTCCGTTATTTTTCCAATAAATAGTTGTTATGTTTATGCATCATATTAAATTATCTAGAATAAACAAGTCCCTATGTTAATAAAGGTACCTAATTAATAGTATGAGAATTAGAAAGTCATCTAAATCACTTGAAGTTGTTTTCCCAAACGCTCGACGCTCATCAACTTCACAAATTGCTTCATCAGCGCCAAATCTTGAACTTTTTCTTGTAGTATTTGATGTTGAGTATTCAATTCTTTGTTTCTCTTTATATCACATCTCATATGAGCAGTGATAATAATGATTTCTGCATGACTATGTTAGTTTTGTTTTTACAAATCTTTTGTTCCATTTCAGTTCAGTATAATTAATTTCTATTGTATAAAACCTCGTGTATCCCCCTTCGTCCCCTGTGCCGCCCTCACGACGGTCTCTCCCGGCTTCATCTGCGAGTATGTTCACGCCTCGCTGTAACAGTGTGAACAGAATAATTTAAGCAACCGTTAGTCAGCTCGCGGCTCGTCTATATTTATTAATAAATACATTTCGAATGCATTGCTTCGCGGATGTTGTTCGTTTCAACACTTGTGTGAAAAGTGCTAGCAACAGCCGATGATTAATATGAGTTGAGTAAACATACGAGTATGTTTGAAACTCGTTATATTTACTGCACTTGTCAGTATGTAGAATGTATTCTTTGTCAGTTGAGACTTGTAGTGGCGGGCGAGGGGGACCGAGTCGTGACTTGATGTTTTACATGAATCTTTCGTCGTTCAACATCAGCCATAAATACGTGCTGTGCACGCTTGCGTACAACGTACAGCGACAGAGTACTGGCATCAGTGTCCTGTGTCCGGCTGACTTGCTGGGGCCTTACCATGACGTGTTATAATGTCAGGCGTGCGAGCGCGAAAGAGGGATGGAGCTGTACGCATGTATACTGCCTTTAACAGTTCAGTTTAGGTCATCAAACGGATCGCGGTATGAGCTTGTGGTAGGTCCCCTGCTCTGGCGGCGTGGCGCGCGGCGCTGAATCGTGTGTGCCGCGCCCACGCTTCACATATCTACGTCGTTACAATTATTACATAGGTACTATTATATTTTAATGAGTTATTATAACTTGATAGCACGCTCTTAGTACGTAATTAAAAAGAAAACAGGTTCGTTAGCAACCTAGCTGCTGCTTGCTACCTACACATTGTTAATTCAATATGAAATTTCATTCGTGGTGCGCGTGGTGCGTGGTGGTAGGCGACCGGTCGGGCCAGAGAATAATTAAATATAGTTGACCGAGCGGAGTTTTATAAGAATTATGACTTTTCATGAAGGTCTCACTACTTTATTGTAAATTTTACGACACGTTCGCAAAAGCACCGCCATTGAACTGCCATTACGAACGAAAGTCTCCCCGATACTTGCGAGAGGCGAGCGAGACCGATGCGCGATTCCGACCGACATCATTTTAATTGGTATTCGGTTGGTTGTAAACTAATAACAACGTTGGTACCTTTACCTCGTACACTACACACTAGGTGATATTATATTAAAATAACTTCTATACCACAACCCAATTAAGCCCGAGCACTATGTAATACAATACAAACATTTACAATATGATATTTTCTGTACGCGGCGTGTTATTTATATCATTAATTAACGCCTCGATAATTATAAATTCAGTCAAATAATAATAGCACGTTGTTTTCGACGTGTTTTGGCGTGCTTTATAATCAATTTAAATACCTACGTCCCGGTAAACAAACAGAGGCAAATACTTCTGAATCGTGTCTCTATGTATTATTCATGTGATGATAATAATGTAGTTTCAAATAACATCGATGCCGGTGTTTGGACGATATAGTTGTAATGAAGACGCCGAGGAGCGCAGCACTGCATTCCTCCCGTGACCAATCAATTGAGCCGTTTGCTTCAACAAATCAACACTATTTATTAGACAACTATCGAAACACCGTGCTGCCGCCCGCCGCAGGAAGACTGCATCTACTCTATGTGTGATATGAATTGTGATTGTTGATAAATCTACATTATTAGCTGATCTCTACACTTTCTTCCTGTAAAAGCGTCAAACTGAAAAATACTTGATCGTGACGGCCCAGTGGTTACGGCACCCGCCTCTCAAGTACGCGGGTTAGAAACCAGGCAAGTACTGGCCAATGTAATTTTTTTAATTCCTATGTACTTTTACCCCCTTTATAGCACGTAAAGCCGTTGATCCCGGTCGTCATCAGTAGATTTTTGACAGTCGTTACAGGTAGTACCTGACAGTCTGACCATCAGTCTAACCAAGGAGTATCGTGTAATTGTGTAGCCCCAGCAACTGGTTTGTGGAGGTCTGTTAGCCGGGTACTCAGCCGCATCCGGTAGACGGAAAGTCGACCCCTGCTACACTCGCGAGCAACCAAATCGACTCAACGTACAAATGCGCACTTGCTGATGATTACTTCAAAGAATAAGTACTGGATTGTTTAAAAATAAAAACCTTATACAACGCGTTCCAAATGAGAATAGGATCGCCCGCCATGTTGTGACGTCACCATTTACTGTCAAATCGAGGAAAGAAATTTTTAAACCATAATTAATTTACGAAAAATTTAATTTATTTATGAACTGTGAAAGAAAAAAGTTTAATCAGAATCCAGTTCTTCAATTTTACTCATCTCTAAGTTTTTCAATTTTGCCAAAATTTCTTCGATTTGACAGTACGACGAGACGTCAAAACATAGTGTTACGCCATTAAACGTGAACCCGCCATATCTCCGAGAAAATAAAGAGTAGCACGTAATAATTAAAACGCATTGCTGTTCGAAAGGTCTAGAATGGTTGTGCGTAGCCAGTAATAGGTATCTATCTAACCGATAAGGGGAATGGTACTCTCCGACGTTAACAATAGAGTCGAAATTCGCATAAAAGTTACTCTTATTACCACGAGCCATAAAAATGATTTATGACTTCGAGAAGCGATTCAATTGTTCTGGAATTCTGGATAGATCCGGGGATGTCGGTATCTAGAATTTTCTTGGCTCCGCATATAAATACGAGCCCCCGGCCGGAAGCGAGTCAGTTGTGATTTCGACTGCGATCAAGAGCGAACTACCCTAGTACTTGAAGTGATTTTACTTAACGACCTAAGCGATAGTGTAACGGTACTCTAGTGTTAATTGCGATTCGGATTATTGTTGACTGGACTAATTTGTTATTGTTTGTGGTGAATAAAGTTCTCTCGTCAGTAAATCGGCATTTGATTACCCACGTACGTACTACGTAACAATAGGAATCGGTGCCATTCTCATTTGGAACGCGTAGTACATTAGATAGTGTTAGGTACTGTTACAAAGCCTTCAGTTTTAATTTGGTGCTTATCATTAATTTAAAAATTAATTTAGTACCTACTTTTTATAATTTATTTAATTGGACACATAATATTGTCCTCACTACGGTACCTACTAGTGATGTAACGAATATTCGCATTCGCGCGAATATTCGCACATTTTTAACATTCGCATCGCATTAGAATTTACAAGAAACATGCGAATATTCGTTCCATCCTATGAGTAACGAATGCTTACTCTTCTTCACTTTGTGCTCTGTCAATTTTTATAAAAATGATACTTACCAATTTAAAGCTGAAGTTTTAGATTTTCCAACGGTATTTCGTTTATTAAAAGCAATTAAGTAATCCCTGAAGAAAAACAACAGTGTGAACTTGTACGTTGAGTCGATTTGGTTGCTCGCGTGTGTAGTTGGAAAAAGACAAGGGAGATGAATGTAGAGACCTACGATTCTGAAATTAATGAATAACTGAACGAACTGAAAAGGAAAACCTTGTCGTGTTTGGGAAAGTTTACAATAAACCAAAAAAGTAGTGATCCGTCGACCTCCTGCACGGCTGCCTGGCGGAACGCTCAACGCGATCCAATCGTTCTTTTCACAAATTCGATTGTGTTGAAGTTTTTTTTGACGTTGCGAACTTTTTGCTACTACTGTATTTCTTTATTCTATAGTTTAATGGATCATTTCAGTCTTTGTGTTACCTTTTTTTTATTTCAACACAGACGGTATAAATAATGTTTTTATTTTATTTGTAACTGACAACTCTTTGTAAAAAATAATATTGCCACAATGAGCACCTCGCAACGATAGCATGTTATTAATTTATAATTTGGAGATGTTTTTATAGATAGTGGGTGCTCAAAGTATGGTTGTTATCTTGTGTTTGCACTGAATACATAGTTTAGTTATAATGTGGGTTAATGTTCGTCTGATCGTATGCGGACACGGCACCGATCAGCTGTGCGCGTCCCGCGGCCGCGTGGCAACACGCCGCGCCCCGCCGACATCGGCATAGGCAGCATGCGACCACAGTATTAATATCCATACAGTAGTCCATCTTCATACAAACGGACGAAACGCGAGCTATACCTACGCGCCTCGATCTCGCGGTGCACTCGCGGGCACAGTCTGTGTAGTGTGTGTGTCTGTCTGTGCAGTCAGACTGTGCCGCAGTGACGATCGGACGGTGTGTTGTTTTTTTAACAATAACCGCGCGATTTTTTTACTAAAAATAAATTCAAGTACATATTTACATACATATTTAATATGACGAGTAGGATATATTGTGCTGTTTTTGGTTGCATGAATTCGTCAATAACGCATCCAGACATAACTTTTTTTGGATTACCTGGAAACTCTGAAAGGTACCTACTTACTAGTAGGTCTGTGTGTCTTTTTGATGGATAAGTATTTCCTTTTATGTCCTGAAAAAAAAAAGATTTCTGGATTAATGAATAAAGTGAATAGATATATTTCACTCGTGTCAATCACTTTACGTGATTGACACGAGTGAAATAGGTATGTGATAAATCAAACACTTCAGGATAAATTGTATAAATATTTTATTCACTTTGATCAACACAATTTCATACTTATCGTTCTATTAACAATCATTTTCAAATACACAGTTTAGTCGGACATGTTTTCTGTTCAACGACTCAAAGCAGACTGACTCTGTCCAAAATGACAGTAACAAACTCAGTGTTTCCCTACCACAAACTTTCACAAACACTCGGTCGACTAACCGACCAATCAGAGCAAAGTAAAGAGTACGTAACATCAATTGACTAATATACATTAGAGTTTATCTAATAATTAACTGCAAGTAAATATTTCATTTTAACAATTATGATATATTTATACAAAACAAATCCATAAAGTCTAATATTATAAATTATTACTTAATATCTACAACGAATGTCCAAAGTTCATGTAACTACTAGCGCCATCTATCGCTTATCATTGGAAGTTGAACGATTTATGAATACTTTCTTTAAAAATCATTACATTCGGCCATCCGACATCGTGCGATCTCCTGACGCACGATTATAATTAAAATGATAGGATATTTTCATTAAAATTATGAAACTTAATTCCAGTTCTACAAGGAACTGAGTCTTACATTCATAATCATTACATTCGGCTTAGTCTTGATTATTTGCTTTATCGTCACGTCATATGTTTATAACATTCTCATCACGCGAAGAATAGAGATTTTTTTTTTGTCAAAGGCTTTTCTCTATATCCGAGTTTATATAAGGTCGGAGGAAAGTATGCTTCTAAATGTTATTCCTCAGTTTGCCAAAATCGGTAATTACAGTAATTTTATACTTAAAACTTTGTTTTTTTTTTCAATGGATCTATGGATTTTAAAATGAGGCAAATTCAATTTTACCCTCATAATTGCAATCAGATCTACTAATCTTTATTAAACCACTTATCCTGTAGGCTGTATCAAGGATTTTACTGATAACGAAAGTATCTTTTTGCTAGTCTAACCCAGATATTGGCGCTCACTTCATATCTTAAACTTTTTAACGTATTTTACTTCGTAATGTTTATCATTTAAAGGCACTCTGATCCTGGTAGTTTTGTGGCAGTCTGTCTAGTGGGACATTTAACAGAATTAATAACACGCCATAGGCATATGTTTCCTTGGTGTTCGTCATAGGAATCATTTTATTTTGCTAGGGGATTTAAAATAGTGGTTATACATTTTAGCAAAACCGCGCTCAACCTTAGACAAGATACAGCGTTAAAAACAAGGTCAATACCATGACTATCGCAAAAGCTCTTGATAGTAGGGTATCTAAAAGAAATCCACGATTGCAATATTATTCAAGTTAATAAACTACTGTCAAATATGTTTTATAACCAACACTCAATTAGGTACTCAAAACCATTGGTCAATGTTAATTATGTGAGACTGTAAGCATAAAGTAAAATTGATCAGCTTTTTGTTCGAAAGTATTCTTCATTATTTACGCGCACTGAATTCACTTCATGTCATTAGGTTTTTCATCGGGTTCAGCTATAAGAATTTGAAATCTAGATCTTATTCATTTAATCCTAAGCAAATGCTGGCGCTTGCTCTCTCATTTTGTTTCTATTGTGTCTCTAGTCAAAGTATTCGAAAATTTGATATTTAGATCAATTCTCGTCTCAATACTATAAACAGAAACAGTATTCGTCTTAATTTCTGTGGAAAACATGATATTACGACTTAAGGTATCGACATACGCGTCCTAGATCTTACACTCTCAGTGGTTAAATGAAACTCACAAATCTGTAGCCACCATGTTGCTACATGTTGTGTGGCGACTCGTTTAGTCAGAGTTCATTACTTTCATTATTTGAAAGCATAATATAAAACAGAAACTTAAGCATTTAGAATAAAAGTGATCCTTCAGCTAGAGGCTAAGGGCTTAATTGTACTAATATTATCTCTCAAATAATATTAGCAGCATATGTGCGTGATTTCGTACCAAGTAAAGGTTCTAATAATGAAGTTCGGATCGCACTGTTCGTCAAACTTTATTTTTATTTGAAACCTTGAAATTGGTCCTCTACTCTAGTGTATGGATTTTCAATCCATCTTCCCCTTAACCGAATAAATAACGATGTAATATTTAGCTCTATTTAAATCATTCATTGTATCATAATCATCTTAGGAACCGGCTTCGATTTCAGTCTGGACGACGAGAACTAGTTATGGTCATGTAATAGTATATATTTTATCCTACTTGTAAAATAAATATCATTGTGTTCTCTATCTATAGAATCAGTCTCTGCTACAGTATGCACACGTCACAGGAATTGAAAACGTGTAATAAATCCATTTCCTCGTCTACAATTTAATGGTTTGGCTCAATTCCTAATAGATTTATCATTAATCCCGTGTGTTTAAATTTATATCTGCAGCTCTTTTACTTATATGTTATCCGTATATAAGCATTAATTTGTCGTAATAATATTCACATAAGTTACACCTTAATTCTTACTAGCTAACATTTCTGCTTGAAACCGACCATAATTCTGCTCATTAGATAAAATCATTTTAGTTTAGTTTACCACTTCGTCACTAAATGCTAACTTACAAAACTTGGCAAGGTTTCGTAAATTTTCTATTTTCTCTTGGTAAGACTAGCAAGTTTTTGAGACAAATTGTATAGTCAGTTTCTGATCCTACTTGCTTAATACAAATCAATTATAATTACTCTTTCTAATCAAACTTAAATACTCTCAAAATTTACAGAAGTGATAGAACTCCCGTATCACAAAGTTCCAATGGATATGTTCAAACCTCGATACTTGTAACGCTTTCCTCCTTGAAAATCATTAAACCACTCTCTTAGACCAACGTGGGGTACCTCTTCGCTTCTTGCATCGTGGTGGTGTCTTATTCCTTCCAAATCGTCTCTTTGCATCATTTTTCTTCAAGTCTGTACTGTTTGAACCAGGAACTATCTATTTGTTCAATAATACTGGAAATTTTTCCTTCTGTAGTTCTGTCGGAATCCAAGTCCTCAAAATAAAAAAATCAGTGGTTAAAACATTTACAGGAAATAGTACTTGTATCGTTCATTTGAAACTCTTTTTTAAGAATCAAATCACAGTGTTAAATTATACTTTCAATTCAATTTATCTATACCTATAATATCTTCAAAAACTATAACAGAATGTTCAAATCTCATCCAATAAACAGTTCAAATATGATATGAATAAACTTAATAAATTATTCAATTCATTTACAACATCTGCATTAAGCCAACGTAGTCAGACTAAAATCACATTAATAGGTAAATTCATACGTTACTTACGCTCTTGAGGATAATTTCGTCTGCACCGGGCACACTTAACCCGAATCTTAATTGGCTCATCTGGCCAAATCAAATGGCTCAGTTGGCTTCAGATGGCCCACTTGGCCTCAAATGGCCCACATGGCCTCAAATGGCCCACTTTGCTCCAAATGGCCTACTTGGCCTCAAATGGCCCACTTGGCCTCAAATGGCCCACTTGGCCTCAAATGGCCCACTTGGCCTCAAATGGCCCACTTGGCCTCAAATGGCTCACTTGGCCTCAAATGGCTCACTTGGCCTCAAATGGCCCACATGGCCTCAAATGGCCCACTTGGCCTCAAATGGGCTCGCTTAGCTTTATCAAAGGCATGCTTGCCTCATCCCTCATTAAGGCTCGCTTGGTCTTATTAAGGCTCACTTGGCTTCGTCAAAGGCACGCTTAGCTTCATCAAAAGCACGCTTGGCTTCATCAAAGGCACGCTTGGCTTCATCAAAGGCACGCACGGCTTCATCAAAGGCACGCTTGGCTTCATCAAAGGCACGCTTGGCTTCATCAAAGGTACACTTGGCTTCGTTAAAGGCACGTTGGGCCTCATCAAAGTCACGTTTGGCCTCATCAAAGGCACGCTTGGCCTCGTCAAAGACACTCTTGGCCTCATCAAAGCACTGAAATCAATTCAAAACATTTCAAATGAACCATCATTAAGGCTCGCTTGGTCTTATTAAGGCTCGCTTGGCTTCGTCAAAGGCACGCTTGGCTTCATCAAAGGCACGCTTGTCTTCATCAAAGGTACACACTTAGCTTCATCAAAGGCACGTTTGGCCTCATCAAAATCACGCTCGGCCTCATCAAAGACACTCTTGGCCTCATCAAAGCACTGAAATCAAATCAAAACATTTCTAATGAACCATTTACAGACTCTTAAATTGCCAAGAAGTCAGTAAGTCAGCAAATTGACGGTAATTACGTATTCCAAAGTGTAGATCTCTATGGAGAAGAAATTCCATTTACAGCCTTTTAAATCGTGTTATACATATACAAACTCAGTTTTAACTTTGTTCTCTCAAATTCATTTATTGTTTGTCATAGGTGGAAATTTAGTTCATAAAACAACAGTACAAAATAAATATCATTTATCATTTAAGACTTATCATTTATCATCTATCATTTATCTTTTATCGTTTAACATTTATAAATAAATAAATTTATCATTTATCATCATTTATCATTTACTATTTATCATTTATCGTTTATCGTTTAACATTTATAAATAAATAAATTTATCATTTATCACTGATCACTGACCACCTATCACTGATCGCTTATCACTGATCACTTATCACTGATCACTAATCACTGATCACTAATCACTGGTCACTAATCACTGGTCACTAATCACTGGTCACTAATCACTGGTCACTAATCACTGGTCACTAATCACTGGTCACTATTCACTGGTCACTTATCACTGATCACTTATCACTAATTACTTATCACTTATCACTGATCACTTATCACTGATCACTTATCACTGATCATTTATCATTCATTATATATCATTTATCATTATTGTGACATACTAATAAGGGGTACAACATGTTTTTACAACTATTCGTCGAAACGAAAGGGAAATTATCGTGCCACACAAAGTAATCCGAGGCAACAATGACAATTATCGCTTTGGGAAATAGGAAAATTTTACATATAAACTTTTTTTTTTTAATTTATCACTATACGAATTCGATGAAATTAAATAAAGGAAAAGCACCCAATTTGAAATATAGAAACTAAAATGAATCACCAGCATTTAAGAGGTGTTTAGTCTTGTCAACGTTCGATTACGAACATGACGCGCATATCTGTACCACTCAGTTCACACATTTGAAGGGAATCGAATGATTCAATACACGAGCCTGTCACCATCAGTAAGAAATTTGGGTGAGTATGATACTGGTCTAAAATACTTGGCACACTTGGCTAAAAAAATAAATAAATCTCGAGCTCACTTAGCTTCAATTTAGGCACACATAACCTCTTGTCTGAAGTAACACTAGCACACATGGGAAAAAGAATAAAAAATATCTCGAGCTCATTTAGCTTCAATTTAGGCACACAACTTCTTGGCTTAAAGTAACACTTGCACACTTTGGTGACAAAAAAAATATCTCGAGCTCACTTAGCTTCAATTTAGGCACACATAACCTCTTGTCTAAAATCACACTAGTACACTTGGAAAGACAAAAATATATTTCTCGAACTCATTTATCTTCAATTTAGGCACACATAACCTCTTCTTGTTATCACTGCACATATTTGTAGGCATATCCCACTTCTGAAATGTGATAAATCAAACACTTCAGGATAAATTGTATAAATATTTTATTCACTTTGATCAACACAATTTCATACTTATCGTTCTATTAACAATCATTTTCAAATACACAGTTTAGTCGGACATGTTTTCTGTTCAACGACTCAAAGCAGACTGACTCTGTCCAAAATGACAGTAACAAACTCAGTGTTTCCCTACCACAAACTTTCACAAACACTCGGTCGACTAACCGACCAATCAGAGCAAAGTAAAGAGTACGTAACATCAATTGACTAATATACATTAGAGTTTATCTAATAATTAACTGCAAGTAAATATTTCATTTTAACAATTATGATATATTTATACAAAACAAATCCATAAAGTCTAATATTATAAATTATTACTTAATATCTACAACGAATGTCCAAAGTTCATGTAACTACTAGCGCCATCTATCGCTTATCATTGGAAGTTGAACGATTTATGAATACTTTCTTTAAAAATCATTACAGGTAGTTATAGGCGGTTCATGAATCATGATACGGTAGTACGGTAGCTTGTTGTTGTTGTTAAAACCTCGGGGCAAGTGTGTTTTGTTTTGTTAGTTTGTATAATTCAAAGTAAAGTGGTATTTTATTATTAATAATAGTTGTTTATTGTACTTTGTGTATGAATAAGACTAGAAAAAATAAATTTGACCATCTGTCTGCCACTAGATAGTTGAAATTTTCTCAAATTAAGTATTTCTGTTGCTGCTATAAGAACATATACCACTAAAAACCGTTTTTAAGGTTCCGTAGCCAAATGGCAAAAAACGGAACAAAAAACAACACTTTGTGAATTGAATAGGAAGGTTTCAATAGAAATTTATTGAAAACTTCCTATTCAATTCACAAAGTATTTTATTTGTTCTTTTTTATAAAAAGAATATTTACAATCACAAAACTAAATGGAAACACAAAGTAGGCAAATGTACTTAATTAAAATGCTGGAGGCGGGCAGCCTTATCGCATGTTTACGTACCGCGCGGTTGTAGGCATTTATTTCAAAAATACGGGCGAGACACATTACTGTATGGATATTAATACTGTGATGCGACTGTGGTCGCGCCGCGACCGTGCGTGGGAACAGTTTATTATAATATTTTTGTACAAACATTACTTTCGTTATCATGATTCATGATAGGTACATATTCGGCTGAAACGTGCCGTGTTGATAGATACACACGTAAACTGCCAACGGAGAGTATTTGATAAACATTTGGACCATGATTGTGCTTTCAGATTGTAGATACGTTGGCGTCGCTTTAACAATCAAATTGTTATTCGTTGTTGTTTGAGCTGATGTATCTATTTCTGTGCTGATACTTACAAACATACGGGCCCACGTCATGTGATTCTGATTGTGATCATTACGAACAGTCTGATACGCAACTCGAGTCAATGGTGCCTAGCCTAGATATAACGTAGAACCTTTAAATAAAGATTCGGCATCTAATTTTGAGTGAGCATTTCATGAGTGGGTGAAGCCAAGCATTCTCTTCGTGTCAGAGGTCGGGAACTAAACTTATCATTATCGTATTCGAGTAACTGCTACTTCGCAAAAAAAAAAAATATAATGGAATGTTGTGTCACAATAATGTCTTGCAGTGATGCAGTTTTGATGATTAAGCGAAGTATTCGTCAGTTTTAGACTAAATAATTTTGTTCATATGTTATTTACTTTTTGTTTAATGAATTTTAGTTTATATATTATTAACATATAAGCACTTAAATAAGTTACCTGAGATACAGGTTTATATATACCTAGTTCAGGTAGATCGCAATTTTGCAACTTTAGCTCTAGTTTAAGCCCTTATTGTAGAAATATTTATGTAAATCAAACAATTCAATAAACATTATTATTATTATTATTTCGTTTATTCAAACATTAACATATAAATTATATTTTTAAATATTCAATAAAGTACTAATAAAAAACATTTAAAAATATAAAAAATAGTAGCCCACCGGTATCGGGAACAGGGTCCAAGCTACCGGCGGTCAGGGCTCCAGAGAAAGGAACCTCCTGACTATACGAGCCGTGTCCAGCAATACTGCTTTCTGAATCAAGCCCTTGATCCAGTCGCCTAACGAGAGCCTCCTAAGATGTTGGTCGAGGCTCTTGGCTATTAAGCCATTGGCTGAAACAACTATCGGTACAATGACCGCTGAATCCACTTCCCACATGTCGACAACCTCGCGAGCCAAGTCGATATACTTAATTTGTTTATCTTTCTCGGCTTTCACGAGGTTCTCGTCATGCGGAACGGATATGTCAACAATCATTGCACGCCTCTCGCTTCGGTCCACCACCACTATATCAGGCTTATTGGCCACAATAGTCCTGTCAGTGATGATGGGCCGATCCCAGTACAAAGTGATATGACCGTTATCAAGAACTGGGTCGGGCTCATACCTATAGTATGGCACTTCCGATTCCACAAGAGAGTATTTCAAAGCAAGTTGCTGATGGATAATCCTGGCTACAAGGTTGTGCCTATGCAAGTACTCTCCGTTAGCTAGACGGGAACAACCAGAGATAATGTGACGGATTGATTCTCCCGGACGGTGACATGCCCGACAGATGTCAACCGTGCCGTCCTTCACAATAAATCTCCGGTAGTTATTCGTCATGATAACTTCGTCCATAATTGCACAGACAAAACCTTCGGTTTCCCCAAAGAGGTCACCGAAACGCAGCCAGGCTACGGACGCCAATTGGTCTACATCGGGCCCATGAAGGGCCCGAAAAAAGCGTCCGTGAAGCTCCTTGCTCTGCCATACTTCCCTGCGATCGTTAGTGTCAAGCACTATCGGTTTGCGCCAGTTCTCGTTAGCCAGGGAGAGCGGGGTGAGTCCCTTGTCCACTGCCACTACATCTCGATGCATACCCACATCGGCAGCTAGGAAATATTCCCTGAGACTGCATACCTCGCGGTTGTGTAGGGTCTTAGCATTTAAGAAGCCACGACCCCCACACTTCCGCGGGATATACAGCCTCATCACCGACGATCGTGGGTGATGCATTCGGTATGCAGTCAGCAGTGTACGGACCCGCCTATCCAGGGCGTCAAGTTCTGTTTGAGTCCATTTGAGTACGCCGAAAGAGTACATCAATACCGGCATGACCCAACCGTTGAAGGCACGCACCTTGTTTCCGCCTGAAAGAAGGCTATTGAATACCTTTTTCAGGCGTCCAAAGAAACGCTCCCTCAACGATTGCTTCATGCCAGTGATACTGATGCCTAGACCTTCCGACATACCCAAATACTTATAGGTTTCGGTTGGAGAGAGGGATCTCAGATTTATGGAATCCGTGAGTTGAGTGCTCACGGACTCCACAACCTCCCCTCGCTTTACATGCATGACTGCACATTTGTCCACACCAAACTCCATCCTGATGGCACTACTGAAGATTTCAGTTACCTTCAGTAGCTCCATCAGTTGCAGATTGTTGGGGGCAAAGAGCTTTAAGTCATCCATGTAAAGGAGGTGAGATATAACCTGACCACCTCTCTTCAACCGATAGCCTAGACCTGAATTCTCCAGCAGTGTGCTTAGAGGATTCAAGGCTAGACAAAACCAAAGCGGACTCAAACTATCACCCTGGAATATACCCCGCTCAATCCTTACAGGTTCGCTATTCCTCTGGATATTTCGACATCCTGGATAGCGGAGGACTGTACTCCATTGCCTCATACACGACATCAGGAAGGTGCGTAGTGTTGTATCAATTTTATACAATTCCAGCACCCTCATGAGCCATGTATGAGGAACAGAGTCATAGGCCTTTCTATAGTCTATCCAACATGTCGACAGATCCTTTCGGGAACGTCGAACCTGCTGGCTAATAGTCATATCAATGAGGAGCAGCTCCTTAGTACCGCGGGACCCGTTCCTACATCCATTCTGAGAAGGCGACATGATCGAATTTTCATCAATATGACTATTAATTTTACTTCTCAGCATGGATGTAAGAACTTTATAGACCGTCGGCAAACACGTGATCGGTCTATAATTTTTAGGCTCCGCAGTACTACCTGATTTATGGAGCAGGTGGGTTATTCCTGTTGTTAGGAACTGTGGCAGCGACCCTGACTCTAAGGCAGACTGAAACTGATATGCCAAGCGAGCATGCGATCTTGTAAACCACTTAATCCAGAAATTGTGAAATTATTATTATTATTATTATCGAACATGTGATAATTTCATTGATGATGAAATTATCACATGTTAGATGATTGGCGCAACCCAACAAACGTTAACTATTCTTTCATCTGTTCTGAGGGCACTATCAACATAGTAGGTACCTACTATTATACAGACACGTTTGTTGTAGTCTGCTGACATAACCGCCTCACCTTGTGTGCAGGAAGAAGCGGCACCTTGTTCGGTAGCGATTAAAGTGCAGCGACACAAGTGGATCATTACCGTGGAGGGTGCGCGGGACGCGGC
Source organism: Mythimna ferrago (assembly GCA_910589285.2). Classification (NCBI taxonomy): domain Eukaryota; kingdom Metazoa; phylum Arthropoda; class Insecta; order Lepidoptera; family Noctuidae; genus Mythimna; species Mythimna ferrago. Next base: position 25,862,560 of record OU342692.1, read on the forward strand.
TCGAGAGTGGGGGGGGGCCGCGGCGCTGCGCCTGCGCATCCGCTGCTCGCATATCGACAAAAACCGCGCAGCGCTTCCTGCTCGCCCTTTGTGACACAAATCAAAGCACCCGCACACAAAACTACCTCAGCAGGCGGGCAGACTTCGTAAGCAGATATTACCAATAACCGAATACCTACATCGTATATGTACACACTGTACATAATTCTGTAGTCAGCTGCTGTCGGTACCTACTCTCTTAAATATTATTAGTCTGTATTCCAAAAATATCTTATGCAAATTATAAAATCAACATGCAACTGTGTGAAATACTTGAGCGAACATACATTTTCACGGAACGCCGAAGTGGCAACATTTTATCATCGACTACTTTATTGTTATGTATGCAGCGCCCGCGCCCCGGGGCCGGCCAGCGCGCGCAGCCCGCACCACACACTCATAAATATTAACATTAAACTGTGTAGTTAAAATCGTGTATTATCGTGAGCGGGCGCGGCCAGAATACGTAATTAACACAAAGCAAAGTCAGTAATTGCCGGCTTTACATGAAATGACCGCTTCAAGTCGGCTGGAGGGTACCGGGGCCGCGGGGGTCGTCTACAGCGGGAGGCTGGGCTGTAACGACTGCGCCGGACACGGGCCAGGCCCTTACGTTTTATGTTACGGCCGCTGATAGCTCAGCAAATCACTCTTATCACTGGCAGTTCCGCGCTCTCGACGAGACGACCGACCGCTGCTATTAAAGGCGCGCTCAGTGCACGCGACGTGATGTCAACGTCCACATTCTGGCGATGGCGTGGACACACATATTAATTTGAGACCCAAAAACTTTTATTAAATGAGTTTTAGTCAAGAATGCCAAGATAACAAATGCACATCAATAACAAAGATAGAGTGCGAGCAAGATAACTTGGTGCGTAGCTGGGGGCTTGCTCAATGTTGCCAGCCTAATAAATCTATATAATGATACTTCAGTAATGTAGGAAAAAAGGCGCAATTGCGTTTTTCTGTAACCAAAATTTTTTATTAACATTTTCATACATCGCTTACATTACATGTTGTTGGGGACAGTTTGTTGAATTGAGTGAAACGACTATATAATAAACCTATTGCAACAGATTAGGAATCAATCACTGCAACAACTTTTTCATAATCTCATCACAAAGACATATCTTAATGACAGTGACGTTTGAATGTCACTGTCGAACGTAACTACTGAATTGTTTTAAAAGGAGGCGAATTCAAAATGGTTCAGAAAAGCTACATTAAAGTGATTTTCTTTACATCTCTCACCCTGGGAGAGAATAACTCCAAGAGATTGTTCTATTAGCTGCCAACCATTACAGGAGACAGCTTTGTAATATGGTAGAGATTAGATTCTGGCTTCTTATGACCGGCGTCAACTTCATAGATTGAGGTGGAAATGTTCCTTGAGATTTTGTATGGGCCAATCCTCAATTCATCCATTTTTTTCTATTTAGACGATTTCCATTTTCTACATAGACTCTGTCTCCCACTTCAAATTTATGTTCTTCCCTATGTTGATCATATTTGTTTTTGTTATAGTTGTGGGATTTAATTGAATTTTCAAATGCTAATTGTCTGTCTCTTTATAGATCTTCGTTCGTGCATCTTGATTTTAATTCAACTGGCAGAATATCCACATTCTCGCCTTCTAAAAGGTATCTTGGAGTAAACTTCGTGACTGTGTGTTCTATTTCGTTATATTTTTCAATGATCGACCAGAAGATGTAAGTATTTTTTTGTAGATCGTGATTCGTGACCCTCCGAAACCTCCTATGGTATCAATTGATACAATTTCAAATGGTCGTGTTGCTGGACCTGAATGTAACATCAAGCCAAATTTTGATTTCCTTCTTGATTTGTTCTTTATGCAAATGTCACATTCATCACAAATTTGTGTTATATTTGTGATGATATTCTTTACTGTGAAAAATGGTGTAATTTTCTTTATCAATTGGGTTCTTCCAATGTGGCAGTAAGTGTTGTGGACATCACTAATTAATGTTTTGCTATATGCTTCTGACAGTATAATTTTATTTTTACACCACATGCTCGATAATGTCGTTTTATACGTCATACAAACTCCACTTAAAGCAAGTCATTCTATCCCTAGGGAGATAATGCAGTATGGCCGATCCCTAGGGAATAATGAGAATTGAATTTGGAACATCAAAAATTGTCAACATTGTGAATTAAAATGTACGTGCGTCGAACAAGTTGACTCGAAATTCAAACTGGCCACTAACAAAAAAATGAAAATAGAATAAAACCTGCTTACTGACGGGAGCTTTATAGAAAATTGAAACTAGAGTCTGTCTAATAAGTTAAACGACTTGGGTAATTATTAGGATTTAATGAAATCTGATGTAGTCAACATGGGTTCAATAATCAAGGTTGATTAAGAGATAGAAATCATTGTTTACTAACACAAGAACCTTATAAAAAGTACCAAATATTTAATTATATATTTTTAAATGATTAAATATTATACAAAATTCCCAAGTCGGTTGACTTATTAGACAGACGGTATAGAATCTTGGAGTAGTGAATTTTGTTTGTTTGATGAACTTGTAAATATAATATGTACTTATATTTCTCTAATATATGATTTGGTTGACCAAATTGTCTTTTAATTATCTCACAGATGGTGTAAAAAGTAGAGTATGCAACACGGGGATAAAGCTGTCTTTGTCTTGGGCGACTTGAATTCCTCACTTCACTCAGGTTTCTATATTAACTCCCTCGCAATGCTCGGGAGTTAATTTTATAAATCCCTCACTGTCGTTCGGGATTAAAATCAGCAACCTTCGTTTCGTTCGGAATTCAACATGCCGCCCGCGACTTAAAGACACTACTTTATCCGCTAGTCACATAAACTACTATTCTTCTTTTATTCTTTTTGTAGTAAATTTTATTTTCCAGTACAAACTTGGATTTTCCTTTTTGTAGATCTAGATTTGTGTGTTGGTCATTTTTTATATCTTCCAGGTTTATTAAATTTACAACTTTTAAAAAATCATCAGTATTATCGGAAGGTTCTAGGACTGGATTTCTGCTTAAGCAGTCTGCTTGTTGATTTGATTGTCCTGGATTGTATTTTATTTTGAAATTGTATTGGGATAAGTAATATGTCAATTCACCTAGTTCTTCATCAGTTCTAGCCTTGATGTTCAGATCTTCTAAGGGTTTATGATCTGTATATATCACAAATTCTTTTCCCATAAGCCAGTGTTGCCAATATTTTACGGCTTCTTTAATTGCCAGACATTCCAGATATATTGCCTTCTTTTTCTTTTGAGTTTCTGTCAATTTTTTTGAAAAGTAAGCTACTGGTTTGTAGACTCCGTGTTAATCTTCTTGTTTTAACACAGCACCCACCCACTCCCTTAATACTGGCATCTGTGTAAATTCTTATTGGTTGTTCGGGGTCGAATATTTTTAGAATTGGTTTGGAACATAGTAATTCTTTTATTTTGTCAAATGACTCCTGGCATTCTGTAATCCATATGAATTTCACATCTTTCCGTAGTAAATTGTGTAACGGGTTTAGAATGATTGCACTGTGTGGTACAAACTTATGATGGAAATTTACTTTTCCGAGAAATTGCCGTATATTTTTTCTTGTTTCTGGAACTGGAAAGTTTTTAACAGCAGTTAAATAATCGTTTAGAGGTTTAACTGAGTTATTTTCTATTATATGTATAAGGTATATTATTGAGGATTTTCGAAATAAACCACAAATTGTTTCTCTGAAAACAAAGGTTTGTTTTATTCAACGTGCTTTTACAGTATTATGTAATAAATTATCGTTTAACTAAAATTACACTTTTATCTCACCTGAAAACAAAGAAACGACATTAAAGTTCACTAATATCGCCTCCTCAATTATATCCCTTTAATTATCTCTCTACAAGTTTTTATAACAATAAAATGCACAAAATTAATCTCAACATCATCTGTCATTGAATGATACGTCACCCCGTATCCACAGCTTAAAAATAAAAAAAATGAAATGTCATTTCCAAGGAGGTCATTTCATTACATCTCCCCCCCATAGGAACGAAAATTCTAAATAATATAATACAAACAATGCACCTGCAAGCTATCTTTATACCTATTCGTTTTCTTCTACTTCATCTTCTGCCGTAACAGGTTGTAATTTTGTTAGGTGGAATAAAGTTGATTCTGTTTTTCTGTTGCCAGTGTCAATCTTATAAATGGAGTTCGATATTTTCTCTATTATCTTGAAAGGGCCTATTTTTAATTCGTCTAATTTTTTCCTGTTCAGTCTATTTCCATTTTCTACATATACACTGTCTCCTATCTCGAACTCTTGTATTTTCCTATTTCTATCAAATATTTTCTTGTTGTACTTGTGAGATTTTATTGTATTCTCTAATGCTAATCTTCTATCAGCAATCCACTTGTCTTCCTTTTCTATTGTTTTAATTTCATTTGGTAAAATACTGACATTTGTACCATCCAGTAAATATTTTGGTGCAAAACCTGTAACAGAATGGTCTGTTTCATTATATTTCTGTACACATTCTCTTGCTACTGTTGTCCATGTTCTCTTATTATTTTTCTCATTTATTTTACATCTTATTTTATTTACTATTGTTTGGTTTAATCTTTCGTTCAAGCCGTTCGAAAATGGCGTATTCACAGCTGTAAATATTAGTTTGATGTTATTCTCCTGCAAATACTGTTTAAATTCTTTTGAATTGATGCCTGGATATTGGTCTGTCAGAATTATTCCAATCTCATCTGTCTCGAGTACTTTCTTTGTTAGTTTTATAAAGTCACTTGCGTTCTGTGTTTTTGAAGTCACAATAAACGCATATCTTGTGTAGTGGTCTACTAAAAGGTGTAAGTATTTTTTTGTTGACCTAGATCCTCCAAAGCCACCTATAGTATCCATTGACATTATCTCAAATGGTTTTGTTGCTGGTCCCAGTTGTGAAATTAACCCAAATTTTCCTTGACATCTTGATTTATTTTTTATGCATATTTCGCATGTTTTACAAATATTTATGATATTTTTTGTTAGGTTTTTAGCTGTATATAGTGGACTTATTTTTTTCTGTAATTGTCTGATTCCAATATGGCATAAATCTTCATGCACCTTTTTTATAATTTTTTTACTAAATTCTTCTGAGAGTATAATCTTTTCAAGTTTCTTAATTTTTTTATAATAGATTTTATTTTTATGTAGTAGATTTTGTTTCTTTTCTTTTATTGTTTCATTTTTTTCTTGGTCTTCAACTATATCTTTTATTTGTATTAAATTAACTATTTTTAATAGTTCCTCCTTGTTATCTTCTGATTCTAATACAGGGTTTCGGCTCAAACAGTCTGCTTCTATATTTTCTTTACCAGGTATATATTTTACTGTGAAGTCATATTGAGATAGGTAATATGTGAGGTCACCCAATTCTTCATCTGTCCTGCATTTAATATTCATGTTCTCTAGAGGTTTGTGGTCTGTGTAAATAGTGAAATGTTTTCCAATTAGCCAGTGTTGCCAGTATTTTACTGCTTCTTTCATAGCAATACATTCCAAATATATGGCCTTTTTTCGTTTTTGAGATTCGTTTAGTTTTTTTTGAAAAATATGCCACCGGTTTGTCTTTACCGTCTAGTTGAGTCTGTTTTAATATTGCCCCGATACCCTCTAAAGATGCATCGAATTGTTCTGAATTACATGGCCGAGGTACTTTACTGAGTCTGAAGCAAAGTTACATTTCGTAAACTTCAATCTAAAGCCTTCTTGTATTATTGCCTCTAATACATTACTTATGTGTTTTATATGTTCTTCAAAGGTGTTCGAGTATATCAGAATATCATCAATATAGTTTACGGAGTATCCTGTGAGATTGTGCTTTCTTAGAATATTGCTTAAAATTCTCTGGAAAATTGCTGGTGATGTTTTCAAGCCAAAGGGAAGGCAGGTCCACTGGAAGTGGCCATCTTGTGTGACAAATCCTGTTTTATATCTGTCTTCCACCCTTAATGGTATCGCCCAGAATGCTGAATTTATATCCAGTGTAGTAAAATACTTACAATTTCTAGTTTTAACAATCAAATCATCTATTAACGGAAAAGGTTGAGCTTGTGGAACAACAATTTTATTTAGTTCTCTGAAATCTATACACAAGCGGGATTTCCTATTTTCACCCTTTTTAAATGCCAATGTCACTGGAGCAGCGAAAGGACTGTAGGATTCTTCTATTAAATTATTCTTTAGTAACATGGATATTTGCTTTTCAATTTCTAATTTATCTTCTATTGTACATCTGTATGGTCTTTTACTACAGTATCTATTTACTAGTAAATCTATGTGAGCTTCATAATCTCTAACTGTTCCTATATCATACTTGTCCTTTGCAAAAATTGTTTTATATTCCTTTATTATTTTCTCGATCTCAATTTTCTTTTCATTATCTAAATGGTCTGTCATACTTACAAACTCTTCTGTTTCTATATGTTCATTAAAATTTATTGCTAATGTTTTTATATTCTTTTCTTCATTTCTGTTATCTTTAGACATTTCATCTATTTTATTTGTTCTTATCTTTTGTTCTATCCGCAAGTCCTCGTTTTGGGTTAGTCTGAATTTCTTTATCATATCCAATCCGATTATAAAATCATCAAAATATTCATTTTCTACTATGTATACATCCACCTCTTCTTCTAAATCAAATATTTTTATTTTTATTGTTATCAAGCCATCTGTTTTTTTCACACCATTAACCGTTTTCATATATGCTATATTCTCATTGTCCTTTTTAGGGTTCCGTAGCCAAATGGCAAAAAACGGAACCCTTATAGATTCGTCATGTCTGTCTGTCTGTCTGTCTGTCTGTCTGTCTGTCCGTCCGTATGTCACAGCCACTTTTTTCCGAAACTATAAGAGCTATACTGTTGAAACTTTGTAAGTAGATGTATTCTGTGAACCGCATTAAGATTTTCACACAAAAATAGAAAAAAAGCAATAAATTTTGGGGGTCCCCATACTTAGAACTGAAACTCAAAAATTTTTTTTTCATCAAACCCATGCGTGTGGGGTATCTATGGATAGGTCTTCAAAAATGATACTGAGGTTTCTAATATCAATTTTTTCTAAACTGAATAGTTTGCGCGAGAGACACTTCCAAAGTGGTAAAATGTGTGTCCCCTCTAACTTCTAAAATAAGAGAATGATAAAACTAAAAAAAATATATGATGTACATTACTATAAAAACTGCCAACGAAAATTGGTTTAAACGAAATCTAGTAAGTAGTTTTTTTTTAATGCGTCATAAATCGAAAAAATTACACTATTATTAAAACATCGATCAAAGTTACAACACATTACAAGAGCTTTTATATTATGTTACTTGCTGCTACGGAACCCTTCATGGGCGAGTCCGACTCGCACTTGGCCAGTTTTTTTCTTTTATTTTAATCAGTCTTGAATTTATTAAAGAGATCTGTGAGCCTGAATCATAAATGCCGCTCACTTCTAGTTTATTTTCTAATAAGAGCTTGATTTTGATTAATGGTGTACTTACTCGTTTTTTTTCTCAGTATTTATATCTACTTCAATAATGGAGTTGTTATTTACATTTCTGGGTTTAAAAACTTTTTCAGATTCATTTTTATTTTTCTTGAACCAACATGACTCTTCCGGATGATATCTAATTCCTTTGTTCAAAGATTCACAAGTGTTACATGGCTTCTTCTCATTAGTTTTATTTTTATAAAGGAATGTACAACTCTTTATTGTACTTGAGTTTTTCTTGTACATCATACCTTCATATTTTCTTATCTCATTGAACAAATCAGTAGTGTCATTGAGTTCATCTCTGTTTAACCTATTTAAGATAAACCCAGGTAAACCTGTTGCAATAAGATCTATCATTGTTTTGGAGTCTATCGATTTGTTTATGCCTAGCATTAGCCTTTCTTTTCTAATAGCGTAATCAATTAGTAGTCCTTCTTTATATCTAAATGCGAGAGCATATGTAACTATGTCCCATTCTCGGTTTTTTAAAGTTTCTAAAAATTTGTTTTTCCATTCATTCCATTCAGCCTTTATTGTTAGTTTTATGGCCATCGAGCTATACCAATCCAAACAAGATTTTTCTAAAAATAATCTCAATATATCTATTTTTGTTTCATCTTTTGATATATTAAAGCGCTCACACTCCTTTTCAAAATTCTCAATCCATTGCATTGCATTAGGGTTCTTGCTTGTGAATTTTTCAATAATAAATTTCTCTGAAATATGTTTTAGGTTATGTTGATTTTCTTTCTTTGTAGTAGTTTCTATTAATTTTTCCAAGATATGTTGGAAATTGTCGTTTATGTCTATTGGTTGTTTTGTGCTCATTTCTTCTAAATATTGATCTAAAAATTGCATATTACCTTCCTCATCTCTATATGTTTTCTTAAGATCTTCATCCAATTTTATCCATATTTTTCTACTTTGATATCTTTTTTTTATACTATTTTTTATTTTTGAGAAAGTATTCATTTTGACAATATATGTATGATGAATCACCGGCTTCAGCTCATCAGGTAAAACATAACATTTTCCTTCTTCTGTGGATATTGAGGTTATGGCTAATACATTTGATTTGCCATCATTTGAAGCTATCATCGTAAACTCAAATTGCAGCCGGTCCATCTTCTTTTAGTTAACAAAAATGTCGTTTTATAAGGTATATTATTGAGGATTTTCGAAATAAACCACAAATTGTTTCTCTGAAAACAAAGGTTTGTTTTATTCAACGTGCTTTTACAGTATTATGTAATAAATTATCGTTTAACTAAAATTACACTTTTATCTCACCTGAAAACAAAGAAACGACATTAAAGTTCACTAATATCGCCTCCTCAATTATATCCCTTTAATTATCTCTCTACAAGTTTTTATAACAATAAAATGCACAAAATTAATCTCAACATCATCTGTCATTGAATGATACGTCACCCCGTATCCACAGCTTAAAAATAAAAAAAATGAAATGTCATTTCCAAGGAGGTCATTTCATTACATATGTCCCAAGTATTTGGCATGATTACTTGCAAAATTACATTTCGAAAATTTCAGTGTAAATCCTTCTGTAAGTGTTGTTGTGTATAGTTCTTTAAAAGTTTTAGAAAAAATTAGGATGTCATCTATGAAGTTTACCGCAAACTCGGATAGTTTGTATTTTCTAATTATGTTGCTCAATATTCTTTGAAATATGGCTGGTGTTGTCTTTAAACAAAATGGGAGTCAAATCTAATGAAAATGAACTTGTGTAACAAATGCTGTTTTGTGTCTATCTTGAATTTTCAATGGTATTGACCAAAATGCTGAATTTATGTCAAATATAGAAAAATATTTACAGTTCACAGCTTTTACCATTAAATCCTCAATCAAGGGGAAAGGTTGATTGAGGTATGACTTATTTTATTCAATTCTCTGAAATCTATACATAGTCTTGTTTTCTTTTCATCTTCCTTTTTATATGCCAACGTAACCGGAGCAGCAAATGGGCTATAAGATTCCCCAATCAAATTCTTCTCTAACAGTTTTGATACTTGACATTCAATTTCTTTTCTATCATTTGCTGTGCACCTATAAGGACATTTGTAACAATATTTATCCACCATTAAATCTATATGAGCTTCATAATCTCGTATAGTCCCAACATTATATTTATCCTTAGCAAAAATGGGTTTATATTTTTCTATTAATTTATCAATTTCTGTTTGTTGATATAAATCTAAATGATTTACTGAAATTTCAAATTTATCTAAGTTTATAATGTTCGTTGAAGTTCACTTTACATCTTTTTGTATAATTAATTTCTTGCTTCAGTACCTCGGAGTATAAAGAAGTATCTTTTTCGTTTCCTTCATGCTTCACTCGGAGCTTTTTCTCTTCTTCTGGATTCTTATATTGTATGATGTTTAATTCTTCATTTTGCATTAATTTAAAGTTTTTAAAGCAATCTAAACCAATTAAAAAATCATATTGGAAATTTTCATTATTTATCATAAAGACATCCATAACTCTTTCAATGTCATAGATTTTTATTTATAGTGTTACCATACTTTTTGTTTTTTTCTCACCATTAATAGTTTTCAAGTAAGCTGTTTGTTTACCTCTTGTGCGTTCATTTTCCTGTATTTTCAATAATTTGGGATTAATTAATGATACATTTGAACCTGAATAATAAATTCCGAAAACTTTTAAAGTGTCATTTAATAGTAACTTTACTTTTATTAATGGTGGTATTTCTAGTTTTTTGGATTTTGCTTATTTAGTTCTATTTCTAGTTCTGAATTATTTACACTTTTCAGAACTGCTTTTTGATTTTTCACTTTAAACCAGCATTTTTCTTCAGGATGGAAACGTTTTCCTTTTTTCTCGGAGACACAGATTTGGCATGGTGTTTTTTCTTAATTTTGGTTCTGTATTGTTTCTGGGTTTTTGTTTATTTTTTTATAATATGAATTCTTTCCGGCGAGGTGTTCCAATTTTCCTATCTCTTTATAGAGATCTTCGGTTTCTTGTAAAGTCTCTCGGTCAATTTTAGCCGTCAGGTAATGCGACAGGCCCGCTGCTATGAGGTCTGTAAGTGTTCCTGTATCAATTGACTTCCTTACTTCTAATAATATTTCTGTGCCTCCTGTGAAAAGTGATATAACTCGACTTATATCATTCTTGAGTTTTTTAAACAAAACTTTAAAAAAAATAAATTACGAATTTTTTGATAAGTTTTGTGTAAAAAACTCAAGAATGATATAAGTCGAGTTATATCACTTTTCACAGGAGGCACAGATTTTTTCTTTTTTTAGTGCATACTCAAGCAACGATCCCGTTTGATATTTAAAGGCAAGAGCATATTTGTTGGGCGACCATCCTTTATTTGCAAATGTCTCACAGAAATTTTTCTCCCATTTATTCCATTCTGATTTGACTGTAAATTTCATTAACATGCAGCTGTACCAATCAATACTGGAATGTTCCATGAAATTTTTTAAAATTTCTATTTTCTTTTTGTCTTCCTCAATATGAAAACGTTCACATTCTTTGTTGAAGTCTTTAATCCATTGCTGAGCATTTGCATTTCTGCCAGTGAATTTTTCGATCATAAAATCTTTTGCAATTTTCCCTAAATTTTGTGTTTCTAATTTACTTTGATTTTCTTCAAGTAATTTTTCTAATAGTTTTTCTTAGAGGTTATGCAAATGACATTCGATTTTCCATCTGGTGACGTTTTTACTGCAAAATCAAACCTCAATTCCTCCATATTTTTGATTTTCCATCTGGTGACGTTTTTACTGCAGAATCAAACCTCAATTCCTCCATATTTTTCTTAAAATATAACGCAGTAAATGTTGTTTTATAATGATACTTCAGTTATGTGGGGAAAAAAGGCGTAAACGCGTTTTTCTGTAACCAAAATTTTTTATTAATATTTTCATACATCGCTTACATTACATGTTGTTAATAGTTGTGCTTAGTGACTAACTCACCTGTAGCCAAAAAAACAACATTTAAAGCCTTTACTTTCCGTATTTCTAAAATAAACTTTTATAGGAATCAATCACTGCACTAACTTTTTCATAACCTCATCACAAAGACATATCTTAATGACAGTGACGTTTGAATTCTCACTGTCGAACGTAACATCTACTGAATTATTTTAAAAGGAGGCGAATTCAAAATAGTTCAGAAAAGCTACATTAAAGTGATTTTCTTTACATCTATTTTCCTTAATTTGATTAAAAACGCTCTTTCATAACACAGTGTAATTTAATATTTATTTAATTTAAACGTTTATTACTATAAAAAAATCGTGAGAACTTTTTGTCCATTTTGAGATCCATTAACCTATCAGATTTAAAAAATATTTTCTTGTAAAGATACTTTTTCATTCTTCTGGCATTACAGTAACGCTTGCGCTTTTGTATAGTCTCTTGTAGGGGCTTTGTTTATTTATGTGCAGTGCTACGATGCATTACTAGAATACAATTCTGTTTTAGATTTGGCACTATTTATTCTTTCATGGATGAAGTTTGCAGAATTCATATCGTCATGACAGTCACTTGAATAAGATTTAAGCACATGTAGCAGTCCATTTTCAACAAATTTTGTTGACTTGCTAGGTACCGCTCGGGTATCGCTCGGGTATATTTAGGGAAATTTTATTGTAATAGTCATCCAAAAAATTATTTGACAAATGGGTCTAATTTTGGAAAATAGGCCCAATATTTTCTCATTTCTTTTCACACACACGTTTGACTTTCAAGATAATATCCCTGCTAGCACTTTTAATCACTTTTGGTATAATAATGACGACTATTTACTTTAGAAACGATAAAAAACACAGAACACAAAACATTCTCCTGACACATGACATAAACGTTAAACGATTAGTTTCCAATTTCGGCCACGCGCCAACTTATCTTGCGCTAGCTCTAACAACAATACATCAAAAGCACCGATTTTGAAAATTATAATTCTACTTTACTTTTTTTTCTTTTGCTTTTTATATTAAGTACATTACTTACCTTTAGAATGTTTCTTTACCTTTTGTTAGAAGGTAGTATGTAAATATATAGATATTATTATAATTTATATGTTTATACGTATACTAGCTATCTCCCGCGATTTTGGTTGCCTACCTACTGTTTTCGCGAAGCCTTCGCTCCCGTGGGTCGTAGCGTGATGATATTGTATTGGCCAGATCTTAGAATTAGTTTCTTCATGATATGGCTAACTAAAACTGACTACATCGTTTAATCGTCATTTAATGAAATGTCAATCCTCGTTTAACCATATCATTGATGTAGGATTTTTATGATAGATAGTAAAAGATCTAAAAAAAGTAGGTACCTACTCGAACATATCTTGAAGTGATCAATTTCTAATACCTGGCCACGACATACACATATAGCCTATAGCCATCGTCCATTAATTGTGCCATCCAATCCACCTTTTTTTTTATTCGCACTATTATTAGGTAGTATCACTAAATCACTACCTACCTGAGATCCGCACGTTCAAACAATTTTCAGCTTATAAATATCAGCAATATTAAAATAGATTTATCAATGATTTGGCATTCGAAATGACAATGGGGTGTATTGTGCCTTCGTCGTGATCGTGACAGATTACGACATTTTGTGGTATTAAGAGCCCCCGCACACTATGGCCACCAGTCGCCGCTAGAAAACGCAACCACCAGTCAGTGGCAGCCACTAGTGGCTTCCATTTGCGGCAGTTGTTCACGTGGTACTCGACAGAGGCGGACGTGTGTTTGTCAAAAATGAACGCACTCTTGATTTCGTTATTGTTGTTTATTAAAATAAAACGTAAAAAACGTCGCAGAATTCAGAACCAACGACGGATGTTCAGTTCATCGGCGTCATTTATCGAACGAAAAAATGCGGCCACAATTAGCGAGCGCGGTCGACTCCCGCACCTTGTGGCTCGCGGCACTCAAACTCTGTGTGCGCCGATGCCATACAAAATGTATGGAGAAACGCGTCCGCAACTTGTGGCGGCCACTAATCGTTCTAATGTGGTCGCCACTAGTGGCTCAATGTGCGGGGGCTCTAAGTCTGACATTTGAATTCGCTGTGAAAGACATGTGTGTCATGTTTGTAGCGCTGTTGGATTGGAGTGGGCCTGCTAACACGTTCACACCTTAATGGTGTGTCATCAGTATTTCGCAGTCCCATATAGGGCGATCAAATAAAAGTGTCAGTGTTTAGCATGCAGGCACTCCACCGCCGAATGTCGGCGACGTTCAGGAAGCGCGTGTACCTACAGCTTTATAGACACTGTCCGCGCTCGCGCCATCTGTCTCGCCGCACTACGATGCACAGAACGTCGGCTCCGTATAACAAGCGAACAAATGTACACAGGGATCTTCACGTATAGTGAGGTGCCACCGGCGACCTTTGTTTAATAAAGGGATGATCTTAAGAGGGCCCTTCCCGAGCCGTCTATCGTCAACGAGTGCATGGTTTAAAAGCTTGTTTTATAACAAAAATACGCCGAACAGTATGCTTTTTGAACTGACGACATACTATCGAACTAATGAGCAATCACTGTGGGGTTTATTGCAACGGAATTTTTCGCACAAACGTTACATTGCACCAATAAAGCATCGATGGAATAAAACATCGTACAACTGAATTATCGACACACCGTGTTCGTTAAAATCATTGGATATAATTAAAATGGAATCACCGCAGTCAAATAGGTAGTCCCACCCGTTTCGGGGACCCTTACAATCGCCGCACGTAAGTTTGTGCGTGCGCGCGGCAGTTGCCGCTGGTTGCACGGACTCGGCTTTCTGTGTCTATCTGTTCTGTGCTGCAGCCTGTCACAGGAGTGCGGCTCCCCCTGCTCGTGACACGTGCGCAGGGGGGAGGGGGGACCCGCCGAAGACCACACGCATTTGCATAACTTTCGCAACAAGAATAGGGTTGTCATTAGAGTCATCGATAGTTTAAGTATCCTTTTTACGCTGATCATTTCAGTACTGCCTTTAAAAAGGCTTATAAACTTCAGCAAACCGTTAGGTACCTATTTATTATTCGTTTTTTTCAGCAGATCAGCACAGAAACTATACAAAAAGTATTTCACTTTAAAAGTGTATTCCACCCACAAGGATCAAGAACAAGCAAGTCGTTAAGCATTGACGACTCATCTGTTGAGAAACTTATGAGAGCAGATAGATAGAGAAGTTACCTACTCGAACGTGATTAACTTTCAGGCTGGCAAGTGTCAAGCACTAGGGCGTAGCATGTTGCTCGAGCTCGATAGCGAGATTGATGGTCCGTCTTTAGATATTGTAATCCTATTTGTCTTAGCGACATAAGTATTCGGACGAACACTATTTTACTACAAAGCTACAGCAGATGATTGATGTGAAAACAAAGGGAGTGACGACATCCTGTCGCACGAGATACAAGTCCGATGATCGTTTGACCTCAATTTATGTGTTTGGAAAACTTTATAGGATGTACTTTGATTAACATAATCAATGTTTATGATAGGTTGTGAAACATAAGATGTAGCGCAGAGCTCCGAGCAGCCGCCACGTAGAGCGCTGCGAGCGGCATGCTTCTCACCGAGCTGCATGGTTCTCTTGTGAGAGATGTAGCGCAGAGCTCCGAGCAGCCGCCACGTAGAGCGCTGCGAGCGGCGTGCTTCTCACCGAGCTGCACGGTTCCCTTGTGAGAGATGTAGCGCGGAGCTCCGAGCAGCCGCCACGTACAGCGCTGCCAGAGAGGTGCTCCTCGCCGAGCACGCTTCCCTTATGATCGCTGCTGTAATATAGGTATGTGTAGCACTGTCGCTCCGTCCTTGTGCTACTAATGCGCATAATCCCCGGAGGAGCGGGACAGCGCACGAGGTAACCGAGTTATCGTGCGGCCTCCTAATAAAGTAAGATAAAGTCGCTTATAAAGTGGATGATACGTGGAGCGGAGAAAAAACTTAAGTAATATTGTGTGTTTCCAGAGAGATTACACTAATAGCGCTTCACTAAACTTGCCTCGCTTTGTTTTATGAAGAAGTGGTCTGGCGAGGAATCGCATTGCAAGTTTCGCTGCAGCTTTGAACTATATTTTATGGCTTCAAGTAGGCGTCGTAAGGTCGTTGCGTTTTTAAATTTCAACCACCTCATAAATGTAATTCAATGTATAGCTATGTAGGTAGGTATATGCAAGCAGTCTACATCAGATTAGGTATGGTTAGCGGAATATTAGTAACACGTCAAATATTTTCGTGTTTATTTTTAAGGAATGGTTTATCTAGATCACCTGGTGATAACAGTACCGACATCCGAGGACTGTACGTGTCTATGGCGGCACATGTGCAGTGTGTCTGTGCACGCGGGTGATAACGCCCTCACGCAGCTATCTCCGACACAACATGAACGAATGTTCGTGGAGCGAAAAATAAAGTTAAATATATTGCGAGCGAAGAGCGGCGGGCGCGAGCGGCTACGCACGAGTTGGTGCAGTACAGAAGGTCCACGTCGAGATGCGCCTCGCGGGAACGCTTGGCATCGGTTGCACGGTTGAGATGGATAAATGTCATTTGGAAGACGCTACATGTGATGTTATTGTGGCCGTATCCATATCTAGTCTCCAAATGTCTAGTCTCGCATAGAGTTAGTGTGGCTTGTGTACCTGCTGCATGTTTCTACATTGTGTCGCATAGCTAACCACATCGGATTCCGTCACGTCACCAGAGTTATGCTCGTTCGGACGTAAAAAATGTATTACAATGGAAGCACTTTTTTACTGTCAGTCATCTAGAAATATTGCAATCATGCTTCTACTTTTGTATTTTCCACGCAATGCAGATGCGTACTGTAAGCAAAAACATACAATCATGGGACAAAAACGTACATTACCGACGCGCGCCTAATGACCGCGGGACAAATGGCGTTTTAACCGACTGCAGCTGGCGAGGTGATGTGTTGTCAGACGCCGCACCGCGCTCCGGCGCCGCAGCAAACGAGCGACACATCAGAAGGGAAGGTAATGGATGCTGTTAGAGCCGATGGTCGATGGACGTCATTTACAAAATGATGGTATGGCGACACGACGCGGTTGTTAAGTTGTTATAGCACGAGCAGCCGTCGTCGCCGCGCCGCAGCAATCTGTGTGATGACGTGCGTCGGCGCAGCGCGTGCACGCCGCCCGCCTAGTGGCCACAGCGCGCCGAGCCAGCCGAGCGGCCGCCACGCCACTCTTGCCGCTCCATAATTTGCGACTGGTTCGCAAACGTAGTCCACCCGGCATTTGTTTTAAAACCACTAGCTGTGCACAAGTACAGGGCCGCTCGACTCCTACTAATACGAACCCCTATCCGTGCCTCTGTTTATCTTCGAGCTATTTCTACACATGTTTCTACATAATTACCTGTTTTATAACTGCGGGCACAACACAGAATGCGTAGGCTAGTGTAATAATAGCCATCATTATGTTTGTGATTAGCTGCCAATAACAGACACGTTTGTTTGTTAATTGTTAAATCAGCGGCATTCGACAATCTATTTACAACCAATTTACGTTTTATTTGCCCGGACAGGCATGTTGTTTTACATTTAATGATACTCTTCACGAAACAACGTCGACTGTGAGTGATCGTTACAGACAGTTTATTATTTGGATTCCACTTCAACAACAATAATATATTTAGTAGACGAAGAGTGTGAGTGGGACGGATAACAAATGACTGTTTGTTCGTGTGACACACCTATCAAAACAACAGCTCATTGATTGACAGCGATAACTCTGACGGAGACCTCGCGACCTGGTGCTGTGCTGGAGCGTGCAGGCTCCCGCCTCGAGGCAGCCGGCCGCTTCCTGCCGCGCAGCCAGAGTGTCGAGACGGGAGCGCCGGCCTCGCAGTCGCGCGCCGGATGCTGCCACCACTGTCTAGCCCCTCGGCGCACAGACCGCAGCATCCGCCATTCACCGCCGATCACATTCACTGCTGCTCATGTACCAATATTACTTAGCCTGCAATGTAAAGTGTGTACTGAGGCGTTTCAGCAATGGGTCGCTCCCTCACTCGATCGGGTCAGTAACCTCGCTCGATATGTAGCACTGGAGCACTGTACATTGCAGGGACGGTACGTTGTGTTATAATAAACGTAGACGGGAATGAGTAGTGTAAGGGGAGCGTAGCGGTTTCATAGTAATTTTTGGAGTGCAGTATTGAGGCGAGCCCCCCACGGAGGATTTGAGTCCCGCACTAATGGAAGTTCGGTGTGCGGCCGCTTGTGTAGGCACGCGGCCGGAGGTGAGTGGGGCGGACGGTTTGTTCGTTGACTACAAAGTCGTGTATTGTGCTACTTACATTAAGTTCTCAGGCGTCCTGCGTGTGTGTTTCAGATTGGCCGCGCTCCCACGCGCTCAGAGAAAGTTTATCTGTTTCAGCACTTCAGCAACATGTCCTTTTCATTAAACCTAACCGTTGAAAAACTAATATATCGCGTGGCGGCGGGCGGGTGTGAAGCCAATTAGCGATAAGATCATCCTGTGACGAGGGTTTTTGTGAAACTACACATCGGATCTCGGAGTGAGCGGCGCCGCGTCGCGGGTGAAGCGCGCGGAGGTGGCGCGGCGCGCGGCGAGGTCGGCTACTGAACCTGATACATTATTCATGCATAATACGAACATTAGGAGCCGCGCCGCCATTTATCAACTAAATAGGACACAATGGGCCCCTACACTGTTCATTTAAATCTGGCGACCGACAAGTTCGCGTCAACAACTCCGAGCGGCGTCTCCGCCGGAGTCCAGTGCGCGCCCCACCCGCGGAGAGGAACAGCTGCTCCTGCCATACCATAGTCATCGCTAGTATCCATAGAAATATAAAAAATAGGTAGTATCTAACTAAATAACATACCATAACACATAATAGTCACATCTTTTCAAAGTAGATATCCGCACGCACGAGTGTGGATGGTCCTTCTGTAGCATGTAGTTCTCTGCGCTGTGGGGAGACAACGCCGCGCGCCATAAAGAAAACTTGCGCAACAAATTTTCGTGTTTTCCCTCGTAGGTACATAAATTAATTTGTTTGCCTCGGTGGCGAACTTACCAAGCTACATACATACATCATCTTGCTTCGCACATGTTCTGTCGGTTCTTGAAGAGATCCTCCACGATCCCTCTCTCTCCGGCGACTCACCTTCATTGCCTACGGCCGGGACTAGTCGAGGGCTGCTCGGCTAGTTGTTCCGTATCTTGTGTTATTTAAACTCAACAAATGGTCGGGCGTGGCGCGCATGTTATAAAAAGCGTTTCAGTTTGTTTCATGTTCAGTTACACCAAAATGATTATTTATTATAATATATGTAGGTAAGTATAAGTGTTAAGTTCGTTAAACTTTACTTCCACTACTGTCGGTCCCTGTTTCGGTGGACAGAAAGTTAAGACAAAGGCACAAAGACAGCGATGTCACCGGGCGTCGCGGCCAATGATTGTCGCGGCACGCCGTTGTTTGTCACGTTCTATAAAGTTATTGTCTGTGGCACAATGGCGCCGATCACTCTTCTTACTCGATCACAGATAAACGTCTTTGTTGTACTGGAACCACAGCCGCACGAAGCACCCTGTAAATGCCGCGCGGCGAGGGGGGCGCGGGGCGGGGGTGGCAACGGCTTGCGGCCACAAAAGAATAACAGAATCCCTTTTCATAAAGCAGGAAAACCAACTCCCGCAATCTGTGCCTAAGATATCAGAAAAGAAGAAAAAAAAAGAGGCCCAGGTAAGTCCATAAGATGCGACAAACTTCACCTAACAAGTGGTATCTTTTTTGACACAAAATATATAGGTAGGTACTTTTTTTTTAATGGTATAATAGTGCTTGGCTGCGATCCCACCTGATGGTAAGCAGTGATGCAGTCTTTGATGGTGAAGTGCACTAGTTTCTTACTTTATTCCTTCCTTTTTAGGGTTCCGTAGCCAAATGGCAAAAAACGGAACCCTTATAGATTCGTCATGTCTGTCTGTCTGTCTGTCTGTCTGTCTGTCTGTCCGTCCGTATGTCACAGCCACTTTTTTCCGAAACCATAACAGCTATACTGTTGAAACTTTGTAAGTAGATGTATTCTGTGAACCGCATTAAGATTTTCACACAAAAATAGAAAAAAAGCAATAAATTTTGGGGGTCCCCATACTTAGAACTCAAAATTTTTTTTTTCATCAAACCCATACGTGTGGGGGTATCTATGGATAGGTCTTCAAAAATGATACTGAGGTTTCTAATATCATTTTTTTCTAAACTGAATAGTTTGCGCGAGAGACACTTCCAAAGTGGTAAAATGTGTGTCCCCCCCCCTCTAACTTCTAAAATAAGAGAATGATAAAACTAAAAAAAATATATGATGTACATTACTATAAAAACTGCCAACGAAAATTGGTTTGAACGACATCTAGTCAGTAGTTATTTTTTAATGCGTCATAAATCGAAAAAACTACACTATTATTAAAACATCGATCAAAGTTACAACACATTACAAGAACTTTTATATTATGTTACTTGCTGCTACGGAACCCTTCATGGGCGAGTCCGACTCGCACTTGGCCGGTTTTTTTGTCATTAATATTTATCATTATTACATTTATGTAATTTAATTCGTGATAAGTGTTCGTGCAGCTAGGTATAGTTTTATCTGTGAACTCGCTAGTCGCGAATTCATCCGTTAATTAGGCGTGAGGCGCGCCGTGTGACGGCTGGCTAATTAGATTGGCTTCCATCAGACGAGCGCTTGTGCAAGTCCGTACTATTCACGTCACGTACGTACTGGGGCACCGGCGACCCCACCGAGGTGCGAGCGGCGACCCCACCGGGGTACGAGCGGCGACCGCATCGGGGTGCCGCCGGCTGTTACCAGTTACAACTGCTCGCTAGGTTTAATCTACTCATTCAGTTATTATACTAGTAAAAAGTTAAAAAAAAATAACAAATAAGTATGTATATGCAACTATTATTGAGCGACTTGTGGTCCAGGGAAAGGTTGAGGGTACCAGGCTACGAGAAAGATCGCCTACGAGGTGGACTGACTGACCAGCTAAAAGCGGCAGTAAATGGCTCATCAATGCATGAATGCACGAAGAAGGCGGTCATCAGAGAGGAGTGGCGTGTTGTGAAGCTAGCCACCAACACCTGAAAAGATGATCCCGACCACCTGTCAAGAGTGATGCCGATAAAGAAGAGTATAATCAATTTGCGATTTGAAAGAAGACATGAGTGATGGAGAGGATGAACTTACAAGCAAAGCCTTTGCTACATGTACTGTCAAAAGATGATTGCAAACATGACGATTCATTTAGAGCGTCAGGAAGCTGTAAGTATATAAATATAAAATAAAATAGTGCCATTGCTCCAGAAAGTGACGTACAAACACGTCACTACAATTTGAAAAGTAGTTGTTAGCGAGTGATGCAGCGGTCACGTGTGGCGCGCTCGACGTGGGAGGCCGCCCCCCTTGCGCCCCTCGGGCTCGCCTGCAATTAATATCCACTGCCGGCAACACTTGCATGGGAAGTGACTTACTTTAACACCCAAGCGATTACCTCACGGAATCACATTTACTTCATAAACACAACTTATTATTCTGTACACAAACTTACATTACTATTATTAGGCATCAGCTCAATTATTTATCTACTTAACAATGACTAAATATCACAATTTTATGAAGGTACCTACTGCGTCTGCGGCCTGAGGAATAAACGATTGAGTTTGAGTCAATATTGATGTAATTGTTCTTGGTAGCGTTAGCAAAACAAGTATGGCTCTTATTTTAAACAGTATACGGTAATACCGAGGTGTCATTTTATTCAGTGTGATTTATAATGTATGTATGACTGAACATGATGTAAGCCTGGCGCGCTGGCGGTGGAGCTGCGGCTGGCACAATCGTGAACTGTCAGCCTTTTCACAACTTAGTTGGAGTCGGTTCTCAGACTAAGCAGTTGCAGCTGGATGCATGTTAGATGAAACTGCTGCCGATCTGGCCACTACAGCCCAATTACTGGGTATCAATACGTCTGGTAAGACTGGTCACTAGACTTTCAGGCTTCTGACAAGCCGTTGTGAGTATCAAAACATTTATTATTCTCTACTAATAGTATCGTTGGAGTTATTTCGGCGTCACATGAACCTGAAAGCCACTGTGGACACGTGTTCTGCCGCTGACGACGGCGACGCGGCGCACTAAACTTACCTAACATATTTTTTTGTGTATACTCGTAAGTAGTTGCCAGTAACAAGGCGATGAGCGACGGTAATGTAAACAGCGTGACCTGCATGGAGGCATGGCGCATGGCCACAATCGGCCTTCACCTAAATCTACGGCTACGAGTCTCTACCGACTTCAGGGTTCAGTTAATCCGGTTATAATACGACACACTCAAACGTGTAGCGTCGACAAAACTGAAAACGACTGTTTCTACCAATATAATGTTATCAACGTTCCGCTGTTTTCACTTAGATTGAGATGCTGACGGTACTGAGTATATTGTGTTGAGTTAGTTATCGGAGGGTTGGCATCACTGTAGATAATCCTATCGGTCCGGGCCGGGGGAGGCCGGACGCGCCCGGGCGGCCGGCGCGGCGCTGCGGCCATGAATCAAACGGAATGGGTTCGCTCCTCGAGCTCGCGCTGACTCGCGCAAACCTACACACGCACACACACGCCCGCGTGCCATCATTGCACGTCACGCACATCTCACGATAAATATATCTCCTATATACATATATAATATGTCCTAAGAATGTGCTACTGAAGGTTGTTTAAAGACTTAGGCAAGCCCTGTTCTTTTTTGCGTTGCGTCAAGGAAACAGACTTAGGCATAGTCTAGAAGAGGTAGAATCCCTCAGAAAGAGTAATTTTTTTAAAAGACAGTAGGTAGGTACTTCTGGACATGTTACAGAAGTTCCTGTCAAAACTTTTAGCCCATTACAAGATGGATGCAAAGCAAACACTAATCTTCTAAGAAATTCTATCACTTATAGTTATTGCGTCGTCAGAGTTGATCTTTTGCGATTTGCGACCTTTGTGCGCTCGGTTCCCCATAACGCACCGATCGATGAGTACACTCACCACGGATACTCGTGTGATTATATTACTGCGCCCGACGCGTTGCAAATTCACGTTACAAAGAGTGTGACAAAGATTCGCGCCGTAGTCAGTCATCAGCCCAGTGCCTACTTGTGGTACCGACTACGGAGCGGAAAGTTTCAAGCGTGAGCTTGGCAAAAGCAATCTATCATGAAGCTTGTTCGCTCACCTTTTTGCCCGAGTGCGGAGGATTGGTCGCAGTACGCAGCAGTCTGTGCGTCTGCAGAGCGTGGGTAATGTGGCGGGTGATAAATGGCGTCACATGTCGCGACGTCACGCCGATAGCGCGCGGATGGGAAGCTACAGCGCATATGTTGCGAAACTGGCGGAGAGGACATGCGAGCGCGGCCACATGGCGTAACCTTGCAATGTGTTGTCGCTGTAATGTAACTCATGAAAACCATATCTACCAAGTGTACAAGTTGGAGATTCTGTCTAACTTTATATTCAGGCGTTATCTATTTGATGATAAATGGAAATGTAAGTTTGTTTAGGGTAAACTAAGCTTACTTTACGATAGGAATAAGGAAACAGGACAAAATAAGAAGTTGAAAAACTAGAGAGAAAATGTAACGGATATCGCTATTCGACCAACAGAAGTGGAGATGGATCGGGCACATGATTCTCGGCCCCACAGATGGGAAAAGCCACTGAGGACGCCAACACACAGGATGGGAAACGCGAGACCCACAATAAGTAATTGACCCAGTGAATAATGTTAGAGGAGAGACCTGTGCCAAGAGGTACGCTGAACGACGAGACAACATAACATATTAAAACTATAATGAATTATGTTACTTAGTTTAGAATATAGAGTTTATTGTTTTATTAAGTATATTTTGACCATTTTTTGACGTTCATCATACATAGGTATGATGAAAGTTCGGAACTAATTTTTCCTAATAAATGACTTGGAAGACGAAAACATTTTTACAGCTAGTTATTTCCTATGGTTAGTTCAGTAGATGTTAGAATCTCTGACTGAACAGATATTTATATAAAAGTATCACGTCTGCTTATATCTCCCTGTCTGTCGGATTAGAAGGAAGTCTGTGTGATCGGATGTGAATATAAGACGCGATAAGATTACCATAAGACGTCGGAGGAGATCGATAGCGGCAGATATGCTAATACGCGGCTATAAATACGAGAGATCATTCATCAGATACGCGCGCGACGCTCCGCCGCGCCGCGACTGTCGCTCCGCCGGCGGGTACAGCGGCGCGTGAGGCGTCCCCTGCCCTGCTGCGACCCTGGTGTAACCTCGCTCGTCGTTTAGTCCCTCTGTACTGTACACAATTACAGTCGTTAGACGCAGACTCGGCTCATGTGCTCTGCACAATAAAGAAACAAAACCCGCTGATGGCGCAGATACAGACAAAAAAGGGAATGTATAAAATTGCCATCGCAGCTCTCTGTTCAGCTTGAATGCACATAGATTGCGGTTTATATTACCGTGTAGTACTGTGTCTGTAGCTAGTCGTCGCGGTCCGCGGTCGTCGGTGCTCGGATGTAAAGGAGCCGCACGCGGCACGAGTGAGACCGCAGCCACACACCTACCTACACCCTGCACGTATATACCTGTGTATATACTTGTAAGTAATCGCTCGCCGTCAGTACCGCATTGAGCGATTGCTTTGATTTTTCGAGATCGTTTGCTGCAGATGTTTACTCGACTTTGGCGTCGTTCGACTAAAGTACCTAACAATATGAGTGAACCGCACTTAGTTTATTGAACACTTCTTTATTATTGTTGTTTACCTGATGATAGGCGATGATGCAAAAATATTAATGGGTTACTGAGACCGCGGTCGGCAAGCAGCGAGCAACGCACACAGCGCACCGAGTCACCGACACCAAATGTGGCGGGCGGCTGCTATTCACGGTGCCCTCGCCTGTCTCGCCGGCTTACTGACAACGTGAGCGTGGCGAACGAGGTCCCCTATCGTATCTTATGAGATCTAACGAACACTTCTGAACGCGAATGTACTGTATCATATAAAGCGGATTATAAAATGTAGACGAGCCGCGAAACTGTGTGTCCTACGCGTACACCTCATCATAATTGTAAAGTCGTCTGTACTGTGGTGGCTCCGAGCAGCGCGACGCACTGACGCGACTCAGTTATGAGAGATTTAGCATTCGCTGAATATTATATTAAAGAGGTAATGTATGTAGGACGTAATCTCTGGAACTTATTATCAAATCCTTAAAAATAGGACAAAGACAAATTCATTAATGCGATTATTTTCGTACCTACTTTACTTATACTAACTATGGAACTGGTGAATAACATGGGCCAGGGCGAGTCGCTAGTATTCTACAAAGACAGAAAATCTGAACAAAAAATCTAATAAGTCTGCGTCGACGTTCAGGTGAGCCGCACCGCACGTGCTCTGTGACAGCGGTTCCGCGGCTCCGGCGACCACGAGCTACACTCATACTCACACGTCTTCGTACACTGATTGGTACTTAATGTAATTAAGCAGATGAGTACTTAAGTTAAGAACATACTTTCTTTTGTACGAGGGGTCGTAATGAAGTAAAGATAACTCGCGCGCATCGTTTATGTCAACAGCAGGGGGGCGCCGGTGGAAAGCCGCGTCATCGCGCGATTGTTGATTGTGCGGCAATATTGCACACGGAACACAAGGGCGCGCGTCGCGAGCATTGTGCGCGACCGTACATTTGTTTGTACCATACACGGATCTGATCGTGTTTAGATACGTTTGATAAATAACTTAGTAATTACTGAGCAATAGACTCGCCTGTGATCACTCGCCGATGTCTGATCGAGCCAGATAACGTTCTGTGTCTACAATCTCTTGTGTTGTTGCGCTCTCTCGAGGATTGCGGAGATTGGACCGTTGGGCGGTATACCGGTTACGTCAGCTGGGAGTTGAAACTTTCCAATTAAAAGGGACTCCAAATAATAGCAATGGTTCGTCTACAGCTAGTGAACGGCGCCAAAAGTTGCGCCGTGTGAACTGTGGTGCGCGGAGCTGTGCCCCCGCACTTGTCCACCACCACGCCCTGCACACAGGTGCACTGTGTGAACTGTGGTGCGCGGAGCTGTGCCCCCGCACTCGTCCACCGCTACGCCACGCACACAGGCCGGCAACACACACTGCACATTTTACCCACAGCAACATAATTATTAGTAAGAAATTAGAATTAGCGTGAGATTGGAGCGCGGAACTAATAGCCGAGAAATTACAAATAGCAACACTGCAGCTGAGTGATATATTATTATAATAAAGCTTGTAATGATCTGTAGACTGTGTGTGTGTCATCACAGTCCGCAGCACAGCCCCGCACACACCGCGTCGTCATGCGGCAGACGAGCGCAGACGAGCCGACTGCGGCGCGCTGCCAACCACAACACAATACCACGATATATTTATTAAGTATAGCTATGTATTTATACATATTTTTCAACAAAATTGTACAATCGTAGGAGAGTGTAAACTGTCGATATATTATAAATACCGTCAACTGTGGCAACTTTACCGTATTGGAACGAAGTTCCTTATCGCGCGTTGTGAAAGGGGGCTAGACGGAAAAAATTCTCACGAAAAATTGTACCGACACTTTTACTGTCAAAATATAAATCCAAGATGGCGGCTGCAAGAAATTATCAACTTTTTCGTCATGGGTGTCGTTTTCGTGGTTTTCGAGGGTGTTGAAACCGATGGTACTGTCAAAATATAAATCCAAGATGGCGGCTGCAAGAAATTATCAAATTTTTCGTCATGAGTGTCGTTTTCATGGTTTTCGAGGGTGTTGAAACGGATGGTACTGTCAAAATATAAATCCAAAATGGCGGCTGCAAGAAATTATCAAATTTTCCGTCATGGGTGTCGTTTTCATGGTTTTCGAGGGTGTTGAAACCGATGGTACTGTCAAAATATAAATCCAAGATGGCGGCTGCAAGAATTTATCAACTTTTTCGTCATGGGTGTCGTTTTCATGGTTTTCGAGGGTGTTGAAACCGATGGTACTGTCAAAATATAAATCCAAGATGGCGGCTGCAAGAAATTATCAAATTTTTCGTCATGGGTGTCGTTTTCATGGTTTTCGAGGGTGTGGAAACCGATGGTACTGTCAAAATATAAATCCAAAATGGCGGCTGCAAGAAATTATCAAATTTTCCGTCATGGGTGTCGTTTTCATGGTTTTCGAGGGTCTTGAAACCGATGGTACTGTCAAAATATAAATCCAAGATGGCGGCTGCAAGAAATTATCAAATTTTTCGTCATGGGTGTCGTTTTCATGATTTTCGAGGGTGTTGAAACCGATGGTACTGTCAAAATGTAAATCCAAGATGGCGGCTGCAAGAAATTATCAACTTTTTCGTCATGGGTGTCGTTTTCATGGTTTTCGAGGGTGTTGAAACCGATAGTATTGTCAAAATGTAAATCCAAGATGGCGGCTGCAAGAAATTATCAACTTTTTCGTCATGGGTATCGTTTTCATGGTTTTCGAGGGTGTTGAAACCGATAGTATTGTCAAAATGTAAATCCAAGATGGCGGCTGCAAGAAATTATCAACTTTTTCGTCATGGGTGTCGTTTTTATGGTTTTCGAGGGCGTGGAAACCGATAGTACTGTCAAAATGTAAATCCAAGATGGCGGCTGCAAGACATTATCAACTTTTTCGTCATGGGTGTCGTTTATATGGTTTTCGAGGGTGTTGAAACCGATAGTACTGTCAAAATATAAATCCAAGATGGCGGCTGCAAGAAATTATCAAATTTTTCGTCATGGGTGTCGTTTTCATGGTTTTCGAGGGTGTTGAAACCGATGGTACTGTCAAAATATAAATCCAAAATGGCGGCTGCAAGAAATTATCAAATTTTCCGTCATGGGTGTCGTTTTCATGGTTTTCGAGGGTGTTGAAACCGATGGTACTGTCAAAATATAAATCCAAGATGGTGGCTGCAAGAAATTATCAACTTTTTCGTCATGGGTGTCGTTTTTATGGTTTTCGAGGGCGTGGAAACCGATAGTACTGTCAAAATGTAAATCCAAGATGGCGGCTGTAAGAAATTATCAACTTTTTCGTCATGGGTGTCGTTTTCATGGTTTTCGAGGGTGTTGAAACCGATAGTATTGTCAAAATGTAAATCCAAGATGGCGGCTGCAAGAAATTATCAACTTTTTCGTCATGGGTGTCGTTTTCATGGTTTTCGAGGGTGTTGAAACCGATAGTACTGTCAAAATATAAATCCAAGATGGCGGCTGCAAGAAATTATCAAATTTTCCGTCATGGGTTCGTTTTCATGGTTTTCGAGGGTGTTGAAACCGATAATACTGTCAAAATATAAATCCAAGATGGCGGCTGCAAAAAATTATTAAATTTTTCGTCATGGGTGTCGTTTTCATGGTTTTCAAGGATGTTGAAACCGATAGTATTGTCAAAATGTAAATCTAAGATGGCGGCTGCAATAAATTATCAACTTTTTCGATATGGGTGTCTTTTTCATGGTTTTCGAGGTTGTTGAAGCCGATAGTGCTGTCAAAATGTAAATCTAAGATGGCGACTGTCAGAAATTATCAACTTTTTCGTCATGAGTGTCGTTTTCATGGTTTCGAAGATGTTGAAATAGTGCTGTCAAAATGTACATAAAATAGGATAGTATTTTTTAGTTATCTTGCATTGGCTAGACGGAAAAAATTCTCACAAAAAGTTGTAGGTAACGATACTTTTTGCTATAGTAAGCTATTGTAAGCCGTTCGGCGTGCGCATGTTTCTCTGTCTGTCTCTCTCTCTCTCTCTCTCTTATAGAAACCAAACCAGAATGGAACTTCGTTCCATCCGGGTGTCCCTTGACACCTCAGTAGTTTTTTTTTTACATTTTTACTATTTACCACAACATAGAGCTAGATATTTAAACTTTTATTGATTTATTTTGTAAAAAATATGCGTCTCTTTTGGTTGAACCAATGAAGTCTACTAAATCTCACATAGAATCGCTAAAAAAACCAAGAATATGAGCGAGGTAAAATTGACATAAATTTGGCAACTTTACCTAGCGTACAGTTTTTATCGAAGGTGTGTTCCAAAGTGCATGCAATGTAAAGTTGCCAGGTCCAGGCGATAAAAAAGCGATGTATTTTATTTTGAAGTTATCATCTTCGTTTGAGTAACCACTACCAATACATAGGTAAAGTTGCCAACAGAAATTCAAAATTATCATAGAAATGGCCGCATGGCATCAGGGTTGTCGAAAAATAATACACATTAAATCTTTTTTTTAATAATAAACTTTTATTTATGCATTACTTGGCGTCAAAAAATTAAGTACTTAGCGTAATTATAATCAAAACTAGGTACCTATTCGTTAAACAGTAGGTATGCCAAATTGCTTCTCAGCTTCATAAGAAGTTGTATTTTTGTTTCTTACCATATTAACAGCCAACAACAGCATTTCTTCAGAGTATTTTTTTTAAGGTTGCGCTCCCAGACTTTTTCTATTTCTTTGTTTGACGCTAAGTTTTGGAGGCATCTTGAATATAACATCTGTAATAGGATATCAGCCAAATTTGTTATCAACTTAATTATGTCACATCCCAATATTTCATGAACGAATAATAAAGTTAGTGCTTTGAACAGCTAAACGAAATTTTAAAGGGTTTCCCATATAAAACCAGATTAGTTATGCAAGTTAAATTTGACAACCCTAGTCATAGGTAAAGTTGCCTTCATGCTGAGTTTGGTAACTTTACCTAACCTCAAATAACATTACCTTTTCGAATAACTCAGGAAATAGAAGATTCTTAGGATTTAATCACTGCGCTATATCTCCATGACAATATACCAAATACTGTTTAATATACGCCACTTACCTGCACTGTGATTTACTGTAGGAAACACCAATCTTAACAAGAAGACGCTGCGCACAAAATTGACCGCATAAAACGAAAAAGCACTCTATTTTGACAGTTAACGTAGTTGCTAGCCTAAAAAACTTTTTGGGTTACCACAATTTATTACAAAATCTACCAATATCTGCGAAATAACTGCCACAGACAAAACAAAAAATAAGTTGAACTAGTAGGTATAGGGTATGCTTAGGTAAAGATACCTACGGAAAGTAAAGATGCCACAGTTGACGGTACCTAATTGGTTTATTTGAACGCGCGGACTCGCGCGAATTGTGGAGTTGACGAACAAGTCAATCTCAGGAACTAACTATTAGAACCTACGAATTGATTTTTTTTATTAAGTAATGTTCTCTGTTCGACAGTCATGGCACGTCATGGCTGTATAACACTACGATACGACCAATAGCTGAGCGAGCAGTAATATCTAAGACGCGAGTGAAACCGCGAGGGATAACTGGTGTACAATATAACTGGGGACCTCGAGACTCTTCATAAACTAACGGATTATGCGTTTAAGTATTTATATTATTATACCTACCTACCTGTTAGAAACGAAATCTATACTGTGGAAATAGTTTGTAATAGTACGCTGTGAGCGCGGTGCCTGTGAGCTGTGAGAATGTAGATTTAAAAAAATAGACACACAAAATCCATTAGTGGAACGATCACAATCGATTAATATAAGAATCCGAGATTTAATTGATTATATAAAAATAATAGAAGTTTTTCTTCATAACGATTCGTCATGACGATAACTTTTAATTTTAATTAAGTAAATGCAATTTAGTTGAAGAGGTAATGAACGTAACGAACACGTTCACAAACACAATGCACGACTTTACCTGTTGGGAGGATTTCAATAATAAAGATAAAATACCTACCTATATTAACTAATGAAGCCTACACGCGCTATCTACCCATACCTTCGTATATTGAATTAATAGACCAATTAAATGGAGCGACATAATATGTCAAGCTTAAACACCGACATTACATTCACACACAATTAAACACACGCTTTGTGACGTCTTTCAAACCACAGAAAAGATGAAAGGAGAAGCTTTGTACTACAACGAGTGTCGCCGCTCACTACATGCTACAGGAGGCAATAAACTAATACGAACGCGCATTACGTAACTAACAGACCACGCACACTTAGATCGCATGTTTGCTATTGGTAGTTGAAGTATGAGCATTACTCTACTTTGTGGCATGCCTGCCTCGCCCACAAGGCCATTCTAACCTCGTTCATCTGTTCTGTTTCAAACCAATTTAAAACAGATAACTATCCGAATTGCGTGTCGTGCCACGATGCCATACTTCGCGATGTGGTGCTAAGTGGTAAGTATTAGGCAGGGCTCAAAGTGCTTCATGGCTTTATTTCTTTGCCACAACACGTCGTGGTCACGATGCGAATTCGCAACCAATATGGATTTTGAAATAAGACAACGCGTTACGAGCTATTTTTTTGCTCATTATGCGAATTCGGTCTTTGGCGTAACATAATTACTACGTTTTATATTATATAATGTATCCAGATAGGACACCAAGAATATCCCAGAATTTTGATAAGTAAGCAGGTAAGTACCTATATGTTCTAATAAATTCTAATGATGTTATTTAAACTGCTGTTTGTTATTGTAACTCTCTCCAGCATTAATAGAAACATCGACATTAATATCAAATAATATATTGATGAATCAATTTAGGATATTTATAATGGCCGCGCTTCAGCGGTTTAAGGGGTTTTCACACGCGCCGGGACTGATTGAACACAATAAGCACAATTTTGTGTGGCGGCGAGCGTGTGCAAGGAATACTAAGCACTGCGCGACTGCGACCCTCCCGACGTGCCGCGAGTGACGCTGTACCCGACTCCCGCGCTCGGAGGACCGGCGGGCGTCGTAGAGCGCGCCGGGCTGCCAGGCTCTCACTTATCGGTCGTTTACATCAGCGAGAGTACACCTATGTAGCGGACTGCACGTTCGAGTACATTAGGTTCGATCCGTTTGGCGCGAGTGGACTCCATTACGAGCAGTACTGACGCAGCCGGCGCCGGGCGACGCCGGGTCACATCGCTAGTTAATCGTCAACTAACTTTTACATTCGCCCGCCATGCGACGATCCGGTTATCGTCCTACGATATACAACCGCACCCCTTTGCTTCCCTCACTGTCGCCCTACATGAAAGTGTCCGATAAACTGCCGTATGTCCGTGACTGCGGCACCGGCTCAGCGCGAACACGGTTTTGCAATAACGTGATTTTGCTCCCCTTATTGCTCGGCTGACTGCCGTATCTGGCGCGTGGCCTGGAAGCCGGTTTGCACGTATTTGGGAAGCTCGCATGGACTGAATGCTACACAAGAACACAAAAACGTCAGTGGGTAGAAATAAGACGCATTTCACGGCAGCAGTGTTAGTAAACGATGAAGTGAGATTTATTACAGTTCATGTGCTGCATGCAATGTTTAAAGGCAAAATATTTTTGTTATAGTAACATAACATGCCGCGAGTGATACTGTACAGAAAACATCAAGCTTTATGGTTACTGTTGCACTGCACTTAGGTAGTACCGACGACATGTCGGAACACTTGCTTGTAGAGTAGTTAACTTAGTACCGATGACATGCCGAAACTCTTGCTCGTACTGTACCTAGCTAACTTAGTACCGATGTCATGTCAGAACACTTGCTCGTACTGTAGCTAACTTAGTACCGATGACATGTCAGCAAAACACTTTCTTGTGCTGTAGCTAACTTAGTACCGATGACATGTTGGAACACTTGCACTGTAGCTAACTTAGTACCGATAACATGACAGAGCACTTGCTCTTACTGTAGCTAACTTAGTACCGATAACATGTCGGAACACTTGCTTGTACCGTAGCTATCTTAGTACCGATAACATGTCGGAACACTTGCTTGTACTGTAGCTAACTTAGTACCGATGACATGTCAGAACACTTGCTCGTACTGTAGCTAACTTAGTACTAATGACATGTCAGAACACTTGCTCGTACTCGTACTGTAGCTAACTTAGTACCTACCGATGACTTGTCAGATCACTTGCTCGTACCGTAGCTATCTTAGTACCGATGACATGTCAGATCACTTGCTCGTACTGTAGCTAACTTAGTACCGATGACATGTCAGAACACTTGCTCGTACTGTAGCTAACTTAGTACCGATGACATTTCAGAGCACTTACTCGTACTGTAGCTAACTTGGTACCGATGACATGTCAGAACACTTGCTCGTACTGTAGCTAACTTAGTACCGATGACATGTCAGAACACTTGCTCGTACTGTAGCTAACTTGGTACCGATAACATGTCAGAACACTTGCTCGTACTGTAGTTGACTTAGTACCGATGATATGTCAAAACACTTGCTCGTACTGTAGCTAACTTAGTACCGATGACATGTCAGAACACTTGCTCGTACTGTAGCTAACTTGGTACCGATGACATGTCAGAACACTTGCTCGTACTGTAGCTAACTTAGTACCGATGACATGTCAGAGCACTTACTCGTACTGTAGCTAACTTGGTACCGATGACATGTCAGAACACTTGCTCGTACTGTAGCTAACTTAGTACCGATGACATGTCAGAACACTTGCTCGTACTGTAGCTAACTTGGTACCGATAACATGTCAGAACACTTGCTCGTACTGTAGCTGACTTAGTACCGATGATATGTCAAAACACTTGCTCGTACTGTAGCTAACTTAGTACCGATGACATGTCAGAACACTTGCTCGTACTGTAGCTAACTTGGTACCGATGACATGTCAGAACACTTGCTCGTACTGTAGCTAACTTAGTACCGATGACATGTCAGAACACTTGCTCGTACTGTAGCTAACTTGGCACCGATGACATGTCAGAACACTTGCTCGTACTGTAGCTGACTTAGTACCGATGATATGTCAAAACACTTGCTCGTACTGTAGCTAACTTAGTACCGATGACATGTCAGAACACTTGCTCGTACTGTAGCTAACTTAGTACCGATGACTTGTCAGAACACTTGCTCGTACTGTAGCTAACTTGGTACCGATGACATTTCAGAACACTTGCTCGTACTGTAGCTAACTTAGTACCGATGACATGTCAGAACACTTGCTCGTACTGTAGCTAACTTGGTACCGATAACATGTCAGAACACTTGCTCGTACTGTAGCTGACTTAGTACCGATGATATGTCAAAACACTTGCTCATACTGTAGCTAACTTAGTACTAATGACATGTCAGAACACTTGCTCGTACTCGTACTGTAGCTAACTTAGTACCTACCGATGACTTGTCAGATCACTTGCTCGTACCGTAGCTATCTTAGTACCGATGACATGTCAGATCACTTGCTCGTACTGTAGCTAACTTAGTACCGATGACATGTCAGAACACTTGCTCGTACTGTAGCTAACTTAGTACCGATGACATTTCAGAGCACTTACTCGTACTGTAGCTAACTTGGTACCGATGACATGTCAGAACACTTGCTCGTACTGTAGCTAACTTAGTACCGATGACATGTCAGAACACTTGCTCGTACTGTAGCTAACTTGGTACCGATAAAATGTCAGAACACTTGCTCGTACTGTAGCTGACTTAGTACCGATGATATGTCAAAACACTTGCTCGTACTGTAGCTAACTTAGTACCGATGACATGTCAGAACACTTGCTCGTACTGTAGCTAACTTGGTACCGATGACATGTCAGAACACTTGCTCGTACTGTAGCTAACTTAGTACCGATGACATGTCAGAGCACTTACTCGTACTGTAGCTAACTTGGTACCGATGACATGTCAGAACACTTGCTCGTACTGTAGCTAACTTAGTACCGATGACATGTCAGAACACTTGCTCGTACTGTAGCTAACTTGGTACCGATAACATGTCAGAACACTTGCTCGTACTGTAGCTGACTTAGTTCCGATGATATGTCAAAACACTTGCTCGTACTGTAGCTAACTTAGTACCGATGACATGTCAGAACACTTGCTCGTACTGTAGCTAACTTGGTACCGATGACATGTCAGAACACTTGCTCGTACTGTAGCTAACTTAGTACCGATGACATGTCAGAACACTTGCTCGTACTGTAGCTAACTTGGCACCGATGACATGTCAGAACACTTGCTCGTACTGTAGCTGACTTAGTACCGATGATATGTCAAAACACTTGCTCGTACTGTAGCTAACTTAGTACCGATGACATGTCAGAACACTTGCTCGTACTGTAGCTAACTTAGTACCGATGACTTGTCAGAACACTTGCTCGTACTGTAGCTAACTTGGTACCGATGACATTTCAGAACACTTGCTCGTACTGTAGCTAACTTAGTACCGATGACATGTCAGAACACTTGCTCGTACTGTAGCTAACTTAGTACCGATGACATGTCAGAACACTTGCTCGTACTGTAGCTAACTTAGTACCGATGACATGTCAGATCACTTGCTCGTACTGTAGCTAACTTAGTACCGATGACATGTCATATCACTTGCTCGTACTGTAGCTAACTTAGTACCGATGAAATGTCAGAACACTTGCTTGTAACTTTATGTCAGTCGCACGAGTAGGTATGTACTGAAACGCAATTGTTATAAAATATTGTTATAAAATGTTTTAGTGGGGTACCATATTCGGGTTAAAGTTACTAATAAAATTAATTGTCATGGAACAGTATGCGTTTTGAACCGAATTAGCGATATGAGCACTCGCTGGTTTTCGCAACAGGATTTTTCGCACTAACGTAACATCGCACCAATAAAGCATCGATGTAACAAAACATCGTACAATTGAATTATCGACACACTGTTTTCGATCTATCTAATAAAATTCGAGTTATCAAGTTTCAAAATCAAGTTAGGAAGGGTTCCCCCTTTCTTCTCGAGGTAGTCAACTAGGAAACACCGGCCTCATCTAGTTTAAATTTACAGAAAAATTTACCCGTGCAAGTGTTTTTTATTTAAACCTATTTTCAAAACAAATTAAAATATCATTTATCATTAAGAGGCGGTTGATCCTTGTGAAAAACTGGCATCCAGCTGCATACGGTGAGACAGGAAGTCGGTCTCAACACAGTTGGAACAAGGCGGGTGGACCGCTTGAGTAAAGTGAAGTACAGTAATAAGTAAAGTAACTAGAACACAAAACAATTCAATATTTAAAAAATACTGGCTATTAAATTTTTTTTTTGTTGGGTAAAAAAATAAAATACTGGCTGACATAACAGTGTATAATGTGGAAAGTGATGCCCATCTTGAATACGAAATACAATACGGCCAACGGTAAGCGGTACCTACGGCTTGGCGAGCACGAACATAGGCTCTGCGCATCTCTCTCTCTCTCACGTCGTTCATGGCAAACGACGTGAGACGTGTTCGACTAACGAGAGGGAATTCGTTATTAGTAGAGAATTTATTAATTTATTAATCAACCTAGGGATAAGTCATGTATGTATTTTCCAACACTTCAAAAAATGTTTATTTTGCAACTCAGTGGACACAAATAACATAACGCAATGTAGCATTAGTACTAACCACAGGATTCGAGGCATCCCTTACCTATATACATTTTTGATAAACGATATCCCATAGGCCAAGAAATATCGTCATA
This sequence comes from Mythimna ferrago, assembly GCA_910589285.2. Lineage (NCBI taxonomy): Eukaryota > Metazoa > Arthropoda > Insecta > Lepidoptera > Noctuidae > Mythimna > Mythimna ferrago. The sequence continues at coordinate 25,898,755 of OU342692.1, forward strand.
GTACTCTATTTCAACATAATAATTAACTTCACCTAAAACATTTTCAAACCCCATGTTTCGCGCTACGCTAATCACGACCTCAAGTCCCGGTCGGTCTGCACTCATGATCTGGCAGCTCAAGTACAGAGATCTTTGTAAACTTAAGTTTCGAGTTTGGTTTATTAATCAGACAACACTCGGCTGATGTCGTAAACCTAAGCTGAGCTTGAGCTCGAACTTGAGCTTGAGCTTGAGCTTGTGAATCTCGTTTATTATCAATTGTATATTCTCGCTTGGTATCAAGTACGAGATCTTGGGCTGAGGAACGTTTATTAATACGGGCCTTAAAGTCAAAGCAATCGTGCTGCCCTGATTTATTGTAAATGCGGTAATCGACATTTTTGCGATTTTCACTTTTTTTGCAAAAATGACACCTCAAGGGGCTAATCTAATGTGACTCAGGTTGGCTGGACAAATCTTCAAAATAGCTTGCATTTAACTAGGTCAATAGGTCACTTTATGTGACGGCTAAACACCCTTATTTCAGAATTTGTGACGCTACAGAATCTTAGATAATCGATCTAAAACGTGTCCAGCCATCTTGAAAAACCACTTTTCGCTGGTCTCTCAATCTCGGTAACGGAAGTGATTTTGACGTCTTTTTGCATATCAACGGGCGTCACATAAATTTGTGACGGGCACCGAGCTAAAAGTTTTGTGATAAGTACAGTGGTTTAGTAGAAAAATGCAAAAATCTGTGTCCAGCCATCTTGAATTTACGTATAAAACTCATGGCTGGCACTTCCGAATCTCAATAACGGGGGCGTTTTCGAATATGGTTCCTTTACTAATACTTGGTGACGCAATGTGTGACAGTAATAACGTTTGATTTATGGCGTCACATGTAAGGGTTTACGAGAAATCAATAAAAACTTAATGTCCAGCCAACCTGAGTTCAAGATGGCTGGACACATGTATCTCCACTGCCTGATGATCTACGACCTTCGAAATGTGTTCAAAATGTTGTGACGGGGACGATAATGATAACCTGAAATTGTGACGGAGAAACTTTGCGTAGTTTCAAAGATATTGATCATTTAAATTTCCCCATACAAACACTGCAGTAGGGTAACCAATATTGTAGGTTTTATGTAGGACAAGTATATTTTAAGGTGTTTTCTTTAATGGACGAAAATCCGTGTATTGGTGATACTAATACGAACAACTGTAGATATTTAAATCAATAGAAGACAAAAATGTAGAAGTGAGGAAGGGGGTGTAATTTTTAAATGTTATTGATTATTTACGTGCAGATATCTATTCTTTTTAGTAGGTATATATTATGTCAGGAGAACTAAAATAATGCTCTGAAGGTATTTAAATGAAAAAATAATGTTTGCTGTAAATAAAATCAACAAATTGCGTAAAAAATGTATTTAATGTGATTCCTTCGTGGTAGCCCGCGAATTTCAATTTTTCTTGCGTTCGTTCGTTAAAAGAAATCAAAATATGATTCGCGACAATAACAAGTAGGTATGTATTTACATAATTATAACCATAAGAATCATCATACATATCTATAAGTTATTTGTTTCCGCGGACGAAAAAAATAACTACAAAAAACTCAACAAAATTTTCAGTTACATAAGATAATGAACTAAACGCGAAATACAAGTGGGCTCTCTCTTGCAGCGCTGGTGGTCAATTATTATTTTGAATTAACACATACTTACTCTTTTCACTGCAGGAAAACCTTTTATTCCCACGGGGAAATCAAATACAAAGCAGGCGTGGATGCTACCGGCCAATTAATCGATTAAAAAGAAATCCTTTATTTATGTAAAATTATGGTCACCTCACAATATTAATGGATGTTTGTATGGAAAAATTTAAATGGTCAATATCTTTGAAACTACGCAAAGTTTCTCCGTCACAATTTCAGGTTATCATTATCGTCCCCGTCACAACATTTTGAACACATTTCGAAGGTCGTAGATCATCAGGCAGTGGAGATACATGTGTCCAGCCATCTTGAACTCAGGTTGGCTGGACATTAAGTTTTTATTGATTTCTCGTAAACCCTTACATGTGACGCCATAAATCAAACGTTATTACTGTCACACATTGCGTCACCAAGTATTAGTAAAGGAACCATATTCGAAAACGCCCCCGTTATTGAGATTCGGAAGTGCCAGCCATGAGTTTTATACGTAAATTCAAGATGGCTGGACACAGATTTTTGCATTTTTCTACTAAACCACTGTACTTATCACAAAACTTTTAGCTCGGTGCCCGTCACAAATTTATGTGACGCCCGTTGATATGCAAAAAGTCGTCAAAATCACTTCCGTTACCGAGATTGAGAGACCAGCGAAAAGTGGTTTTTCAAGATGGCTGGACACGTTTTAGATCGATTATCTAAGATTCTGTAGCGTCACAAATTCTGAAATAAGGGTGTTTAGCCGTCACATAAAGTGACCTATTGACCTAGTTAAATGCAAGCTATTTTGAAGATTTGTCCAGCCAACCTGAGTCACATCTAATCTATACATAAAAAATAATTTTCATGTTTTTTTTTTTTATTAAAAACATGATTTTTATACAGGAAAAGTTTTTAACCACTGCGTAAATTTTTTTTGGTGGCTCAGTGTAAGTAATAGAACTCATTTCCATTTTTAGTTTATAACTTTTTTTTTTCACATTTTTCCACCTTGTCCCATTTTGAAATAAGCATAACATGGACATAATTTAATCGTAATACTATTAAATACTATGAATGAAAACGCGGCCCGTTGTACGAGACGGGGGTGCGGGGGGAAGGGGGCGGGGGTATGCAGCGCCGGCGGCGGCCTTTGATGTGCGGATCTGCAGTAGTGATGTGCTGAGTCGCTGTTTTGGTGACTCGAGTCAACTCGAGTCAGTTTATGCGGTATTCGAGTCATGACTCGATTCCACCATTCGAGCCCAGTACTCGAGTTCTATGAGTTGAATTCGAATATTGACTCGAGTCCAGGACCCGAGTCTAGGATTCGAGTCCAGGATTCGAGTCCAGAATTCGAGTCCAGGATTCGAATCCTGGACTTGAATCCTAGACTCGGGTCCTGGACTCGAGTCTGGAAATTCAAACCCAGAACTCGAAAAGAGGAAAAAAAACAGCATGTATACAGCCACGAGATATTTAAAACAATGTGGGTATTATGTAAGTGTCAAGTTTTTGCCGAAATCTGGGTAAATAGATTCTGCTACCGTATAATTTACTCCACTTTTTAAATATTTTATGGAATTGAAATTAAAAACAAATAGGTACTCAAGTCTCTTGAAGCTGTGAATAAATCAAACTTCTAAGTTTACGAAAAAAACAGATATGGCCGTTTAAGTCGAAAAAAGCGTACATTTTGCAAAGGAATCAAAATTCTATTTCAGGATTTTGCGTCCTGAAAGTTATAAAATAAAGCAAGGTCTTATAGCAAAATAAAGCAAGATCTTATAGCACAGCTATTTATAGGAATAAATCTGAAAACTGTTTTGTAGTTATGTCAAAAGAAAAACTTTTTTTTTGCGATTTGAAAAAATCTTCGTAATACAATTCGGGAATTGAACTTTTTTCATAGGTAATTTTGGACGGAACCCATAGTGCGCGAGTCTGACTCGACCAGGCGTTACTTCATTAATTCAATTTAATTCCTATCAGAAGTAAACACAGATCGAGTACGAGCGAGTCAACTGAACTCGAACTCCAATTCTATATTCGAGTCAGCTGGACTCGCGTTTTATAGTTGAGTCAGTGAGTTCAGAATTGAGTCTTCCTGGCTTGAGTCCTGGAATAGAGTCACGCGTACTCGAGTCCTGGAATCGAGTCTTACGTACTCGAGTCTTGGAATCGAGTCTTGTGTACTCGAATCCTGGAATCGAGTCTTGCGTACTCGAATTCTTTTTGACTCGAGTACGGAATCGAGTCTGGCGGACTCGAGTCAAAATAATTTGGTACTCGAGTAAGCGAGTACAAAGTAGGAATCGAGTCAGACTCGAGTCAAGCCGTACTCGGCACATCACTAATCTGCAGTACGTCACTTGCGGAAGCGGGGTCCGGACGTTCGCTCATATTCATCCCTGCGCGCGTGTGTGCCGCGTACTCGTGTCGTCACGATGTCGAATTTTACTCACCGCGAATACTACGAAATGGTGCGAGTGTATCTACTTAGCCACGAAAATTTACGAGCAGCACGAAGAAGGTATGAGAGGGAGAGCGTACCTCGTATGTGCGCCCAAGGGATCCGTAATCTTACGGTACCTAATGAAAGGACAATTCTTGCAGCAAATCAAAGGCTGCTTGATCACGGCCAGTTCAGAACCCCGAGCCATGCACTAGGGTCTGGCAGACCTCGACTGGCAGTCGAAGCCGAAGACGCCATATTCGATTTTTTTGAGCGTAATCCGAGAGCCAGTACCTACGACGCTGAACGTCGTTTTGGTGTGAGCCAACACGCAGTATGGAAGCTGTTAAATACAGCCGGACTCCATCCATACCACTTCCAGCCGGTACAACAACTCCATGACCCAGACCCAGCACCACGTCGAGCCTTTTGTGAGTGGCTTTTAAATCACCCTGATGTAAACATCTTGTGGCCGGATGAGGCATTATTCACACGTGTGGGACTCTACAATGTCCATAATGAGCACTGGTGGTCTTTCAATAATCCCCATTTAGTACGAGAGACGCATCACCAAATACGTTTCAGCGCAAACGTATGGGCGGGTGTTATTAAAAATAAAATAATAGGTCCCATTTTTATCGGAGGCGCCTTGACCGGGACACGTTATTTAGAAATGCTCGACATCACCATCGAAGAATTAATCGATGAAGTCCCATTGAGCTACAATAATAACTTTTATTACCAGCACGACGGCGCTCCGCCACATTACGCCATAGCGGTACGAAATTATTTAAATGAAAAATACGGGGAAAATTGGATCGGTCGGGGTGGTCCCGTACCATGGCCGGCTAGGTCCCCACACCTCACTCCCTGTGATTTTTATCTCTGGGGAGAAGTGAAACGTCGGGTGTATGTAGAAGAGGCTCAGAGCCTAGATGACTTAAAACAAAAAATAAATAACGCTTTCAATGAAGTGAAAAGTGATACTAGTGTCCTAAACAAACTAAATGCAAACTTATTTAAACGTGCACGTTTATGCCTGGAAAAAGGAGGAGGTCACTTCGAACAATACCTTAAATACTGTGATTAACGAAATGTAGAGGTAAGAAATTGTAAACAATCTTAGTGTGCTAGGTTCTTTTTGATTAGACATTGTTGTAAGACACTCGTAGTTGATTCTTTTTTAAATACGCCAAAATGCAATTGTTTCAATCTAAATTGTATCATGTGTAAGTATCATACTTAAATGTTTTAATTTGGATGTACTAAAACGTATTACTTATTATGATTTATTTTCTGCATTTTGATGGTCCTAAGCCCATGAAAGTATGAAGGAAAATTGGAATTACGTTTGCAAATAACTTTACACAGTCTAAACTTAAAAAATTGTATCGCGAAACTGCAGTCAGTAACCGCACGCCGAGCGCGCGCGAGTACTTGCACAACTCAGCTGATAGCAGCTGGCGCGTCGGGCAACCGGTCGACGCGCGGCGTGAATCGGGCGATCAGTCAACAGACTGGCAAGCGACGTCCATAAAATAAGTTTCTGAGTAAACAAGTCTCGTAAGCGATAACTTAATTTTTTACTATTAACACATATCAAAATAAAAAATACGTGTTTATTAAAATGTATTCAAGTTTATCATATCAAAATTTGCGCACTGGTTAAAAACTTTTCCTGTATAACAAGAAACGCAGTAAGTACTTGCACCAAATTATTGCTTTTGCTAACACGATATACAGTACTCAGCATGTGCTAAAAAGTTGTGCAGTACTCCACAGCAAGTACCTACTGCACAAGTTTTTGAGTGTACAATTAAGAATTAAGGAAATTAGGGAAGAAATCCTGTAATATAAGTCTATAAAGAGCAGTGGTGGCCGAGTGGTAACGGGCCCGACTTACGAGTTGTGGGTCGCGGGTTCAAACCCAACCAGGCGCATTACCTACTTTGTGTAATTTATTTCATTACCACTGCTCTCAAAACGGTGAAGGAAAACATCGTGAGGTAACCGATATTCTAGGACACGCCGATGTCCTAGAACCAAAATATTCGAAGACATGTAACATCCACCAACCTGCACTGGGCCCTCGTGGTCAATTACGGCCCATTCCCTCTCCTAGAGAGGAGGCCTGAGTCCTAACAGTGGAAACTTTATATAAGGCCGACTAAGTATAAAGAAGAAAATAAAAGACAAAAATTCGTTCATAAAACTGATGAGTCGATTTGAAAGTAAACAAGATTTTGATTTTTGTGGCAGAATGAATATTTAATTTATTTATTTTAATGGCAAGCATTGTACAAACATTTACATTTAACAAAACTTTTAATAAAAAAAAAACCGACTTCACTAAAAAAACGCTAAAACGATCAAAATAATTTTAATTTCGGAAGTCGGTGTTTTTCGTTATTGTTTGTTCCTTATTTAACACCGACTCCCGAAATTAAAATTATTTTGATCGTTTTAGTGTTTTTTTAATGAAGTCGGTTATTTTTTTTTGTAAAAAGTTTTTTATTTCACACTTTTTAGTTGCAATACCCTTACCGTACCTTTTTCTCATGACAATTCCAATTAACTCAAACCCTGCTAGAATACATCATTTTATTATGAAGTTCCCGTGTCTACCTTCCACCTTACGGCTCCATCATCAGATCAGTTCGATTGTATCATATAGCCAAAGTGCATCTCATGACAATTCTAATAAGCCCAAACACGGCTAGAATACATTGATTAGTTACAGAGTTCCGGTGCTTATCTTCCGGCTCCATCGCCATCATCGGGTCACTTTGATGATACCATTTTCAACATAACTATTCTTTTATTTGTATTTTCATATTCGCATAACTATTTATGTTCATTGTGATATCTGTTTGAGCATGAAGTTCCGTTGCCCATTTCTGGTCATCTTCACCAATTCCACCTCATCAAATGTCACTTTTTGACTGTAAATGCTTAAGTCCTTGATGAAAATATCAAAATTACTATATAGTTGTCTTTAATATTTGAGGAGTTCCCTCGATTTCGCCAAGATTCCATCATCAGATCCCGACTTGGTGACTATGGGACCATTTGGAAAGTATACCTGTAATGAAATGACCTCCTTGGAAATGACATTTCATTTTTTTAATTTTTAAGCTGTGGATACGGGGTGACGTATCATTCAATGACAGATGATGTTTAGATTATTTTGTGCATTTTATTGTTATAAAAACTTGAGAGATAATTAAAGGGATATAATTGAGGAGGCGATATTATTAAACTTTAAATGTCGTTTCTTTGTTTTCAGGTGAGATAAAAGTGTAATTTTAGTTAAACGATAATTGTTATACTGTAAAAGCATGTTGAATAAAACAAATCTTTGTTTTCAGAGAACCAATTTGTGGTTTATTTCGAAAATCCTCAATAAAATCCATTATATACCCTTTCCAACAAAAAAGATTTTTACAAATCGTTTGGCAAGCGACGAAGTTATGCGCGAACATACATAAAAAAAATACAAACATCCGAAAAAAACATATATCTTAGACTAGTTGTGTAGATATCACAAAACACGTTTACCGCGTATTTCTCGGAAACGCCATTTTGCGAGTACTGCATTTACGATGGGGTAGTGTCCAGGGTCAAAATAATTTTTTATTTTTTCGATTAAACAAAAAATAACAAAGATATAGCCCATTAAAATTATTTACAAATAAAAAAAATACGTGTCCCTTATTTTTGAATAATCTAAAAGACGGGCTAATTACATTTTTTACGGCCACTAGCCTATTATCAGGGCAGCGTGCATCGTCGACCACATCATCGCTTACCATCAGGGCCTTTTTTTTTTCGATCTTATGACAACCCCCGTTCTTGGGCGGAGCGGGAGATAGTGTCAGACTCTTACTGACTAAAAAACCCATCCCGTTCCTTCAAGCCTTCATACCGTGGCTCGAGCGCCCTTTCGGATAACCCTGGCCCCAGTAGGCTTCGACCCGGCTGGGCCCCTACTGTTGCTGACAACTCCTTGAGGCGCGCGGGAACAGCGCGCGCCGTCGACAACTTGGGCTTGGTCCGGACAGTTACCGGACGGCCGGACAGCGAGCTACCCATTGCTCACTGTCCGCAAGCCCGCGCCTACGGTGGCTGGAAATCGGGATCGGAATCCCGGCGGCGGCGAGAGCGCCGTTGCCTGATGCGGTCGGCCTCCTCCTTAGCGAGCATTACTGCTTCGCAGAAGTCGGCGACCGCCTGCCACTCCTCCTCGCTCCGGACCATGGCCTCGACCAAGGCCCGGCGCGAGAGGTCTCCGCCGCCGATCACCCCCACGAGGGCACGGCGGTGCTCCACCCAAGCAGGGCACACCGCGATTGTGTGCTCCACCGTGTCCTCCGGGCGTTCCGCACAGTGGCGACACCCGGGCGTCACTTCCGCTTTAATTCGGAACAGGAACCACCCGAACTTGCCATTTCCGGTGAGGACCTGTGTCATGCGGAAGGTAAGGACGCCGAGAGGTCTTTCCAGCCACGCCTCAAAGAGGGGAGTTATCGCCATAATTGTGGCGTGCCCATGACGGGGTTGCGATAGTCGCTGACGCCATTCCACCATGAGATACCGCCGGAGCTCTGTCCGCCATGCCATGACCTGTCGCGGCAGAGGACTTTCACCCCGGCGTTGCATCTCCACGCGCATGTCGTGCATGTGTGCAAGGACTGTTGCCTCCAGATCCCACGGTGGTAGGCCAGCCAGAAGGCTCGCCGCTTCGCGGGAAATCGTGCGGTATCCCCGCACCATCCGAATTGCCATGACCCTCTGGCAGGCGTTCAGAATGGCCGCCGGTCACTTTTGCAGCGACGGCGCCCACACCGGCGCCCCGTAGAGGGTCATGGACCGAACGATCCCCGCGTAGAGCTTCCGGCAGGAGGCATCTGGACCCCCAAGGTTGGGCAGGAGCCAGACGTCGGAAATGCTCCTCGAAATTCCATCGGGTGTCGAGGATGAGTCCCAGGTACCTCATCGATGTCCCGACGCCGATGCGAACTCCTCCTACCGTTAGTTGGGAACCCGACGGTGGCGCGTTCCGACGGCCGCGACCGTGAAAACACATGGCCTCGGATTTGCGCAGCGCGACCTCGAGTCCCAACTCCTGGATCCTACCAACGACTATCGCAACCCCGCGTGTCGCTAAAGCGGCCGCCGCCCGGTATGACTCTCCCTGCGCTAGAACCAGCGTGTCGTCTGCAGCAGACCACGGCGCGCGACGAGGCGGCTCGCAATCACTCTCTCAAAGAGCTTGCCCACCTCGTCGAGCAGCACAATGGGCCGGTACGTGGACGGAGAGTCCGCAGGGCGCCCTGGCTTCGCGATGAGGACCAGTTTCCCCGTCTTCCAGCGAAGTGGGAATTGGCCCCTCTCCAAGCATGCGCTGAAGAACCCTCTTAGTCGAGGCCCGAGAGCCTCCATGGCCAGGACCCAGGCTTTCCCAGGCAAGCCATCGGGTCCTGGGGCGGCGTTCTTGGCACTCAGCCTTTGCACCGCCACTCTCATCTCTACCTCGGTCACCTCTGGAGCATTGTCGTCGTCGTCGCTATTGCGGTCCGCGTCAGACACCGCTGGCGGAGGCGGAGCCATGGGCGGGGGGGAGTGTTCCCCTCGCGCAGGGAACAGAGCGCTCACCACACCCTCCACGAGTTGGGGCCGGAGACTTTGAGACAACGGGGGAGCCCAGGGGCGCAGTTTCTCCCGTACCAATTTGTACGGGCGCCCCCACGGGTCCGCGTTCAGAGACCCCAGCCACACGTCGCGGGCATCGAGTTTGGCCCGCTTAATCTCCCCTCGGAGGGTGTGTTTTGCCTCTCTGTAACCCTCGTACAGCTCCGCCTCTCTGGCCTCCGCATCCGGCGGGCGGATGCGGCGCCTGCAGTATCTGGCGTACCGGCGTCGCACGTGATTGCACGTGTTGCGCAGTGCAGCGATCTCCGGCGACCACCAGTACACCTGGCGCTTAGCACGTCCTGGACGGACTCGGGGCATTGCCGCGTCGCAAATTTGCGACATGGCCTCCCGGAACCACTCCGCCTCGACGTCGATGTCGATAGGCCTGTCCAGTGCTTGCACCCGGGCCTGTACCGTCGCGGCTTCCAGGAGGAGCTCCGGGTCCATCTGCTTAAGCGCCCACCGCGGACCGCAAGGGCTCTGTCGGACCGGCGCGGCCGAAGTTTCGGCGGAGACGTCCAACCGGATGTACCGGTGGTCGGAGTACGTCTCCACCTCCTCCATAACGCGCCAGTCGACGACACGCGGCGACAGAGCGGGGCTGGCGAACGAAAGGTCCACCACTGATTCACCCCGCCTCCGCACCAACGTGGGGACAGAACCCCGGTTCAGGACGACCAGGCCCAGCTCTAAGGCCCAGTCCTCCACCATTCGACCCGTGGGTTCGTGCGCCGGGAACCCCAAGCCGTGTTCCAGGCGTTGAAGTCCCCGCAAACGACCACGGGGAGGGTACCAAACCCAGCGACGACGGCACTTAGCTCCATAAGGGAGACATGGAGTTCGTCGGGAGATCTGGTCGGGGACAGGTAGACGCCAACCACTGCAATGTCCCCGACCCGTGCTGCCACGCAACCCCGTCCCCTCGCAACAGCCTCGAGGGGCGGGGTACCGGCGGCGGCCGACGAAATTAGCGTCACCAAGCCGTCTAGGTCCTGAACCCAGCGGGGATGGACGTAGTACGGCTCGGAGACGACGGCGACATTGATCGACCACTGCGCCATGCTCTGGAGCAACAGATCCTGAGCGGGGGCGCAGTGGTTGATGTTCGCCTGGAGGAGACGTAATGGTGTCGTTACTGACATCCGATCATTACCGAATACATACCGATTGAAGTAGTGGTCAAACAGAAGTATCAATATCAATATGTATTTTTTTAATTAAAATTTCCAAGATTTTTTAATTAAAGGACAACCATCGATTATAATACTAGTGATTACACCACAGATATCTATGGATCACACGAATTTACGATAGAACACTGACTTCTAGTCACAGGGCTCCCTAGTTTTTAAGGCAGGGTTTTCCACTATTTGTGCAGATTTTTTCCAAACATCCAATGTACTCCCAAGTGAAATGTATTGATTGTTTACAAAGGTTTTTGTGCCAAAAAACTAAGGTACCTATTTAAAACTCGGTTTCTTTTTATTGCCGCGTAAAAGTTCGGGAGTAAGACTACCTCATTATGTATACCTAACGAGTCATTGTAGCCTTTTGTATAACACCTACTATTTCCTTGGATCTTTTACAATATCAAGAAACCAGGAACTAGGAAGTATAGTTACGCCTGCGATAACGGAAGTGTTTAGTTTGGGCAAGGGCTCTGTATTTGGCAAGCGTCTCAGTGACGTGGCAGCCATGAGCATGCAACCACATAACAATACGGGAAGTATGGCATGAGAGCGGCGCAGCGAGCGAGTGCATGCACCTGCGCCGGGAATGCGGACAGCACCAGCCCCGCCCGTCAGCCGCATACCTGCCCCATCCTTCAACTACTGTCAACTCCATACATATTGATTCACATCTCTTCATCGATCCGCGATTTCCCGGAACTCCTTCTAATTTCAAAGATAAGACAAGTTTAAGAAGGACGAATGTCAGAACTTTATAAGTCCTACACGTTTCATGAAATATACCGATCACGTAACTGTGATACGGATACGGCGCGGCTTTAGTTTGTGCAATAAAAAGTTCAGCTTGTGTTCACAGCAGCTGACTGTCGAGAGGAAGGCGCGGGCGCGGGGCGGCGCGGGGCGGCGCGGTGCGGCGCGGTGCGGTGCGGTGCGGTGCGGCGGCGGCCAGGTAAGGCAATATCGTATGTTACTGGGCTGATACTTGATTTCTGATGTGGAATGTTGGTGTCGTACATTATGTGCACCGACGCCGTAACTTATAAAATGTGCACATTTGTACGTCGCACGCACATGATAGATTGCCGCTGCGAATGGCGAAGCGTTCCGATAACAAACGCGTTGTGCTTGCAGCGATTTAATTAATTTGAACATAGTGTACCCACTGGCGCCGCCCATCACGGATACGCTCACCTAACTTGGATATATCTAATAAGGTAACAATAAACCAAGAAAGTCTACAAAACTAACTCATTTTATTTTAATTGAAAGTTTTAAAGTTAGTGGGAGCAATTTGTAACTTCAAACTCTTAAAACTTATAGCAGTATTATTTTATGTTCAGCGTAGTGCCCACTCGTATTAATAGAACTACGACGAAAGAATGTAAATAATCACGTTACGACAACGCAACGTACCACGTTGCACGGCACGTTGTCGTGACGTAAAATCTCACGGTGCACTCCTGCAGCTGTGCTGCATTTGTTATTCAATATTCAAAGATGACGAATGACATTGAAGTTGATCACTTAGTAACCGTAGCTCCGGAGCGACCCGTACTATGAGACAAAACATGTGAAGACTTCAAGGTCCATTTCTCGGAATTAACTGCGGCAATTCTACAAATGCGCTGCCGTCAATACGACGTCGTTCAACTTGGCACGTTGCGTCGTCGTAACGTGTTTATATGTTTGAGCCCTTGCACACCGGTGACACAACGAGTGGCTCTTCTGTTCTTGTCTGTACAATGTCGTGAGCGAGTGCGGCCGCGTCTGTATTCATAGGGTTATCAACCCTTGGACAAGCGGCACGCTATCGAAATACGTCCCGTCATTTTTTATAAAGATCGTTACAGGAGCTGATATACACGGAGACCGTCCAGTTAGATTAACTTATATTAGTTTGTAATAGCGTGCGTCCAGCTGGCTCAGCCCGCAGCACCAGGGCAGGGGGAGCTGGACCAGGCCGCCAGACGGCCGCAAACCACTCGTGAGCCGTGCACACTCCCACTGTCGCGACTGTCAATAACTTTCTCACGATATTGGCTGATAAACAAAAACAAATAAGTGAGCATCGCCTGCTTCTGAATCAGTCCCTGTCACACTACACACATTGTTAAATGACTGCGGCTCCTGAGAAGCTGTTCGACCATAAGAACAAACACAGTGCAGTGCGTGGGTACGTTACGTATTTTCATTTTATATTTATAAACTGAAAACTGCAAAAATAATAGAAATTATATATGTTTGTACATCGACACAGTTGGGATTCACAGTTAAAAGGAATAATTGTGTAATGTGGTACTTAATGTGTAAGAGCAATTTCACAACGGGCGGTCTTATCACTGGCAGAGATCTTATACAAACAACGTTTAGATGAACAAGAAAGAGATCGTAAGAAATAAGATAAAACTCTTTTGGAAGACTTACAAATACGGCCGTACTCGTGTGCGCCATAAAGGTTTCTCTGTGGACTTATCATAAAACAACCTCGACAGTAATACGATTATGTTCAGTTCGCGCCGGAGGCGGGCGCGGCCGTCACCCCCGCAGTATGCCCACAATATCTTCATTAACTTTGTCAACTAAAAGGATCCTCTGTTTTTGTCGCCATATAATATATAATACTAGCTTTTTCCCGCAGCTTCGCCCGCGTACATAAAATATAGCATAATTATGTCACTCAAGAATAGAGCAGCTTTCAACCAGTGGAAAAAAAAATTGCAATCGGACCAGAACATTCAGAGATATACCTCCTATAAACAAAAAAACAAACTTTACTTCTTTATGATATTAGTATAGATAGATTTAGTTTAGAGTATAATATTATTGCTCATTAAGGTACATGTGATGCGCGTGGTGCCACCCGCACGTCACCACAGTAGTACCTGCACTCGTTATGTTAAATCTAGATAAACGATCTCCTTCACGATCGTTTTGCTGTAAAACGTAAATATTGGAAACTTACATAATTTTCCGAACAGAACTGACAGCTCCGAAGTAGTTGCGCGACAGTTACCGGCACAATACAGAGCACAGCTCCACGGCGCGGAGGAGGCTGCGAACATAGTGCAGGTGTCGGTAACTGATTGACCATCTCTCAACGTGCTATCATTGCTCTTTTCTCCGACTTTATTTCTTACAGAACCCTGCGTTGAAGTAATTATTGTGAGTCCGCCTCACTTGTCCTCTGCTAATGATATGAGATCAGCTAAGTTAATTGAAGCCTTTGCATAAATGCATTTACATTGTACAATTGTACATGGCGACCTCATTGTGCTTTAAGTGTTGTATGTTAACGAAGCCTGTGTGCGACAGTTCGCGATTGAGAGAGAACAGCCGCGCGTCTGCACTGTAAACACCGTCCGGCGAGTGTCCGCGACTGTACCGCCCGAATTTACGACACGAACAAAGTGCTTAGTGCGGTAATAGTGTACAGTTGAGGAGAAAAGTGGTGCAGTCAACTGAATTTGTTTTTATCCGTATGAAATAAGTGTGAAGTGTAGCGCGCGCCCGGTCGTTACACTCCCTGCTCAACAGCAGGGAGTGTAACGAAAAAAAAATCGGCCTCCCCATACAAATTGTCCAATCAAGTTTATCATTTTGTATGGTGGCGGATTTCTTTTTCGTTTCCTGAAAAAAAATTTTGTGGTACGTTGCTCAGTTTCGTCTACTGAGCAAGCCCTTAAAGTTTGTGGAGGGCTGTCCCTTACGCCTGTTATAGTTGCCTATAATATTTGGGGAGTTCCCTCGATTTCGCCAAGATTCCATCATCAGATCCCGACTTAGTGACTATGGGACCATTTGGGAAGTATACCCTTTCCAACAAAAAAATAATTTTTCAAATCGGTTGGCAAGTGACGAAGTTATGCGCGAACATACATAAAAAAAAAATACAAACATCAGAATTGAGAACCTCCTCCTTTTTTAGAAGTCGGTTAAAAAATGAGCTTTATGGGCGCTGCTCGAAGTAAAGTAGTTTCAAATAAATTTGTCGTTACTGTCTAACGTCTTTTAATTTACGTTCGACCTACAAAAGTTTGATGAATAATTTATTAACCGACTTCTCTTTTTTTACGTTGATCATAAAAAGTGTAAGTGCTTATGATGGGAACATTTGTGTAGCTACAGGCGCGTCCGGGATGACAAACAGGAAGCGCGGAGGGGCCGTGCCGCTCTCGGGGCTGGCGCGTCGCATTGTGCTGTGACAGTATCGAGCAAGTCTTCGTTATCGGCGCGCGGAGCGAATGAGCACCTTGTCTGCTGCCTGCCAGCCGGCCGCTCGCCGTGTCGTGTGACCCACATACATAAATAGGATCGTTGACTGACTCGAGGACTCCCCACGACCCTCGCCCTGCTCAAGTAGGTACTCCCTCACTGGCACACGGAAGTGCGCAGAAAAGTAAACAGATTCAACAATTTTACTGAAACAAATCATGTGAAACATAACGCTCTGCATGAAAATTTTCAATTAATAAACGTACAAGTACTTGTTTGTGATTAAGAAGTGTGTTTCCAACCCGCGTCGTGCCGTCGTGCGGTACCTACACTCTATAGCTACAGACGCCTTTATTTCACTAACTTGAAATACGCGCCACTATTAATAGGCTGATGGACAGATGGACCTAAATACGTTACCTGGCAACGAATGAGCAGCACGTTCCCGTGGGAACCTGTCCGTCGGTCCTGCACGCTGTCCGGCGCAGCTCGTGGGGGACGCACGGACTGCGGAGCGTGCACGACTAACATTTTTTTTTATTTTGTTGCCGATTGTTTAGGCAAATAGGGAAATTCATTATTAGCGTTAGTTTTGGGGAATTTTCATTAGCGATTTCTTGATTGAAATATTTTCTCTCAGGCGTGCAATGCGCATCTGGATAGTATCAATGCCACGACTACGACAAGCTGGCAGCATGCGAGCACAATGTGCGGCGCATGTGTTGCCTCGCGAGCGGGGGCCCGGCTCGCGGCTCTCAGGGACAGCTCGGCCGTTTACCTTTGTTTTATGGGCAGCAAGTTATACGAGAGGGAGAGCCGTCTTGTGTTACAGAGTATCAAGTGCCGGCGCTCCGGCGGCGGCGACGCGCGCACCACATCTCAAGCACATCCAATCGCGGCACGTCGTATGTCGAGCGTTGCCCGTTCTTACCCGCACTACAATTCAAAACAAACTATGCAGTTTGTTTTCAACAATTCAAAACAAACTGCATGTCCGGGTGCTAGAGTTTATTTTTAAATAACACCCGTTTTCTACGAAGACGGACGTCGTGCAGATGTTTTGCACATTAAGAGAACATGAATTACTAGTTGAATAGGAGCTGAGTCTTTGCAGGCGGCCGGGCGCGTCGCACGTCCGTGAGCCGCTCCACATGGGCCACGCTGGGACGCGGCCGCGTGGCCCAGTAGCCGCGCACCGCGGACCAGGCGGCGATACCGGAGGAGCTATGCAGGCGCTGTCGTCGTTACAACAGACGTATCTGCTTTATGATTATGACAGCTCGTTTGTTCGCCGCTCGGAATGCGTTATCAACTACAATTTGAACAATGAGTTGAACAATCCTAAGGAACTTTTTACTGAGACACCATCACGACACAACAGACGTCTTCACCGACTGCTTAACTAACGTTGTATAGCATTTCTCGGAACCACGTCGGAGATTGTCATCGTAACTGGGAGAGATAGTGTGGATGGATTCTATGGACTGACCGTCCACACACATCAAAGTTATAGTAAAATCACGTCATGGAACCCGGCGACATCGCCTAGTGTCATATGGATGAAAGTACCCAAAGTTTACCGAACTGCAATGGTTTCGCGGTGCTATATTAAAAGCAGACCCACGGGTCGGAGCAGGCTCTTATTCCTTTAGCAATAAAATTCAGAAACGCGTTATCGTATTTATTGGCCACCATTACGGATTTAAATAAAAAGATTAAGGCTGTACACTACCTCAAAACTGCTTTAGTGTTCGCGTTTGAACTAGCATATCAAAAATAATATTGAATCAATCGTGTTGAAAAAAAAAATGTAGTACTTATAATTGAGGATATATTATATTCTGAGTCTTATATGTTGTAAAAACACGATGACTAAAAAAGTATCGATACAAAAAATTCACAAACTTCCCTCTTAAATTTTGTAAATAAACCGCAGTATATAGTTAATACTAATTGACCTATTGTAATGAAACTTTTTATATAAATCTTAACGTGTACTATATGTTTTTAATTTAAAACAATGTTATTTTTTATTTCGTTAGAAAGGAGGATTTTGTATGGGCACCGTCCCCACCCTTCAACAGACTTGAGACAGGTGTCATTCGAAGCGTCTAGTCAAATAGAGTATTTTTTAATATGGTGACACATCTCTAAAGTATGGGGTTTAGGATTTATAAAGCATTATATTTTGACCTAACCTAACCTAACCCAAGTGTCTTGGACGTTAAACATACTCATAATATAGTATTATCGTATATTTTTGAATGCGGCTTTGAGAGCTCTGCACGATTCTGCAAAAACATTGCACAAAGGGCATTGCGTAAAACTGTCCAAAAATAACACAACAACAATAGGTGTCATTCAAAGCGTCTAGTTAAACAGAGTAATTTTTATTATGACGACATATCTCAAAAGTATGGAGTTTAGGTTTTATAAACAATTTTTATTTTTGAGGTATGTCGCTGTAATAAAAGTAACTCTATTTAACTAGACGCTTCAATTGACACCTGTCTCAAATCTGTTGGTATCCACTAACAAATTTGAATCAGGTTTCATTTGGGGACAGTTTTACGCAACGCCCTTTGTGAAATTCTATAATCGTACAGAGCTCTCAAAGCCGCATTCAAAAATATATGACACTACTATATTATGAGTATATTTAACGTCCAAAACACTTGGGTTAGGTTAGGTTAGGTCAAAATATACTTAATGCTTTATAAAACCTAAACCTCATACTTTAGAGATGTGTGTCGTCATAATAAAAAATACTCTAACTAGATGCTTCGAATGACACCTGTCTCAAGTCTGTTGGTGGGTGGGGACACTTTCATGCAATGCCCTTTAATACCAAAATATTGTATGGAAAACTATGCGTCTGCGACAGCCGCTGGCTGCCTGATTCAGTTGCTCTTTGGCGTATCTATCACTCTTTATCTCCGGCACTCAGACGGGAAACCTGTGTCGCGTCGCGTCATCACGTGCTCTTACGTATTATTAGTGTATTGTTTTATTTCTGAAATCGGAAATGACCGGAATACAAAAAGAAAAAATATGCTAGAAACATGAATAAAATAAGTACGGAAGTTAGTGCCTACCTTATCCTAATCCTAACTAATTTATAAATGTGAAAGTGTGGATGTTTGGATGTTTGTTACTTAATCACGCAAAAACGGCTGAACGGATTTGGATGAAATTTGGCATGCATATAGCCTTTGACATGGAAAAGAACATAAGCTACCTTTTATCCCGATTCCTTAAGCATCTAATGCCACGCGGGCGAAGCCGCGGGCAAAAGCTAGTAAGTCATAAATATTACCTTCTCACCTGCATAGTAGTATATATTAGTCTAATTATTTTTTATCGAGACGAAAATTCTTAATTTGTATCTAAATTGGTTGTTTCTTCGTGAGTATTCAGATTTTATAGACTAAGTAAAAGTTATGAAACTTTATGATTCAGATTACAATAATTTTATATGGAGGGAACCATTACATTTGATCAGCGGTGCCTGATGGTCGTAACTGCAGGAACTTAATAACTCAGTAAGTGCACATTGTTACCCTGCAGAGCTCTGAGCGCGGTATTGTGTGGCGAGTGCGCCGCGGCCGGTCGAGACTACAGATTCTCATTTCATGTCTTCGTAACCCCGCAGAGAGGGACAGAAGTTCCACTCCGAACAATGCCCGATATCAATCATGATTGCTGGTAGTATTCTACCTGCAGCTGTTTTAGTGTCTACACAGTGGTATCCAAGTCTGATTTGAGCTTTATAGGCAGTGAAACTTCTGCACTTAGTCGTACATAATAGTCCGCGCGGCGCCCGCTTCTCTCGATAGCCTCTCAATATTGAATAGTTATTCAGTGTGCGAACCGAATTCTAGAGCCATGTCCCCAACCGTTATCCTCGTCTATTGACTGGCTCTGTATGAACAGTCGCCAGCGCCGCGCCGCCGCCGTCCTGCTGTGTCACTGTGTGTGACACACTTCCTTAAAGGAAGTTTACGTTCAATTCAATACGTGACGCTTCGTGTACTTTTCAAATTCCTTCTTATATTGGAGTCTATTATCTACTTTTAGTACAAGAATGTGGAATATGACGCGTGAGCTTCGCTCTAGCGTTACCTACCGAAATAACTTGTAAGTGATGGGTGCTTGTCTCTGCTCTAATAATATCCAGCCGAGCCCAGCTGATTCCGCGCCGCTTGACAACCTCTCCTCGCTCTGCTCGCTCGCTCCCCTTTCCGCGGACGATACCTACCTCGATGCGCAAACGTGTCTCTATTCAATTCCTATTCAATTAAGAAACCTTTGTGGCACACTGCCTGTGTGTACGTATGTACATGCGAGCCGTCACCGGACGGTGGGACGTGTTCACTATGCTATGTACTATTGGGAAATCGATGACTATAATAATATCTTTCTCATGATTACGCGCAATTTATAAGCTGAAACGACCGCCGTATCGAAAACAGGAACCTTGCGGAAAGCTAACATGGCGCACTATTAATTGTGGTGTGGCGCACAGCTGACGGCGCAGTCGCGGCTAATGAGCGCGACGTCACGTCGTTACGGCCCAATATGGCGGCGCGCTCGTCCGCCCGTGAGTCCGCATGACCAACTTCAATATGACTTATAATGACGTCCATTAACAGTTTAAAGTGCATTTGCTTCGCTGAGGTCGCGACCGCGCGCCTGTTTCGTCCGGGCACTATCAATAAGCGTCACGTCACCGAATTAGTCGTGAGCGTAAGTAAACACCGGCCGTGCCGCGATGGCAACCTTGTCTGCGAGACTTGTGTCTGCGCCAGGGTCAGGGGTGACACACGCTACTATAATAGTAACCAGCCGCTGTCACCTATTTATTTATTTATTTATTTAATTTATTTATTTAAGGATCACCAACGAGTGTTACAAAATAAAAAAAACTTAAGAAATTGAAATTGGTACAAGTAACCTGGTCCTATAATGAACACTCAATTATAGGCAACCACAGCTTAAGCATAAATGAGTAAACATGGCTTTAAATAATTATGAAAATATTATATAATAAAAGTAATGTCAAAATTAAACTTGATTACAATACTTATGTCAAACTAATTATAATAGAATTGGAATTAATACATTACGGATAAATTAAATTAAAATTAAATAAAATAAAAATAAAATTAAATAAAATGTCCTGAAATAGATTACATTACATAAATTCAAAATTAAAATCCTAGATAATCGTATTTGATTTAAGCAATCCAAGTAAGTTAATTAAAACTTACTTAGACTACCCAAATCAAAACACGATTACTTAAATAAAATAAAATGAGAGTAATAATCAATTATATTGTTGGAGTGATAAATCAAAGGTCAACCTAAGTAGAAATGATGTTTTAGGGATGTGATATTACGACGGACAGTGATCGGATAATACTGACCAAATTAGACTCAATACAACAAACTCTTATTTTGAATTGTTACTCGTACTTACTTATTCAAATTTATGGAGCATGATGTATTCTCTCCGATTGTCATTGGAGTCTGGGAGACATCAGAGAGGAATTGTGGTTCATGAAATCATAACCACATCATTGGAACATAATTTCTGCTCGCAAGCCGTAAACTCGCCCGAGGCGCTTGAGATTTGCGTGACCGTGACTGAGATGATCATGGTCTACAAAAACATGAACAGATACAGTATGATTGTGTACCTACCAATATAACGTCACTCCGCGCGGCTGTATCTGATATGTCAGATTTGGTTTCAAGCCAACAGCTTACTGCTTATACTGTTACGTCGTCCACTATCATTTGTCAGTCAAGTGTCTTGTGCGCCCCCCCCCCCCTCCCCGCCCGCCCTCGACCCTGCTCGCCTTGCGCCTCGTGTGCGGCCAGCCTATTTATGTGGGGACACGAAATTTCCTCCAGACCGCTTTGATGGCAATTACGTCGAGTCGCTGTGACAACTTTGCGAAACGTTTGAAGTTCTTTTATACATTTTGAGGACGTGAACGAGGGGAGCGTGGGGAGCTGGGGAGCGCACGTGAGGACGATGGATGTCGCGTTATACTGTCGCACGTCGCTCCCGTCAGTGCTCTCTCTGGATCGATGAGACTTAGCAAAGCGCTGCGAGCAAGTGGTGTAGAGCTACCTGCTGCAATAGTACATCTGATTGGGTTGGTTGGTCCAGTAGGTGTAGGTCCGGGTGTACCTATTGCTCGGTTTTTTTTTGCGGGATGCGCGAGCCGTCGACGGCGCCCTCCACCGGACCTGTACAAATGAGACGCTTGTATGATTTATTACGACTATGATGCGATTTTGCCTTTAAAGTACTGGATTACGTGTATATAATTCATTATCGGTTCCCATCTGTTCAGCGACGCACAGGCTTGAGTAGGATGTCTTATATTTATTATACGTCAGTAAATGTCAAACGGAGCCGTGCTATCGATCATCGCTATAATAAAGAATCTAATATAGCAGAGGATAATATTTATAATTTTATATCCATTTCTACCTAGTAAAGAAGTCTGCGTGAATACATTAAGCATGTAATGAATGCTTTGATACATACCTATATCCGGTTGTCAATATTGCTACTGTTCATGGGCAGGCTATTAAATCAATAAACTATGTAGGTGCAGAGGTTAGAAAGAAAATACTTTCCGATTTGTACTACGAGTCTCGCCGCTTGTCTCACACCCTAACTCCACTACAGGTAATAAACCGATACGAACGTGCATTACGCAACTAACAGACCGCGCACACTTAGATCGCAAGTTTGCTATTGATAGTTGGACTATGAGCATTGCCCTACTTTGTGGCACGCCTGCCCCCGCCACAAGGCCATTCTAAGCTCTTTCGTCTGTTCTGTGGTCGCAGACTAGAGCAGTACGTGTGGCCGTGCGGCGCTGCGTACCTACTATATAAACGCTAAGTAATCAGCACAGATACGTCACAATCCATGGCCTTTCAGTTAACGCGCGAATGTTAATGTGGATGAGCGCCAGAGTGGCGACCAGGTACCGGAGCACACGCCGCGTCTACTGGCATGCTCGGATGTATTATTTTCATTAAGCAAAGCCAACACAATTTTCGATTTATGGCCGTACTCAATAATAATTAGTTAAATCAACTTAATCATTCAGTCATGGCTAGCTAGAGAAAGTTGGACCAAAAACATAACCCTGAAAGACACCACAAATGACCATATTCTCAAATACATTTACTACTATTTCCAAACTGTACTCTGTAACGAAAATTTCCGCTACTTACATAGCTTCTTCAACACGTTTTCCGTCCCACCTACTATAATACCTCAATTTGACTAGAATAATATTATGGTCTACTGTATCGAAAGCAAAGGTAAGGGCTGGAAAATGAGCTGCCACAATACGCTTGTTTTTGAAGTGACAGACATCCAGTCTGTCCGAGACAAGTGAGATTTAAAAAATCAGTACAATATCTGTTCTTCTAATGACAAAACTTAGCTGATCAATATTTGATCTTGCAGATGTCTGGCTCGGTAGGTAGGTAGATAGGTACGTATAAGTAGGTACAGTCGTTTGTACTCTTAACGTCAAAAGCCTAACAACTAATGATTTATCTTTTCTTAATTGACACTGTTTGTCAGTGTCACAATCATGTCTAAAATTATTTGTCATAATCCCACCAAGCATTTTTATTTTATAGGTACTTGGTTTTGCCCGCGCAGCTTCGCTCCCGCTCTTTCCTGCTCCACCCTACTATACCCTACTCTACCATACTCTACCCTACTCTACTCTACACTGCCCTACACTACCCTACTCTACTCACAACAAAAAAAGAATTAGCGAAATCGGTTCAGCCGTTCACGCGTGATGCAGTGACCAAGGAAATAGGGATTCATTTATAATATATATATAGTTACACACACACGTATACACACGTAGGTACACGTATTACATTAAAAACTCCAAATTATGGTCATCTATTATTTGTTGCAGTGATTCGACGAATGAAGGTAATTCGGATGATTTCTGAATACGGGATGTGTGCAGAGCCCTCGTGCTGCAGCTGTTATTACCTCGTATCATAGTTCACTACTACCATACGTACTATCATAGTTTCTTCATACATTCGCCTCGGTTTATTGCACTAACTTGTTAACTATAGGCAGCGTCAAGAAAAACCTCTTCGCTCCGTGAGTTAACAAAATAGGGTAAATACGCAAAACGTCGGCCACCCCCCAAACTTCGGCCGTCTATACATTTTCAGCTTGCATTCATTCAAAAGGTAATTAAGTGTCAATTTTGCTTCACGAATTGCAACCTTAGTTCATACTCTATACGTACAAACCGTTACTATCCGATTCTGTCACTTGCTCTTCTCATACTGAGCGTCAGTAGCGATTGCGCCGTTGATGCGTCAAATTCGCATGTAAAGTAGCTTACTTGAAGTGAAAACTCACATTTCGGGGATTGATATTACAACGATAAGACATTTATTTATTTTTGTTTTAAGCCTTGTTATCACTAAAGGATTATTTTTACTATATTTTAAGAATTTTTTCAACGTTTTGCGTATATTTTTTCAAATAAATCTATTTTACGTTTAATCGCCAAATAACTGACGGGGTGATATCAGTCGAATCTCGAGAAATAAGGTACAAGAAATAGGGGCCGACATTAGAAATATTTAAGATCGTAATGTCGACCAGCCTCGAATTCGAGCGCCACTATACAGGCTGATGAAAAAATACTTTTATTGTTTTTAATTTTAATTTATTTATCAAACTTATTTTCTCGAAATGAAATATTTATTATAATAATTTATTAATATTATAAAGAAGTTAAGTTTAAATGTAGGAGTTGACACTATTGAGGATATAGCTTTATCGTTTAGAACTTGCTATCAATTAAACCCTTCTTATTAGCTTAAAAAATATAAATGGTTGGTCGTGAATCTTTGTTGTACCAAAAGCTGCCTTTAGATACTAAGTTAGTTTTCACTTAATGCTTTTGATTTTAGGTAGGTACTACAATGACAAAGCATGCAGATCTGAGGCCTTCACGGAATCAAAGAAAATTATACGGTTACGAATTTTTTTGTTGAGGGGAAATAAAAAAATATTTTATTATTAAACAAATGTATACTTAGTGTTATATTAGAATTCTGCCAAAATAAATCATGTTAATAATATTTGAAACAACCTATACCCGGCCGACATTTGGGAAAAACGCGACCGGTTTTTCTGTTCTGGACGCATCTAAACCTTATTACTTTTTTCTTTTAGTAGAAATGTCTATTTAATGCCTATAAACATGAAATAGATTAATCAAACTATCTAAAACCGCATCAGAAGCTAACTTTCGTTGGAAACTGACGGTGCTAGCTAGAGCGATCCGCAGTCAGAAAATCGCTAAAGGGGCCGACATTTGGGGTATTTACCCAACTCACGTCAACTTATGGTTACCGATTAATACCGATGAGAAAAAAACAAACTCGTTTCAAAAAGGTTGTAAGTAGTCAAGTGTCCGCGACTTCTTGCCGTCTCCTTTGCGTACTACAAAAACGTTTACCTTTATTACCATTACTGTAATTGGCGCAACGCTATTAGAACACATTAATTGGTATTAAATTCAAATTCCTCGCTTCAACTAGCTCGGAATGCGGTGTTAACAATGTATGTATTTGAGCTAGTTAGCAAGTGCTTGTTCAAGTGTCTGTACAGTAACGGAGCTGACAAATGTCCGTGAAGCGGTCACATTATGAGAGCCTCGTGTTCGGTTTTCTCATAAATATTATTATAATGTCACGATAGGAAGTGGCGCGCTAGTCATTCCACATAACCGCTGTGAATTGTTGTAATCAGAGCATATCAAATGGAATTCAATGGTACATTACGTCGCGGACTCGCGGCACGCACACCACGCGCCGCCTCGGCCGGGACCCGCAGAAGGACCACTCCATGCGAGCTCTAAACAGAGCGCGCGATATCAAACAGGTCAAAGAGCATTGAGAGCTATCTCTTCTGTGTTCTCGTGTTTAACCGTAATATTTTTGTAATAATTTTCGTGGATTTTCATGTTATTATTTTGAAAGATGTTTGATAGGATAAAAGATAAAAAATCTCTACTACGATTTTATGAGTGTATGGTTGTTTTTCATCCACAACACTTCTGTGTGCGGCCGCGCGGTGGTTCGCTGTAATACAGCAGTGTTACATGCGCTTGCATCGCGCGTCGTTATGAATCAGCGCTGTGTTATGTGCGGCCCGTACCGCCCGCGGCCCTCTTTGAACTGAAATTGAACAGCGCTGGCCGTGACCACTATATTATGTTATGTGCATTGCTCGTTCATCTTTATGAACGTTTTTTTCGTGCGTGAGACTGACCAATAAAATTAACAAAAATATTAAGTACAATTTATTTATTTACAATTCACTTATACAACATTACAGTCTAAAGTTGTACAGAAACAAGAAATAAAAGAAGAAAGCAAAAAAAAAAGAAGAAAACATTTACTTAATACATTACCACTAATATAAAATTAATAAAATATCCCACAAAATCAAATAACACAACGTTTACTTATTTTTCATCCATCCTCTCACAAAATCTCAAACATTCACGACACAGATCTATCCATCTCCCAGCAAACAAGTCACACTCTGGTGTTAGAGTCAGAAGAGCATTAAGCACAGAAAGCGCACGAACGAGTGGCGAGTTAGCTCTTGACACTGCGATAAAGGATCAGCTAACAAACGGTGTGTTCGCGGCCTGAGGTGTTGTTTAGATACGGGAGGAACAAACAACCTCACCAGCTACTAATTCAGGAGAATCAGATTCACCTCGACAAGCGAAGACGAGTAAAAAGTAATTACAATATTATGACATTCAAACGCGGATATTCAAAACGGTTGCACAGTGAAACTATGTAAGTAATGAGTGATATGGCAGGAGCCAATGCGACCTGTAACCGCAGCTTGCGACGTTCGCCCGCGCAGTTGCGGCACCTACATTCTTGCTAGGGAATGCAAACTGGTTAACCCGAAAATCGAAAAGCCGGTTTTTATTTTTAATTATTAAAAACCCGGAGTTTTTTTTATTACTTTCAAAAGACACTATTTTTTTTAGAAAACATTGTTTTAAAACGTTGTTGAGGCTTGAAATCATATCAGTCGTAGGTTTGTTTATAAGATCAATAATACACAATTTTTTTGTTATTCATCCAAATTTATTTTATCACCTTCAAAGTATGCCCCTTCAGAAACGATACACTTAGGTACCCCAACGAATGATCCAATCATCAAAACATTTTTAAACGCTGTTCTTGAAAGGGTAGTAATAAAAGCTCCGACAAAAAAAGAAGAATTGTCCTTACTCAAAATATTAAATCTACTGCCTAAAATACTAACTTTCCGACTACTTTTGTCCGAATAAAAATGACGAAACGACCGAATGAGATACTGAAATCTTCGAAAAATAAACATGAGTATCTATTGCTATAATACTTTTCTACCAGCATAAATTACGTTCTACTGAAAACTTTGCTTTGTAATTTTTATCTTTACTTGCCTACTATTAATTCATAAATTACCTTTCATATTTCATAGATTGTGGTGCTATTTTAACTGTCACATTGTACTGAAAATATTATTCTGAGTGGCTATACAGAAACTTATAAAAATATAAAAATGTACTTGTAACAATAACTTTTAATTGCATCATATAGGTATCATGAATTTTACTTACCACGGCTTCGATATCACCGATATCGAAGCATACCCGTGGTAACCTACCGTGGGTACCTATTTCAGGCGTTAAAAAGTTAAAACAGTCGTATTCATGGGTAGGTACGTATAAAAATCCCGAATTTTAAATTACCGATGGACGAAATCCCGAAAATTGAAACGCCAAATGGCCGTATGGTCGAAAGTTTAAAATCCCGAAAGTTCATTTGTTCGAATGTTTAAAATCCCGAAGTTCAAAATCCCGACTCGTCCGTGTCGGGGTGCCCTAAGGTCCCGATTTGTTTTATTTTGAGAAGTAGCACTCGCCGGCCGCTGCCGCGGCGCCGCTCGCTTCGCTCGCTCGGCTCGCGCGCTTTTGGTCACAATTCTAACCTAACCTAACCTATTTCAGCTACAATCTCTCGTAAAAATGTGTTTACCATTGTCTAATAGTCTAGTCACAAGTAGATTGTATTTTGATTGCACTTTGAACTGGGTGAAATAGGTTAGGTAACGTTAGAACTGTGACCAACCGCTACGTTCAAGTTGTTTTGTCTATTCGGGATTTCGTCCTTTCGGGCATTTGAACATCGTTATTTTGTGTTTGGATAAAACGACTATCGGCATTTAAACCTTTCGGTATTTTGAATTTCGGTGTTTTGCACGTCTGTATTTCAGCCATAGGTATAATGAACTTTCGGGATTTTGATACGTACCCCTATTCATGCCTTAATCGAAAACCAAGTAGACTTTGGTTTCCTAGAATATTATACTGTATTATTATTCGACAAATTTCCTAACTTTTATAATGTCAGCGAGAACAAAGATAAAAATAAAACAAAACTCAGTTTATTATGAAAATGTAGTTACGTAGTAGATCCGAACCCCATCGCGCGGGCCGAACAGTTGAGGTATTTTCATCATTATTGAGAGCTAAAAAATAAATTTGATAACCAACAATAGAAATTAAAACAGTTCATGCAAGTTGTTCAAAAATATGATTATTTTGACCAAACCTCTGTTGTCGGTAACTTAGTAATTTTGTCGGAGGTTCAGTATTCTATTCGGAAGTTTAGTTTTGTTATTCGAAGATCCATTTTTTTTTTAGGAGAAAATGTAATTTGAACATGCTCTTATTTGTTGTTAAATTGGATATTTTTTTTCGTTAATATTTTGGGTTTTTTGTCGGTAATTCATTAAAACGCTAGTTAATTAGAATAATAGTCGGCCACAGATCGCTGGAGATTAAATTGTTTTTCGGAACCATTATTATTTCCCTTCTTGAAATAGAGTTCAGTTCTCGCCGCGAATTCTCCTATATGTCTTCTACAGATTGAAAACGGGTGACACGAAGTGGTAATTTGAGTTTAGGAAAAAGATAGAAGTCGGTTGGAGCCATATCTGGCGAATATGGTAGCTGCTTGATGGTATTTGTTGAGTGTTTGGACAAAAATTCGTTCACAATGATGGTCTTGTGCGAAGGCACATTATCGTGGTGCAAAATCCAAGAATTTTCTTTCCACAAATCTGGCCTTTTTCGTCGAATTTGCTCTCTTAAATGCCGCATAACGCTCAAATAATATTTTTTATTTACCGTTTGACCTTCCGGTAAGAATTCCCAGTGCACAACACCACGATAGTCAAAGAAAACAGTCAACAGACTTTGACTTTTAATCGACTTTGGCGTGGTTTTTTCGGTTTTGGTTCAGTTGAAAGGCGCCACTCCGAAGCTGTTGTTTGCATGTCAAACTCGTAAACCCACGTCTCGTCGCCAGTAACAATGCGTTTCATGAATGTTGGGTCGGAATTGACTCGTTCTAGCATGTCCTCAGCGACTCTCATGCGATTGAGTTTTTGGAGAAAATTCAGGTCTTTTGGGACTAGCCGAGCGGTAACATGTTTCATATCCAAATGATTAGTTAAAATGGTACGGATCGACTCGTGTGATACAGAAAGTTCGACGGCTATCTCTCTCAAACTTGAATGAGGATTTTCAGTCACTATTTCCTTCACTTTTGCGATGTTAACTTAGTTGCAGAGGTTGATGGCCTACCAGAGCGAGGCAAATCTTCCATCACATCTCGACCGCTTTTGAATGCTTTGTACCACTCATAAACAGATGTTTTTGATAAAGTCGATTCACCGTAAGCCTTCTGTAATATTTTCAGTGATACGAAATTCCATTGGCGATGCAAAATTTAAGACAAACTCTTTGTTTGATGTTTTTGTCCATTACGAAATTTGCAATACACACTAGATATGATATAACTAAAAACAGCTATATGTATTTAATATAAATAACAGATGCAACTCAAACTCCGCGCCAAAATGGAAAACAGTTGTGCCAATCTAGCAACAACAAGAAAATCTAAAATTTGAATTTGGAACCATAAACAAATCATCCATTCCCGATACTTTTTTGACTGAATGTACACCAACTGTGCACTTTTTCTGTTTACAATCATTAAAAATCCAGGCCGGGCGTGTTGTGAGAACAGGCAATGAATGCAGTCAGGGCCAGAATTAAAATCTCGTAAGGACACAAAAATTATTAGTCGTATGTGGAATGCCCATCTGCTAGATCTCTATCGCGTAGGTTCTTCCTCATCATAACATCATCACCTTAAACGAGTCGCTTATACATATAGAAGAGAGTGAAAAAATCAAAAACTTTGCTTAATCGTTACACTGATGGAAAACTTTCAAAATTTTCACAATCAAGGAATATTACAACAAGCAAAATGATCGTGTGTAAACTTGTAACTCCAAAACACACTCTCAACAGGTTATCAGCGAATAGTCATCATGCGGCATCAGTAATGGTTTGGTAAGGGTATCACGGAATGACCAAGGTTCATTTTCATGAAAATGGGTGCAAAACTTCAGCTAAGGAGCATCAAGATACTATCCTAGACGGCATAGCAAAGCCTCTTAAAGCCTCTCTCTTTTTAATAACAAACTAGGATTTTTTCAACATGTCTAAGCATCCGGTCACAAGGCACGCATTACCCAGGCTTACCTTGCAGCGAATGTTTCGGACTTTATTGAGGCTGATGATAGGCCTAGGCCAGGCCTAGGCGACTAGCCTAGACCTCAACCCATGAACTACAAATAGTGATCTATATTAGAGGACATGGGCTGCTCCAAACGTAACAATAATTAAAAATTCTTAAAAAACTCTACGATCAGCGGTGGACAACTTTCCAATGGTTACCGTGTGTAAACCGATAGATGCGTGGCCTGAACGCTTAAAAGCCTGTGTTAAGGGTAAGGTTGGACATTTTGAGTGGAAGTATTTACTGATTTCTGGCTTAGATTCTCTATGCATGATTTTATTCTAAGACTTTCGTTATTATGAAGTTTTTTTTTTTTACTTAATTCATGGCCTTATATAAGAAATTGTACACCTAGTTGTACACTTAGTACAATTTCTTTTGAATAGATAAGTTTCTAAATAATTAATAAAAATAATTACACAAGCAATTTAAAATTATTACCTATTCTAAAAATAAATTAAAAAAAAACTAATCTTTAAACCATTTTCGCTGAAAACCGGGTAAAAAATCGAGTATTCTCTACTCAGAGCTATCTATAATGAGAGTTTATAATATGGTTAGTTTGATTAAATATTTAAAGTGTTGTTACGTTGAGTCTTATATTAATTTATATTCAAGCGTGATATTTATATTGACTAAATTACTCTTAGTTCATCTTGTTGATTTATATTGTACCTACTGAGTTTAAACACAAAATGCAAATATACCTTTTACCTAAATATATTTATGCATTTTTTTTTTAAATAAGTAGATAAGTTCTATTTAAGTTATTGAAGAAAGGCAAGATGTAGGCGGCTTGAATTTCACAATTAGTTTAAAAATATAATTCAAACAATAAAAATAAAACGTATTTTCAAACTGGTTACCAGGTTAACCAGTTTTTTTTGGAAACCCGAAAAAAGACCGTTTTTAATTTTGGCTGTTTTTGCATTCCTTAATTCTTGCTCACCGGGCTCAACCCTCGATCATGTGCTCGCCGAAGTATCCACAATCAAATCCGATGTATCAACGCTACACTTCCTACGTTAACGCTGCTGGGTTCACTCATATTGGCTCATAAGGCTTTGGAAATAATCGTAGGTGTACAAAGAAATCTGGTTGATATTTCTCGATAACGATATGGTATCTACTTATTTTTCACTTACGGGCAGCACTTGAAATTGGGTAAGTATATATAAGTACCAACCTATTGCACTGTAATCAGTAATCACTGATACCGAAAACACAAACTTCACTCAAACAATACCTACCAAAAAAATAAAATAATATTACAATCTTTATTGTACACCAATAAAGAATAAAAAAATACTTACCACTATTTAATATTCAAATAATATTCAAAATGGACCGATAACCGATAAATTATCGATTATCACTTATGAGTTTAAAAAAATGCTTGCATATACGATTAAACTAAAAACTTAGTCCAGAAATTGGGGTGCGTGCTAGATAACCTCCACGTGTGCTCTCTTGCTGTTCGTCCCAGTTCATGCATGTGTGGCGTCCCGCCTTTATGTTGTATTAATATTTATGTTGTGTGAACTACGGTTTAGCACTAAGCTCTATGGTTTAGATTTATCTATGATTAGTTCTGCTCTATGTTTTCTTCTTCTTTGGCGTCGTTACAAATGGTGGTCAAGAAATATAGTTTGAACGACAATAAAAGTCTTTCATTGTGAGTCCGCTATAATTAAACGGCGTTAGACGCCAAATTGGTGATCCCGACAGTGAAAACAATCACACGCACCGCCCATCAGCGAAAACTATCACGCTCCGCCCGACATTGAAAACTATCGACGCACCGGCCGACAGCGTGCGGAGGCCTAGCCCGCGCGCCTTTCATCGACACCGCGCCTTTCTTCGTCGTTCGAGGGCGCTCCGCCCAAGCAAGCGTAGCCCTGCATCACGGCGCACGAACCTGCGGGTGCGCTGACCACGTTCACCTGGCTTACATCGAGCAAACACCTAGCATGAACATCGCGCTGAAAACCCCAAGTTAACGCTGTGCTCAAAAGTATAAACGCTGTGTTTTTTCCCGTGCTATAACACAATATAAAAATACGCATGTAGTGCATGTACGTCTATAAGATATATTTTTACAACCCAGTGATTCGAGTTCAAGCAGCCATTTTTATTTCCGATTTATTTTTATCACGGAAAACTCAAGAAACTTAGTGTACGAAAAAAGAAGCACGTTCGAATATTATTTTTTTTATTTTAAGGACAATAGTTCATATATATATTTTTAACATACTAGATACAGGGTGTTTGTGCATGTTGACTAAGGCATGTTGGTTTTTATTAACAGTGCATATTCTTACTAGAACACTTACATTATTTTGTAAATTCTGTGTGCGATCTTGCTATTGTGTATAATACTGGTGTGTGTCCTAATCCTTCTTGGTGTGTTCATTTTCGTCTGGCTTAACACTATCAAAATGGCACAAGAGCAACCATGTGTTGTTAACCACATTGCTGTAAAGCTTCCTCCTTTCTGGCCCAGTCATGTGGCAGCTTAGTTTGCGCAAGCTGAAGCTAGCTTCGAAATTTCAGGTGTTAAAGCGGAGGATACAAAGTACAGCTATGTGTTCAGTATCTTACCTGAGCGGACAGCAGCTGAAATGGAGGACATACTTACAAATCCACCAAAAGAGAACAAGTATCAATATTTAAAATCTGAATTAATTCGCAGGCTTTCTTGCTCCGAAGAGAAGCGGCTGAACAAACTGCTTAGTGATGAAGAGCTAGGTGACCGTTCTCCATCACAGTTCCTGCGTCACCTGCGCTCACTCGCTGGTGCCAACCTGCAGAATGAGACCATCCTGTGGCAGCTTTGGCTGAGACGGTTGCCTCAGAGCGTACAGGCCATCCTTGCTACACAGGCGGATCTGCCACTCGGCAAGGTCGCAAAACTAGCCGATCGAATCTTGGAGGTAGCCCCCACCCAATCTATTTGTTCCACCAGCACGTCAACGCCAGCTGATTCAGTGTTACAAGCTATTACTCGTAGACTGGATGAGCTAACGTTACATGTGGCTGCACTGGATAGAGGTCGCAGTAGCCGCAACAGGGACAGGAGTTTCTCGAGAACATCAACACGTTCTAAGTCCAGAGATTTTCCCCAGACAGATCTCTGCTGGTACCACCGTCGATTCAGAGAGAAGGCAACCCGCTGCACTACACCATGCAGCTGGAAAACGCAGCCGACGGGAAACTCACCCGGTGGTCAGTGATGGCGACATCTGACTGCCAGCAACAACAAGACCTAGTAAGTCGCCGGTTATTTGTTACTGACAATTACAGTAAGCGTCGATTTTTAGTAGACACGGGTTCTGACATCTGTTGCTACCCTAAAACTCTCCTACAAGAAAAAGCCAAGGAATCAAATTACCATCTCACTGCTGCTAATGGCAGCACCATCAGAACTTATGGGTTGTTGAATCTTAATTTAAATCTTGGGCTACGCCGTGACTTCAGATGGCGATTTGTTATAGCTGACGTCAGTACCCCAATAATAGGCTCTGATTTTTTAGCACACTACCACCTTTTGCCTGACTGTGCTAACAGACGCCTAGTCGATGGGAAAACTGGCCTCTCAACTCGTGGTAGTATTGCTACGATTGAGCAAGGTAGTGTCAAGGCAGTAAACATAAACTTTATTGATTCACCTTTCTCAAAAATTTTGTTGGACTTTCCAGAAATCACACGGCCACCTGGACTACCACATGAGGTGAAACACACCACCATGCATCACATCATTACCACTGAAGGACCTCCCATCGCATCAAAACCACGTCGCCTGGCACCTGAGAAATTACGTGCAGCAGAGAAAGAGTTTGCCAACATGGTTGAGGTAGGTACTGCTCGGCCTTCTAAAAGTTCCTGGGCATCTCCTTTGCGCCTTGCTCCCAAGAAAGATGCTACATGGCGCCCTTGCGGAGATTACAGGGCTTTGAACGCCCGGACAGTGCCTGATCGCTATCCCGTTCGTCACATTGGAGACTTTGGCCAAAACCTTGCTGGAGCAACCATCTTCAGCACTTTTGACCTGGTAAAAGCTTACCAGCAAATACTAGTAAACCCTGCTGATGTGTGTAAAACAGCCATTATTACACCTTTTGGTCTGTTTGAATTTCCATATATGACTTTTGGGTTGCGCAATGCTGGTCAAACCTTCCAGCGATTCATGGATGAAATCACAAGGGGACTAGATTTCTGTTTTCCCTATATTGATGACATTCTTGTTTTTTCTAGGAATGCTGAAGAGCACAAAGGACACCTTCGCATTCTCCTGCAAAGACTGGCAGACCATGGCGTAGTCATCAACGTTTCCAAATGTGTACTGGGTGCCTCTGAGGTTATTTTCCTTGGCCACTCAGTATCAAAAGATGGTATCCGTCCACCTACAGAGAAAATCGCTGCTCTTCGTGATTTCCCCCTTCCGAAAACCGCTCAAGGTTTACGACGGTTCCTAGGTATGCTTAACTACTACCGTAGTTTCCTACCTAGGGCCGCAGAGACTCAGGCCCCACTGGTCGATTTCCTAACTGCAACAGGTTTGAAAGGCTCAAAACTTATGCCTTGGTCGCCTGAGCTAGAACAAGCATTCTATAAATGTCGCGAAAGCCTCACTGGAGCTACTCAGCTTGTACATCCAAAGGCAAATGCTCAGCTAAGTTTATATACAGATGCATCCATTACACATGTTGGAGCAATTCTCCAGCAGTTGTCTGAGAAAGGTAGGGAACCACTTTACTTTTTTAGTAAAAAATTGACTGCTTCCCAAAGCACCTGGCCTGCTTATTACCGCGAACTGTACGCTGTGTATGCCGCGGTTCATCATTTCAGGCATATATTGGAGGCACAACATGCCACCATATATACTGATCATAAGCCGCTCCTGTATGCTTTTACACAGAAACGGGATAAGTTGCCCCCGGCACAACTCAACCAGCTGACATATATCTCACAATTCACGACAGATATACAGCACGTCAAAGGTGAAGAGAACGTTGTCGCGGACACCTTATCTCGTATCGAATCCATCACACTGTCTGATGACTATGTCTATGTCAGATGCAGAATTAAAAACCATTCGTGAGAATTCATCACTAAAACTTATACCGACGCTCATTCCAGGCACAGATACTACGATCCTTTGCGACGTCTCTACGGGCAAACCACGGCCGTATCTGCCGCCACAAGTTCGACGTGCTACGTTTGATTGCCTGCACGCGCTGAGCCACCCTGGTCCCCGCGGGTCTGCACGTCTGGTATCACAACGATACGTATGGCCTGGCATCAATAGAGACTGCCGCCTCTGGGCAAGAGCCTGTATAGCATGCCAGAAGTGTAAAGTCTCTCGCCACATCACGACACCGCTCGGATCGTTTTCCACACCATCTGGAAGATTCAGGCACGTCCATGTCGACTTTATTGGTCCTCTCCCTTCTTCTGAGGGCTTTATTTACTGTATGACTGCAATAGACCGTTTCACCAGGTGGCCTGAGGCTTGGCCCTTAACGTCCATCACGGCCGACGACGCAGCAGAGCAGTTTTTCCACGGTTGGATCGCGCGTTTCGGTGTGCCCCTTTGGGTCACAACAGATCAAGGTCGACAATTTAAATCGTCTCTCTTTAACAGACTCTTAGACCTTGGTGCAACAAAACGCATAAGAACTACCAGCTATCATCCGCAAGCGAATGGCATGGTAGAACGCTTCCACAGACATCTGAAAAGCGCATTGATGTGTCATAACGACACATGGCACAAGGCTCTTCCATTAGTGTTGCTGGGTATCAGGACTGCTCTTAAGGAAGACCTCAATTGCACCGCAGCAGACCTCGTCTATGGCGAGCCGCTACGTCTACCAGGCGAGTTCCTGGTGCCTAGCAATGCCGCACAGGAGAACTCTGAAGACTTCGTTGCACGTTTACGTGCTATGATGTCCAGCTTACGGCCTGCGCCTATCTCGCGCCGCTGTGTTAACAAAACCTTCATTTTCAGAGACCTAGATCGCGCCTCACATGTTTTCTTGCGTGACGATTCTGTCCGGCGCTCACTTCAACCCCCATTTACTGGTCCTTACCGCATTCTCAAAAAAAGTGACAAAACCGTTACCTTACAGGTAAACGGGAGAGAGATGACTGTCAGCATTGATCGTGTTAAGCCAGCTTACCTTGATTCCGAACTACCTTCCTCTCCTCCTATTTCAGTTCCTGGTCCTAAATCCTCTCCTTCTGATCAGACGCGTATCCTTCAATCTCCAACTGCTCCAATACCTAGAACTTCCCCAACTCCTCAAGCACCTCCAGCTCCTACCATTACCAGGACCGGTAGAAGAGTTAAATTTAGGGATGTGTTAAATTTATAAGTCATATGTTATTATTTTTTACCTTTACCTTTTATTTCTCTACAAATATTATAAGCTATATAAATGTTGTTATGTATACCGTTTGTTTCTCCGTAGGGGGGTGGTGTGGCGTCCCGCCTTTATGTTGTATTAATATTTATGTTGTGTGAACTACGGTTTAGCACTAAGCTCTATGGTTTAGATTTATCTATGATTAGTTCTGCTCTACGTTTTTCTTCTTCTTTGGCGTCGTTACAAATGGTGGTCAAGAAATATAGTTTGTCCGACAATAAAAGTCTTTCATTGTGAGTCCGCTATAATTAAACGGCGTTAGACGCCAAACATGTATGCATCTGCATTTTATATGCGGCTGTATGTAGGCATTCGCTGGGAAGAACAGTGGGGGGGACGGTGCATCCTGGGCGCCACTGTAGGTGGCTCTCTTACGTGTGTCATTACTTATGGCATAGGTAGGGGAATAACTTACAGTGGTGGCGAATAATCAGCAAAACCCAATCCAAGGTGTCATACGTACCGAGCCGAGGGATGCGTGGCCAAGGGGGAGCTTGGTTCCTATCGGTGTCTCTCCAGGGAGATGGCAATCCTGGAGTAGTAATTTCGCCTTACCTGGGCAAGCGGGGCTCGGCCCACGTGGACTGTTTATTTCCCTAGCTTCTCGTGGGAACTGTATGGATCTACACCTTTTTAAAAAAAATACTCCATCTCTGGACGATGACGAACGTCCGGAACTCTCGAGTAGTCTGACTGGGTCAATTCCCGATCTGACTGCTCTCTTGCTCGGTTCTGAGGGAGACTCCCTAGTCACCTTGGACACCGAACTCAACCCTCCTGAGCTGGAGTCGGCAAACGATGGCACGAGGCCTACTGAGATGGACTCGGAAGTGCCGTCGGGAACTGACCTCAGTCCCAGGAAACGACGGTTGACAGGAGCAGCGCGTAAGCGCCTGCGGCGCCTCAAGGCTGGCGGTATGGACCCCATTGAGGCCTACAAGCTGGTCACGGAACGGTTGGGAAGTGCGCATACTCCTTCGACTGGTCTAATGGCCGATATGTCCTCGGGGAAGAGGCCGGTAAAACGATCCCGATCCGAGGACGAGTCGCCAAAAGATCATGCCAAAAAGACTACGCGTGTGGACGAAAAGTCAGGGTCAATTCCAATGATCCTTGATGAGCCGTCCGCAACTCAGGTCGGACCACCGCCTGAG
Source organism: Mythimna ferrago (assembly GCA_910589285.2). Classification (NCBI taxonomy): domain Eukaryota; kingdom Metazoa; phylum Arthropoda; class Insecta; order Lepidoptera; family Noctuidae; genus Mythimna; species Mythimna ferrago. Next base: position 25,936,320 of record OU342692.1, read on the forward strand.
ACAAGCGCTATGTCTTTTAAGGATGCCCTAACTAACATCCGGGTGGGAATCCGTAACAAGGAGCCCATGTCGGACGCGCAATTGGGGCTCCTTTACAAGGACATATTAATAAGGGCATATTGAGGGCGATTCTTAACGCCCCTATGCCCAAAGCCCCCGAATTCAAAATTCGAATTGAGGGCTGCACTTTCAAGCCGGGATTGCTGCAAGTCGTAATTAAAAACGACTACATCCTGAAATGGCTTGAAGAAAAAGTGGGGACACTAAAGCCGTGGCCAGAGGCGGAACTTTCGTTCATTAACGAGAAGGACTTGCCAAAAGCTAAGGTTGGGATCCTCCACTTCAAGACAGAAGATGTCCTGAAAACTCCAAGAGATGCCTTCAATCTCCTGGAAAAACAAAACGACCTGCAGAATGGCTTGTGGAAGGTGCTGAGCGTCAAGAAAGAAAGGGAAGGAATCACGACCGCCCTCTCTATCGATGATGCCTCTGTAGAAGCCTTGCGCAAGCTAGACTGCAGGCCGCAACTAGGCTTTCGCAAAGTCTGGATTCGCATTCGCGGCGATAATACGCCGGCGAGGGCTGAGCAGGTGGCAGGAACTAGCCAATCTAGCGCAGAGATTCTGCCACCTGCTCAACACGCTCCAAGGGTGGGCCCGAGCGTCCAGGTCTCTGGTAAAACGGCAAAGCGGCAAAACGCCAAGCCGAAACCTGGAGGCCAGGGCGTCAGGAACCGCCCCCTCGGAGCACCACCGACGAAAAGGGCTACACGTCCCAATCGATCGGGAGTGGAGAGCCGACCGGCCAAACCTCAGGGCTGCCCTACAGCCCCGAAGCCAAGCGGGTCGAATAACGCCACTTAACCCACCCACCGACACAAACACACAACACTAACACAACACAAACACACCATAACACAGACACACACAAACACACAAGTGGTGCCGATCAACCTGCACCATGCCAGAGCAGCCACGGCTGTTCTGGAAAAACACTTCACACAGAAGAACCTTCACATTGCTCTTATTCAGGAACCGTGGCTGGCTAATACTAACACGGTGTCTGGACTGGGCTCTGCAGGTAAGGTCGTACACCATATCGGAGGAGTCAAACCAAGAGCGTGTATACTTTTCAATAATAATATTGATTTCTTATGCATACCAGGCCTGTGCAGCGATGACCTGATTGCAGCTTATGTTAATGTCAAGAGCGGAAATGGACGCCTCATCGTGTGCTCGGCATACCTGGACGGGACGAAAACCGACCCATCCGAGGAGCTTGCAAAGGTAGTCGAGTACGCCTATGCCAACAATGCCGAGCTTCTCATTGGGTGTGACGCCAACGCCCACCATACCAACTGGGGCAGCACTGACATCAACGACAGAGGTGAGTTGCTTCATGATTTTGTACTAACTAACCGCCTCCAAATAGTTAATGAGGGATGTAAACCGACCTTTGTAACTAGATCGAGGAAGGAAGTTCTTGATGTAACTCTCACTACTATTCACACTGCCAGGCTGATAACCAATTGGCATGTCAGTGATGAACCATCTATGTCTGATCATCGACTAATTAAATTCGCACTGAATACATCCAACATTTGCGAAACCATCACTTTTAGGGATGCAAAAGCCACGGACTGGGACTTGTACAGAATAAAGCTCCAGGATAGACTCCAAGACTTCCCTAAAACCATACGCTCCCCTGAAACATTGGATTATGCTTTTGCTCAAGTTACGGAAGCCGTTACAGCCTCTTACGAAGAGAGCTGCCCTCTAAGAACTGTGAGGGATAGAGAAATGACGTGGTGGAACAAAAAGCTCGATGTTTTAAGGGAAGAATCACGTAGGTTGTCTTTTTAGATTGTGAACATGCTTACCAAAAAGGAAAATCTACAGAAACTGCTCTGTTAGAACTAACAGACAGGATCGAAAGGGCTTTGGAAGATAAACAGATAGCCCTGTGTGCTTTCCTTGATATTGAAGGAGCTTTCGACAACGTCACCATAGACGCCCTTTCCAAGGGAATGAAGGCGAAAGGGATTGACGAAACAACTACTCGTTGGATCGATTTCATGCTCCTCAACAGAACTATCAGTGTTACCTTACATGGAACCAGAAAGAGCTTCAAAACAACTAAAGGGTGCCCACAAGGAGGCGTTTTATCGCCACTTCTATGGCTACTCGTTGTTGACCAATTGCTGGTTGAAGCCTCTACAAGAGACTTAGATGTACATAGCTATGCTGACGATGTGGTGGCTTGTGTTGTCGGCCCCTGTCACAGCACGGTATCATCTATACTACAAAGATCTCTGAACATTATTAACACATGGTGCACAGAAAACAATTTATCGGTTAACCCGAGTAAAACAACAATAGTCCCCTTTACTAGGAAGCGTAAGTTGGACAAACTTGTAACGCCCACTGTAAAGGGGACTCTCATACCATTCTCCAGCGAAGTCAAGTACCTGGGCGTAACTATCGACCAGAGACTGACCTGGAACACTCACATTAACAATGTGATCCAAAAGGCTAAAATAGCTTTAGGAATATGCTGTCGCTTAGCAGGGAAGAAATGGGGCTTAAACCCTAAAATCGCCCTGTGGTTGTACACCGCCATAGTCAGGCCGATAATAACGTATGCCTGCGTAGTATGGTGGAGGAAAACAACTCAAGTGACAGTCATTAACAAACTTAATGGTTTGCAGAGACTTGCATGCCTCATATCAACAGGGGCCATGTCCACAACCCCAGGAGCTGCTCTAAATGCCCTGCTTAACCTACCGCCACTTCATCTATTCATTGCGAAGGAGGCGAAGGCAAGCATGTACAGAACAAACAGCACTGGCAAAGCAAACTGGCGCTCTCAAGCACTGAGATCGCTACACGAATCAGTACTTGAACACGATCAACTAGGTATGACAACAGACGTCATGCTTTCACAGTGTAATTTCACAAGGAATTACACAGTGGAACTGCCGAGCAGAGAGGATTGGTCAAACAACCTCATCACTTGCAAGGCTGGAAGCCTGATCTGGTTTACAGACGGGTCCAAAATGGGTGAGAATGTAGGATGTGGAATATTTGGCATTAGCCCGAAATTCAGCAAAAGCTTGAATCTGGGTAAACATGCTACCATATTCCAAGCGGAGGTATACGCCATTATAGAATGTGTGGAGGCCAACCGTCAACGAAACTACATAAATCAATTAATTCTGATTTACTCAGATAGCCAGGCAGCTCTTAACGCCTTGAACTCGAATACTTTAAATTCGAAACTGGTAAAAGACTGCGTTAACAAACTGAATGACCTGGGGCAAAGGAATAAAGTTATTCTGAGATGGGTACCAGGTCATTCTGGAATCAACGGCAACGAAAAAGCCGATGAACTTGCACGGGCTGGGGCTCAAAGTCATCAGATAGGTCCAGAACCCTTCTGTGGTATCTCAAAGAACCAGGCCATGCAGACCCTTAAGGGCAACTTATTTGGCGATTCAAAAAAGCACTGGTTGGTACAACCAGGTCTGCTACACGCCAAATCTCTCATAGAAGGCTATTCACAAAAACGAACTGCCGAGCTTCTTGAGCTTAGCAGGACGAACATCTGTGCGATAGCCCGCGCCTTAACCGGCCACTGCAAACTAAACAGGCACCAATTTCACATGAAACTGAGTGACACTGATGTTTGCCGGTACCTACTGCAATCAGGAGAGGGAGACGCCTAAGCACCTCTTGTGTGAATGCGGGCCCCTTGTCCACAAACGCAGTGTCCATCTGGGCCGACACATTATTCGCCCGGAGGAGATTAAAACTCTAAAAGCTAGGAGTATTCTAAATTTCTTGGAAGCCTCCGGGTTAAAAGAGTTACTCTAACAAGGTGGCGAGTCACAATAGATCTTTTAGGTCGCAGTGACTACATCCCCTACACTATGGGTGATGCATAGCCCCTTATCTTCTAAGTAATAATAATAGTCCAGAAATGATTTTGTACAACCTTTTTGTCTATTTTGTACAAAAACTGTTCTTGCCATCAAGTTCAAAATGATTTTCCTAGAAAGTCCTTATAAAGTTCTACTTTTCAGACTTTTTTCATATTTTCTAAACTTATGGTTCAAAAGTTGGAGAGGGGGGACACACATTGTTTTTTACTTTTGGAGCGATTATTTCCGAAATTATTGACATTATCATGTTATGATTTTAGTAAATCCCTATTCATTTTTATATACCTATCCAACAATATATCACACGTTAGGGTTGAAATTAAAAAAAAAATCACTTCCCAGTTTACATATAGGGGGGCTACCCTAATAAAACATTTTTTTCCAATTTTTATTTTACCACTTTGTCGGCGTCACTGATGTACATATTGGTACCAAATTTCAGCTTTCTAGTGCTAACGGTCACAGAGATTAAGCGTGGACAGACAGACGGACAGACAAACATGGCGAAACTATAAGGGCTCCTAGTTGACTACGGAACCCTAAAAAAGAAGTACCTTAATAAATATAAACGGTGAGTCCATCCTTATAAGAAATTATTGATTGAGCCACCAGTTTTGAGTTATTTGGTTATGAATAAACAAACTACCTACTTAGTGTAGATGCCTCATTAGCTGGATCAGGGGCGATTTAATTACAAGATGAGAAGCCAATAGCATATAGTTCTAGGGCATTGACAGAATTAGAACAACAGTACCAGTCAGATAGATAATGAGTTTAGCAATTTTACCTATATGGAGTTACTAAATTTCATCAATACTTATATGGGAGTTACTGCCATTTCATTTTCAATTGACAAAGTCGCTAAGTTTGTCAATCTAGATTGCGATTTAGTCGATCGAAGTTAGGATAAATTAGCAGCTTAAGCTTAGAAAAACTCCTTTCCACACTAGCTAGAGCTACTGGTGCAGTGATCAATATTCGCAAAGCTAACCATATACATATTTGGATACAGCTCTTAAAAGTTTCGCTTTTTGATAAAATTAAAAATTCAATTTATTTATTTATTTATTTAATCTTCATGCAAGTACATAGGCGGACTTAATGCCTTAGGCATTCTCTACCAGTCAACCTACGGTGGTGAAGAGACAATATGGTAGGCGCACAAAAGAAAATTTTGGTATAAAACAAGAGTAAAAATTATACATAATTATAGATAAAATACACATACATATATATTTAATATAATATATATACTACATACATATATTTATATAAAGTAAGGACAGAAGTAAAATCAATCAAAAAAAAATCAAACAATCAATCAATTTTTTTTTTTAAATATTAAAAAAATATATATATATTTAAGTATGCTTAACCTAACTATACACACTAAAGGCTACTCCCTACTAAAATATGGCGTCATAAAACTCCTCCGCATCGCTGTCGACTGGAAGTGTGCCCAAAAGGCTGGCGGCATTGCCACGTTGAATGGCAATGCTTAATCTCTGACCGAGGTAAAAACCAGTGTCGCGAAGTGTCAACTAAGCGTCTTGACAGTTCTTTATAAAGTTTATGAGCACTCGGACCCCACGGCCCAAGAGTTTCAACCCCAAACGGCTCAAAAATATAACTGCCGACAAGGTTGTTATATTTCCGCCGCTTGAGGTTCTCCGCAGCCGCAGCGGCAGCACCAGCACAGCACGATGAACTAGGAAGATGGGATGGCGCAAGAGTGTCGACACAGGTAGCGTCCCACACTAAAGGTCTACCCAACTTCCATGGAAATAAAGACAATATACCGTCCGGTCTCTTACCATCGTCGCGTGCCAGGCCATGAGGTTCCAAAACAGCCGGAACGCCGACGGTGACAAGGGCTCGTCGGATAATGTCGTTAATCAAAAATCAAAATCAAATCAAAATGGTTTATTTTGTGAACACAGGTAAATAAAGGTGTTTTCAATATACATAAATAATATGTTGATTGTACAGTCCATGTCCCGCCGATAGGCATACAAAATTTGGTCAAGTACAGAACGCACTAAGAAAATTTTAATTTAATTACTCAATCATTTATACAATGTCAAAAAAATAAAACTGTCATAATAATAAAAAAAAACTGTCATAATAAATAAGAAAAAATGTCACAAAATAAAGAGAAATGTCAATAAAATAAAAATGAAAAATACAGAATGTCAGTAGATTGCGTAATACAAAAAAAAAAATATATATAAAAAATAATAATAATAATAATATGAATTATAAAAATTTGTCATCCAGATACTCTTTTACCGAATAATAAACTTTGTCATTGAGTAGCTTAAAGAGTTTGTTTTTGAACTCATTAATATTTTTACAGTTTTTAATATGACAAGGTAGTTTATTATATAACTTTGGTGCCATTGCATATATACTTTTGTAAGCGAAAGCAGTTCTGGCGAATAGTGTTTTCAAATTATCTGAGCGACGTTGACTTTCCACGTGACTAAACAAGTGAATATTTGTTTTGACGAATATCAAAACCTCATACACGTACAGCGACGGTACTGTCAAAATCTTTAAATCCCTGAAGTGAGGCTTACAAGTATCCGTTGTTTTTAGCTTGCAGATGGCTCGGACGCATCTTTTTTGTGCCAATAATACTGTGGATACATTAGCAGCATTACCCCAAAATATGAGTCCATACCTTAATGTGGAGGCTACATATCCATGGTATGCTGTAAGGAGAGCAGCTTTATTTGCAATTTTACCTAGCATATATAGGGCGTATGAAAATCGGTAAAGTCTCAGACAAACACTATCAATTTGGGTTTTCCAGGACATATCATTATCGATGTGTAGTCCTAAAAACTTTGTTGTATTCGTTTCCAGTACTGCGTCTCCTTTGTATTGTATTTGGTACTGTGTTTGTTTTCTTTGTCGGAGTTTAAAGTCCATTATTTTTGTTTTCGATAAATTAATTTTAAGGTTGTTATCATTTAACCATTCTATAATTGAAACCAGGTTTGTGTTTATGTCTTCTTGAATTTCATTAAAATTACCCTCGTCGAAAACAATTGTGCTATCATCTGCAAATAAGCACATCTGACGAGTGGTTACTTTAGGAAAATCGTTTATGTAGCAAATAAAAAGCAATGGACCCAGCACAGACCCTTGAGGAACACCATACAAAATTTCTCTCGTACTTGAGGAATATACAGTTTCAGTTTTTGACTTGATATTGACTTGACTGATTTGAGTAAACTGTTTCCTGCCTTCCAAATACGATCGTATAAGCTCAAGCACATTGCCTCGAATACCATAACTATAGAGTTTTTTTAATAATCTTTTATGATTAACGTAATCAAATGCTCGTGTCATGTCCATGTACATTGCAGCAACAGATTTTCTGTTGTCCATGTTGTGGTGTATCTTTCTAAGAAAATTGTACACTGCCATATTAATCGTTTTGTTTCGTCTGAACCCCATTTGTTCCTTACAAAATATGTTGTGTTTTTCAAAATAATTGTTTAGTCTATTATAAATGACTTTCTCGAGAATTTTCGAGAAAATTGGAATCAATGCTACCGGCCTATAATTACACATTTTTGTTTTATCTCCTTTTTTGTGTAACGGCTTGATGATCGAGATTTTCAGAGCTTCTGGCAAAACCCCCTTTTCTATACAACTGTTTATTATATCACTTAATACTGGTGCCACTATAGAACACACTGATTTCACCACGCTAGTTTTAATGTCATCATATCCTGTACTATTTGTATTTTTGAGGTTTTTAATTATAGTAGCCATTTCTTCTGAGACTATTGGTTCCATGAACATGGATTTGTGGGATTCTAAAACATTGGTATTATTATAAGTCTGGCTATTTGCATTGGGTTGAACTAAATCTATGAAGTAATCATTAAAGTTTTGTGCAATACTTTGAGGATTTGTGATGCATTTTTTGTTTACCTCAATATCGTTAATATGCGTTTTTGGAATGTTACTTTTTAGATAGTTTATAATTTTCCAGGTAGCTTTAGACTTATTGTTGCTGGATTCTATATAGCAGCTGTTTTGTGCTTTTTGTGTCTGTTTAATAACGCGGCGGTACTGTTAATATTCGCGTGCCGCGCTATGCGTCCCGCGCTTCGACTGCATGACAGGCCGTGGTGACCGAGGCTGTTGACAGCATCGCCACAGTGACAGCGATGAGGAGAACAACAAGGAGCGCCAAGGCGTAGGGCAACAGCTAGGCGGAAAGTGGTATCGTCGAACAAGGTGCCAATATTCGACGACGGCAGTGCGTGAAGCCAAAGACCTGACTCCCAATTTCCCACAGCCAGCAGGCGCGCCCGCTCCGCAGTCGTAGCAGATGTTAGAATTAGGTTTTCCTGAACTACTCTGCAGAGCGGCTCATCCCACCGTCTCTGGGAAGCCGGGTTATCGGGCGGATTTGTATTCGGGCAAGCAAGTCTCCAGGCATCTATAGCCTCGATGAAGCACGGCACATTGAAATCAATCAGTGAGGGAGATAGGATATTCCTGATTAATTTCTCAGTACCGTGAACCGAAGATATAAAAGCTGGTAAACTAATACTAGAAATTTTGCGGACGCCGAGGCCTCCCATACGGATGGGAAGGGTAGCTTGAGCCCAGGCTCGGTCATCCATGGCCACGTTTAAAATTGACGTAAGGGTATGCCGAATAATTTGGTCCATTTTTTCCAAAAGATGGTGATGTTTCCATAAATGAGAAGCACGGAGAAAATATGTTAATTTAGTGCCGAAACAGCAGAAACGAATTAAAGTGATGGCCGAATGCATTTTAATTTCTAGCAATCTTTTCGAAATATCATTAATAGATAGATAGAGGATAGATGGCGCTGTTGCCACGATAAACATCGACTCCGTAACAAAAATAATTTAAAAATAGCATAAGTAATATATTTTATCATTTTACTTTTGAATCTTGTCAAGTGTTAAGTAATTCACGACGTGTAATGTTGGTGATATGAAAAGTACAAGTTTACGTGATGAAATAAACAAAACATTTAGTGGAATCGTATCAGCAAACCAACAAAATATTCGGAAATATAGTTATACCAGAAAACATCTGTAATCTAGTGAAAACGATCTCACCAAAAAACAAAAGGATTTTGTGAAACCAAGTGAGTGAATTTTTAAATATTGTACAATAGCAAACCGTTAATATAATCTTCAATACGTTTTGCTTTGTTTCGAAAACTGACCTTTGGACTCTGCTAATTGACGGTCATCTTAACTCAAAACTTTGCTCTTCAAGGAATCGTCTATTTCACATTTATGACGTATGAGAGCTTTGACTAAGTGGCAACGTGCTCCGCTTCACAATACATGAGGTGCGAGTTCAAATCCCGCTAACAAGGACTTTTTGGATTTTTGTTTCATTTTTTCGAAACTTTTGGAGAATCAAACCATAAAAACCTATTATTATTTTATACCATTTTAAGATATTTTGTGGAATAGATTACGAAAATAGTATTGCCTAAAATAATATAACCTACATAGAATTAAGAAAATCTCATGTTGTGAAAATCTTGGTCTGTAGAACAATAATTTGAGATGGAGCAAGAAAATAATGTTACTTTACGAAAACACCAAATTGTGACAGAATCGAGATCTTTGGAGTCACCAAATCATAGTCTTAATACAAGTTTGATGTCGTCTGATGAAGTATTATGTCGAAGCCTGGACCTCTCAACAAATATGTCATCTGCATTTGTGTCGGAGTTAAAGAATGAGATTAGAGAATTAAAAGACCGTTTAGAAAGTACTCAGCATGAAATGGAAAATATTATCTTAGAGAACATAGACTTAAAAAAACAAATGACTACCGTTAACCAGGAGCTGAGTGTATTTAGACAATTGTGTAGAAGTCCATTGTCTACGTTTAAACATAACATGTCTTCAAGCACCAAAAAGAGTGTGAGACGTAGACTCACAAATAGTTTTCATTTATCACCTCTAAAACTAGCCGGAGAAAATACAAATCTATCAACAAAACCGGAAAAAGAAATAATTCTAAAACCGGAAATCATCTTAAGCCCCGATCAAAGAACAAGAAATATAGAAATCCAACATCTAAACACCTTAAATTCCTCCTTAGAACATGAAGTGCAGATACACACCGAAACGGATTTCGTCGAATATCCCGTAGACAGCACAAAACTTCAAACGAATCATGTTCTTGTTGACAAAATCCATAACATCAAGGCGAATATCAATACACTAGAACCTGAATGTAGGAACTCGAGGTTCAAATGCGAAAAGAGGGCTTTTATCATAGGGGGGAGACAATGTAGTGGATTAGCTACACACCTCTACAAATCTCGATTTTACAACCCCTATAATCATTATCGCTTCCAATCGATTGTCAAACCCAACGCTTCTACAGAAGAAATTTTGACTTGTATAAAATTGTTTGACATTACCCATGACGATAAACTAATTATATCTGTAGGACAAAATGATTATAATAGTCTAAAATTAGTGACAGAGTTGTGCTTGTTTCTCAAATCGATTGGTTGTCCCGTGATTATTTTAGGTGTAAGTAAAAACATCTGCCATAAAGAAAAAAAAATTAATGAAATGTTACATCTTTTATGTAGACAGGTTGAACAATGTTCATTTATCGCAAAATATGACAGGATTTCGTCGCTCTGCTATCAAATAAACTTGATCTTAGATCAATTGGACTACGATAAAACTTTTTTATCACATGGTTCTAAGATTTGGAAACCAAATACGATCTGTAAAAAAACCCAGAGTACACAAACCAATCACTCATTTCTTAAACAATATTCAAATGAGGCTTCTCACGCTAAAGGCACCATAGGTTATAGGGAAGATGAAACATTTTTTCGTGCCTAAAGCAACTCATGGAAATCTTGTCGTCTTTCATCAGAATATTGCTGGTGCTATCAATAAATCCGATGATATTGAAATGGCACTAAATTTACTTCGAGACAAACAATGTTTAGTTGACTTTATATGTCTAACTGAAACTTTCATTAAATCAGGAGATGAAGAAAACATGAGATTAGATTCTTATAAATTAGTGAATTGGTACTCTAGGACAGATCAGAGACGCGGCGGTGTTTGCATACTAATAAAGCAGGACATTGAATACGAAAAAATAAAATGGTTAGACAATATTACTCTGGACAAACATTTTGAAATATGCGGTATACGACTTCAGAAATATGGCGTAAATTTATTTTGTGTTTATAGAACGCCAAATTCAGACGTAAACATATTTTTTCGGAAACTTCAAATAGTGCTAGATAGGATACATGACAAAGATAATAAATATAATAATATAATATGCGGTGACTTTAATATTGACATTCAAATTGACTCTAAAATTAAAAATGAATTTATTAATATACTATACAATTATAATTTGACACCTCACATAAGTGAACCAACTCGACAGAAAACCTGTATTGACAATATAATTAGTGATATAAAAGATGCAAAAGGAGAGGTACACGAATTAGGATTGTCTGATCATAACACAGGACAAACTCTGTCATTAAAGACCAGAGCAAAAAATCTTGTTAAGCAACATTGGTTTGCTTATAAAAGAGACCTATGTAGAGATAATCTGAACAAGTTTAATTATTATCTCAGTAAATTGTCTTTCTCAGAGGTCCTTACAGAAGCAGACGTAAATAAAGCATTTTCTCTGTTTCATGATGAAATTTGTCTCTTTTTAAATCTTTGTTTTCCTCTGATAAAAGTCAAAATGAACCATAACTCAACAAACCCAAAATGGATTACAAAGGGCTTGAAAAAGTCTTTTGTAACTAAGCGGAAACTACAAAATGAATATTATAAAAACAAAAGTGGACAAAACAGACTCAAATACACTACATATAGTAAAATCTTAAGAAAATGTGTTGCTAATATTCAAAACAGTAAAAATAAACATACTATAGAAAAAGCTAAAAACAAGTGCAAAGCCACATGGAAAATAGTAAATAAACGACTAAAACAAAACAATGGAAACAAAGAAATCAAGGCAATTTCGAATGGGAACTGCATGCTGGACAGAGGTGATGATATTGCAACATATCTCAATGAATTCTTTATTAATATCGCAAAAACAAAACCCAACGAGCACCCAAAAAACAAACCAATAATAGGAAGAAGGTTGGCAAACTCTATCTATCTCGAACCAGTTGACAATGTTGAAGTTTATAAAATAGTAAAAGACCTACGGAATACAAATTCAGCAGGATATGATGGTATTACCACTCGATTATTGAAAGATAATTTAGCTGCTATAATAAATCCATTAACCTATTTAATAAATCTGTCTTTGGAAAATGGAACCTTTCCTAGTGCTCTAAAATTCTCCGTCGTAAAACCTCTATATAAAAAGAATTCCAAAACAGAAGCGGGGAATTATAGACCGATTACTTTGGTGCCAATTCTCTCCAAGGTATTTGAAAAAGCAATGTGTGTTAGACTTTTGAACTTTTTTGAAAAAAACGATGTAATAAGTAAACAGCAAAACGGTTTTATTAAAAACAAATCTACTATATTGGCATGTTTTAAATTAATAACTGAAATTCTCAGATCAGTCGACAAAAAAGAAATCCCTATAGCTGTATTTCTAGACATGACTAAAGCGTTCGATATGGTTTGCCATGATAGATTATTAAATAAATTAGAACAGTACGGTATAAGAGGTCCTGCCTACAGTTGGTTCGAAAGTTATTTAAAGGGTCGTAAACAATGCACAGAGATAGTAAAAATGGATCCAGAGACTAACACGCAGGTAATCTATAGGTCATCTTTCTTAACTAATTACTATGGTGTACCACAAGGGACCGTGCTAGCCCCTATACTATTTTTAGCATATATAAATGAATTGCCAGAATCAACGGACCAGTACGTAGTACTATTTGCAGATGATACTACGGTTTTAACTAAAGAAGCTACTACTGATCAGGCGATAAACGTTACCAATAGAGCCCTACAGGATATACATGACTGGTTAACTGCAAATAATTTAGAAATAAATACCGAAAAAACTAAATTTATAAAATTCTTGACATATAATAACAATAGAAATAAAAAAGACACAATAGACTTACCAATTAAATATAATAATAATATTATTGAAGAAGTAAATAAAATAAAATTTCTAGGAATAAATATTGATAATTATTGTAACTGGAAATCTCACGTTGACCTTGTTTGTAAAAAAATTCACAAATTCGTTTATGCGCTTCGTAGAATAAAAAAAATAATTAACAAAGAAACAGCTCTAATGGTATACCACAGTCATGTGTGTTCAGTATTGAGGTATGGGATAATTATATGGGGAAACTCTACAGATGCCCAGAGAGCTTTTATAGCCCAAAAGAAATGTATAAGGTCTATCTATGGACTCAAATGGACTGATTCGTGCCGACCAATCTTCACTAAAAATCGTTTGCTTACTCTGCCATCCCTATACGTATTTGAAATGTCTAAGTTCGTTAGAAACCATCTTTCACTCTTTGAGCAGGATGATAAAGCCCAATTTAAGAGGAAAATTGTACAAAAACCTCTGGTAGTTCCTCGAAACAGATTAAAGTTGTGTAACAAAAACTGCTACACCATGGCGGTGAAAATTTATAATAAACTACCTGAAAAAATGCGAAAATTGAATGACTTGGAATTTAATAGAACTTTAAACAATTGGCTTTGTGACAGATGTTTTTATTCAATAGATGATTATTTAAATTTTAAACAGACTTGATGTATTACTATGTAATAATTATGACCTACGCACATTTATTTAAATTAGAACTATTGACATTATTTATAAATTTTCTAATCAATTAATCAAATAATTCTACACAAATTTTAATATATTTTATAATGGTATGTGCCAAATTAATATTATTGACTGTAAAATTTATTATGTTTTGACTAATGTGACTAATGACAATGATGAAATTTCATGACATTATTGTACTATTGTGCATGCTTTAAAATATTTGCACGACTGTTAAGTCGAATATAGTGAGTCTTAAAAATATTTCAACATGTTAATACCTATGTGTACCTATATTCTAGCAAATAAATAAAATTTCATTTCAATTTCATTAAATTTTTGAATTTTTTCCTCAACGAAATTTGGGAAGGAATCTTCGAAAATAGGAGACCCAAGAAGGCGAAGAGTGCTTCTTTCAATAATTTTTATCTCCGGGGCTATTGTGTTAAATTTTGAAATAGTCAGTTGTCTGTCAGTACTGTCAGATAAGAATAACTCACATTTAGAAAAGTTGAGGTCAAGACCTATTAAGTGGAGTTGATTTTTCAGGAAATGTAAATCATTCAAAACCGTGTCTGAATCGCCTCCCAGGGTTCCGTCATCGAGATACCAAACGTTGAATTTGGAATTTAACTGTTGAATAATAGGGTGAATGGCTAAACTGAAGATCACTGGCCCGAGGGGATCACCTTGTTGACAGCCAACAGCGGATTCCAATAGGTTGTCCCGATATAGTAATTTAGAAGGTTGTCTATAACATTGCCAAAGAAAACTAAAAATTTTGGGTACTTCTTTTTTAGATTCTGCCAACAAGGTATCCCTATTAACCGAATTGAATGCATTTTTAATGTCAACCTTCAGGATGACCCCTCCTAAATTAGAATTTAGGTAGGTCGACAAAGCGTGTACCCTTTGGAGCCAAAACCTAGATGCAGGGGCTGAAATCAATCAATCAACCAACCCCCAATCAATCAAAACAAACCAATCAATCTCCTACGGCTCTGTCCTTCTCGTACTTCTGATTTTGTTCATTCTTCCTGCTATATACAGTCCATCCTTCTGTGGAATGCGCTTCCTCTCGATATCAGGACGGCCGAAAGTCGGTATTCATTTAAGCGGAAGTTGCGGAATCATTTTCTACACCAATAGCAGAATCGTCTCAAAACTTTTGTCTTTACTTTATGCAAATACATAGGTACTCGTATATGTCGTATATTAAATATATAATATATGTATGTGTATTTTAACTACATATATATATATATACTTTTTACTCTTGTTTTAAAAACAAAATTTTCTTTTAGTGCGCCTACCATATTGTCTCTTCACCACCCTAGGTTGATCTTTGAGGCCTGGCTGGAAAGACCTCACGGCGTCCTTACCTTCCGCATGACGCAGGTCCTCACCGGACATGGCACGTTCGGGAGGTACCTGTTCCGGATTAAAGCGGAAGTTACGCCCAGGTGTTGCCATTGTGCCATTGACTTCTGCGAAGCAGTAATGCAAAAGAGGAGGCCGACCGCATCAGCCAACGACGCTCTCGCCGCCGCCGCCGGGATTCCGATCCCGATTTCCGGCCACCGTAGGCGTCCGGAGCGAGGAGGAGTGGCAGGCGGTCGCCGACTTCTGCGAAGCAGTAATGCTCGCAAAGGAGGAGGCCGAACGCATCAGGCAACGGCGTTATCACCGCCGCCGCCGCCGGGATTCTGATCCCGATTTCCGGCCAACGTAGGCGCGGGCTTGCGTACAGTGAGCAATGGGCAGCTCGCTGTCCGGCCGGCCGGTAACTGATCGGACCAAGTCCAAGTTGTCGACGGCGCGCACTGTTCCCGCGCGCCTCAAGGTGTTGTCAGCAACAGCAGGGGCCCAGCCGGGTCGAAGCCTACTGGGGCCAGGGTTATCCGAAAGGGAACTCGAGCCCCGGTATGAAGGCTAGAAGGAACGGGGTGGGCTTTTAGTCAGTAAGAGTCTGACACTATCTCCCGCCATATTTTTCCCACCATAAAAAAAAAACCCCAGGTTGACTGGTAGACAATGAACAAGGCATTAAGTCCGCCTATGTACTTTGTGTTGCATGAAGATTAAATAAATAGATAAAAATAAAGACAGGAGTAACCACATTCTGATCAGGCAAAAAAGATTTAGAGTCTACAGTTAATTTCAGTTGCAGATCAGCATACAGTTTGAGAGGGTCTGGTTTTTCTGAAATCTTTTATTGTACAAGAAAAGGATAATAATTTATTTTCTGGTCTATGCTATGTTCCAACCAAACTCTGTCGATGCCAGGGCGGTCGCATAACTTCGCCCTACCCTGACGCTGCTACTGCGTATGCTGTAGTGGTTTACCTCCGTGGTGCACGCTCCTCTCGTGACCGCACCCGCTCGGCTCGACACCGTGTCGGCGCCCGTTTAACAGGGTTACAGAAACATTAATGAATGTCAACGTCAACTAGATAATAATTTACTGAGCTCAGTTTATTTTTTAATATTTACGTATGGAATATTTTAGCAGCGTTTTATACTCATGTTACGAAGAGAGGCGAATCTTTACGGCGCGGCGGCGGTTTGGACGGCCTCCACAATGTGGGCAGGGTCGGTAAATACGGTAGAAGATTGTTATTATTATCACATGGCATGAAGACCTGGGCCTACCTACTTTATATTGTCATAAAGAAAATGTAAACTATACAGTGCTGGGTGCTAAGATTTTCGAGCTCAGTTTGATCGTTCTTGCAACCCAACACCTAATACTCTTCTGCACAAGTCGGCAAAGCTACCCACCAAAAGAAAAGCGGGTGGATATAGTATCACCATAGCGCCCGAATAGCTGCGAGAAAACGTACGCCTTTTGTGATTATAAGATATATGTACTTGTATGGTATCGGAAATCTGTATAATTCAGATATTCCATACGTACTTATTGTATGGAGTACATAGGCAATGTATAGAATACCTGGCGCGTTCAGGCGATGTATGGATATTATGGTCGATTACATACTTTACCCAGGTAATGTATACAATTGCTAAAGTAGGCACCAGATAACATAAAAATAACGGTCATTGACCCACCTACATTTGTTGATACTATTAATTTCAAAAACGGATATAAAGACATAAACTTGACATAAATCTATCGTGATCATTTACAAACTTACTTACTTTTTAGTAATTAAATACAGTTCGTTGTTGGTTTTTTGGGCACCTAACGCAGAGATATTACGAACCGGTATTTTAGGGTAAGTAAGTACCCTGGTCTACCGGCAATGTGTAAAATAAATAGATTTGTGTCTATTTTATCAATGTTAACCGGCCTGTTTATAAAATGATAGGAAAATGAAACATGTTCTGTTACTTAAAATCAATGTGTGTAAAAGACGAGAGCAGGGAAGGAAGTGACGTAATTTTAGGGCACCCCGACACGGACAGGTTAGGTTAGAAGGTGGCAGAAGCTCCTGCCTTAGCCTTCGCAGTTTTTTTTTTAAACCAACTTTTCTGAAATAGGAGTCTTACTTTAACCCCTGTAGACAGAAATAGGACCTAGGTACTTGTAAGCAAATTATATTATTATCATGTTACTTATAGTTAGTCAAAAGATATTTTTGTTTCACTTAATTTTATAATGTACTAGCTTTTGCCCGCGCGGCTTCGCTCCCGCTCTTCCCTACTTCAGCCTACTATACCCTACTCTACCCTACTATACCCTACTCTACCCTACCCTACTCTACTCTACCCTACTCTACCCTACTCTACCCTACTCTACCCTACTCTACCCTACTCTACCCTACACTACCCTTCACTACCCTACTCTACCCTACACTACCCTAATTTTCCTTTTTTTTTCCATAAGAACCTTCTCCTCATAATAACGAACACAACAAAAAAAAAAGACGGGTTGCACTCCGGGAGTGCCGGCAGAAGTGAAAACTTGATTATTAACGTTGAGCATGTTTGATATTTTGGAATGGTTAGGGAATAATTTTGCACCAATTGCTTTATCAGTATAAAAGTACTATCATTTATGTGGTAGAATACAATATTCATTTATTGCGCTATCGTACACAAACATGACAATTTATATTACATTAAAAATTTAACACTTTAAAACTATTACAATTATTTTACATTAAAAAGTTTATCTCTCCGAAAAACTACTGAGGTGTCAAGGGACACCCGGATGGAACGAAGTTCCGTTCTGGCTTGCTTTCTATAAGAGAGAGAAAGAGAGAAAGACAGAGAAACATGCGCACGCCGCACGGCTTACAATAGCTTACTATAGAAAAAGTGTCGTTACAACTTTTCGTGAGAATTTTTTCCGTCTAGCCAATACAATATAACTAAAAAATACTATCCTATTTTATGTACATTTTGACAGCACTATTTCAACATCTTCGAAACCATGAAAACGACACTCATGACGAAAAAGTTGATAATTTCTGACATCCGCCATCTTAGATTTACATTTTGACAGCACTATCGGCTTCAACAACCTCGAAAACCATGAAAAAGACACCCATATCGAAAAAGTTGATAATTTATTGCAGCCACCATCTTAGATTTAAATTTTGACAGTACTATCGGTTTCAACACCCTCGAAAACCACGAAAACGACACCCATGAGGAAAAAGTTGATAATTTCTTGCAGCCGCCATCTTGGATTTACATTTTGACAATACTATCGGTTTCAACAGCCTTGAAAACCATGAAAACGACACCCATGACGAAAAATTTAATAATTTCTTGCAGCCGCCATCTTGGATTTATATTTTGACAGTACTATCGGTTTCAACACCCTCGAAAACCATGAAAACGACACCCATGACGGAAAATTTGATAATTTCTTGCAGCCGCCATCTTGGATTTATATTTTGACAGTACCATCGGTTTCAACACCCTCGAAAACCATGAAAACGACACCCATGACGGAAAATTTGATAATTTCTTGCAGCCGCCATCTTGGATTTATATTTTTACAGTACCAACGGTTTCAACACCCTCGAAAACCATGAAAACGACACCCATGACGGAAAAGTTGATAATTTCTTGCAGCCGCCATCTTGGATTTATATTTTGACAGTACCATCGGTTTCAACACCCTCGAAAACCACAAAACGACACCCATGGCGAAAAAGTTGATAATTTCTTGCAGCCGCCATCTTGGATTTACATTTTGACAGTACTATCGGTTTCAACACCCTCGAAAACCACGAAAACGACACCCATGACGAAAAAGTTGATAATTTCTTGCAGCCGCCATCTTGGATTTACATTTTGACAGTACTATCGGTTTCCACGCCCTCGAAAACCATGAAAACGACACCCATGACGGAAAATTTGATAATTTCTTGCAGCCACCATCTTGGATTTATATTTTGACAGTACCATCGGTTTCAACACCCTCGAAAACCACGAAAACGACACCCATGGCGAAAAAGTTGATAATTTCTTGCAGCCGCCATCTTGGATTTACATTTTGACAGTACCATCGGTTTCCACGCCCGCGAAAACCATGAAAACGACACCCATGACGGAAAATTTGATAATTTCTTGCAGCCACCATCTTGGATTTATATTTTGACAGTACCATCGGTTTCAACACCCTCGAAAACCACGAAAACGACACCCATGGCGAAAAAGTTGATAATTTCTTGCAGCCGCCATCTTGGATTTACATTTTGACAGTACCATCGGTTTCCACGCCCTCGAAAACCATGAAAACGACACCCATGACGGAAAATTTGATAATTTCTTGCAGCCACCATCTTGGATTTATATTTTGACAGTACTATCGGTTTCAACACCCTCGAAAACCATGAAAACGACACCCATGACGGAAAAATTAATAATTTCTTGCAGCCGCCATCTTGGATTTACATTTTGACAGTATTATCGGTTTCAACACCCTCGAAAACCACGAAAACGACACCCATGACGAAAAATTTGATAATTTCTTGCAGCCGCCATCTTGGATTTATATTTTGACAGTACCATCGGTTTCAACGCCCTCGAAAACCATGAAAACGACACCCATGACGAAAAAGTTGATAATTTCTAGCAGCCGCCATCTTGGATTTATATTTTGACAGTACCATCGGTTTCAACACCCTCGAAAACCATGAAAACGACACCCATGACGAAAAAGTTGATAATTTCTTGCAGCCGCCATCTTGGATTTACATTTTGACAGTACCATCGGTTTCAACACCCTCGTAAACCATGAAAAAGACACCCATGACGAAAAAGTTGATAATTTCTTGCAGCCGCCATCTTGGATTTATATTTTGACAGTACCATCGGTTTCAACACCCTCGAAAACCATGAAAACGACACCCATGATGAAAAAGTTGATAATTTCTTGCAGCCGCCATCTTGGATTTACATTTTGACAGTACCATCGGTTTCCACGCCCTCGAAAACCATGAAAACGACACCCATGACGGAAAATTTGATAATTTCTTGCAGCCGCCATCTTGGATTTACATTTTGACAGTACTATCGGTTTCAACACCCTCGAAAACCATGAAAACGACACCCATGACGAAAAATTTGATAATTTCTTGCAGCCGCCATCTTGGATTTATATTTTGACAGTACCATCGGTTTCAACACCCTCGAAAACCATGAAAACGACACCCATGACGAAAAAGTTGATAATTTCTTGCAGCCGCCATCTTGGATTTATATTTTGACAGTAAAAGTGTCGGTACAATTTTTCGTGAGAATTTTTTCCGTCTAGCCCCCTTTCACAACGCGCGATAAGGGATAGCTGTCTACTCTCCATCCGTCTTACGCTTTTTCGATCAGGTCACGTGTCCTGACGCGAGTTTAAGATTTTATACCCATTACAGAAAAAGTGCTCAACGCCGCTAAAGAAGTTTTCACTTCAAAAAATTAGCGATATCGGTCCAGGCGTTGTTGAGTTATGCGCTTACCAACACATTTTGCGATTCATTTTTATATTATAGATGTATAAGTACTCAAGTACTCTAACCTAACCTTTCCGTGTCGGGGGTACCTTAGAATTACGTCCTCCTTCCCTGCTCTCGTCTTTTATACACATTACCAGCTGCGCATTCGGTATTGTATAGAATACCTAGGCAAAGTATAAAATAAATAATATTTGAAACATTCCCTATACGTTTTAGGTATTCCTTACATTGCCTAGGTGTTGTAAAGATTGCCGGTAACATAGACAATACTTAGGTAGGCAGGTATGTAAGCACCTATAAGTTTACCAAACTTTTAACTCAAGACTAAAATAAAATTGGCTCTGGGCGTTTAACGCCCAACAAATGCTGACTGGGTAGATAGATACTCCTATCGATAAGGGCTACAATTTTATATTAAGAATTAATTACTTATGTTAGTTTTATTCAGTGTTGTATTTTTTTTTGTCTATTCCCTTTTTATTAGATAAATAATATTTTTTATTCATTTCATCAACAAATTTACATTTGTGTCGAATGCTTGAAAAATTTTACAATATAATAAACAACACAACAACAAAAAAATCACAATACTTAAAATTAAAACATCAATTTATATAGAAATGTTGGTACAGTAATTGATCAGGTAAAGAAATAAAATTACATTCCACATTAGTCGTCACCACATCAAAATCACAATTTAATTACAATAAGGAAAGAAAAGAAAAAAAACTAAATGTCAATAAAATGAGAATAACGTCAATAAATGTAAATATGTAAAAAAAAAAATATAACAATAATATAATGTCAATAAAATTC
The DNA here is from genome assembly GCA_910589285.2 of Mythimna ferrago. Lineage (NCBI taxonomy): Eukaryota > Metazoa > Arthropoda > Insecta > Lepidoptera > Noctuidae > Mythimna > Mythimna ferrago. Next base: position 25,957,791 of record OU342692.1, read on the forward strand.
TAGAAATGGAATAAAGGTAGGTGCTCATATTATTTGCTGCTGTGCGTGACATGCTGAAAAAATATACCTACAACTGACTTCAATCATCAATTATAATACATATTATAAAACAAACTCCGCAGACCATGTCCCACCTTCCGTCCTGCGTCACGTGCCCTGTTGCCTGCTCACGTTGGGACCTAATGACAGCATCAGCGGACGGCATTGCCGTGGCCGAATTCTGGGCCAAGCAAGGAATTTAACTAGTTTTGCCATTGATACGATAAGAAGAATAAAACAAAGTCCCCCGCCGCGTCTGTCCGTCTGTCTGTTCGCGATAAATTAAAAAAATACTGCACCGATTTTCATGCGGTTTTCACCACTCGATAGCGTGATTCTCGAGGAAGGTTTTAGTATATAATTTGTTTAGTTTTTGTATTTATTTCTGTGTACATTAACGATATATGTTGAAGATGTTGGGAAAAAATAAGCCGTCTGGAAGCTTTTACGAAAACGCTGCCTAAACCCTTTGAGTATAACAAAATAATGAATGGTGGAATTGTGTATTTTACATAGGTCTACAGAAAAGTCCGCGGCATATTTCTATCTCTTAAAGTTAACATACTATATCTAAATTTACTACTTTTAAAAATTGGCATTCATGAAGCGTTTATTTGAAAGCTATTTACTTAATTACGGTACCTATTAATTCATATCAAAATAAATTACTTTGTTTTTAAGGCTAAGTATATCAGTATCTGTAAATTACTTTTTGAATCATTTAAATCGGACATATCATGTTAAGTTTAAGTTATCATAACGATGGTCATACGTTGACAACTCGTAACCCACATTTTTTCGCAAAATGAGTTAAGCACATCAAAAATTTTTAAATTAAGCGCCGAATCTTCCTATTGATAACTCGTAATAAACAAAAAATGTCACTCGAACAATTTATTCTACAGTTGACAACCCACAAAGAAAAAGTATCAACCTGAGCTCACTAGTGCGCGAGTTACAAGGTGTCAACGCAAAATGCAGTTCGCAATAATAGAATAAGATTAAGCTACCATACTAAACAAATATTGGAACAGCAATAAAAATATCATCAGCTAAGGAAAAACAATTAAATAAGATGCAGATGAAGGAAAATGTGTTGTCTTAGACATCTTGTATGTTCTGTGAAAGTATGTCCTTATTATAGGAGCAAGCTTTTCCGAAGTCAACTCTGATACTCAGACAGGGTCAGGCATCAGTTTTTGTTAGATGCATATTAGATTAGCTTTATGATATGATTTCCAATTCTGAAGGCGAATTTGTAACAAAACCTATCATTGTTTAGAGTGACGGTTGTGCACCTATCAAAATAGAATGCAGTATTAGTAGCTAATTGCTCTAGCCAACTTTGCTGCTGTGAATAATGTGGTTATTTACCACTAATGTCTAGAACTTGAGCATAAGCAGATGAAAGTGGATAGCATCATGCTGCCATCGAACGTGGCATAAAAAAATATGACGCTATTTATGTTCCATCTATCACCAATATGCAGACATAACTTGGAAATCACGATAAGACCCATACGACGTCAAATTTTAACAAAATCCAATAGTGACGCGTCATGAAAGTATCAGGCTTGAAAAGAAAAAAGGAGATCCTGTTGTCACAGATCTTAAAGTTTTATTGTACATACCAGATAGCAACAAAACTATTCTTTGTTGCCAAGCAGGCCAAGAAATCTTGATTCTCCTGCGGATATCTTCATTTCCGATGTAATCACGCAAGGAAACTTCAAGCATAATTCTTTCCATTGCCCTTTGGTTGACTTTAAACCTACTGATGAGGCACATTGTCACTGGCAACTCACACACACACAGTCATAGACTTTCATGTTGAGACACTGGTATATTGGACAAGAAGATACCGCGCAGTTTCCCAAAAGCTGCCCAGCCGAGTCGGATTAGACGATTAACCTCTTTCTAGAAGTTAGACCTACCTAACTGAACAGTCTGTCTCAGGTAAACGTAGTCCAAAACTTCGAGTGTAGAGTCTCCGATCTTGATAGGAGTGGGTGCTACATGGATGTTTACCATGACTTTGGTTTTGTCCATGTTCATTTTATATCCCACTCTTTCGGAAGCTCTACTGAGGTCACCGAGCATTATACTGAGCTCCTCCGTAGGCCTTCCACAACCGATGACCTGGTGAGGGTTGCGGAAATCCGAGGGATGCGAGACGCAGATGATTGGCCGTTATTGCGACACTTGGGGGAGGCTTATGTCCAAGAGTGAACGACGACGATTTGGTTGAAATAATGATGATGATGAGGCCAAGAAATATTAATTTTCCGGTAACAACCTACGAGCAACATTTTTTAAGAACTCGCATAAACTTTATAAAATTTTAATGACTTGCAAGCTCCTAAAACTGTAATACCTACTGATTATCACTCTTATTTACGATAATTAGTCGCAAATTTAATTGTTTAAATTTAATAAAATAGTGTTTATTTAAATTGACACCTCGCAAGTGTACGTTGACTGCTCGTAACTCGTCAGAAGTGAGGATTTTTTAATATTGTTTACTCGCAACTGTTTGTATATTGAATAATTAATAAAAAACCTATGTGGGTATTTCATTTTTTTTAATTATATCAATAGATAACTTGATTTTCTACCAACTACTTTTTTATTTCATTTTTTAAAAAATTATTTTCGAAATTATACAGTTTTTTCCCTCTCCTGTAAAATTCTATACATTACAGTTACGTGCTGTCAACCTATGACCATCGATAAGTTTAATAATTCTTAAAATTAAATCCGCGCGATAGCTCCAGCGAGTTCCACTCTTCAGTCGCTTCGCAAGACGCAGTCGCTGACCCTCCCCCCGCACCGTCTTGCCTACTGTTTCTTCTATGTACATAAAGAGTTAGTTTGTTTTTATGTTTTTTTTTGTTTATAGGAGGTAATCTCTGAAAGTACTGGTCTGATTGCAAAAATGTTTTCACCGATAGAAAGCTGCTTTATTCCTGAGTGACATAGGCTATATTTGACATGTCATGTAGCGTATATTTAGCGGACAATTGAGACGGTTCTAACGATACCTCATATGTCCAGTTCCGATAAGTAGATTAGGAGCTATGAGGGAACAGATGAACATACTCACATGCATACATACATTTTTTTTTTTAATAGCCTATACTGTCCCACTGTTGGGCAAAGGCCTCCCCCAACTTCTTCCAGGTATCCTTTTCTTGAGCTACCTCGAACCAGTCCTCCATACATATATAGCCTGTCAAAATCATAACCCTCCTTTGACTTTGCCGTAGTCGGGTAAAAAATAGGGTGGAGTAGGGTAGTGTAGGGTAGACTAGGGTAGGGTAGGGGTAGAGTAGTGTAGAGAAGGTAGAGTAGGGTAGGTTAGGGTAGGGTAGAGTAGAGTAGAGTAGGGTAGATTGGGTATAGTAGGGTGGAGTAGGGAAGAGCGGAAGCGAAGCCGCGCGGCCAAAAGCTAGTGTAAAAAAGTGCAAAATAAATTTATTTTCCAAAGTCGGTGTTTCTATTATAGTTTTGTCTTTTCGTTATGTAACACCGACTTCAGAAACTTAAGTTATTTTGCACTTTTTAGTGTTTATTTTTTGCATTGAATTAGATTGCTTTTTTTTTGTAAAAAGTTTTTTACTTTATTTACACTTTTTAGTTGTGAAACTATAAAGTGCCCTAGGTAAGGTAGGCAAACTTTACGAAAAATAGAAACGCATTTTAAAATTGTTAGTTCCATTAGTCGGTGAGGTAGACGGTAGACCCCCAAGTAAGTACTGTTAACCCCAGGTCACACAAATGCATGGTCCGCCCCTGGAAGAGATAGCTGTTTAATAAGAGTGTGACTGGCTGTAATTTGTAACCAGATTACTAATAATTGCACAATTTATGTGAACTGTCGAGCAGAACGTTCGCAACGAGAAGAAAAGCGTGACGGATACATTAGCGACAGGCAGCCAATAACGTCCCACTCATTACGTTCGATCCTGTGTTCACGTTGGTATTATTACAATTATCGACGTAGTTCGTAGTCCTAAACGAATTAGTTTCTAGGAAATACCGACCTCATCAAGTTAAACTGAAGAAAAATTGACGTGTAAAACCGTCAAAATGAAGGGACGAAGTCTCGGATGTCTGTCTTACATGTATAAAAGATTAATACCATTAATCTACTGTTCGCCACCTTTGTTCTCCCCGTGGTCGTTGCGGGAACTTCAATGCCTGGAACTTGGCTTGGGGTTCCCTGTTCACGAACCAGTGGGATCGGATGGTGGAGGACTGGGCCCTGGAGTTGGGCATGGTCGTCCTAAACCGGGGTTCTGTCCCCACGTGTGTACGGATGCGGGGTGAATCAGTGGTGGACATTTCCTTCGCCAGCCCCGCTCTGTCGCCGCGTGTCGTCGACTGGCACGTTACGGAGGAGGTGGAGACCGGGAGCTCCTCCTGGAATCCGCGACGGTACCAGGCCTGGGTGCAAGCACCGGACAGGCCTGTCAACATCGACGTCGTGGTGGACTGGTTCTGGGAGGCCATGTCGCAAATCTGCGACGCGGCAATGCCCCGAGTCCGTCCAGGACGTGCTAAGCGCCAGGTGTACTGGTGGTCGCCGGAGATTGCGCCGCATCCGGCGGGCGGCGGATGCGGCGCCTGTGCAAACCATCTCATCGCGCGCGTAGCACGGGTGGGGTCGGACCATGCGGACGGCCAGTTCGGCTTTCGCAGGATGCGCTCCACGACCACCGTGGCCATCATGCGCGTGCGAGCCCTCACGACGGGGGATGCGGTGTCCCTGGGCAGGTGTGTCGTGATTGTCGACTGGTTTTTGCTTTATTAGAACGGTTCATTTTTATTTCTCTATCTTATGTAACATTTAAATACCAGTTTTATGATGAATACGCATTTTGTCTTGACTACCCGCTTATTCCAAGTCAGGCGAAATTATTTCAAATATTTTTGAAGAATATTTAGTTATTTGATTTAGTTATTTATTAGATTAATTGATATAATAAATTTGTACAATAGAGTTACATCAGTAAATAAAATACCTATATAGATTTAAAAAAAAAAAAAAATGTAACGTAAGTTAAATTTATTAAATAATGAAAAAGTTCTAAATGGAAAGCAAAACAATATACAGGAATTGAGATTTGAACTCGTGCCTTACTGCGTCAAAGTCTTTACAAAGACTACTTAGCCATATTAACATGTTTATCATATCAAAATAAACTATCAGTAGTCACTTTGTTATAAAATACAAAATAATAAACTTTAAAATGGTTAATAATATAAGTAGTTATTTATACCATTATTATATCCTTTTTAAAATGTTTATAAAGGTGTTGGTTTGATTATGATATTAAAAAAAAAGTATTTTAATTTTGGACTATGACCATTTACTTACTTTACCTTTCTAAAGTAAATATATTTTATGTAGTGAAATAATAACCATTTTATTTACTTGTAATACCTACTTACTTTCTTTCATTTTTATACAAACTGCCCATTTTTTCTGACTTGGATGTGTGGTGTGACGAGAATGGATAAAGTGAGAAATAAGTATATTAGAGGAAGTTTGAAACCGGCGCCAGTGACTGAAAAGTTGAAAGGTAATCGGTTGTCTTGGTATGGTCATGTGAAGAGGAGGGATGAAGCGCATATTACTAAAAGAGTTCTGAGTATACATGTAGATGGATGGAGAGGGAGAGAAACGCCGAAGAAAAGATGGATGGATTGTGTGAGAAGTGATATGAAAGAAAAGGGAGTTAGTGATAGTTTGACGGGTAACAGGACAGAATGGAAGAAGAAAACGTGTTGCGCCGACCCCAAGTAATATGGGATAGGGCAGGAAGAAGAATAGCAAAATAATGATAATGATATTTTAGTTTGTAAGTTTCAATAAGATAACTAGGTTTTTGTTGTGCATTTGTTAAGTTATCCTCTTTTATAAAATTTCTTGTACAGATATCAAGGTTTGCTGTAAGAAAACCCAATTTTGGGTTAAGCTCGTCTGTGTACATGGGCTTTCTTACTATGTAGAATTTGTAAAGTTATGTACAATAAAGAATATATAAGAATGATTAAAATAGCTTATCAAAAGGGCGGGTCACCCCTCTTAGGGGTCTCTTAGGTCGAGATATCATTTATGTTGGTACTAAGGAACGCAAAACAAATTGATATTATTAGTAAGTATTACTACTATAGATAGATAACAAAATAGTAAGTAGTAGTACCGTTACAATATGCAAAAACAAAACGATGCTTGTCCGTAAGACCTCGAGTCATAATATATGTGTACTCACTACATAGTGCAGCTCTCTCAAATTTAACTCACCATATTTATGCCAAACATGCACTCAAGTAGGTAGTAGTTGAGCATTCACAGTAACTGTGCTGAACCCGCTACGAATCATAAGTGTGATATTATGTATGTAATGGCACCTTCATTAGCATTTGCGACTATTCCGTCGCTCTGTACGGTTTACTGCAAAGCCGCCCCAATTCCTGAAACGAAATGGAAACTTCAAGAGTTTTTCGTAGAGCTGTTTGATGGAGAGGGGCTTCAGAGACCAGAGGTATTTTATTATGTGTACTTGTGTGCAGCGCCGTGCCGTGAACACGAGATGTCGGGATAACGACCGCCGTCGAAGATAAGGCGATCCCAGCCAGGCCTGCACGCAGTACGTACACATGTACACGTGGTATGTCGGTACTCGGTAGGTACGAGCGCGGCGTCAAGCGCACTGACAGTAATCCGGTTAGAAAGGATTCTAAAAGCGCTCAATGTAAGTACAACCTGTCACTTTGACGACTGTGGTGTTCACTAAAATCACTAGTTAGGGATTTAGGTTTATAGTAAATGAAACAATCAATTGTCAGTAAGTAGGCAAACCCGAGCAGTGACGTCAAGTCGAGAGCCCAGTCGGATCGCATCTAATCGTGACGTCCTGCTTGACTTGACCTACATTTAATGTGTATACCACATCTCTTCCTTTTTATAAAATGATTTACATTTCAAGCATAGTTACAATATTTAGCACTTAGATTATAATTTACAAAAATCGCTAGTTTGGTTTTTGAAGTACAATAATTATATTACAATATTTATCACACTTAGATTATAATTTACGAAAATCGCTAGTTTGTTTTTTTGAAGTACATTTATATATTTAGGATTTTTAATGTGTATCCCACATGTCTTCCTTTTTATAAAATTATTTAGATTTTAAGTGCAATTATAATATTTAGATTTTGAAATGAATTGCGTTTAACACATTTTACTATGTTTTGTAGTTAAACACAATTTGAGAAGTTCCAAAACAACAATATTCAAATTTTTTTTTATAGACCCAAATTGAAAAATTTCAAAATGAAGATATTTATTTTGCATTTATTTTTTTTACTTTTACTCGATTTTTTTTTTTGTTTTTTTTTCTAGATTAGGCCTGTGTTTCCTAGCTGACTGCTCTGAGAAGAAACACAGAAACAAACTCAGAGGTCAAAGTCTCTTTCAAAATCCACTGTAATGTAATGATCTAATCATTAGAACTGTGTATCTACACAGTTTTGTAGTGTCTGAGATGATCTTTTGAATAAAGAACCACACAGATTTGAGTACATTTAGCATTTGTATTAGGCTTACAAATAAGCCTTTAATAATGTAGTATTATTATTTAATTTTTGAAGAAGCGTATCCAATGCTTCCTACTTTCTATATGTTTTAAATTGATTTAAATTGAAGGTGATGCTTCATACTCGGTGGTCTAATGGTGGTCTCTATTAGTCTGATGTTCCTCATGTTCTTTTGTCCAGTTCCGAAGAGGTGAGGCGTGTCGTTGTTTTATTTTTATGTTTTGATTATTATTATTTTTTTGTGCCTAACTGCTTATTTAGGAAGTATGGTACAAAGGTAACATAAATCGATTAATTTTCTTGTAGGCTTCTTTAATATCTCGACTTGGATATTTCTTAAGGTCTGATGTCCATTTTTGCTTTGACTGTTTTTTAATTCCGGATTCGGAATTCAGTAGGTACTTATTAAAACGCTATTATTTCTCGTTTAATACTGTATAACCTTGATTACAGATTGACTACCGTTATCAGATGTTCTTTTTTTTTTCTTTGCTCCACATTATGAGTTACTCTTGTATTGTGTGTTTACAGAAATGTAAATTTCCATGCACATGACTCTCAGACTCAGAACAACATCTGTAAGCCAATTTAAGATTTGCGCCTTCGAAATACAATATATTTTAACTCTATTAGGTATTTTGTTCTATTTAGAAGTTTTACGATTCCACTTGTGAGTTATAAGAATCAGCAATTGGTTTCTTTTACCTTAATATGACGCAATTATGTTATTTGGTTTCGATTTTAGCCTAAATTTAATATTCAATGAACTTATGTTTGTGCCTTTTTTTTTTTTTTTTTTTTTTCTAGTTCTTAGGTTTTTGTTTCTGTGCTAAGGAATCAGTATATGACCTAAGCTTTATTAGTTTTTATTAGTTAGTTGGATTTCGAAATAAGTGAGTACTAGGTACATCAATTAGTATTACTGGCTGGCCTTTGACTTGGATGTGCTCTGGCAGTTAGAATGTCATGCATGCTCACATATTTTGCTGATGATGACTCGGTTTCCTTCAGAAGAGTTGAGCTGAATTGTGCTAGTACACGAGTCATAGTTAGGACAGGTCATCTCGCAATTAGGCTTGTCATTTTGTAATTCAATCATTTTCATTATTTGTATTTGTATTTCTATTACGGATATTTTAAATGTATGCATTATCGATATAAGTAATTATTTATTGATCCAAGTGTCCGTAGAGCTTCTTGTTTGTTCAAAATGCAAATTTGTATTGAGTTCAAATCAATTCATGAATTCAATTAGATACACGAACTATACTTTGTTTTAGTCTGACAGAGTTAATTTTTTTACATCTGTCAGATTCTGTCTCCAAAGTTAACAGAACTATAGTTAGTTCTAGTTGGGTACGATTGTACGATCTCTTGTCATTATAGCCAAGGGATATTTTTTTTTAAACCCATTGATTTTTAGGGTTGAAAGTTGTAGTTAAATTATTCAATGAAATTGATCCAGAAAACATTGAATTTCATCAACATTTCCATTTGAAAGTCAGACTGACTTATTATTAACTAGTTTGAAACCTGATGGCACTGAAGTTTCAATTGATATACAATATTTCATTTTTGTTTATTGTAACTTTATAGTTGTTTAAATACTTACGGGTTTCTGGAAATTATTTAACAACGCATCACAAATTAACTTAAAAGTGCTGCGAGTGTTTATTTCTAATTCTTCCAGTCTTTTTTTTTATGTTATATCACTATGTTGTAAGTAAAGTCAACAATTCCTTTGCTATGGCACTATATCTTTTTCAACTTTTTTTTTTTTATTTTTAGTTGAATGTATAGCATTTACTGATTGACTTCTTAAGTATTTATGAACTTTGATTTGAAACATGTACAATTGTACATAGAGTTTCTTCCCTATGGTACTATAGATATATTTTTCGACTTTTTTTTTGTATAGCATTTACTGATTGACTTCTTAACTATTCATGAACTTTGATTTAAAACATGTACATAGCGTTTTAAGTAATACTACGCTAGTACTTATTATATTTATCTAGGTCTCACGTATCTGCAGATAAATACGTATACCATCATCAGCATTGATATTTTAGTATAATATTATTGATCATCAGGCATCCGGGATCACCAGAGGTACCCAAATGATGAAATATTGTTTTATTCACAAGCCAGGTCCTATAAAGTTTGTCTAGCTCGTCTTTTTGCTATTATTTTTTATGCTATTAGGAATCAAATAGCCGTTGGACTTTTGTTGTTAAGTTGGCAATTGAATTCAGATCAAAGCCTTTTTTAAATTTTTATAATAGGTTTCTTAAAACATTTTTGTGACCATAGGCTTTGCTAGTAATACTTTAGAGCTATTTTTTTTTTATCTGTATATCAAATAACTCTTGCACTTTATTATTGTATAGCACGTGACCATCAATTCCAATTGTTAAATTTTCATCGACGCAACGTGACAAATTAGATAAGTAGGTGTGAACCTACCTACCATATAAGTGCTAGATGTTTTGTTTATTACTTTGTTTTTTAACATTTTTACTTTATTGTTATCATTTGACGAGAGGCAGAATTTTCTCTTTTATTGACTCTCGTTTCTCGTTATTCTGCAAATAATACTCAAAAAACCTATTTATGCCATTTGCATTAATTATAGGGCATTAACTGAATTTTCATCAATTGCTCGAACTTATAATCATTTTGAGATTGCCACAATTTACATGACAGGCTTGATAGCAACCAAATTCATTGTTGTTATTTGACAAGAGGTTGGTACGAGTCTCTTTATGCCATTTGCGTTAATTATAAGGCGGGCATAACTGAATTTTCATTAATTGCTCGAACTTTAAGTAATCACTTTTGTGATTACCAATTTTCATGACATGCATGATAGCATACAACTCATTGTTATTATTTGACACGAGGTTAGTGCCTTTTTTTCTTATTTGTCCTTGTTTTGCAGTGTTTCTGGAAATATAATTTGAAAACACGTTAGCAATAGATTTACAGGAAAGGTACTTTTATCACGTTTGTGATTTTAATTGCCGCATGGGCAACAGTTTTTTGTTCAGTGTCAACTCCATTATGGCAGGTACTTATTGCACTTTGACTCTGGCTATAGTGGATTAGCTCAATGGCGGGATTGCTGTTTTTAAAGGGTTATGATTTTTCATTGTGATAATCTTCCATATTCTTTAGGGAATTTAATCCAGAACTAAATCTACAATTCAAACCATATTTGAACTAGAATCAAGAATTGTACCCACAATTCAAATAAGTTTTTTTTTTTCATCTTATTCTTGTTTTCAACTAAAATGCAAGAATAATATAGGTACACATCACATCGTTAATTTATTTATAACCCTGAATTGATTGTAGCCAGCTGAGATAAGAGCTCTATGGGCACTGTTCCTATAACATTTAAATAAACAAACTTTAGCTAGCAAGTCGCACAAGGGTCCATTAATAGGTACCTGCGCCGGAGTGCCGCGCCATGCTACTCAGCAAAACGGCCACTTGAAATAGAGATTGAAGAACCAACCACATCGGGGCGTTATAACGTGTGTGACAAATTCTTTGTTTGATGGATAAAGCCAGTGCAAAATGTATTTTATTTAATTAGCCTTAAGGATTTTATGACACTTATTTAGTTTTAACTATACAGTGATACCTAGCCAGGCATCATATTGCTTCGAAGTATCGAAGTGGTAATTGGCGTTAAAACTGGTACTTGACGATAATCACGTTGGCACATTTCATTTTGGATCTAATAATATCTTTCGATAAGATTAGCATCTATAAGTAAACGTATTATCGCTGGAAATTTTGATCGAATATTTTTATTTTGTTTCGATCATTTAACGAACACTCGTTGGTACTGATCATTTAACGAACTTTCGTTGGCACTTTTATTTTGATATTATGTAGCCACAAACGAATTTGGTCAACCAACATTGTATTTGGAATTTTTATTATTTTCGAAATGTAGGGACATTTTGTATGCCCTAATCACATTCCGATATATGTAGTATACGGTACCGTTTATGTATTAAATGACGAAATGATTTCATCGATTTATATTGCGCATCTCTCAGCTAATCACTGACGCAGATCGCTCATACATAGCTAAATAACGACCGAAATATGGACATTTCTATGAAACTGTAACATTTACTGAATTTCAATTTAATGTAGAAAACGGTCATAGAAAACGGTCACTTATTTTTTTTTATTTTTTTTAAACACTGTGCTGTAAAAATTAATTTTGTTGCTAACCAATATCCGTAAGTAGTACATTATTTGAATTAAGATCACTTTACTTACTGCGCTTTTACTCGTCGCCAATGTGGTGTTCACTAAAATCACTAGTTAGGGATTTAGGTTTATAGTAAATGAAACAATCAATTGTCAGTAAGTAGGCAAACCCGAGCAGTGACGTCAAGTCGAGAGCCCAGTCGGATCGCATCTAATCGTGACGTCCTGCTTGACTTGACCTACATTTAATGTGTATACCACAACGACATAATACCAAATTCGGAGCTTTAGCCTTTAAGCAGGATTTTAGCTTGACATTAAAATATTATCAATATATATAGAGCATTGAATAAAACAAAATTCATTTCCCAGTATTCGGCTCAATGATCGCCCCAGCGCCCAACGATTGATTCCATTCCGTTCTAAGGTCTAAGAACAACATCATAATATATTAATATTAGAAAACTGTTCCGATCTATTTAGCTAGATTTTGATGTGACATTAAAAACGAAAAGTTGATGTGTACACCTTAGACATCTCATTGTCCTCATCTTCCGATAGTTTACCTTGGACGCACAGCACCAGGCGGGCAGCCACGGGCGGGGGTCGCACGTCGGCCACCGAGAGAGACGACCGCCCCGGTTATGGGTGCTTACTGCTTACTATTGCTATCCATCAACGACCACACACTGACACCATTTTGCGGAAGAATAATATTGATGCGATTATCGTCTTTTACAACTGGAAAGACAACATCACGCTCCCTGTTAGTACTCCCAAAAGGCTTACGCAGATGTGTCCGTTACACCTATACTTCGCGGTTTTGATTATTTCAATGGCATTGAAATATTCAAACCTATACTCAATACTTATTGAGGTAATTGTCAGCGCCGCTCGGGAGCCAAACTGCTAATCTCACTCACGCTGCACATACTTCCTGTAAGATGCCGCACAGGACGGAGAATTTTAAAATGATTCCTGTTTACGCGGCTCTATAGTTGACAAGATAACTTCCTTCTACCGATAAAGAAATCCTTTGATTTAAAGAAAGCCGACTTAAAAAAAAATGGAGGATGCTCTCAATTCAGTTATGCAGGTTGCATCGTAAATATCTCCTTCAATCCCCTCCCCATTCTACGATTTCTATTCCTACTCCTTCATTTCACACGCACGTTTGTGGAACTCACTACCGCCTGATATTAGGGGCTGTCAAACTCTTGTGGTTTTCAAAAACCGGCCAAGTGCGAGTCGGACTCGCCCATAAAGGGTTCCGTAGCAGCAAGTAACATAATATAAAAGTTCTTGCAGTTCGTTGTAACTTTGATCGATCTTTGTTTTAATAATAGTGTATTTTTTTTAGATTTATCTCTTTCAAACCAATTTTCGTTGGCGGTGTACATATGTACATCATATATTTTTTTTAGTTTTATCATTCTCTTATTTTAGAAGTTACAGGGGGGGACACACACATTTTACCACTTTGGAAGTGTCTATCGCGCAAACTATTCAGTTTAGAAAAATATGATATTAGAAACAGGCGCAGCTGCAAGCGCCTACACGAATGTGAACAGCATCACCACATCCTTTTATTAGTTACAGCTCAGCAAACTTCAACAGGAACACAATGACGTCTACAAGTTAATTTTAGAAGATACCCGATTTTTGAAAAATCATGTATTCGATTTCACCTCACGTATTCTTTTGTGAACTCTGTATCAAAAAATTAGTTAAATATACACGTATACACGTATTACCACAGTTTTCGGGTTTTATTTACACGAAATAGGAACCTTCTTATGTCTCACAAGCAGACATAAATTGGCGACCGTGACAGGACACGGATTTGAAAAACACACTCTGCGGCACTGCGCCCCATAGTCGGAAGAGGGTGCACCGCCCGAGGTTGAGGATCGTCAGGATCGGCGTCTGGGCTACAAGACGACTTAGTCACGACCACGGCAGCAACTTCGATAGAGATAAGTGTCCCAATCTTTTGTTCCTATTCAGTACTCATACCAAACAACAAATTTGCCATTGATCACCATTGTATTGCCTCCACAGTGCATCCAAGGTCACAGGGGGGCAATTGTAATCGTTATTCTTCGAGTAGAATCATATTTAACAGTTATTTACGTACAATCAGTTTCTTTCTTTGTGTAAAACGTCAAGGGTTCAAAGGTCATCAAGTAAAATTCATTCCAAATTTAAAGTAACCTACAACTATTCGTTTAAACATTGCCTAGATATTACATCCCTCAAAACATTACCGTCCCATTCAAAATCCGTAGTCTGCATAAATAATTATAATATTATCATGTTATTGTTTCTTGTTTTTGAACCGTTCTGCCGAAATTTCCAGGGCCGGCGCAGGAACACGGTCTGGCCCGGCTCGCAGTTCAATCGAGCAGCTGTACGGAACCGATTTCTTCGCCGCAGATGTCGCCGAGCTGACGGGAGTGAAACAATAGTTACCAGTCTCTCATAGTATACAAAGTGCAGCTAAGTGGACAAGTTTTTATTAGTTTTGTTCTAAATCATAACAATGACTACTGAGTCGAAATATAAGGAATTGAGTTTGAGGCGTAGTTCTATCAAAGGACAAATAACAAAGTTTAAAAATTACATATCAACATTAGAGTTAGTGCAACTGTCTGGCATACAACTTGTCGAGTTATCATTAAAGCTAAGTAAGTTTGAAGGATTATCTACTAAGTTCGACGACCTTCAAACTGAAATAGAAGTATTAAATCATAAAAATATAGATTCAGAGCTTGATGAGCGGGATGCCATCGAGCGGGATATTATTTCATGTATTGCAACAGCTAAGAACTTAATTGAAAACGCGAACAATCAATCTGACGCGCGTCGAAAGTCTTCAGTCTTCTCATGCCATCACCCTCATAGCTCTGAACCTACAGGATTTAAGTTGCCGCGGATTGAAATCTCTAAGTTTAACGGAGCATATTTTCGCTGGCTTGAATTTCGAGACACTTTTCAGGCGTTAGTTCATAATAACGAACGCATTTCCGATATTCACAAATTTCACTATTTGATATCATACCTCGAAGGGGATGCGCAACGTATCATTTCGAATCTTGAAGTTTCATCATCAAATTATAAAGAGGCTTGGTCGTTATTATGTGAACGATACGATAACAAGAGATTGCTAATTAATTATCATTTATCTGAATTAATTAATATGAAACCAATAACCAACGAATCCGAGCGATCGTTATGGTTTTTAGCAGACCACGTTACAAAAAACTTACGAGAACTGGCTAACTTGGGTCGACCTACCGATAAGTGGGATGATATAATCGTATTTATGATGACGTCCAAGTCAGATAGTAACAGTTTAATGAAGTGGGAAGAATTACAAAATACATTTAATTCAGTAGATGATCTGCCAACCTTAACTCAGTTTCATAGATTCTTAACTGACCGCGCTGGTGTCTTGGAATCAATTAATCGTAATAAATCCGACAATACTAATAAAATGTCAAGGGATATATCCCGTCCTAGCCAGAGTTCTCATAGTCAACAGTTACATTCCAAAAATAAACAACATAACAATAGTTTCACTAACAAAAATAATAAATCACCATCCGTCAAATCTTTTATTAGTAATCAACAAACACAGAAAGGAATAAATTGCGTTATTTGTAATGAGTCACATAGATTATACTCATGTCCTACATTTAAAAACAAAAGTGTTAGTGAAAGATTAGCTGATGTTCAGAAATATAATCTGTGTCATAATTGTTTGAGAGAGGGACATCAAGCTGCTGACTGTCCGTTGGCACCTTGTATTTTTAAGGAATGCAATGAGCGACACAATTTTCTTTTGCATCAATCGCTCGCTGTATTATTGACCACGAACTCCGCTGAAGTACTGTCAACTTTTTCAGAGCCTTGCGCAGATCATGTATTTTTGGCTACTGTCATCATTGAAGTGTCGAACCCGCTGACCACTTCCACAGAGAAAGTACGCGCTCTCTTAGACTGCGGCAGTCAATCTTCACTAATAACCAAAAACCTGAAACATAAATTACAATGAAATACAACTAAAACAAATGAAATAAATATAATAGGTATAGGCAATAACCTATGTCACAAGGTTACAGAATCCTGCAAAATTACACTTACTTCAATGAACAATCCATATAGCGTTACCTTATCCTGTTTAGTGCTTGATGAGTTGACCGGAGAGCTACCTAAGGTTCCTATAAACATAAAAAATATTACACTACCTAACTACATAAAGTTAGCCGACCCTAGCTTTAGCGTACCAGCAAAGGCAGACATTATTCTAGGGGCGGATATATTCTGGGATGTTGTAGGCACAGAACAATACTCCCTGGGTCCCAAGAACTCAAAATTAATAAATTCAAAATTTGGCTGGCTTGTAGCTGGCCCGATGTTTTCAAGTTATTCAAAATATATTCAATGCAACCATTCAAGTAGTTCAAATAAATCTCATTCAGATTCAATCACAAGTATTGATGAGAAGCTAACCAGATTTTGGGAAGTCGAAGAACTTCCCCAAAGGTCTAGTTATTCCCCAAGTGAAAGGTTATGCGAAGAACATTTCATCGCAAATACCACACGATTAAGTTCAGGTAGGTTTTGCGTCAAGCTACCATTACTTGATAATCCTAACACTCTCGGTGATTCATACAATTTAGCCAAAAAACGTTTGCTAAATTTGGAAAAACGATTTCATAAAAATCCAGGACTCAAAGTACAGTACACAGAATTTATTAATGAATATGCCAAGTTAGGCCATTTGTCCGAATCATATATTGCAAAACCTATCCCAAATTATTTCTTGTGTCATCACGCAGTGTTCAAGGAAGAAAGTGAATCCACAAAAATCCGAGTAGTGTTCGACGGCTCGGCCCCCACTTCCTCTGGCCGTTCCCTTAATGATATTCTCATGGTAGGCCCTAATAAGCAAGATTCTCTGTTCTCCATTTTGATCAGGGCTAGACAGTACAAATTTCTTCTCACCGCTGACGTTGAGAAAATGTTCCGCCAGGTGGCGTGTCACAGTGACGATCAAAATCTACAACTGATCTTATGGAGAGAAGATGAGTCGCAGCCAATTAAAACATACAAGTTAAATACTGTCACTTACGGTACAGCAAGTGCCAGTTATGTAAGTACGCGGTGCCTGTGGCAGGTCGGAGAAGAATGTGGGGACGAACTTATCAAATCTATAATACAAAATGACTTTTATGTTGACGATCTCATCACTGGGTCAAATAATGAAGATGAATTGCGTCACATAAAGGAACAAGTATCAAAGGCTTTAAATTCAGCATGTTTTCCATTACGAAAGTATAAAAGCAATTTAAAAAATATTTTCCATGACAACACTGATGTTCAAAGAGGTAAATTAATAACAAGTGAATCGTCGAGCACTCTCGGATTGGGATGGAATCCTTCTAGTGATGAACTTCACTTTCCAATCAAACCTATGACAGTTGATGGAAGGTTAACAAAGCGAATCATAATGTCAAATTCTCTAAAAATATTTGATCCGCTAGGGTTATTAAGTCCGTGCATAATCATACCCAAGATCATGCTACAAAGGCTGTGGCTCCTCCGAGTCGATTGGGACGAACCTGTTCCTAAAGACATTCAAGAATCTTGGGACGAGTTTCTAAACAATTTACATTATCTAGCCAATTTACAAATTCCTAGAAACGTTATTTGTGAGGATGCAAGGATTATTGAAATTCATTCATTCAGCGACGCTTCGCAATGCGCCTACGGTGCTTGTGTTTACGTCAAATCTGTAAATAAAAATAATGATGTTAGCATTAAATTGTTATGTTCAAAATCTAAGGTCACCCTTAAAACCTGTAACCATTCCTCGTCTGGAACTCTGCGCAGCGCTACTCGCTGCCAGACTGACCAAAGTAGTTTGTGACGCTATAAAATACAAACCTTCTCGCGTAGTCCATTGGTGTGACAGCAGCGTAGTCCTCGCCTGGATTCACAGCGTACCTAGAAATTTAAAAACCTTTGTAGCAAATCGCATAGGTGAAATTTTAGAACATACACAGCCATCATCATGGCGATACGTAACCACTTCAGAAAACCCAGCTGATTATATCTCGAGGGGTGTTAACCCGAGTCAGCTACCGAAGTTAAACCTGTGGTGGTGCGGGCCACACTTTTTATACAAAACTGAACAAGATTGGCCTTTATTAAATTCTAATATTATAAATAAAGAAAACTTACCTGAGGTTAAAACTAACTTTCACACTGATATTCTTGAACCATTAATCAATTTTGCAAATTACTCTTCATTTACCAAACTCCAACGAGTGATGGCTTTTGTCAAAAGATTTATTTACAACTCTAAAAATAGTCATAATAAACGTACTGGCTTTTTAACCACCAATGAATTAAATCAATCATTCTATAGCCTCTGCTTCATAGCTCAACAACAAACATTTTTGTTAGAGTACAAACTTTTAAAACAAAACAAGCCTTTACAAAGTAAATCCAAGATTTTACCATTGTCACCATTTGTTGATGACAATGATTTAATTAGAGTTGGTGGCAGAATTCAAGCTTCTGAATTTTCATATGAAAAGAAACATCAAATACTTCTTGACTCTTCTCACATCTTAACTAAATTATTTTTTCGTAACGAACATGTTCGTCAATGCGTTAGCTACAGTTCGAGAAACAATTTGGCCTATCAACGGTCGTCATCTGGCTCGCCGCACAGTAACATGTTGACGCTTTCTAGGAAAGACCCTGCAGCCCAAAATGGGCAATCTTCCTGCACAGCGCGTTAGCGTCGATTTTCCCTTTGTTTCGGTTGGTCTAGATTTCGCTGGCCCGGTCTTTATCGTTAACCGAAGAGGACGAGGAGCAAGAGTGACAAAATGTTACATGTGTTTATTTATTTGCATGCGCTACAAGGGCAACTTAGAAGCAGTAGGTGGCCTATCCAAGGATGATTTTCTGATGACTTAAAGACGTTTCATCGCTCGACGCGGTAAGCCAGCGGAAATATTCTCCGACAACGGTCGTAATTTTTTCGCAGCGGCTAAGGAACTAGGATCATTTCTTAAAACTCATAATCACTTGTTTTCCGACTTCGCTGCACAAGAAGGTATACGATTTAATTTCATCCCTGCTTACTCCCCTCATTTCGGCGGCATTTGGGAATCAGGCATCAAATCGGCAAAAAACCATGTTAAACGCGTTATAGGCAATCGTCACCTGACCTTTGAAGAATTGCAGACTTTATTTGCACAAGTGGAGGCAATACTAAACAGCCGGCCCTTGTGTCCTATGACCTCAAATCCTAATGATTTCCTTCCTCTCTCTCCGGGACACTTTCTTATCGGGAGAGCGCTAATCACGTTCCCATCTCCACTATTAGAAGAGACAGATCCCAATAAGCTGAAGCGATATCAAAGATTGGAACAACTCCGACAGCATTTTTGGCTTCGTTGGCAAAATGAGTACATCAGTGAACTGCAGAGGAGACAGAAATGGATGAAGGACTCTCCACAGCTCAAGGTGGATGACCTAGTCCTGATAAGGAAGAAAATTTACCACCCCTGTGTTGGAGACTTGGAAGAGTGTCAAAATTGTTTCCGGGACCCGATGGCGTGGTACGAGTGGCAGATGTAAGAACTTCAACGAGCTGCCTTCGACGAGCTTTGGTTCGCTTGTGCCCCCTTCCCATTCCAGAAGAAGAGCTTAAGTTGAAAGAGAAGCCTTTCATCGGGGGGAGCATGGCGCAGCTGCAAGCGCCTACACGAATGTGAACAGCATCACCACATCCTTTTATTAGTTATAGCTCAGCAAACTTCAACAGGAACACAATGACGTCTACAAGTTAATTTTAGAAGATACCCGATTTTTGAAAAATCATGTATTCGATTTCACCTCACGTATTCTTTTGTGAACTCTGTATCAAAAAATTAGTTAAATATACACGTATACACGTGTTACCACAGTTTTCGGGTTTTATTTACATGAAATAGGACCCTTCTTATGTCTTACAAGCAGACAGAAACCTCAATATCATTTTTGAAGACCTATCCATAGATCCCCACACGCATGGGTTTGATGAAAAATAAAAAATGTTGAGTTTCAGTTCCATGTATGGGGACCCCCAAAATTTATTGTTTTTTTTTTCTATTTTTGTATGAAAATCATGATACGGTTTACAGAATTCATTTACTCACTAAGTTTCATCAGTATAGCTCTTATAGTTGCGGAGTCTATCTGTCTGTCTGTCCGTCCGTATGTCACCAGCCACTTTTTTTCGAAACTATAAGAGTTATACTGATGAAACTTAGTGAGTAGATGTATTCTGTAAACCGCATCAAGATTTTCACACAAAAATAGAAAAAAAGCAATAAATTTTGGGGGTCCCCATACTTAGAACTGAAACCCAAAAATGTTATTTTCATCAAACCCATACTTGTAAATGTAAATTATTTTTATATAATTATAATTGATGTATGTTGTAGCCACTTTATTTTTGGGTGTATTTTATCGAGATTTTAATTTGTAGCTTTCCAATTCCCGAGCACTTTATTTTTTTTTTGTACAAGATGAGTTTGCCTTCATTTTTATCTTGCCCCCACTGCCCGGGTTCGTCTCGCGTTTCCTCTTCGCACGGGCTGAAGGTGCACATCGGGCGCATGCACAAACATGCCCTACTTCAGGCGCAGTGTCACAGGTCTCGCCGGCCGGGTTGCCACGACAGAAAACCTCCACGAGTGCCCGCAGGCTGTAGTTCCCTAGCGGATACGTCCGGAGCGAAGGCCAGTCTGCGGGACGGTGCACCCTGGGAGGCGGCCAATGACCCCCTTGGGTATTGCTGCCTAAGGGGCCTCGATGGCCGTCTGCAAATGTTCTGTCTGAAGGAACGCTTCAACGCGTGTCCCTCTGCTATAGCAGAGGGCACAGTGGCGAAGTAAGAGCGTGCTCGGTGTGCACTCACACTGCCGCCGGGCAGGCAGGAGGAAGGCTTGCTCCTCCTTCTGCCACCGTTAGTCTCGTAGCCCCAGAGATTGTCCAAGGTCATGTTTCTGACTTTTGATGGGGGACGAGGGTCCTGGCTTAACCGCCCGGGCCGCGAGGAAGACAACCTCTATAAAATATTACCCCAAACCTCCAAGCGGCGGCGCACCGTGAGGGAGGATGTTAGCTTGACTAATGGGTAGCTAAATTAGTCTCTAGTGCGAACCACGTGTTTGAGCCAGTACCCGAAGTTTTTACTCGTGGGAACCAAAATGAATAATTCGAATTTCTTTTTCAAACCAACGGAGAGTGATGCGCGGTCGGAGTCCGACGCGGCATCCGGAAGGAGCTCGGAGGGCTCGGAGAATGAGGAGGCTGGGGGAGACCCCGGCAGATGCTTGGAGGCAGAGGTGACTGTGGGAGACCCCGGTGGGGGACCCTAGCGGAGACCCTCGTCTCTACAAGAAGCGCTCCAGGCCGACACAGACGGAGAGAATCCCTCGGCAAGGAAGATCTCCACCGACCGACCGTCCTCCGACACAGACGGAGAGAACCCCTCGGCAAGGAAGATCTCCACCAGCAGCCGAGGTGTGGGCCGAGCCCGTGGGAAAGGGAGGCTAAAGGGCCAAACCTCTGCCCAGCGAGCTGAGATGCTTGCCGCGGAGGGGTGTCACCCTGGAGCGACCGGCGCCCAGAAGGACCTCTCGGAGCCATCCGGCAGCGAGAGGCAGGCCAAGGAGTACTCGGACGGGGAGTCGCTCCAAAGGCTGGCTGTCACCCTACTGCGTGACATGAGTAGGAAACGGGAGAGGACGTCGAAGGAGAGGACGGCCCAACGGCCTGCCGCGTCCCTCGGGGAGGCCTTCGACGCCTCTCTCCGAAAAAGAGTGGCCAGACTCCGGAGCGAGCTCCAGGCCGAACTCCGGGCCGAGCTCCGGGCCGAAGTCCGGGCCGAGCTGGGAAAAGTGCCAAATGGCGGTGGCTGTCAGGAGCCGTCGATGGGGGGGTGCAAGCAAGGGCAGGGGCAAAGCCGGCCCCAAGCCCAGCCCGAGCCGGAGAGCCAGCTGCTGACGCTGGTGCGGCAGGAACTGGCTGCTTTCCAGCAGCAGCAGCAGCAGTTCCAGCTGCGCATCCAGCAGCAGTGTGGCGGTGCCTGCCGCTAAACCGGCGGGACCTCCTGCCGCGGCGGCGACTAGGCCCCGCCCGCCGCCTCCTCCACCAGAGGAACCCGGCGGCGCATGGACGGTCGTCGGCGCCGCGAAGAAGGCGGGCAAGGCGGCAAGAGCGGCCAAAAAGCGCGCAAGGCGGTAAGAAAGGAGAAAGCGAGCCATGGCGGCTAGACTTCGCGCCCCGAATTCCGAGGCTGTAGTGATTACACTGCAGCCTGAGGCGGAAAAGAAGGGCGTGACGTACGACGACGTCATGGCGAAGGCGAAGCAGGCGGTGTTGCCCCACCTTGGCGAGCTCGGAGCTGCTGGGGGCTTCTGCATGAGGCGTACGGTCACCGGGGCCCGAATCCTTGAGGTCCCCGGTGCGGCCAGCGGCCCTGCAGCGGATACCCTAGCCGCAATAATAAGGGCATCCCTCAATGTGGAGGAGGCCCGAGTGTCCAGGCCCACCAAGTGCATAGACATGCGCATTATGGGCCTGGACGACTCCGTCAAGCTGGACGAGGTGGTGGCCGCCATTGTCAGGAAGGGCGGGTGCACAACCGAACAGGTACGGGCGGGCGCCATCCGCGCTGACGGCACGGGCATGCGAGCCGTTACGGTTAGCTGTCCCGTGTCGGCGGCCAAGACCATCACAGGGGAAGGCCGACGGCTGTTGGTGGGCTGGGCCTCCGCGCAAGTGAAACTGCTGGAGCCTAGACCTCTGCGGTGCTTCCGGTGCCAAGTGGGGCACCACGTTGGCGCCCACTGCGCCGCGGAGGTGGACCGCAGCGACCGCTGCCACCAGTGTGGCCAGCCCGGTCACAAGGCCGCAGAATGCCGTGCTCCGCCGCACTGCTACGGATGTGCGGCGGCAGGCAAGCCGGCCAACCACCGGGCTGGGGGCAGGTCCTGCGACCCCCCCGCCAAGGCCAAGGGCAAGGCCCGTAGGCCCATCCCCGCCGACGTCCTCACTGCCGCAGCCGCCTCCTTGGCCGCCGCCGCTATCGCCTCCGCACCCGCGTCTCTCACTGCCACACCCGCCGCAGTCGCCGCCGCACCCGCCGCGGCAGTGCCCCCTAGAAGGGCTCGGGAGGAGACGATGGACTGCCAATGACGGCCCCATTCCGTCTCCTTCAGGCGAATATCAACCACTGCGCCCCCGCTCAGGATCTGTTGCTCCAGAGCATGCCGCAGTGGTCGATAAATGTCGCAGTCGTCTCCGAGTCGTACTACGTCGCCGGTAACCCGCCCCTCGAGGCTGTTGCGAGGGGACGGGGCTGCGTGGCAGCACGGTTCGGGGACATTGCAGTGGTATGCGTCTACCTGTCCCCGAACAGATCTCTCGACGAACTCCAAGTCTCCCTTATGGAGCTAAATGTCGTCGTCGCTGGGTTTGGTACTATTATATATTAAATAACATTATTAAGAATATAATAATTAACAGCTGACGCTGCAACACGTGTATCCCACGTTTTTCCATTGACTCAGCATATTGCAATAACTTAGGAATATACTTTTTACAGTTAGTGTGGAATTGAACGTCGTCGCGGACAATAGGCTTTCTTGTAAACTTTCTTTATTAATTAAAAGTTCTTCCAGTACAATTAAAGTTTTTTTTTAAAAAGCCTATTTTGACCCACCCCGTAACAGTGGTGTCAGAAGTGGGATACCAGTATCGATTGTGCTGGTATTCTATTACGTGTTACGCGAGTGATAGTTTGAACTCTGTGTCCACTACAAATTCTATGCTTACAAACTCTGTGTCTCAAAATCTGTGTCTGCAAACTCTTTGTGTGAAGTGATTATATCGACATCGCGAAGTCCCTGAACTCTGGTTGTTCCGGATCGCTGGATCGCTGTGCCGTAATCTCACGTGAAAGTCTCCGAACTCTGACTCGAACAGTGTCGTGACTCCTTCACATCGAACTCTGGTGTCTTGAACTTACCCGACCGGGAAGTTGAGTCTCGTCAACTCGTCATTGCTGACCTACCGCGTCACTGACGCCTCTCCCGCTCTTGCTGACGTGCTGCGGCGTGTCCTGCCCCGGAGCTACTCACCACACGACCTCCACCGCCATCTGGTCTTGCTGCCGTCGCTGGCCCAGTGCCTGGTGTGTCCAACTTACCTGCTCATCTCCACGAAGTCTGCGATGTGCGCCACACTCCTACTCGCCGTGCTGCTGTGAGTAGAATATCTTATCGCTTGTTATTGCTAATCCTATTTCTATTTCAGATAATTCCAAATCCTATAATTTCAAATTTTTTTATCTTAATTCAAATCTGTAAAACAAACTTACCAAATCCCTATTGTGATTTAATTTTTATCTAATCCTAAATCTAAATCTTTCAAAATGTCCAAGACCGAAGTGTCTCTCAGTGAACAATATCCTCTTACAATTTTATGTGATTTTATCGATATATACCGAGGAGATCGTGAAACTTTACCGGCATTCCTCACAAACTGCCAAAATGCGCTAAATCTTGCTTCAGAGAGCCAAAAAAGGTTAATCTTAAAATATATCTTATCCAAATTACGAGACAAGGCTCAAATAGCCTGTTCAAATAAAATCTTTGAAGATTTCGAATCATTGCAATCATTCCTGCGTCAAAATTTTGGAGAACGGAAGCATTATAGCCACCTATTCTTTGAGCTGCAGTCATGTAAACAGCAACCCAACGAATCAGTATCACAATTCGCGTTACGTTTAGAAACATGCTTAACAGATATGCAAACAGAGATACATAACTCTGCTACTTCTAAGAATGATTTACCAGGAAGGATTGCTATGACAGAGGATCTTGCCCTCTACACTTTCAACTTTGGTCTAAATCCAGGGCTTAGCAACATGGTGAGGTGCCATAACCCTAAAAATCTTAATGAGGCTATAAATATAGCCGTCGAGGAAGAAAAGATACAAAACTTTACCCTCAACGTTTCTGCGAAAATGACTAAACATTGCAAATTTTGTAAAAAATCAGGCCACTTAGAGAGTGAATGTCTAAATAAAAAGCGCGTTTCACAGCCTCAATCTCAATTTCCAAAAAATGAACCTCACCAAGTTAGTAAGCCACCGGGCATTATAATATGCAGATATTGCAAAAACCCGGGGCATGATATTTCACAATGTTACAAACGAAAACATAACAACTTAAAGAAACAATCCAATTTCAACAACCCCGCAATTCAACATAACGTCGCGATGTTACCCGATTCCGTTGAATCGTGGGACGGAGCAGAAAATGCTGATTTAAACTAAAAAGTCGGGTGTCGTTTTCGTGTCGCACTACGCCCGACCGTGAGAAAGGCACATTACAATTTCGCAATGCAAAATCAATAATTACTAATTCTACAAATTCCTTTACCATACCTACTATATCTGCAAAATCGAATTTACATCCGATCATGCAACAGGGTAACCAGCCCCAAACCGAAGGTCGGTCATTTCAATCTCCACCGATCATGCAACAGGGTAACCAGCCCCAAACCGAAGGTCGGTCATTTCAATTTCCACCGGTCATACAACAGGGTAATCAGCCCCAAATCGAAGGTCGGTTATTACAAACTCGTGTTGTCATGCGACAGGGTAACCAGCCCCAAACCGAAGACACACACACTTCAAATAAAACTCAACCCGTTCCGTCAGGAAGCTCTGTCTCGTTGAGTCCTAACGTCCCACAAAATCAAGAGTCTATTACTCCAATTCACGAAATTAAATTTCGTAAAGTCTGTTTACCTCACGTATTTCTCAATACTGCTTATTCAAATAAACCTTTATGCTTCCTCATCGACACGGGAGCTAGTGTTAGTATTGTCAAACTTAAAAATTTTAGTTCTACACCATCCTTATCTAGTGATAAAATCAAACTCAAGGGTCTGAGTGAAGACGACTCCTGTTATGAAACTTTAGGGTCGTTCACTATAGATTTCAAATATACTTGTCCTCCAAATTCTAATCTCTGTTTTAGTCACACTTTCCACGCCGTCAGTGATAAAGTACGGCTTGATTACGATGGTATTTTAGGAAACGACTTCCTGCAAAAACTCGAGTGTGATGTTAAGTATTCTCAAAACGCATTGCTCATTAGAAGTCATGTCATACCGTTAAATTTTAGACGAATTGTCTGCACCATTCCACCTCGCTCTGAGATAATAGTTGAATGTCCCATTTCAAATCCGCTAGAGGAGCTAAAGCATATGAAAGATGCTCTAGTCCTTGATCATATATACTCAGAGGGAGTCTACTTAGCAAACTGTATTGTTACAGTTAAACCTAACCACTGTATCAATATCTCGGTGCTCAATACTACCGAGTCGGAAATCGTATTTAAAGATTACTATGTTCATTTACTTCCATATGAGCCCGAAATTGATTCATCCGCGTCTCTTAGTAATGACGATTACCAAAACATAAATAATATTTTCAATATCTCAAATGATAGATCGCAACAGGTCCTAGATCTCATTCGTACTGAACACCTCAATCCTGAAGAGACAAAAATGCTTTTAGAGTGTTGTTCAGATTATACTGATATTTTCTATCTCGAGGGCGAGCCTTTGACACATACCAATGCTATTGAGCATTCAATAAACACCGGTAACGCTGCTCCGATTCATGTAAAATCCTATCGTTTTCCCGAGTGCCACAAAGGTGAAGTCGAATCCCAAATCAAAAATATGCTAGACCAAGATATCATTCGTCCGTCCAAGTCACCCTGGAGCGCCCCAATCTGGGTAGTGCCCAAAAAAGTAGACTCTACGGGTAAACAGAAATGGAGATTAGTCATTGACTATAGGAAATTAAATGACGTGACAGTCACTGAAGTTTATCCTATACCCTTGATCACAGATATCCTAGACCAGCTGGGCCACTCAAAATACTTTAGCACTCTGGACCTCGTAAGTGGTTTCCACCAAATAAAATTAAATCCTAAGGATGCATCCAAAACCGGCTTCACCGTTGTTGGTAACGAAATATCCGGGCACTATGAATTCACAAGAATGCCCTTCGGATTAAAAAATGGTCCGGCTACGTTCCAAAAACTTATGAATACTGTGCTCTATGGCCTTCAAGGCCTCCACTGTTATATATATTTAGATGACTGCATTATATATAGTCAAAATCTCCAAACCCATATCGATAAACTCAAACTAATCTTCGACAGATTTCGTGAATACAATCTCAAATTACAGCCCGCAAAATGCGAGTTCTTACGACGTGAAGTAGCCTATTTAGGTCATATAATTACCGATAAAGGTGTTTGTCCCAATCCAGATAAAATCAAGGCCGTCACTCAATTTCCAACTCCTAAAAATCCGAAAGATATAAAATCTTTCCTAGGGCTAGTCGGCTATTATAGGCGATTCATTGAAAACTTTTCCAAGATTACAAAACCTTTAACTTCCCTTTTAAAAAAGGACGTTTCTTTTATATGGTCAACAGAGCAAGAAAGTGCTTTTAATATACTAAAACAGAAATTAACAACGGCGCCCCTATTACAATATCCAGATTTTTCTCAGCCGTTTCTGCTGACTACCGATGCTTCTAACTACGCCGTAGGCGCTATACTATCTCAAGGCGAAATAGGCAAGGATAAGCCTATCGCATATGCATCGCGAACATTAAACAGAGCTGAGGGCAACTACTCAACAACTGAGAAAGAGCTCTTAGCTATCCTTTTCGGTGTTAAAACGTTTCGTCCCTATCTGTTCGGTTATAGGTTCAAAATCGTCACTGATCACAAGCCCTTAGTTTGGCTATTCAACGTCAAAGACCCTGGTTCTAGACTAATACGTTGGCGCCTAAAATTAGAAGAGTATAACTACGAAATAGTTCATAAACAAGGCAAATTAAACTGCAACGCGGACGCTCTGTCGCGTTTCCCGTTACAAGATCCAGATAATAATCTAAATCGCCCGGTATGTGCTATCGAAGATGAGTCATCGAACTCAAATATTCCGAATCCTATGGACTCTCATCCTCCAAGCTCACCCTCCGATAATCCTTCGCCATGCTCATCAGATACTTACGAAAAATACTTAAAACAATCTAAACAGCTTAACTTTGGTTTTGATACCACCATTCAAGAATACAATGAATCATTATTAAAGGCCAAGTGCAAGTTAATTGCATATCCTACCTCAATCGATTTGGACGATTCTGTTCCTTATTGCAAAGATATTATAGACTTATCTACAAGTCAACCTAGCGTTCGTGACATTGAACGTGAACTTTATACCATATACAGCACTTCTAATGATAAGCATTTGTTCACACATTTATTCGTGCGCGTTCATCACTACGATGAAATGTCGTATAAAGATATTTTTAGACTATTAGTCGAATATAGGGATATGGTTAAATATTGGTATTTAGAGGAGAAAGAAGCTGCGATTTCAGACTTCTCCGACCCATTCACCAAGCTTTCTTATACAAAAATCTACAATATTATAGGCTACGTATTCCATGATACTGGCATTAAAGTAAATATCTATAGAAACTCTATTCTATTTCCCACACCTGAGGAAGTCAAAAAGATACTTCGTGACAATCATGATCTACCAACGGCTGGTCACCCTGGCGTATCACGTATGTTCGAAAGGATAAAGACCATGTACTGGTGGAAAAATATGCGGCAAGACATCGAAGATTACATCAAAAACTGCAAATCCTGCCAGATTAATAAACCCCTACGTCAAATTCATCGTGCGCCTATGATCATTACCTCCACTGCAACAAAACCACTTGAAAAAATATTCCTTGATATTGTTGGTCCTCTCCCCGAGACCTACGAATTTAAATACAAATTTATTCTTACCATCCAGGATGATCTTACAAAATATTCGCAAGCCTATCCCTTGTTAACCTGCTCATCGGATGAAACTGCTAAGAAATTAGTTCATTTTATATCTCATCTCGGAATCCCTAAAATGATCATCACGGATCAAGGCACTAATTTTACTTCAGAGGTCATTAAACAACTTACAAAATTATTCGGAATAAAACACATTCTAGCCTCGCCTTATCATCCTCAAACTTGTGGCGCCCTAGAGAGGAGTCATGCCACCCTTAAAGAATATTTAAGACCATTTGTGAACGAAAATGCCCACACTTGGGATCTATATCTCAATACAGCCATGTTTTCTTACAATTCTAATGTTCATTCAACTACTAATTACTCACCATTCGAATTGCTATTCGTCTTCAAGCCACATATTCCTAAATCTATAGATACTTTAGA
Organism: Mythimna ferrago; assembly: GCA_910589285.2. NCBI lineage: Eukaryota > Metazoa > Arthropoda > Insecta > Lepidoptera > Noctuidae > Mythimna > Mythimna ferrago. Next base: position 25,987,067 of record OU342692.1, read on the forward strand.
GAATAACACTTATACGGATTATGTCAGATTATTAAATCATAGATTATATTATAGTAGGCAAAAAGCACTACAAAACATTCAATTATCTAAAGAAAGGTCTAAACGCCTTTACGATTCTCATGCTAAGCCTGTTACGTATAACATTGGTGACTCAGTCTACCTCAAGTGTCACCACAAACAAAACAAAGCCTTATCCCCTGTATGGAAAGGCCCTTTTAAAATAGTCAAAATAAACGGTAATCACACCGTCACCTTATTAATAAATCGTAGACACGTACGTCATCATTACGACGAAATAAAGCTGGCGTCAGATGATGCTATAACTTGACCTTATCTTTGCAGGCACTTTGGTTCATCAACTTCGTGTCATCAGATCGTTACGCCTATAACTACGAGTCCAGGCCTATATTTTGATAAAGTTAACAATCTGAAATTCACCAACGATAACTGGAACGTCATAACTTACCTAGACATTGGTAGAATACATTCTCACTTCACTATCGTAGAATCGTTATTTTCTAGGGTCAATAATTATTGCAAAGATTATAGTTCTTCTAAAATCCAACAGGATTGTTTAAATGCATTATCAGCATTACAAAATCAACACGATAATAACGTTAAAAAGTATTCCTCTGTCTCGTACTTGGTTAATAGTAATAAAAGATACAAACGCGGCCTCGTAGACGCTGGCGGATCCTTATTAAAAACTTTTTTCGGCACTCTGGATGCAGAGGATGCTCTCAAATTTTCCGATGCGATCGACCAAGTACAAACAGATGAAAAACAATTAGCCCATTTAATGAGAGATAATATCCATGTCATTAAGTCAACTATCACTACATTCAATAATTCTATCTCTAAATTAAACGAAAATGAGAAACGCCTAAATAAGAATCTCGAGGTCATTGATAGAGGACTTCAACTCATTTCCAACTCCAACGATAAGTTAGAAATCAAGTCAAACATCAATTCACTATTAGGTGCTCTTGAAAGTATTATTATCTCATTATCATTTGATATAGAAGATATCAATAATGCGATTTTATTCAGCAAAATGAACGTATTGCATCCGACGATACTTAGTCCACATCAATTATATAACGAACTTGAACAAAATAGGAATAATATGCCAAGGTATTACGAACTCCCGGTATCCCTGTCGTTACAAAACATTCACGAACTAATCGATATTTCTAGAATCGTTTCTTATTTTCATAATAACAAAATAATTATCGTCATTAAAATCCCGCTCGTCCTTCCGCAGACATATACCCTGTACCACGTAATTGCAATGCCTGTCCCTTACGACGTATCGCAACCTGATACGTTTGCACTCATCGCTCCCACTCATCCTTACCTAGCAATAACAGTCGATCATATGTTCTATTCATTGTTGCGTAGTGTAAATCAGTGCAAAGTGATTGCGGGTAAATCTCATGTGTGTGAGTTAGAAAGTGTTTTTTCAAGTGTCGTTAACCCAATTTGTGAGACTATCTTAATTACAGAAGTAGTAAATAAGTTACCTAGTTCTTGTCAAATTAAGCTACTAAAAGGTTCAGTACAAGTATTTCATAAAATAAATAATAATAATTGGATTTTCGTTCTGTCTGAACCAGGAAAGTGCCATATTTCTTGCGAGAATGATGGAAATAATTTCGACGAAACTTTGTTTGGCACGGGCATACTGTCTATACCTAAAACCTGTAAAGCCTTCTATAAAACTCTACAGTTCGTGCCACAATCAAATATCGTTCTCAATATAAGTTCACAGACTATTTCTAATTTTAATCTTGTAGATGATGATTGTTGTGATAAAAGTAGAGTCAACAAAACACTTACCAGATTGCCTTATTTAAAATTAAACGATGCAAATAATATGGATTCTCTATTACAAGCTAGTTTACATTTAAATTCATTCGAAAAGGATTTAGACAGCCTTGAAAGTCCTAATCATTTTCAACAATATGGCATTCATTACATGTCTCTTTCCTATGTACTTTTCATTGTATTCTTTGTATATTTACTTTATAGAATCAGAAGATATTTTTGTCCAAAATCGACAGATCATTGTTGCATACAGATATTCAACCAATGTAATTCTAAGAAAGTTACTGAGACTCATCAACCTACTATCGAACTATCTGTCTTGAATGAAAACGGCGTGGCCGATGAAACTTATGCATCAATGTCAAGGCCAACACCAATTAAGCGTAACCTTTTAGTATCTAAGATGAATTAGAATTTAAATTGAATGTTCTTAATATTTCTCTGCTAATTACTAATAATGTAACTAATGTTTATCTGGGGTAATTAATTTGTTTTAGGATTATATGTACTACTATTTACAATTTTACTATGTGCTATCGCTATAATTAATATTGTTTGTAAGTCTGAAACGACGTTCAAGTCATCTCGTAAACTTTAAATCAATTTCGCATCTTTTCCTCCCAGATGCTCCATTTTACCCGGGGGGCTATTATATATTAAATAACATTATTAAGAATATAATAATTAACAGCTGACGCTGCAACACGTGTATCCCACGTTTTTCCATTGACTCAGCATATTGCAATAACTTAGGAATATACTTTTTACAGTTAGTGTGGAATTGAACGTCGTCGCGGACAATAGGCTTTCTTGTAAACTTTCTTTATTAATTAAAAGTTCTTCCAGTACAATTAAAGTTTTTTTTTAAAAAGCCTATTTTGACCCACCCCGTAACAGTACCCTCCCCGTGGTCGTTTGCGGGGACTTCAACGCCTGAAATACGGCTTGGGGTTCCCGGTACACGAACCCACGGGGTCAGATGGTGGAGGACTGGGCTTTGTCGCCGCGTGTCGTCGACTGGCGCGTTATGGAGGAGGTGGAGACGTACTCCGACCACCGGTACATCCCGTTGGACGTCTCCGCCGAAACCTCGGCCGCGCCGGTCCGACAGAGCCCTTGCGGTCCGCGGTGGGCGCTTAAGCAGATGGACCGGGAGCTCCTCCTGGAAGCCGCGACGGTACAGGCCTGGGTGCAAGCACCGGACAGGCCTGTCGACATAGACGTCGAGGCGGAGTGGTTCCGGGAGGCCATGTAGCAAATCTGCGACGCGGCAATGCCCCGTGTCTGCCCAGGGCGAGCTAAGCGCCAGGTGTGCTGGTGGTCGCCGGAGATCGCTGCACTGCGCAACGCATGCAGTCACGCGCGACGCCGGTACGCTAGACACTGCAGGCGCCGCATCCGCCCGCCGGATGCGGAGGCCAGAGAGGCGGAGCTGTATGAGGGATACAGAGCGGCAAAACGCACCCTCCGAACGGAGATCAAGCGGGCCAAACTGGAGGCCCGCAACGTGCGGCTGGGGTCTCTGAACGCGGACCCGTGGGGGCGCCCGTACAATATGGTATGGGAAAAGCTCCACCCCTGGGCTCCCCTGCTGGCTCAGAGTCTCCGGCCCCAGATCGTAGAGGGTGCGGTGAACGCTCTGTTCCCTGCGCGGGGGGAACACTCACCCGCCTCCACCACCAGCGGTGTCTGACGCGGACCGCAACAGCGACGACGACGACGATGCTCCAGAGGTGACCGAGGTAGAGATGAGAGTGGCGGTGCGAAGGCTGAGTGCCAAAAACACCGCCCCAGGACCCGACGGCTTGCCTGGAAAGGCCTGGGTCCTGGCCATGGAGGCTCTCGGGCCTCGACAGAGAGGGCTCTTCAGCGCATGTCTAGACAGGGGCCAGTTCCCACTTTGCTGGAAGACGGGGAAACTGGTCCTCATAGCGAAGCCAGGGCGCCCTGCGGACTCTCCGTCCGCGTACCGGCCCATTGTGCTGCTCGACGAGGTGGGCAAGCTCTTTGAGAGAGTCATTACAAACCGCCTCGTCAGGCGCCTAACACGGGTGGGGCCGGACCTTTCGGACGGACAGTTCGGCTTTCGTAGGATGCGCTCTACGGTGGACGCCATCATGCGCGTGCGAGCCCTCACGACGGGGGATGCGGTGTCCCGGGGCAGGTGTGTCGTGGCAGTGTCCTTGGACATTGCCAACGCGTTCAATTCCCTGCCCTGGAGTACGATCCGGAGGGCACTCCGGTACCACCGGGTGCCCGAATACCTCTGTCGAGTGGTCGAGCGAGGCCTATCTGTCGGAAAGATTTATAGTCCACCCCGGTCACCAGGGAGACTGGAAACGTCGAGAGAGGTCGTGCGGTGTTCCGCAGGGGTCGGTACTAGGGCCACCCTTGTGGAACATCGGGTACGGCTACGTGCTGCGCGGCGACTTCCCTGACGGGGTCAGCGTGGTTTGCTACGCAGACGACACGCTGGTTCTAGCACAGGGAGAGTCGTACCAGGCGGCGGTCGCTCTAGCGACACGCGGGGTTGCAATGATCGTTGATAGGATCCAGGAGTTGGGACTCGAGGTGGCGCTTCACAAATCCGAGGCGATGTGTTTTCACGGTCGCCGCTCTCGGAACGCGCCGCCATTGAGTTCCCAACTAACGGTAGGAGGAGTTCACATCGGTGTCGGGTCGACGATGAAGTACGTGGGACTCGTCCTCGACAGCCGGTGGAATTTCGTGGAGCATTTCCGACGTCTGGCTCCCAAACTCAACCGGGCTGGGGCTGCGCTCAAGCGGCTCCTGCCCAACCTTGGGGGTCCAGATGCCTCCTGCCGGAGGCATATTACGTGGGGATCGTTCGGTCCATGGCCCTCTACGGAGCGCCGGTGTGGGCGCCGTCGCTGAAAAAGCAACCGGCGGCCATGCTGAACGCCTGCCAGAGGGTCATGGCAATAAGGATGGTGCGGGGATACTGTACGGTCTCCCGCGAAGCGGCGAGTCTTCTGGCTGGCCCACCACCGTGGGATCTGGAGGCAACAGTCCTTGCACACATGCACGATATGCGCGTGGAGATGAAACGCCAGGGTGAAAGTCCGCTGCCGCGACAGGTCACGGCATGGCGGACAGAGCTCCGGCGGGATCTCATGGTGAAATGGCGTCAACGAATATAGAAAGAAAGAAAGAAAGAAAACATGTTTATTTGGCCCACAATGAACATAACAAGTATTAAAACATTAATATAAATTAATAGCTTAAATAAAACTTAAAAAAAAATTAAATAAAAACTATCAGCAATAATGTGTCTCACGGTAGTGCCAAATAGGTTCAGTTCAGCATTCTGTCAGACAACCGTGGCAGTTGCCTGACGCTGGTTTTCAACTGAACCTTTGAGTGTAGGTGAGTAACGGATGAAAATCGGTTTTTGAAATATGTAAAAGTAATGTATGTGTATATTATATATGTGTATATATGTATAAGGTATATTATTGAGGATTTTCGAAATAAACCACAAATTGTTTCTCTGAAAACAAAGATTTGTTTTATTCACATGCTTTTACAGTATTATGTAATAAATTATCGTTTAACTAAAATTACACTTTTATCTCACCTGAAAACAAAGAAACGACATTAAAGTTCACTAATATCGCCTCCTCAATTATATCCCTTTAATTATCTCTCTACAAGTTTTTATAACAATAAAATGCACAAAATTAATCTCAACATCATCTGTCATTGAATGATACGTCACCCCGTATCCACAGCTTAAAAATTAAAAAAAAATGAAATGTCATTTCCAAGGAGGTCATTTCATTACATCTCCCCCCCATAGGAACGAAAATTCTAAATAATATAATACAAACAATGCACCTGCAGGCTATCTTTATACCTATTCGTTTTCTTCTACTTCATCTTCTGCCGTAACAGGTTGTAATTTTGTTATGTGGAATAAAGTTGATTCTGTTTTTCTGTTGCCAGTGTCAATCTTATAAATGGAGTTCGATGTTTTCTCTATTATCTTGAAAGGGCCTATTTTTAATTCGTCTAATTTTTTCCTGTTCAGTCTATTTCCATTTTCTACATATACACTGTCTCCTATCTCGAACTCTTGTATTTTCCTATTTCTATCAAATATTTTCTTGTTGTACTTGTGAGATTTTATTGTATTCTCTAATGCTAATCTTCTATCAGCAATCCACTTGTCTTCCTTTTCTATTGTTTTAATTTCATTTGGTAAAATACTGACATTTGTACCATCCAGTAAATATTTTGGTGCAAAACCTGTAACAGAATGGTCTGTTTCATTATATTTCTGTACACATTCTCTTGCTACTGTTGTCCATGTTCTCTTATTATTTTTCTCATTTATTTTACATCTTATTTTATTTACTATTGTTTGGTTTAATCTTTCGTTCAAGCCGTTCGAAAATGGCGTATTCACAGCTGTAAATATTAGTTTGATGTTATTCTCCTGCAAATACTGTTTAAATTCTTTTGAATTGATGCCTGGATATTGGTCTGTCAGAATTATTCCAATCTCATCTGTCTCGAGTACTTTCTTTGTTAGTTTTATAAAGTCACTTGCGTTCTGTGTTTTTGAAGTCACAATAAACGCATATCTTGTGTAGTGGTCTACTAAAAGGTGTAAGTATTTTTTTGTTGACCTAGATCCTCCAAAGCCACCTATAGTATCCATTGACATTATCTCAAATGGTTTTGTTGCTGGTCCCAGTTGTGACATTAACCCAAATTTTCCTTGACATCTTGATTTATTTTTTATGCATATTTCGCATGTTTTACAAATATTTATGATATTTTTTGTTAGGTTTTTATCTGTATATAGTGGACTTATTTTTTTCTGTAATTGTCTGATTCCAATATGGCATAAATCTTCATGCACCTTTTTTATAATTTTTTTACTAAATTCTTCTGAGAGTATAATCTTTTCAAGTTTCTTTATTTTTTTATAATAGATTTTATTTTTATGTAGTAGATTTTGTTTCTTTTCTTTTATTGTTTCATTTTTTTCTTGGTCTTCAACTATATCTTTTATTTGTATTAAATTAACTATTTTTAATAGTTCCTCCTTGTTATCTTCTGATTCTAATACAGGGTTTCGGCTCAAACAGTCTGCTTCTATATTTTCTTTACCAGGTATATATTTTACTGTGAAGTCATATTGAGATAGGTAATATGTGAGGTCACCCAATTCTTCATCTGTCCTGCATTTAATATTCATGTTCTCTAGAGGTTTGTGGTCTGAGTAAATAGTGAAATGTTTTCCAATTAGCCAGTGTTGCCAGTATTTTACTGCTTCTTTCATAGCAATACATTCCAAATATATGGCCTTTTTTCGTTTTTGAGATTCGTTTAGTTTTTTTGAAAAATATGCCACCGGTTGGTCTTTACCGTCTAGTTGAGTCTGTTTTAATATTGCCCCGATACCCTCTAAAGATGCATCTGTAAAGATTTTTATTGGTAAGTCTTTGTCGAATATTTCCAACACAGGTTGAGAACATAAATATCTTTTGATTTGATTAAATGATTCTTCACACTTCTCTGACCACACAAACTTTTCATTTTTTCTTAATAAATTATGTAATGGGTCTAAAATAATTGCACTTCTTGGTATGTATTCATGGTAGAAGTTAATTTTTCCCAAAAATTGTCTGATATTCTTTTGTGTCTTAGGAGTTGGAAAATGTCTTATCGAGATCAAATTGTCTTTTAGTGGTCTTACCGAATTGTTCTGAATTACATGGCCGAGGTACTTTACTGAGTCTGAAGCAAAGTTACATTTCGTAAACTTCAATCTAAAGCCTTCTTGTATTATTGCCTCTAATACATTTCTTATGTGTTTTATATGTTCTTCAAAGGTGTTCGAGTATATCAGAATATCATCAATATAGTTTACGGAGTATCCTGTGAGATTGTGCTTTCTTAGAATATTGCTTAAAATTCTCTGGAAAATTGCTGGTGATATTTTCAAGCCAAAGGGAAGGCAGGTCCACTTGAAGTGGCCATCTTGTGTGACAAATCCTGTTTTATATCTGTCTTCCACCCGTAATGGTATCGCCCAGAATGCTGAATTTATATCCAGTGTAGTAAAATACTTACAATTTCTAGTTTTAACAATCAAATCATCTATTAACGGAAAAAGTTGAGCTTGTGGAACAACAATTTTATTTAGTTCTCTGAAATCTATACACAAGCGGGATTTCCTATTTTCACCCTTTTTAAATGCCAATGTCACTGGAGCTGCGAAAGGACTGTAGGATTCTTCTATTAAATTATTCTTTAGTAACATGGATATTTGCTTTTCAATTTCTAATTTATCTTCTATTGTACATCTGTATGGTCTTTTACTACAGTATCTATTTACTAGTAAATCTATGTGAGCTTCATAATCTCTAACTGTTCCTATATCATACTTGTCCTTTGCAAAAATTGTTTTATATTCCTTTATTATTTTCTCGATCTCAATATTCTTTTCATTATCTAAATGGTCTGTCATACTTACAAACTCTTCTGTTTCTATATGTTCATTAAAATTTATTGCTAATGTTTTTATATTCTTTTCTTCATTTCTGTTATCTTTAGACATTTCATCTATTTTATTTGTTCTTATCTTTTGTTCTATCCGCAAGTCCTCGTTTTGGGTTAGTTTGAATTTCTTTATCATATCCAATCCGATTATAAAATCATCAAAATATTCATTTTCTACTATGTATACATCCACCTCTTCTTCTAAATCAAATATTTTTATTTTTATTGTTATCAAGCCATCTGTTTTTTTCACACCATTAACCGTTTTCATATATGCTATATTCTCATTGTCCTTTTTTTCTTTTATTTTAATCAGTCTTGAATTTATTAAAGAGATCTGTGAGCCTGAATCATAAATGCCGCTCACTTCTAGTTTATTTTCTAATAAGAGCTTGATTTTGATTAATGGTGTACTTACTCGTTTTTTTTCTCAGTATTTATATCTACTTCAATAATGGAGTTGTTATTTACATTTCTGGGTTTAAAAACTTTTTCAGATTCATTTTTATTTTTCTTGAACCAACATGACTCTTCCGGATGATATCTAATTCCTTTGTTCAAAGATCCACAAGTGTTACATGGCTTCTTCTCATTAGTTTTATTTTTATAAAGGAATGTACAACTCTTTATTGTACTTGAGTTTTTCTTGTACATCACACCTTCATATTTTCTTATCTCATTGAACAAATCAGTAGTGTCATTGAGTTCATCTCTGTTTAACCTATTTAAGATAAACCCAGGTAAACCTGTTGCAATAAGATCTATCATTGTTTTGGAGTCTATCGATTTGTTTATGCCTAGCATTAGCCTTTCTTTTCTAATAGCGTAATCAATTAGTAGTCCTTCTTTATATCTAAATGCGAGAGCATATGTAACTATGTCCCATCCTCGGTTTTTAAAAGTTTCTAAAAATTTGTTTTTCCATTCATTCCATTCAGCCTTTATTGTTAGTTTTATGGCCATCGAGCTATACCAATCCAAACAAGATTTTTCTAAAAATAATCTCAATATATCTATTTTTGTTTCATCTTTTGATATATTAAAGCGCTCACACTCCTTTTCAAAATTCTCAATCCATTGCATTGCATTAGGGTTCTTGCTTGTGAATTTTTCAATAATAAATTTCTCTGAAATATGTTTTAGGTTATGTTGATTTTCTTTCTTTGTAGTAGTTTCTATTAATTTTTCCAAGATATGTTGGAAATTGTCGTTTATGTCTATTGGTTGTTTTGTGCTCATTTCTTCTAAATATTGATCTAAAAATTGCATATTACCTTCCTCATCTCTATATGTTTTCTTAAGATCTTCATCCAATTTTATCCATATTTTTCTACTTTGATATCTTTTTTTTATACTATTTTTTATTTTTGAGAAAGTATTCATTTTGACAATATATGTATGATGAATCACCGGCTTCAGCTCATCAGGTAAAACATAACATTTTCCTTCTTCTGTAGATATTGAGGTTATGGCTAATACATTTAATTTGCCATCATTTGAAGCTATCATCGTAAACTCAAATTGCAGCCGGTCCATCTTCTTTTAGTTAACAAAAATGTCGTTTTATAAGGTATATTATTGAGGATTTTCGAAATAAACCACAAATTGTTTCTCTGAAAACAAAGATTTGTTTTATTCAACGTGCTTTTACAGTATTATGTAATAAATTATCGTTTAACTAAAATTACACTTTTATCTCACCTGAAAACAAAGAAACGACATTAAAGTTCACTAATATCGCCTCCTCAATTATATCCCTTTAATTATCTCTCTACAAGTTTTTATAACAATAAAATGCACAAAATTAATCTCAACATCATCTGTCATTGAATGATACGTCACCCCGTATCCACAGCTTAAAAATTAAAAAAAATGAAATGTCATTTCCAAGGAGGTCATTTCATTACATATGTATATTTTTATGTGTACAAAATTATACGTCGTAAATGTTCAGTGTAAGTTGTTTGAGTATTTAATCAGTAATTCAGTACCCAATTAAATAAAACTTTAAATAGGTCCAAGCGTACATGGTCTCGAGCCACCGCATCAATACAGCGCACGTTACATAACCCATTATGCTATTAGCATCTGAGCGTGGTAGACGAGTTGCAAACCAGCGAAAAAATGTGTTAAAAGAAAAGCAAGTCGACTACGGGTATTTGAAAATAAATAAATAATAATCATAATAAAATCAATCTGTGTATGTGTGTGCAGTTTAACGTCACGTCTGTAAAGTGAAAATATAGAAAGATAATTATCGCTTATCTACAGTAAAAAGTAAAAAAATTAAAATAAAAAATAAAAATTCATTACTAAATTAGTATATGTATGATTTTTCCTTTTGCAGGTGCGGGTCATAATGATTCAATCATACCACCAAAAAGAATGTTAATTGCAATAAGGAGGATGAACGGCTAGGCAGGCGCCGACACAGGAAAAACAAGGCAGCTGAGAGTGACACCGGTGCTCAAGAAATCTCACTCACCCGCACACACACATTGTAGCTACGTATAATCCTTTGTATTATTGTGCAACACATCCCATGGATACCTACGAACCGAAGATATTAAGTTAACTGAATCAATTAGCATACTTATCATATTAGTGAAACGTTTAAATTGGTCAGATCTAGTTTCCGCTGCGCATCAATCAAATATGTATTACCGTAAACGTTTTCTAAAAGTACTTATCGTTTTAATAACTCTAATAGGCGGAGGGATGTTGTTCCACACTTTCATTGCTGAATAACGGAAACTACCTCTAAATGATGCAGTACTATGGGGATGTGATGAGAGTTGCTGTGAACATTGCCTTCTTCCGCATTCTCGCTTGCTCGCGATCCAACTCAGTTTATTGTATAGGTAGTCTGGTTTCTGAAATTTAATCACACCGAATAGAAGGCAGGCCAAGTGAAGCTTACGTCTCGACTTAATTTTGAGGGTAAAATGCTTGTTTAGGAATGGTGTTACGTGGCTTCTAGGAGGAATTTTATAACACAAGCGCGCGCAGGCGTTTTGCACCCTTTGAATGAGTCGGTCTGTACGAGCTAGCAGGCGTAGGCCGTATACCGTGTCTGCATAATTCAGCCTAGACAAAATCAGACTTTCGACGAGCTGCTCTCTAAGTGTTTCAGTTAGGTAAGGCCTCATTTTATAAAGTACTCTTAGGCGATAAAAACAGTTTCTTACCGAGTCTGCAACATGCTTTTCATAAGGAAGGTCTTTGTCCATAATGAGACCAAGGTTCCTCGCTTCATAGACTCTGTCTATCGGCTTGCCCATAAGTTCGAGGGTAAACGTTGAGGGTAGCTTAGCCAGCTGTTGTTTAGAGCCAAGTACCATAAATTTGGTTTTATTTGGGTTTAGCGACAAACAGTTATCCTCGGACCAGGCGGCAATTCTGCGAAGATCGTCGTTTAGGTCTTTTATGGCAGTATCATACTCGTCGGGGTAAAATGATACATAAAGTTGGACGTCATCGGCGTATATGAATGGCTTTTACGAAGACATTTAATTATATCTGCGCAATATAAAATAAATATAATTGGACCTAATATAGAGCCTTGTGGGACTCCTCTCTGTATAGCGCTTAAAGCTGATTTTAGAGTGGTGCCATCTCCCAAGCGTAAATCTACAAATTGCTTCCTATTACTAAGGTAGCTACGGAACCATTGAACAGCGTCAGGGTCAAAACCATAATAAATCAACTTTGACAGTAACAATGGTATATTTATTGTGTCAAATGCTCGGGAAAAATCGAGTAAGACCAGACACGTACACATTCCCTTATCTTGGGCAGACAACACATTATCAGTGACATCCAGTAAAGCAGTAGCGGTACTTCGCTGCTGTCTGAAACCTGATTGTAAGTCTGGTTGTTGTTCTGCTCCAAAAAAGCTGTTATTTGGTTGGCGACTACCTTCTCCAGTACCTTCGACAGACATGGCAAGATGCTAACAGGTCGCAAATCTTTCAACTCAACCGGGTTTGGAATTTTAGGCAATGGCCTAACAAAAGCAATCTTCCATTCTTCGGGGAAAGTTGAAGTCGATATGGGGCAGTTTACCATATCCGTAATAGCCTTTAACGTATGTGGCAAAGTCATGACAATCATGTCCAGGGTGATGCTATCTGAGCCTTCAGCATTACTTTTAAGGTTGGTTATGATTCGAGAGATGTCAGACTGCTCCACCGGATTGACTGAAAATGTTGCCCCACCGTGTTTTTGTTCATTATAATAATTTAACAGTGATACTGAAAACTGCCATTAATTTGGTCTGGATCTGCAAAATGCGACGGAAGGTCTTGTCTAGAGTTTGTAGTCAATAGCGTGGATTTTATATTTTTCCATAGTATTTTAGGATTCTTAATTTGATTATTTATATTATGCTTGTAATATGCCATTCTTTCATTGTACAAAGATCTTACTACCAAGGCTTTTAATTGTTTGTAGTATTCGCGTTTTGAATTTGATTTTGTTTTTCGGTAGTCAGTTAATAGTGCATTGTCCCGTAATCGCATCATTAACTTAATAGTGTCAGTAAGCCAAGGGTACGACTTTTCTTTAATTGTACATGTCTTGACTGGTGCATGAACGTCAAACAAGACAGTAATGTGATAGTTAAAAAAATAGACCATTTCATTTACATTTTCAAACGTAGACACATTTTCAAGACATAAAAGCTCTAAATCTTTATTGAAGCTGTCTAAGCAAATGTCTCTAAGAGGCCTAATTCTAACAACGTATGGCTTAAACTTGTCTCGCTTCACGTTAAACTCTGACATTATAACGGAATGGCCATTGATGGAACCAAAAGGTTCAACTGCCGTATATCTGGCTACCAAGTCAGTACATATTAAATCGATGAGAGTTTCACTGGTACCGGTACCGTAAAGTGTGTCGGGGTTGTGACCAGCTGAGCAAGGCTGAGGCTATGCAGAAACTCATTAATTTTCCCTGTTTTTATTCCACTCGTGTCCAGCAAGTTAACATTAAAGTCACCGAGTAATATGTAATTGTCACAATGTCCTAATGAGCTTAGATAGTCGGTTATAGCATCCAGAAAATACCGGAAAATATCGCAACCCAGTGCTGGGCACGCCACAATCATGGCGGTAAGTCCCCTCTTTGAGGCGTGGCTGGAAAGACCTCACGGCGTCCTTACCTTCCGCATGACGCAAGTACTCAATGTCTATCAAAGTTTGTACTTCAATTATTGAGACTGTAGCACCGTACTTAGCGTTAATATTTAATTTGTGTATAGATCAAGGAGTCTTTCCGGATCTAATGAAATATAGTAAAGTGATACCACTTTTTAAATCCGGAGACAGTAAAGACACTAATAATTATAGGCCGGTGTCCGTTTTGCCGGTTTTTAGCAAGATATTTGAAAAGGTGATGTTAAATCAAATGCTTAATCATTTTAACACCAATAACATCTTACACGATAAACAGTATGGTTTCACCAAAGGACGTTGTACAACTGACGCTGGTGTCTCCTTACTAAAACACATTTTTAATGCGTGGGAGGAGGCACAAGATGCTATAGGCATCTTCTGCGACCTATCTAAGGCGTTTGATTGTTTGGTTCATGAAACATTACACCTGAAACTGGAGCATTACGGACTAGGCAAAACAGCGTTAAGCTTATTAAAATCGTATTTGAATGACAGACAGCAACTAGTTCAAATAAACGGTGTCAATTCTTCGGGATTAAAAGTGAAAATGGGGTACCCCAAGGTTCAATTTTAGGTCCTTTTTTATTTTTAGTTTATATTAATGATTTACCCTATTTGTTGAAAAATAAACTAAATATGGTGTTGTTTGCCGACGACACTTCTTTGATTTTTAAGATAAATAGAAGGACTAATAATCTTGACGATGAAAATAACGCCTTATTGCAGGTCCAAAACTGGTTCACTGCTAATAATCTAGTTCTTAATGGGAAAAAAACTAAATGCATAAGATTTTCCTTACCAAATGTCAAAAGTAGTGATTGCGACATAGTATTGAACAATGAGAAACTAGAATTTGTTGACAAAACAGTTTTCTTGGGGATTACGCTTGACTCTAGGCTACAATGGGGTCCTCACTTAACATCTCTTGCAGGACGGCTTAGCTCGGCTGCATATGCTGTTAGAAAAATCCGTCAATTTACGGATGTTGATACTGCTAGGCTAGTCTATTTTAGTTATTTTCATAGTATCATGTCATACGGTATTTTACTGTGGGGACGGGCTGCAGACATCGAATCAATATTTATACTACAGAAAAGACATCAGAGCTATTTACAATCTCCGCTGGTGCGATTCTCTAAGGGAACTGTTTAAGGATATTAACATCCTGACGGTGCCTTGTCAATATATACACCGTGAAATTTTAGTGGTTGTTTTCCCGCAGCGAAATGGTTTTGTCTTAGTAATATAATCGTTTCATGAATAAATAAAATATTAGAATTGCATTGCATTGTTGCGTGCAAGCTATTTTATGCCGTATCACCACAAACGGGAGCTTATTTTTGTTTGAACATTAATTTATGCATTGCTTTCCTTTGAAGCGCCGGTGCGTGCGACGCGAGTACTTACAAGTTACGTCTAGTGATACGATTTTTTCTCACTTTTTCGAGTTGTTGATCAATTTTTTTATTATTTTAAAACAAAAACATTTTTGTTTATTTTTTACTTTTACTCTATATTTCGAAAGTACTCCTTATGGCAAGTCGTTCTGCCACGGGAAAACAACCATTAAAATTTCACGGTGTATATGAAAACATCATGTACGTTAGAAAAAACCTTCATCTTTTTATCAAAAGAGGCGATAGACATAACTATGTTACAAGACATAGGGACCAATTAGTTCAACCAGGCTTCAGATTGGTTAAAGTGGCCTCTTCTTTCATGGGGTACTGTTTAAAACAGGGACTGCATACCGAAAAAATATCGGTTATAAAGGTTAACGGTATTACGTCATACCTTTTTATTTCACATTTTTTTTTCGGTACCGTAAAATTACGATACACAAAAATTTCACTACCGAAAAATAACGGTACCGTTATTTTTTACGGTACCTAAACC